>JAWWEE010000122.1:59857753-60142102 GCA_035221455.1 Xenops minutus | reverse complement strand
GGAGAGGAGAGGAGAGGAGAGGAGAGGAGAGGAGAGGAGAGGAGAGGAGAGGTCTACAGGCCAAATCCTTGCTTCATGGACTTCAGGCTACCATGATTAATCCTTCAAAAATATGGTAGATTTTCCAGTCCTTGCAGTGAACAGACCAGGCATGCTCTGGTGCTTGTCAGATGATAAGCAGTTCATCTCATAACTTCAGCCTTGTTGTAGTGGTGTTCAAAAATATGAAAAAGCACATGCAGCTCTAAGTGCAACAAGTTCTGACTGCATGAAAGATGACAGACTTATGGGGTAGTAAGAGAAATAGATGGAGAAATAACAGTTTAGGATCCTGAGAGTAGCCAATGATCTATGAAACAAGTATACGGAAGTATTTAACAGAAAGCAGCTTTTAATTACAGTGGCTAAGAGAAACTATATAAAAATGTCAGCATGCATCACTGAGAAACAAAATCATATCGTTATCTGCTCTCTCCCATGACTAATTGTATATATAAAATCCACCCAAACCCCAGTGACATGTAGCTCTACTGGTGAACTTCACCTGGCTTAGATCTGGAATTGGCTGAACCATCTCCCCTACAGGATGTAGATCCAGGTTTTGAGGCTTGGATTTGTCTATGTGAGAACTGAAGATATTTAAGTAATTCATATTTAATTTTCAATTTTTCAAGCAATGCTACTTATGTTTCTTCCCAGGGAGGATTCAGTTTAATTAGTCTAACTTTTCCAACCTTATGACCAGACATATAATTTCCAATGTCAATGTGTTCAACAAGGAGACAGAGTGTAGTCTAACTTGTTCATTCTTGACAAATTCTTAATTCATAAAAAGTTGAAAACCTGGAAAAATATTTGTAAAACTATGCCTGATAAAATATATTTGCAGCTACTCCTTTCCTCATGTCATGTTAAACACTCAGCCTTTGCTCGCATCTGCCGAATGTATTTTACTAGCTCGAGGTGTGTCCACATATCAGTTTTAGAGGGTCTGAAAAACTCTTAAATGCTTCCCTAAAACATGGGCATAAACCATGTGCCTAATATTGTAGATTCATTACAAAACTGGAGATATCCAAGCTGTAGACATTTCTGTCCTTTTTCTACCATCATCTACCGGCTCCTTTCATCTCCTTCCTCCTCTTCCTCTGTGCTCCTCTACTCCTTTAATCTCTCTCCTGCTCTCCCTTTCCCATCAGAACAAGAATGTGTGAACATTTATCTGTGTCTTTGCTAACATGAGCTTTCTTGCACTCTCTCCAACCATTTGCTACCTCTCCAAGAACAAAAAAGAAAAAAAAAAACCAACTCAGAAATTATCACATCTCATTTTTGCTCAAAATCTTAGCATAAAATTCAGAGCTGAATAAAACTCACTGTACCGAATGCTATATAGGGCCTGAGGTTTGGAAGTGCAACAGTTTTCTAATGAAATGGAGAACTGGAGAGAAATAAGTTAATAGGACGCAAGAAACCTTGCTACTTTGGCACAGCCCTTCTTGACCTGGCTCTCTGGTATTTGCAAATGTTTTCAATCAACTCCACTTTTTACCATGACTGCCCACATTACCTAGCTCCAATTTTGCTCTGAGCAGTGGTACATCTGTGCACCACTGCATACTGAAGCCTGAATATCTCTAATTAGGAACTTAACACTTCTAAAATGTTCCATATGGACTCATCACAATTAGAGTCTGCTGCTATTTTCGTGGTGGCTGTGTTCAGCTGAGATGGCTTCATTGCGTGACCTGTGACTTCAAGGTGCCTGTCTTGGTTTTCAGCTTCCTGTGGCTCCTGAGTGCTTCTTAAAATATGATTATGCCTTTCTCTGCCTCTTGTAGTCTGTTCAGAAGTGTTTCAAAGAGGTATAGTTGCTCCTCAATAACTTGAATAACAATTTAAAAAAAAAAATAAAATATGTCATTTTGAGTGTATCTCTAATGAAAAATAGCCACTGGACACATGCAGCAGTTATGGCAAAAGGTGATTGCATTCCTCTGGAATTCTGCACATCCCAGCTCACCACACCTGCAGCTGCCCAGCAGTTTTAGGGGGGTGTCCCGCTGTGGCTGTTGCCGCAGCCCAAGACACAATTCCTGGGGTCTTCCCATCCTGGGGGGCTGCCCGCAGCAATCTGGGAAAGCTGGCTGCACACCTTCATTCGAGGGTATAAACTTGGGAAACCTTAACTGCGCTTGAATGACCACTAGAGGGAAATGTTGCTCTGTTAACGAGGCGGCTTTGCAGGGACTTTATCTATTTATTTTATTTTTAGAGGAAATATATAAAGCCTATGCTCTACCTTTTAACATTTTTTCGTCTCTATTACAAGACAAAAATTCGGATTTAAATATTAATTTTGTTAAAACAGAGTTATATATTTACCACAGTCCAATTAGAGTAAAGCGAATTAAATTGACTGTCCTTAGTGCATGAATCTGTCTTTTCCCTCTAGATAATGACTAAAAACTTTTGCTATCTGATTTGGGTTTTTTTGCTGAAGGTTTACAAAAGGAATATAGTTTCAGTTCCCACTCTCTCTTCTGAATACAAAGGTTGAAACCTACAAAATATTTTTCGTCCTTTTTTTCACAGGTAAAAGTAGTCCCAAACTGAGAAATACTTCCATAATTAAATTACAGGGTTTTTTATTAAGAATTGCAGCCCCTGTCTCTAAGTCATTAAGTAATTCATTGAATTATGCCACAATAATAAATCACACTGTGATGTTCCAGTGTATACAGTCATTAAGCACTTTGGAGTGTGTGACTTCCTGATATGATGTGTCTACATTTTTAAATAAACACATGCCTATATTCTTCTGTTGCTTGTGTACTGCAGGCACCTCCTGTTAGAGCGCCCAGCATAGTGAGATGAATTGGCTGAACTCTAACAAAAAGTATGGTTGGTAATAAAATGTCCAGAGAACAGCAATAAAATCAGGCATTCCCCAAAAAGATGAAAACAAGAGAGTTTCTTTGCATGAAACACGAAATACAAGCAGGAGATTGTATTGCACTGTCTGCATAAATATTTTTTTTTAAGTGCAAGTACTAATACTTAAGTATGTGGTAATATTTTCGACTTTTTGAAAACTATGACTTGAAAATTATTCAAGGTGTTTCATAATGAGAAGCAGTTTTTAAGAACAAACTAGTGTCCTTAAAACAGTGCTTTCTTAGCATTGAATTGAGTGAATCATGGCAAAAAGCACATGTAAACGTAACACAAGAGTTGATAATTACAAAGGATTTATGGTTTATAGTTAGGGGGTTTTAATACTTATTATACATGTAGTTGTTCTCTTCATATATATATATATAAATATTTTAATTTTTTAATTTCAATTCACCTTAAAAATAAGAATTTTTGTTTATTATTTTCTGTTTTGCTGTTTTGTCCACCCTGTATGGGATTCATATATTTTCTGATCTCAGACAGCAGTCCTAAATCATCCTTCCACAAACTATTTCTGAGCTTGCTTAATGCTACAATAAAGCCATCCTAGGTTATGTTATGCCAATCTACTGCCAGGTATAATGAAAAGTTTTGGATGAAACATCCACAACTTGTGAAAGCCCAGATTTTGTTTGTAGCAGTATATTTTGTGCCAGATTCATCCAAGATGCCATTGAACAAAATTTATGAAACTTGATGTTTACCACCACTAAGTAAATATTATAACAGACAGTAGTTAGTGTTGATCACTCAGTAACAACTAATGCTAGATGATGGAGGCTGTTAATTATTAGTTGTACTGAAAGAAGGTGAAGGATTTTTTTTTTATTTCATATGATGAATAGTTCATATTTAGTATTGGCTGAATACACATGCAAAGTAACAAGCACATGAAATTTCCATTGCTTCTCACCTTGAAAATATTACTGCTGATGTCTATGATAAATACTTCAGTATTAAGAATGTTCAGGATTAGCCTGAACATCTGAATCTTCAGCCTGAATCTTCTAGGAGAGATGGAGTGAAAAGGTAAATGTTAGCACAGGAATTCACCCCAACAATTAAAACTGCTTTCTGGATGGTGCCTCTTCTACTACCCCGTGTGAGCCCCTGCCTTGTTTCCATCAGGCTGCCAGGTCCAAGGGACAGACCACACTGGTCCTTTTAAAAAGAAGAAATAAACCTCATCTGCAGCATATTTGAGAAGTGTCAATACCTTGATTTTCATAGGCTTATTATTCACATTGCAGGTAGTTTCTGGAGAAAATCATACCAAAATAAGTGGCTCCATCACAGTGGGGGAGTTTGGTCTTTCATTTCCTGAGTTTGGATCTTAAATGCTTTTAGGCACTTACGTACCCTGGAGACACTTTTTACACTGTTCTGATGGGCACAGTACAAACACTAAAATCAACAAACAGATTAAAAAGCAGTACTCCTAGTGTGTGTTATTTAAACTGCTATAAGGATAAAAACTCTAATTTGTTCCACAACAAAACTATATTGTTACTAACCTTTTCTTCTTATCAGTGTCATTTATTGCTTGCACTGGTCTGGTATATTAGCATCTCTGTTAAGAATAAAGCATAATTTCAAGTGCAAATTCAGTACAGATTGTTTCTGATCTAAAGCTCAGCTATAGAGAGTGTACTTTTTGTGGCAAGAAATCTAAACATAGGAATTGATATTCAACAATTTCTATGAATAAAGTCATCTAACAATCTTTATACAGTTGGAAACTGCGGACTACAGAATGAATTTTGCTTATTCTTGGAAAAGAAATTAGTCAACATAATACATAGGTAAAATCTGATAAACCACAAAATAGTAATAATGGTTAGTGGGGGGGAAGAAATGAGTTCTGCAATTCATACAGGTAGTGACATAACACACATTATCAGAAGCTGTTCCTTCCTACACATAATTCAGATTAACATTTCAAAATGTTTGTGTAAACACTCTTAATTCAAAAGGACCTTTCTATGACAGTTTGACCCAGACAGTCCATCAAGCTACTTATGGTTTGGACTCCATTAAGTCCGTATCTGCATAAGCAGAAGAGATCAATTTTTAATTATTGCTGCAAACTAAGTTCAGCAACTGAGAATAGGTTGTAAATAGGATCTGTTTACAAAAAAACATTAAAAAATTGTGTTCTTTGTTTTTCTAACTTGGGATCTTGGAGGTAAGAAAATTGCACTATGCACAGCATTAAATTGTGCTACCTCTTTGCTATTGAAAATTTGCAATTTAAGTTAGATTCATCCAATTACTTTCCTGAAATACAGCAATGATTATCTAAATGCCTGGTGTTAGGCAATAGGAAATAAACTGAAATGTAATATCATCAAAAGGAATATTTGATCATGTTTTCAGTGGGCTGACCCCATTACAAAAAGCACATTTTTCATGTTAGCTATAAAATGAGCTACTCCCAGCTCTTTTCCCTGGACATTGCAAAGCAACCATCTAGGACATGCTCTGAGACTGAAAACTTTCTTCCATATATGGGTAACATTTTAATTTTCCCTAAACTGTATTTGAAGTCTGTTATAAAGTGTGTAGGGATCAAAATCCCTCCTTCTGAGCCAAAACATTAAAAGCCAAATGTTTTAAAACTTAAGATGACCGAATGCCAGGCAGATTACGCACCTAAAGTTCCACGCAGATGTACTCCACAGGCAAAATTCAAACTCTGTTTGGGTATGACTGAGAGGTCGGAAGGAAATCTTTTGCCTGGAAGGAGAAACATGCAGAGTGCACCTACCTTCTGTATATCCATTCATAAACTCTGTGCCTGGATATGAAGAAATAGGAATACATAAATCAATTATAGAGTCTAGTGGAAAAAGGAAAAAAAAAAAAAAGGCAACCAACCTGCCTTAATTTCTCAAACCAAGGAGAAAAGCTAACATCTTATGTTATTTTCATGTTCTCAATGAAAACCACTGTAGTGTAGATTATATAGGTACCAAAGTATGGCTTATACATAAGAGTAGCTGAAATTTTCAGCAATTGCACAAATTACTCAAAGAGTGGCCTTCCTTTCATAACAACACAAAATAGTATTAATTCACTTCAAGTTAGAGAGCTCATATTGAAGTTAAACTGGTTTATGTGGTAGATGGTATATTCATGATGGTGTACTCATGGTGAATTCATGGGGGTGAAAGATATACCCAATTCGAAATGAGTTGTAATGATCTATGATGGCTAGACTTCATTCCAAATAGGCGTTTTTCAAACACATATTTTTAAACATTTCCTATGCAAATGTAAAATACAGTGGTTTCCAGAAGATTTGTCCTAAATGTACTGAACAGTTGCCCTTAACAAATTAAATGCATGCCCATTAAGGAACTCAAGGCTGGTACAATGTAATCCTGGTGCTTCAAGAGAGGACTTGCCTCTACAACCTGGACTGAAAAAAAAGGGAATTATAATCATTATGTCCCAGCTCCTGTGGATGTACAGTAGTATGGATCCTTCCTGTGCTTCTCAAGGTCACAATGGAAACATACAAAGGGCTCATCTAAGCTACCATTTTTGATGAAATACTTTGTCTTGCCACTTATGTGCTCAGCACATAATAAATATCAAATAAACTTCATTAGAAGCTTGAAAAGTGAAGAAAAGAGCGTAATTCCCCAAATGAGAAATAAAATTGAAGAGTCCACAGCTCTAATTTCAATATCTAAGCACTATGTCTAAGCAATCCATGTGTTAACTGAAAATGCTATTTATTTCCAAGAAGGTTGCTAGGTGAAAAAAATAAAATGGAAGACCTGCCATGAAGTCTTCAGAAATGTCAGAACATGGGGTCTACCATGATCTTTATTTTTCTTCTATTCTATCTAGAGTAAATGTGCGTTTCATGCACTTCTCACAGTTTTAAAAGGCTAATTAGTTGGCCCAGTAGGTTGTCTGACAGCACAAATTCCCTGGCAGATGTCAACTGTAGATGCTCAGGTCAAGTCCACACACGTGGAGGCAGTGAGGTCAGTGCATACCAGGTAGACTGAGCTTATTGTGTGTGCAGCAAAATAATTCTGCTGTGACATGAAGAACATGTTCAACATATCTTATAAGGACTAAACTTCTTAATGGGTACCAATTTCTAGGTGGTTCAATGCATGTACCAGTAACCAATTAGTGTCTCTTCCATAATACTCTAATCTCTTTTTGAGTTCTCTTATGCTTTTTACCACTGCAATTTCATGTGGCATTGAATCTGATGGCTGATTATACTCATGTGTGAAAAGGACACTTTTGCCTCGTTTAAGATTTTTGATTCATAAATGGTACTTCACCTACAATTCTACTGAACTCTACTATATCTCCCCACTGCTATATCTTACACAGAGGTGTGGAATCCATTCTATATGGGCGCTATCTTGAGTGGACAATACTTTACTATGTCCATCAACAAAATCATTACATTCTGATATATGAATGTTCTGAGCAGTGAACCAAAGCAAACTTGTTGATTTTCAGATTTCTTCCTGAGCTTCCAGGATCTGCAATTTAAAAAGACATCTTTGAACCCACTCACTAAGTAGATTCAAATAAAAAAAAAAAACAAAAAAAAAAACTCATGTATGCAAAATATACACTACAGTTTAATTTAAAACATGAAGTTAGATTTACTGCAGAATTTTAAATAGTGGAAAGTATTTTAGGAATAAAATTCCCAGTGACTTTAAATGAATGTATGATCCAAAATCTCACAGACATATAAGCCCTCAAAATTGTATTGTAAAAATTTTAGGTCCTTTTCAGTTGCAGAAAATTCTTCAACTGTTCTACTAAAAATAGACCTGACCTTGTACAGGAGGAACTTTTCTCCAACAGTCTTCTAAAACTAAAATTAAACTTAGAATATATTCACAAGAATGTTTGGAGAATCAAGAGGTCTACTTTATATGCATTTTGTTATTTGCATATTAGTGTTAAATGTCAATGAACATTACATTAATCTCTTTCATTGTGTGTACATGTACATGCAATACATATTTCATATTCATATTCCATTAAATCTGCAGTATTTCCATTGTATCAGAATATTCTTCTCATGGATTTATGGTTACTGGGAATATAAGCATATCTCTAACATTATCCATCTGTCCCTGTAAAACAGCACAGGCAGAATGCCAAATATGGTCGTTGGAGCAAAGAGTTATTCTCCTAAAAATGTTTCTGGAGAGTCATTGTACTTATGAACCCTCAAAATGAAATCTACCCTTGAAGGTCTGGGGAGTGACACAGCTGGTACCATAGTGTCCACTGCCTGAGCAGCCTCACCTGAGTGCGGCCCAGCAATTTGTTGATCTGCCCTAGGGGCAACAGACATGTGGGACTTCTTGACACTAATAGAATTGTAAAATATGCTACATTGGAAGGGACCCATCAGATTCATTGAATCCAACTCCTAATACAGAATTTTCCTTGGTTGATTGATTACTGCAATTCTTGATCACTATAAGGAGCATGATTGAAGTTTCTGTTCATTATGAGTATTGACAAAATGCAGTTAAAAGTAAGAAATCCATACAAGTGATCCATGTAACTGACTTCAAGATGTTGATCTGTGGAATATATAAGGAACACAAAGATACCAACAACATCTCACGGGATACCTTTTATGGGTTTTCAAAGGAGAGGTCACATTAAAAAATTACCCTTGCTGCCTTTGGACTGGACCAAGCTTGAGATGACCCAGAAGAGCAAAATCATCATGTTGTTTTCTTTAAAAAGGTACCTCTGGGCTTTCATGAGATAATATTTAAGTTCCGTTGCCATCATAGTAGAAGAACTAATTTTCACAACTTGCTGGATAGCAGCATGAATTGTGGTGACCACTTGTTGCTTTGTGTTGCCATGACAGTTTGCACTAAGGTTGCTGTGCAACCCAAGGAGGAATGAGCAATACTATGTGTTTCAGGGAAGGCACAGACCCTCCACTGTCCTTTGATCACAAAAAATGCAGACTATTCCAGGAGAGGTGATCATGAATGCTCCATAAAATGGTGCTGCAACTGACCAAAATGTTGGACAGCTCTGAAACAGTCTCTCTTGTGTCACTGCATTAATACTATCTCAAAAATAGCCACATACTGTCAGCAATAAGATCAGCTGTGTGTTTCAAATCATAACTTTCACTTAACTATTTAAAAGTGTAAGCTAGCTGCAGACATCTATCAGCTCAGACAAACATAACAGCACTTTGGTGATCTGCTGGGCTGTGCTGATTAGTTGTAAACCATTTTTTTTTCCAACTTTTCAAATGATTCTCCTACAAACTACTGTGAGCAACTTCCTCTCAAATCATGCTTTCAACACATCACTCTAATGACATTCACCCACATCAATGAAATTATCTTCCTTGTAATAATAAAGGATAAAAAGGATTAAGAAAAGTGAGAAAAATGCAAGAACTGGACAGATGCATATGGGACAAAAAGCTCTTACCCACACAGCCTTCTAAGCAGAAACAAAGACACTAACTTTGGGTGAGACCAGACTGGAGACCATCATATCTCACATACACCTACCCCTAGTTTTTTTTGCTCTGCAGGAAGATGTCTTGAGACACACAACAGCACAACCAACAGAATTTACTGATAAATGGGTTGTTGAGACTGGAATTAAATGCAGCAGAGACCAAACTGTCATACTGTATGATTAATGTGCTCTAACCTCAATTATTGGTGGAAATGCAAGATAGAAGCTACAGGGGAAACTGATTTTATGTTCTGTACTGTTTTAAAACTTTATCTTTCTAGTAACTGACACCAGGTAAAATGTCCCCCAAAGAACAAGGGCCTGGGAAACAGTACCTGAGCATACCAGTGACTGGCAAATTCCATCTGCCTGTCTAGGATCTGTATCAGAAATACATGGTATATACCTTTTTCTCCAGTGTTTTCAAACATATGGGTTGTTTTTCAAAGGTATAAATGCTAGAGACAAGATTAATCCTAAAAGTATGAATTCTTATGTTCACTGGAGCCTGAACTAGCTTCAGGTTTTCCTGTACTTCAGATGGACCCAATCCATATACTTCTAGCATGTACTTTCTATTTAAGGCTGCAATTCCTCAAGTTAGTGAAACAAGTCTGCAATTCAAGCATATTGGTGGCTCTACGCAAGTCAATGGCCTACAGAATTACGCTGAAGTAGATGTACCTTCTTAAGCAGGCTGCTGAGCAGGCCGAAGACATGAATAATAACCAATCTTTCAGAGGTATTTCAGTGTAACAATCATCTTGAGCACCAGCCATGGCCTCTGGCTCTACAGGAATATAAGCAGAAAAAGTGAAGAAGAAATGAGCTCCAGATCTCTGGACCATCATTGAACAGTGTAGTCTCAGATACTCTAACAGGGACTTTCATTTTCATTATTACAATCACTTTTTGGTGGTATTAAATTATTTTGGTTTTCTAAACAAGTGGGGTATATATGGTATTGATGCTGCTGGGATCCTCCTAACAGCATTTGAATGCAGTAGCCATACAAATACATCAGATAGATTCTCTTCTCCAAGCTTTCCAGCTCCTGAAAGTTTTGTTAAAATAAGCTTCTAAATAGAAGAGAGAGACCATATCGATCCCACTCAAACAATGCAATGTTATCCTCACCATTTGCTAGACACCAGTGAATCCACACAGGATCCCAGCCTTCAGCATTAACTCTGCAGGAAACCAGGCTTCATTGCCCCTGCCACTCACATAACTATTTATACTTCAGCTCTTTCATTCACACGTTGCAATAAACAGTTTTGTCATGACTCCTTCTTTCACATGGCTGTACTTGACCCTGTTCAAACAATATACATGCATAAACACACACACATTTTATGTGTAGAGTCCAGATCCCTTCTTCAATAAATAAATATCTATATAGATGGATAGATGAAAACAACAAATGAATCAGTGATACAGGACATGAGCTGCAGACCTGGATCATGGACTGGATGTCTCAGCACACACCTCGTGGTGAACTGTGTTGAAAACTGACTTCTTGCAAGCTCTTCCCACAACAAGTTACTGAGATTTAAATCCCACAGTCTGATATGGCTTACTGTACTTGTGTTTATTTGTGCAGTGAGAAGTCTACAGAGGCAGTATAAAGAGTTGTCAGCTTCATGGAATGCTTTAAGCTGTAGCCCTCTTAAAAAGCACATTCCTACCTGGACTGCTGCCCTGCAGCCAGCTTCCCTGGAGGCCCCTTCTATTGTTGCAGTGTTAGTGTCATCACTCCATTAGGAGCCCACCGGAGTCTGTGTGCCTAATTCAGAGAGTGCACCTGTACAAGCATAACAAGAATGATAATTCCTGGCTCTGCTTTGGTGTGAAGTGCTTTTTTTCGTAAAACAAAACAAACTATTCATGCCATGATGAAAAATAACTTCTGTTGTACCTGTCAAAGGATCAGCGGGTCTTTTCTAGTCAATGAATGAGTAGGGATGGTCTTTTTAAAACCAGTGGGAAAAAAAAGAAAACAGCTCATGCAAGTAAATATATATAACACAGGGATAAACTTTGCTGTTCTTATGCCAGATAAACAGCATTTTACAGAAGATATGTCATGTTGCTTCTATGGAATATTCACAGAGAACAAGATGAGAATACCATGAAATTGTGTGTGCACAGAAAATTGAAGGCACTTTTGCACTTTTTGGTCTCTGTAAAGCTCCCCACAACTGCTCTGGGCCCATGGCTTTTGTACTAGCCTTTCATGGCTTAGCTGACACACACATGCCCTACTTCTGCTGTGTTTCAAATAAAAAGGAGCATGTTTGTAACTGCCTGAATTACAGTTCAGTCCCTGGTGTCCCACAGGAAAGAGCAGCTCCATATTCCCTCATGAATGCTGAACAGGAAGGTGATGGTCTTGAGAGCAGAGTCCAGACTAATCAGTCCATAGGGCTGATAACATTCCTACTCCTAGTGCCAACCAAATATACAAGGTGATTCAGGTTGTTTCCAGTTAGGAGAAAAAAATAGGAGGCAATGACATCAGGCATCTCTTTAATGCAATCTTGTTTAGAGATGTCAAATCCTTTCTTCTTCAGGCTTTTCTCCTCGCTCTATGTACTTGTGCTGGATAAGCATGGTACTCTATGCCCCCTTTCTCTTGTGGATTTTTCTCACAGATTCATACACCAAAAAAAAAAAAAAAACCCCACAGTAAAATTCCATGTGCATATGCGTTACATGAGCTTTTTTTTTTTCTGGAAAATGGGGTGTAGTGAATGCATATTGTTAATTCAGCAGAGTTAGGGGGTCTCTATTTCAAGAAAATATTCATTTTTAAAGCTATCTTCAGTTATGCAGTTATCTATAGTTTCAGACAGAATTTGCACACCAGATAACATCTTAGAGCCTCAAGTTAAGATTAAGCAGACACTAAAATCTGAATTTCCTTTTAGATACCACACCTTATGGAGACATGTAAAGTGTTGCCTTACTTACTGTGATATGGTTGCAATATGGATAGAAAAGTCCTTCTCTAGGATAGTTTGTCAGACAAGCTGTATTTTAGATGCAGTACTATATAATTTCCTTATTTCCATACAGTAGGAAAACAAAGTAAAATGTTGGAATTGTAACCTATGATTGAAGGTCTTACAGCAGCTTCTCAAACAGTGCAAATATTTGCCTAGATTATTGTATTTACAATTCCAAAAATATTTCTTCTGTTGAAGGTCTGTGTACAAGACACTACTCCAAACCATTTTTAAGGGAGTTTTGACATAAATGAAACTTTATGCTGGCATGGCAAGTGAAGTACTTGATTAATAAAGAGTTTCACTGTTTTCAAACACATATTCCATGCAGGCTCATTTGAAGAAAACCGCAAGTGGAGAATGCTTTACTGCTTCCAGTCACAAGAGGGTTGTGTATTTCAATCCTGCTTACACAGTCAGCTTACTTTGGAGCTCTGGTAGGAAAGAAACATGACCAGGAGAAATAATGCTACATTCAGTGACCCTGCCCTTAGAATCAATTGGCCTGATGGGAGAACTTTTTCTCTCTTTTGCTACTGTTTTCTTAGTTTTTAACCTTTTAATACTTAATATTTCTTGAAAGACCATCTTTAGAGAAATATCTACCATCTACAAACTTGAAGCACTGATCAAAATTGCCTTCTGACACTGTGAATGGGAATGAGAGACATATCAACCGTTGATGTGCAAGTAATGTACATGTTCATAGTCTTTTAGAGATGTTTTGGTGCTATTTAATGTTTTCTGATTTGAATATTAACTACATAGTTCAGATGCTTATGTTATAACAGATTGGTGTCCAACAACAGTGATAAGTGAAAGAAGAGGACAAATAGCTCTGAAGAAGTGTGCAGAGAATTCAAAAAGTCTTGAAAATGCAGAAAAAAAAATTATAGCAAGTTCTAATAGGCTGTGAAGTAGCTGCCTGCTAGGTTTGGATTTCTGGTTGTAGCCCTATCTATAACATATTTTAAAATCTGATTGAAGAAAACGCTAGAAGACATTTTGTGGTTAAAATGAAACGTAAAGTAAAGGTCATTACTTACTTTGACTTCATCCTACAAACCCTTAGTGTCAGGCAGGGAAGGAATAAAACTGCTTCAGTCATTGGTGCTGCTTCCTGGTTGGCTGGCACATAAATGAGATGGGTTAGCTGGTGATGATCACTGTCTGCTGGTAAGGTTGCGACTACCCATATTATATAATTAAAACAACAATTTGGGGCAGTGCTTTAAAAAATAGCTTTTAATTTTGTACACACTCAATAACAGAACTGATAATCATTTTGTTCAAACATGAGCATGTGAGTGTAGTTTATTATGGCAAGGTAAGCAGCTCACTCTCTGTCCAAGCTTCATGTATATACAAAACCCGTCTGCCCTTACAAATGCTCCTGTTTTAGTTCCTCCCAGCCAGAAGCTGAAAGTCTGGGCAACTGTGTCCTTCACCTGCACACAAGAAAACAGAACAGATGAATGCAATCATATCTTACCTTCACATGTAGATACTTCATTTCAGCCTTCTTTCAGCAAGGGCTAAATCTCTTAAGTCAAAATTCAAAAGCACAGAACCTTTCTTTCTTAAACTAAGCAACCACTTGATATGTCCAAATCACAGTAGGTATACTGAAGCAAACTGGGTACAAGCAATTACTAATTTCTGCTTTCAACTTCCTTTCCTTCTCAGTGTTCTCAAGTATTTACTGTTCCCTACAGTGATAACTTGTTTCTTTAGAAATGAATCATTAGCACTGAATTTGTCTCAAAAGACCATAGCTATAATGTATATTCTTTCCATCTTCAGGTGTTCTGAAATACCGTGCTCCAGACAGGTCCATAATAAAATAAATATCAAAAATAAAATAAGAAAAAAAAAATTATGGGTTTTGTCCACAAATATAGAGATATATTTTCACTCTTTTTATGACTTTAGTTCTAAAATAAAAATATCTAACCAAGTGTAGGCTAAATTTTTGCTATTTCAGTTTTGAGGGATTCACTTTCTGGTGCTTTAACTGTTTCATTCTTGAGAATGGCTACAGGACTTCTAGCTAAGATACATGACAGTAACATCATTCTTGTCTTCTAACACTCCTTCTAACCTTCTCCATATAGCAATACTTCAGAGAACAAAGCATTACCAGTATCATTAAAACATACCAGCTAAACAAGAGTCAGCCCACATCTAGCCTGTCAAAAAAAACCCACCAAACCTGCAGTGGGATGTTTCTCTACTGTTTTGCTTGAATACATTCCATCATGGCATCTAGACAGCAGCAGGTGCTTTATTTCAATGACAAAATCTTTTTCTTCCTAATTGTCTACCAGTTACTGCTACTGAGTTTACCCTGTTAAAAATCTTTTCACTCAGTGCTCATGGGGCTTCATCTGGATGCTACATGCAGTTTTGGGCCTCCTCATATAAGGCAGAAGCTGATAGCCTAGGAAACACGCAGCAGAAGAGAGCCTTGATGGTGGGCACTGGCTCTAGGAGGAAGGGCTGGAAAGTCAGGCTTGTTCAGCCTGGGGAAGGGGCAGCATCAGGGGGACCCAACAACAGCGCCTACCAGTGCCCACAGGGAGAGCTTCAAGGAGATGAAGCCGGCTGGGGAAAAAAGCAGAGATCATAAACTGAAAGAGGACAAGCTCAGCCTTAATGATAGGAAGAAGTTTTTCGTATAAGAGCAGTTAAGCAGTGAAGAAGGTCATTCAGAGAGGCTATGTAGCCCCTACCTTCAGAGGTTTTCTAGACCCATCTGATACAGCCCCGACCAGTCTTCCTCATCAGCTGACCCTATATTGAACAGAAGGTTGGACTGGACACCTGGCAAGGTCTCTTTCCACCTGCATTACCTTTTAACTCTGAGTCTGACTCAACTCTCTTATTTGAGGCTGAATTTCCAGTTTTCTGCCAAGTTAAACTCAGGACTTTCGATAGGGAAAGCATGAGAATACAATACACACAGGAACTCATAATGCTCTTGTTACTGAGATACTTTTCAGACTACTGTCATTCCTGAAATGTGGACTTTGGAAGATCTGAGTATTTTTGAAATAATGCCCATGAAGTCATATATATTCTTATTTAAGAGACAGCTCTGCCTTGGAAGTTTTCCCATGAAAATAGTGTTTCATTCCCGTGTTTTACATCATTGAAACTCCCTCTTTCTAAGAAACAATATTCAGGGGAGAACAGGAAAATGCCTATCTTCCTTTTTTTTTTTTTTTTTTTTTTAATTTTATTTTTGGTGACATCAAAATATTTCTCAATCATAATCTCCTCTGAATACTGGGAAAATCAAGGTAAATATTGGGAAAATCAATGTAAATGTTTTCCAAAAATTAGGGATCTTAGGGTTGTAATCAGTTTGCATGACTTTGCATGCTCTAAGATAGATCATTATGTGGTCATGTTATTTTGCATGAGTACATTAAAACCAGATGTGAGTTGCTGAGTCAGCTTTGATACAGTAGCAGAATTATGCTTTCCAGGAAACAAATGATCACCATCAATAATTATAATTTCTAAAACCTAAGATAAGCAGCTGAAACCATAAAAGGAAAACTGTGGACTTGTGTACTTGCTGCTAGACATAGATTAGCTTCCTTCCTGATTAAAGCATATAGCTCTCAGTTTAGCAGAATACTGACTCTTATAAAAGCTGAAGTATCAGCAGATGTCATATAGCCAATACTAAAAGACCTGAAAGAGATTTCAGGAAACAGTATCAACTGTGCCTATGCCATTTTCTGGCAAATGTTTATCTACCCTTTAAGGAAAAATGTTATAAGTAATAGGCATTATTTCATCTCCTAAGCAACCTTTTTCATTATTTCAATATCTTTAATATTGACAAGTTTCTCCAGATATATCTACTAAGTTTCCTGTGCTGTAATTTCAGTATGTTTTTGTCTTACTCACACCAAATATGCAGTAGATTTTAACTGCTTCCACTTTATAGCTGTCATTTATATTCAAATGTCCCTGTTATATCTGCCCTCAGCTTTATCTTTCCACTGTCGAGCAATCCTAATTCCTTCTACCTTTCCTAGTACTAATCATAGAATCATAGAATTGTTTGTGTGGGAAGGGACTTAAAAGATTAGCTGGATCCACCCTCCTCTGCCATGGGCAGGGACACAAACCACTAGACCAGGTTGCTCTGTTCCCTATCCAACCTGGCCTTCAAGACTGTCTTAATATCCCATTTTGATAATCACTTCTTCTGGCTAATCATTAAAACCAAATAGGGCCTGTGAGGTCTTCTAATGAAGCATGATGTTGAAAGAGATGAAGTGAAAAGACAACTTTCTTGAAAACTCATTCAAAGCTACAATGGAAAAGATAGAGTCATTCAACTGCAAAATAGTTTGTTCTTTTATTTATTTTCTAATATTACAGGTATCCTTATGTCATTCTAATTTTCCTCTGATTTCAACAGAAGTATTTGCTGAGGAATATCGTATGGAAACAAAACTGGACTTTAGAATCATCCTGTATTAAAACCTGGTGGAAGATTTACAGTGCAATATTTTTGTCATTTCAGAGAATGAGGACACAATCTGGTTTCTTATAGTTTGTTCTTGCTGGTGTAAATTTTCATCCAAGAGAACAATAGGGATAGCAATTTTTTTTTTTAATGTTTAGTACAAGATAAATAAATAATATATATACAATATATATATATATTATATATACAATATATGGCAAGCGTGGGTAGACCCCTTCCCAAAACTTCGTTCGCGAACCCTAGCCACGATGATGATATAATATGTATATATCTAGTCTTGAATAAGAAACTGTTGAGGAAGGAGTGAAATTAAGGCTGAGAAGCACAAAATAGGTAAATCGAGAAGTCTGTGAAGTGCATTCTAACACTTAGGTCTTCATTGCCTCATAGATCAAATGTCATCTCAGACCAGGACTTGGAGAAAAATAATTTCCAAACATAAAGCTGCCTCTTCAGAAGCAGAACTGTGCAAATAACTACAGACCATCAGCTGCTATCTCAGCTTTTGGAGTTCTGACTAAAGTTTTGGCTTAAAAAATTAAATACTACATCAATATTCAAATCAATATATGACATTTCTTATATCTTCCTCCAGGTCACCGAGGTATAGCTAGAATGATGAGTAAAGTATGTAAATTTGACAGATGGACAGAAATAACCACCTCAGAATAACAACTCACAGATTAAGGCTAAACTCAGAGAGCAATTCTACTTTTAAAATTTGACATTTCAAATAAGTACATATATGCTTGCTCCTAAGGTATTTGTTCTATTATAGGTGCTGATCACAAGTGTGAGAAGGCAATACTTTGCTGACTAACCTGGAGGACTAACTCTTGGCAGAGGCTTTGTAATCAGAATAACACCCACCATTCGTGAAGATGCATTTTCCACCGGCAATTACTTGGTTTATACAGTCTGAGATAGAACCAGTACCATGTCACTTCCTTGAACCTGGAAAACATTAAGTAGGGTAAGCATGTCTGCACAAAACAAACCACTTATTTCTCAATTTATGGCAAGATTTAGCCTCCAATCACAAAGTGATGGGGCAATTACTAGAATGATCACAAGGTTTTCCCCATCTTAGCAAAGAAAGCCTTCTTAGAACACCTAGCATCTTCCCCAAGCAGACTGTATTTCCTCCTTTGTCATTCTGATTCTCCATCTTTAATTGTCAGCAGGAAGATGACGAGTTGAATCACGGTTTCTGGATGACGGCAGTCGTACAGCTGGTGAACAAACAGATGTTCTTGATCAAACAGAATGTCCTTCTCTAACAACTTGGAAACTAACACTACTGCTTAAGCTCTGCCACATAGAGTAAAAATCTCTTAAACCATACATACCTCAAGTATTCAGTAAATATTAAGTAGAAAAACAAAAACAAGAGGTCTACCATATGTGGACCATTCAGCATTTAGTAGTAAAGAAATCTGTAGCAGGATTTAAAAGTAATTTATAAAAGCAAGTGCAAAGGAAAACATTAGCTTGAGAACAGGGATTTAGACAAAAGGATACTGAGCTTTGCAGCAAAGCCTCAGGCACCCTCTCCCAAAATAGACATGTTTAAACTCCTTCATACAACGTGTGGAGAGCAAAGTGCCTCAGGAGCCACTTCAATATGTCTATTAAACTAGGGACCATAGCAAGCAAGGTGAGAGAAAAAACCTATTAATAGAGTATAGGTTTAAAATGGACACTGAGGAGCTCTTGGCTTTCCAATATGATCATGCAAAACTCCTTCAGAAATGCAGAAATTTGGGCTCCTTATTAATAAATATTTCAGTTCCTGTAAAGTAAGAGGGAGCTGCATGGGGTGGGGTCTTCAAGGGGGTAGAACCTGAAAGTTGGATAGTAATACATAAAGTAATGGTGTCCTACATGTTCTCTACAGGATTCTCTTGTCCTTAATTTATACATTCTGTGTTAAAATGCTATTTTTTCATATCTGATTTGAGATATGAACCATTGTTTTAGCTTATTATTTTACATGAGACATTTGTTTCCATGTTTTGTGGAGTTTTTTGTATTGGATCACATAATACAATTCAGGCCTCTGATAGGACATAGATATTATAAACTGGTCTGATATAAATGTGATTAAAATTAAACCCATTCTTTATTCTGTGTCCTTTTAAGCATTGGTTAGATATGAATCTCCTTCCCAATGCAGAGTGAATTTCACCTGACCTGACTTCTGCTGTTGCCCAAAGTCTGACTAACGAATTCAATAAACCTGAATAAAAACCGGCTTTGAAAATCAAAAAGTTAATTGTGAACAGATTTTTACATGCTTCCACTGGCTCAAATCTTATTTTGACTTTGGGTTTTAAAAAGTAAGATGACTATAAGAAAGAGTGTGTAATGTATAAAGTGAAACTGGAAAAAAACAGTCAAAAACTCCAGTAACACCATGTGCCCAGGAAATAATCTCGAGCACTATTAAGAAGACAACACTGCAACTTAATCCAAGGGGGGGAGGGAAAAAAGGAAAAAAAAAAAAAACAAAAAAACCACAAAGCAAAACACACACACACAAAAAAATCCTACTTAATTTGTTGTCACACCAAGATTAGTCCCAGAACTGGCTGTCAGGTTATCCAGAGCTAAAGTCAAGCACTGAAGCCTAATGTAACTTGAACTAATCTTATATGTACTATGGAATAATCCTAAATTACTGAGCACCTGCAAACAGTCACCTCATGAACTGCAAAGAGGACTTTTAATTTCATTTTGGTTATGGGTCTAAACTTCATTCCTTTCACATCCTGTTTTGTTTTGTTTTTAATCTGTGCAAAAGAAAAAAGGGAGAATTATACCTTGTGTATTTCACAAAGCTCATGACTGTCATACCTGACCTGAGAATGATAACTTAACATCATGCAAGAGAGGGCTGCCAGACACAGCAACAGACAATTTTTTGCTGTTTGAAAAGATAGTTTATGACAGCTAATAGACTTAGGTGAATACTGTATCCTGGAAGAAAGAAGAATGTCACAAAAATATTTTCATCTCAGAACTAAATTCACTTTGTTTATCCTGACACTTGTAGCTGGCACACAGAGAGTGTGCTACACAGTCCCACTGAACGTAGGTTTTTAGAAGGTTCTCATGTGAAACAAAATTTTACATAATTTCAGGATAATGTTGCTTTTCTGAACATAAAAAAGTAGTTACCTGGTTCCAGTCTCTCAACAGCTGTGTGTGCAGTGCTCTCTGCCTTGTCCCTTGCCTTACTGAATTTCAATGTTGATGAATAGGAGGAGGCTTAACATGTCCTCAGACATTACCAGGTGAAGGGGCAAGCAGGTAATGTGCTCCAAGGCAGGGCTGCTGCTCAGAGGAACCAAGCCAGGATGGAGGAATGGGATGACAAGAACTTCATAACATTCAACCAGAAGAAAAGCAACATCCTGCACTTGAGAGGGACGGGCACCACTGCACCAGGACAGGCTGAGGACTGACCAGCAGGGGATCAGCCCTGCTTAAAAAGACTTGGCAGTCCTGGTGGGCAGCAGATGTACAACAGCAGCAATGACAAAAAGATGCAGGATTTTTCAACCAGGGCACAGAGAGTGAACTAAGTCAGTACTCATTAGGGGGCACCTCAGTGCTACTTCCAGTTATGGCTTCCCTAATAAAAGAAAGGAATCCCTAGGATGTGTCCAGGAAAGGGATGGGGCTGGGGCTGGAGCTGGAGCACTTGACCTGAGAGTGGAGGTTGTTCAGCTTAGGGCACCCAACAACAGTACGCAGTACCTGAGATGGCATATTTATGGAGGTGTAAAGCTAAGGAACAACAGACAGAGGTCATAAGCAATGGTGGTCTTAGTCTTTCTTTTCATACACTTTTTGTGACTTACTGTCAAAAGTCTTCAAGTCTAATCCACTCTCCATTGTTCTACTAAGCCTGCCCAAGGTCCTGACACTTTTCTCGTCTTTGTGTCCCTTTGATCAGATACTGGTTCTTTCAAACCTTAAGCCTTTAGCAGTCATCCTACCTTCCCATGTCTTGGTTCCCTTTGGCTAAGACCCAAGCTAAATTTCAAAATCCTTCTTTGCAGTATATTGGCCCCTAATAATTGCCTTCTAAAGAGGTACTCCTGTTCTACATGTGGTGATGTTGCACTTGACTGTATGTGAAAGTCTCCTTTTCCTTAAATGCCTCTTCTTCAGAGTCGTAGAAGGATTTTCCCACAGAAGATAATAGTCAATCAGCCTTTAAAATAAGCCTTCTTTCTTTCTTCCAAGATAAATTCTGCATTCATGTTTTGTTTAGTTACTTAACCTCCTCTCCTCTGAGTTTGTTTACCACTCTTACGGCTTTTCCTGTTTATTCCTCAGGCTCTTAGCATTTAAGAAAAAAACTTCCTAGGGACTTGATTTGCTTTCTACTCAAGTTAGATTTGGGGTTTTCATATTATGACTTGAAACCACTTGGAAATAGAAAGTATAAACTCAATTTCAAAATTTAAACTGATTGCTTTTTCTTTGAGAATTTGTTTTTCCAATTAATAGGCATGGACCTAGCCCTAGGTTAAAAATAAAATAGTTTAAGTAGTGATAAAACCAAAAGTGTTATGTGAAACTAGAATGAATCAGTGTGTCCTAAACCTAAATGCAGTCTTGAAAAAAGTCACTGAAAGACTTAGACAAACGTAAAAACAGTGCCACAACTCAATCAATTTGGATTTAAGTCTTAAATCTACTGCTTTTAATAGCAGCAGTCATAAGGGAGAAGGTTAAGCTATTATAAAACGTACATCTGGGGATTAAAGTACCCACTAACGTCTCCACGTTAATTAGACAAATAGCTCAATAGAACTGCTTTTGGTCAGGCGCTTTCAGTGCTCCGGAGGTAAACCACTTAGGTATTATTGCAGTGAGCTTTATAGCCTTCCTAATGTAATGGAAGCTTGCACCCTTCATTAATTCAAGATATGACTTTTTTCTGGATGATTTACAGGTAAGTGGTGGTATCAGCATGGCAATGCCACAAGCCATTCAAGGAATTAAAAAAAACATATTGCCACTCACCCCTTGCTAATTTTGCAACTTCCTTTTAAGCTGTTGTGCTGCAACCTCATAGCAGCACGTGCTCATTTTTTTGTCTAGTTCAACTTTCTGTCTGGGTTGGGAGATCTTGGCTGAGTAGAAGAAAGGTGGCCACTTCTGCATGAAAATGACTGGGTTTTGCTGATCACTGAAATGTCGACTTTGCTCAGGAACGCAAGAGTTTACATTTCCTAGGTAATGGACACCAAAATCCCTGAAAACTGGGATAAAATTATATGCAAGTTTTATGGTGCAGGCCTATGAAGCCATTTATAAAAATAAGCTGGGTTTTATATGATTGGTAACAAAAATACATAAAAATGTTGTTTGCCCCATATATTGGGAAATATCCTGTCTTGGCACTCTGCAGCTGGTGAGTCATAATTTTACAGTTTTTACTAAAATAAAAATGAAATTAAAAAGTCCACATTTTCAAAGAAGTACAGAAACATAATATTTATAGAAGATCATAAACAAGTACTCTGTTAATAGCTGTTGAACTTTGTTTAAAGAATAACAGACTAACATTTCCAAAGTACTCTTTTCTGAGATTGAACAGGATTTTATTCAAACTGTTGCGGTAACTAATGAAAAACAAATGAGATTTCCAAACAGTTTTGACTGTTAGGGGTGTGATGGCAATATCATTGCTTTTTGCACTTACAGCTGCTGCTTACACTGAAACTACCTATTTAAAACATAGTGTCATTTTATACTTGAACTCTTGATCTGTAATACAGAAGGGCCAGGCATATAAAAGTCAGACTGGAACCAGTCTGATGCAACCCCAATTTTATCCTTGTGCATGAAGGGTCTTTGGCTTCCACATTTAGCTAAAACCTACTGCCAGCTCTAGAGCTGTTTCTTGCAAAAAAATATCGTTTTTTTTCTTGAGGGGCTGATCTTCACAGCAATTATAATCAGAGTGCTTCTCGTGTGTGTCTTGCTGCAGATGAGGATCTGGGGCATAGACTGTGCAGCTCTTCAAAACCAAAAGGCCATGGGAGTTATAGTCCAGCAAAAGAGGTCTGATTCTCTCATCGGAGAGAAAAAGATACAAGCAGCTAAACTGAACCTCTTGTAAGGCATTTCACTAGCATACTCAAAGAGAAATTAAAATGAAACTGAAAGGTTTTTAATGCCCAAAATTTTCAATTTGATATTGAAGCGTCAAAAATTTCCACAAAATCACCACATTTTGCCCAAAGTTAACGCTGGGCAAAGTTAACAAATGTTAGCATTTTCCACATATAAATTGGTTTTATGTAGCTCCATATTACAAAAATAGTGAATTCGTTTGCAAATATTAACGAAAAAAAGGTGAAAAACACCAATAGTTGATGCCATGTCAACTGTATTGTGAAAGGGAGATAGAGCAAAGTAAAAATATTGATGAGCCGAAGAGTTTGATCTCATCTTATTATCTTTGCATTACTAAATTCATAGGTTGTTATATTTTTCATGCAAACGGGGCTGCTAAGACCCCAGATTTTTTTACTGAAATGGATATAAAAAAAATAATGGCCCTCGGGAATTATATACCATTATAACTGTTGATCTCCATTTTATAGATCAGACAACATTAAGAATTCAAATTATTCCAAATCCTGAATTTCAGAGACTTCAGATCCACTGTTCAAAAGTGGACCAGCCACTGCTTTAGAAAAATTAATTTTTTTGTTATTGAAATCAGTAGAAATTTCTCTCTCATAAATGGAGTTGAATTTCACCTATGAGTTTGTTTCTTTTCTAAAACAAACAAACAAACAAACAAACACACCTCACCACCAGCAAAAAAAAAAAAAATTAAAAAAAAAAAATCCACAATAAAACAAGAACAAAATATTAAAAAAAAAAAAAAAGAAAAAAAAAAACAGAAACAAAACAACAAAAAAACCACTCCAAACAAACAAAAAGAAACCCAAGCAAAAGTGGAAAACAAATGCCAAACTCAAATCATCTAAGACACTTTAAATGTTTTAGATAAAGGTCAGGAGACAAACATCAAAGGCTGTTGGAAGGACAAGTGATCCCTGAGATTAGCAGGGCTAATGCATTCAGACTGTGTCCATTAAAGCAGCAGTAGGGAATTACCAGGCTCATATAATATTTTTCAAATATTCTGCAAATTATGGCACATTTAAATTTCATTTGTTCCATTGCAGAAGTCAGTTGATCCTTACAGATTCCCAAGTCAATGCCTGCCTTGATTTATATTTGCCATAAATATTTTGAAGTAAGGCAGATGTGACCACACAGGCCCTCACTACTATTTAGATGGGGGCTGCATCTACTGCTGGAGTCATTTGTGCTCAGTAGGAAAACAATCTCAGTCATGTTACTGTACTAAACCTTGACATATTCCAAAGCTTCTTAAAACACCTGTTCTGCATAGCTCTAAGCTAACCTTTATTTAAAAACAACAGAAATCACATACAGGAAAGGCTAAAAGACATAGTAACTTTACTCTTCCTTGGATACTAATAGCAAGGAGAGTGTTTAGCAGAACATGAAGTGTATTCATACCTCAAGTTTTTATCATGTTTTTCCTTCTCTAGTGTTGAATTTGAATTTCCATTTGACTATTGAGAATTAAGAAATAATGATAACTTAGAAGAATTAGAGGATGCAATTAGCCTGTCCTGCTTCAGTCTACTGAATATTTTGATGATACAGAGTTAATACCAATTGAATAGCGTATTTGTATGTAAGGGAGTTAAAACTCAAATTCTAATTCAAATTATAGCCAGGCTTATTACTTGAGTTATACTTGTGGACATGCTGCATACAGAAACGACTCTGTGAAACACCCAAGGCAAAGAAATCCTGCTTTATAGTGCATATAATCGGAAAAGTAAGGAAAGAAAATTTAAACTGTTATTTAAACAAGTCTCATTCCAATTACTACTTTCCTCTCTGTCAGGACCAATTATTCTCACTTTAGACATGACTAGCATTTCTAGGGGTTTTTTTTATTTTTTTTACAATGTATAGAGTGCCACACAGTCACTTTGAAATGCCTGAAAAATAAATTAAAGTACACAGGAAAAGGAGACTTACTAAACTTAAAGATATCCTCTTATTTTGTCATACTGAGGCACATTAAAATACAGAAGAACTTTACAAGCAGTAAAGTGTTTTGGACATGCATTTACTTTTGTTCCTTAAAGTAACAGTGAGAGAAAAAGGAAGACCAGAGCATTTCTTCCCTAATATATATGCCAGACAAGAAAGCAAGTCCAAGAATATTTCCTTTCTTGTTCAGAACAAAAATAAAATTAGAGATACTAAGTATGAAATTAATATGAAATTAATAATTATATGAAATTAATTGATGAATTGATTATATGAAAGTAATTACATTTAATTAATTTATTTCATAATTATATTACATAAATAATTAATATGAAAGTAATAATTATGCTAATTATCATGTCAGACTATTGATAGTCTAGTTTAGAAGCCTCCATTACCCTCGCCATGAACAAATATAAATAAAACAAATAAAAAATGTGAGCAGTCAAAACCTGAGAGTGTATTTTTGATCTTGTTACTATGACAACAGGTTAATTTTTTCTTAACATGACATAAAACAATTAGAGATTTATATTGATTCCAAACTTACCAATGAGGGGATTTCCTAGCAGATCAGGAACTGGTCACTGGTTGCCAATACCTTTTTCCTTTGCAGCAGACACGGTTGCTTGGTACTGATTTTAACTAACTAGAATAGAAAATTTCCAAAACTATACGTACCTGGAGACCTTGTTTTGCTATAAGTCTCTCACTTGTCTGACTCACACAGACCAGACATGCATAAATGAACCTGTGTTCTAAAGGACTCCTTCATCACACTCCATCCTGCAGGCAAGAAACACAGCAGGAAGGGAGATTTACTATATTTTATTTTAATGAATAAAAAGCAGACTTGATACTTGTTGCTGCAGGTTTTTGCCTGAAGGCCTCCAAAATATTTTGATCACATTTTTTAATGGCTTATTCATTTGCATTAGTAGTGGAAGCACTGTCACTCATGAATTGGATGTCTGCTTTTACATCTATCCTCATGGATATAGAAAATCTGTGCAATCAATAACATTTCATGCAAAATATTGATTTTTTTTTTTCTTGAATCATCTTCTAAATATTCCCTTTACTACCTTCTTCAGTGACTGTGTCAATACATGTCAAGGTGCCAGCACCGTTGATTATTTGGGTCGGGCAGAACCTTCTTGTGGGTTTCAGAAAAACTTTGTCTGTGGGACGCTAACAGCTTGGAGATGACTTTCTCTGCAAGATATGCCTGCATTCATCCACTTAGTCCATAGTATTTTTATAATACTAGCTCAGGAAAATCTTTTACAACTAGTGACCACCATACCTTTTCACTGCATGTGCCTCAGAATCTTGACTATGTAATACTCACCTTAATGCTCTGTGTATTTGTTGCCTCAATCTAGTTGCAAACTTGTTTCCTAGATTTCTCATGCATAACACCAGAACTGATTGCATAGACTTGCATCCATAGAGCTAGTCAGAAATATGAAAACGAGCAAAGCACAATTCTTTTTTTTTTTTAAAAAGGCCTTTTTTTCCTACAATTCATCCTGTATTGAAATTAAAGAAAAAACAAACAAACAAACAAACAAAACAGACAAAAAACCAGAAACACACATAATATGCAAATGTGGGGCACACTAAGGGATTGAAAGTTAGCCTTATGCATAGACATGAAAACTGTCTGGTTTAGGAAGCCAAATTATCCTATGAGAAGAAGAAGTTATAAAACTAATTCACAAGTAAAGGAACAGTGAACTAATTCTGCTACATTTTACATAGGGCTAATGTATTTGACCTCACAGAAACACAGTTCCTTCCTGAGGTGGCTGCTTGCTGTGTACAATTGACCTGAAGCAGTAATTTCATGATTTTGTCTTAAATTTCTTTCTTCATGTGATTTCCCCAGTTTAATGTAAGGGATTCTCACTCATGACGGGTGACACTCTTCTTGATCCATCTGATTTCAAAACCCAGTTCATATACATAGTTACCTTTCACTGAATCCCAGATCTGAATTTTCCTCCTCACTTTTCATATCTAGGGAGCTCCAGATTCCTCTCAGACTCCACATACTGGGGGAAGGATTTTGTCCTTTCCCATTGAAAGCTTATAGGAAAGGTTCACCTCTCTCAGTTCATCCTGGCTGCTGCAGATCTCAGAAAACTCCATGGATTGGCATTCCTCCCATTTCTTAGTCTGGCAGGTACTGGAATTGCAGAGCTAAAACTAACAACATGACAATGTTATATCTATGACAGACAGAGAAAACAGTGTGTTCAAGTGCATGGTTCAATTTTTAGAAAGAATTGCATCAAAAATGCAATAAATACAGCTCTGACCATCTTCACTAAAACATAGCAGAGAAGACATCTATAAGTGCCCTTTGTTAATATATTTTAGGAAGGGAGATAGGTGAGTTCAGTTCTCTTTCAGCTTGCTGTCTATTGGGCCACATAGATTATAATTCTTCTGCCATTTTGTCTTGATTGTGTGCTTTTTCCTCAGTAGAAAATAAATGTGAATAAACATGAGGTCAGAATTAAGGTACGTATTCTGGTCTCTCTGTACGTTGCCTCAGGGTGGCCCTAAAACAGGGAATGACGGAAAACAACAGCAAAAGGCAGAGATAGGGTAAACCCAAGGTCACATCCCTCAGGAGAACCTGGCTATATTATAGTGGTTTGGTCTACAGTGTGCACATGCACATCCACACACAACAATCAGCTAGGTATAATTTAGATTTGTGCAGAGCATTAAAGTAATAAAAAGGGGAAAATATTAGAGAGGCAGGATTTTTTTTTTTTTTTTTAAATAAGAAATAATTGCAGCTGAAGCACAGGACATTCTACCAGGAGTTTCTTTAAACATTAAGGACTTTATTGACACTTTAACAAGGAGAAGCATTTCTCTGAATTATAGCCTTATTTAAACATTACACAACAGACATAGTGTAAAGTAGGTAAGAGAGTTTCTGACAGTTCTTATAGGACTATCAAGGTCTAAAGTCAATTAGAGTACTTCTTCTAACTGAAGTGATGAAATTAGTTTTTTGCTGCCTTGCACAATGTGTCCTGCTTTTACAACAAATATTTATAAGATAAATCATTCTGTTAGGGAAAGAAATGATTCATTCTGCCCTAGGCAGACATCAGTGTAATTGTAAATGTAAAATTCATAGTTACTAACACTGGTAAATATTTGAACAGAACCATTTCCTGTTCCACAGCTACAAAAGATAAGTTTTGCTCAAGATCCAGTGAGCGCTGAAGGCAAAGCTTGTTCACAATAATCATGCTAATATAGCTGCTGAGGTTAGGGGGGAAATTTGCATGACTGAGATGAGCAGAATTTGACAGGTGATCAGAAGAACAGATCTGTCCTCTGATATGTCCTAGATAGCTTGGGCTTTGGCTTTGCAAACGAGCAAACCCAGGGCATCTAATGGATTCACTCACATACATGTTTGGTGACTTCTGTTCTGATTCACCAAATCCAAGAATGTTGTTCCAGCTACACAATAATATAGTTGCTGACCCTTTTCCCCCCTTTTTACCACTATTAATGGAATTATGGTAATATGCCCATATCTATGTTTGCCTTTCTGTCAAGTACAATATCTGCAATTATAGAATTTACAACTAAACTGAGAAATAAAGAAAAACTCACAGATAACACTTTTAAGTACCATCTAACTTGCTCATTCCTGCCTACTTTTTGTTGATGGAACTGACAACAAGGGATTTGTGTTGTTGTTTCTTATGCTGATCGCTGAGGGAACAGACTGAATGTGCCCTGAGTTCTCCCCCCAGCTTCCTTTCCATGTCCTTATTTCCCGGTAGTTTCTCCAATTTAAGAAACTGAAGGCAGTGGGATTTGGGCCCAAATGTTCTCCTACATTTTGAGTTTATTTAAGTGATTTTTTTGGTACTGCTGGGTATAATTGTTTATGGACAGATTCTCAGTGTAAACTGGCAAAGAACCTCCAGTGCTGCGTAGCCATGCCAATTTACACAGAAGAGAATTTGATACGGTCTCAGTGAAGGGAGCATAATGCTACATGGAAAAGAAATTCAAAAGTCAGTAAGTAAAAAAAAAAAAAAAAGTTCAAGAGTGAGAGAAAATAAAACATATCAGAAAATCTGGTTTAATAGCTCCGTAAGGGCCAGCTATAGGTAGCAGAGAAAAGACAGTGAAGTCTAGCAGGCTGAGTTAGTTTGTCTGTCCCTTTTTGTGTGTAGAGTTAGAGAGAGTGCATATGATTCAGCTTCCTTGCTAATGCTGTGAGACAATTAAACAAGATATCAGTCATTGTCTCATGTATTGTGAATATAACAGCGTTCCTGCCAAGCATTTCTATTATGCCAAGTGTGAATTTATTTTACAGTATAAGTAGGAAAATAGTGCAATGAAAGGCTCAGCATGTTGTGATTACACATAAATACAGAGGCACTGTGAACCACATTCGGTAATACTTAGATTAGATTAGACAGACCATTACCAACATAGAGATCACTTGAGTCTGGTTTATACCTGCCATGTGTCCACATAGTCTATACCTAAATATTTACAGATAAAAACCAGTGTGGCCTTTTCTGTTTTGTTATATTTCTACAAGCAAA
Organism: Xenops minutus; assembly: GCA_035221455.1. Lineage (NCBI taxonomy): Eukaryota > Metazoa > Chordata > Aves > Passeriformes > Furnariidae > Xenops > Xenops minutus. The sequence goes on along the minus strand of JAWWEE010000122.1, from coordinate 60,112,388 downwards.
GCTAATAAAACTGTGGCATCAGAAAAAAAAAATTAGGAAACTCCCCCTATAGTAGCTGGTTGAGATCACTCGAATGTTTGCAAAGAAGGGAAAATCCTCATTAATGAGCCAGGCATCTTCACCCTCACTGTCAAACTGAAGTCTGGAACACCATGGTCTAGTTCCAGCAGCTCTTATTTGAAAAGTGTCAGGCAAGCCAAACTGTAAGCACAAAGCCTGGCAGCCTTCAGTGATCAAAGGTGGAGGGCATGAAAGAAATAACAAATATTTTGCCCGCTTGGAAACCTTGCCACTAGAGGAGCTCAGTCAGAAGCAGAAGGAAGACTTTGACATTCAGGAGAATCTGAGCACTCCATAATACTTAAAAACTCTTGATCTTGATAACTTGCAGAATAAGTAAGGTTCTGGGTAAAAGATGAACTATTCAAGGTATTTTTAAAACACAACTTATTATATGCTTCATTGCCAAGCACCACAATCTTCAGTTTTTACTGAAAACAAAGAACATCTGATCAGTCTAACCACTGGAGATAGTCACACATATAGGGACAGATACAAATTAATCCTCTCCTCTGTCCAGGTCCTGACCTGGCTGCAAGTGTGACATTTCTATCCATGAAATACCAAGTAACAATTGTACAAATGCCAGAAGTAACAGGTATTCACTATATTGTGCAAGCAATAGTAAGTTGCACAGCCCATCCCTATGACTTCCCTTGTGTGGTTAATGTCTGTAACACAGAGCATCCACATTTGTTTGGTGCGCTGGTCACACTTTCATAAATACCTTAGAAATTCAGTATAGGATAGCTGAATGACTTAGATAAATTTGTGGAGAGAAAGCCACTCCACTATCAGCATAAATATACATATTAATGTATCTATAGAGAAATATGCATGTCTGAGTGGAGCCTCCTTTTCCCCACTTTTGAGGAAAGCATGGTTTCTATAATAATGTGTTTGACCTCTCAGATGGCTGAGTACCCTGAGATTAGCTCAGTTGGTTAAAGCACGATGCTAATAAAACTGAGGTTGTGGGTTTGATCCCTGTGTGGGCCATTCATTTAAGAGCTGGACTCGATGATCCTTGTGGCTCCCTTCCAACTCAGAATATTCCAATATCCACTACCAACTGCCACTGAAGTTCCTCCTAAACTTCTATCAAAGAGAAGTACTAATGTTCCTTTTATTTCAAATGTAGAAACCCATACAAAATATTGGTTCATACCACCAGATCATTCCTCCATGGTTGAACACTGCTTCACAGTACAGGGATTTCTGAGCCATAGGCAAGATTACCAGCAGATAAATCATAAACTATAGAAAGAAAAATGTGAAACTATGTTTCTGTTATGTTTAATCATTAGGGCATTTATATTAGCACAAAAGGACTTTTGAAAAGCTCACCAATTTAATTTGAAAATCAATTATATAATGGCACTGGAATTATGTCCAAATATTGGAAAGTCCCAAGAGCTCCTCTCTCTGGTAATAAATGAAACATTGTGACCAGTATTGCACGGTCTTCAGATTTTGTTTGCCACTGCAGTCCATTTTAATTTTAAATCTAGGAAAATAGATTTAAAAGAAATTACAGTGCTGGAACTACTGTCCAGTGTTTTGTCTCACATCAAGAGATGTTAAAATTCAAGCAGCAAAGTATCCAAATAATACTGTAATTGTGATCTTAATTGTGTGTAGTGGAGTACATATAAAACTTCCCCGGAGAAAATAGGTTTCATCTTCCCCTAGATACATAATCCCCCATATTCCTGACTGTAGTGAATCAACCATCTCTTTGCTGACGTTTTGGTCATCAGAGGCTGAAGGAATGACATCAGACAAGGAGGAGCAGAAATATTGAGGCCAAGTTGAATCAGGTCATGGGCAACCTGATCTAGGGGATGACATCCCTGTCTGCAACAGAGGGATTGGAACTGGATGATCTTTAAGGTTCTTTCTAACTCAAATCTTTCTGTGATTTTATGATTCCACGATTATTTATATGGCATTGAGAAACAGTAAAAAATTAATAACCACATTGTCTGGATAGAGCTTTGTGTTGTTTTTTTACTAGGAAACATGCCACAGGCTTTTAACTTCTTCCTTTTAATGTGAAAGTTCTACCCAATTTCTCACAGCCATCCAGCAGGTATCCTTTGTGCTTATCCCCATAAGCACTGGGCTGCCTTAGTCAAGAGGAGAGGGAAATAGGCAAGTGGTGAGCAACAGGACAAACCTGTGTGAAAAGGTAAACTCACATGGAGCTTTGTGTATTTACAGAGAATAAGCTTGAGATTCATTTAATTTCTCCTAGAAGATAGCACTGGTTTTCAGTGAGAGCTTTCCTGTAGGTCCTGTGCTCTACTACCAATCATCATGGACCTGCAGAACGTCCTTGGTAAGATCTGAAGTTTAAGACAGTATGAGAGAAACCCCCATAGGTGCCATTGTGTTGGAAAAGAAAGATGCCTTTCAGAAGATGAAAGCTTTCCTTAACTAAGAACCAAAAGAAAACAAAAAAACAAAACCAACCAAACAAAAAACCTACACACCAGATCTATTTTTGTATTTCCATTTTTTGCTTTTTCTTTGTTTGTTTAAAATGCTAAAATATATTTACTAAAATAAATGTAACAGCTTCTTAAAAAAAGTTTTAGCTTTTAGTATTCAAAACCATCTTATTGAACATACATGTGTGGGCAGAATTTTGTTACAAAATGCTCATTTTGAGAAAAGCGGGAGCTTTTTAAATTTAGAAATTAAATAAATAATTCTCACACTTTCAAAATGCATGCCTTTAAGAAACTTCTATCATATGAAAAACAAATGGCATTGATCTATCTTCATTTAGTGTGGAAAAACACTACTGTATTTATGTTAACATTTCTAGTGTACAATGAAACATTTAAAAATGAACAGTAGCTTTCTTTTTTGAGCAGGACTTGAAATCAATTGGAGGGCAGAATTTTTGTATTAATAAGTGTCAATGAGGAGTTACTGCTCTAAAACAAAACAAAATGTATATATTTAAAATTATCACCAGTACTGGAATATGAAATACAGTTAAAATGCAGCCTTTATTGCTCTTTAAATTTGCTTAAATAAAAACACAAATTCCATCCCAAAGATATTCAAGGATTAACTAGAGCTTTCCTGCAAGAAATAGTTTTGTGGGTTTATCTGAAATTATGATGGTTAAAATGCAAGACCTTTATGACCTGCTCAATGGCAGGTTTACATTGAAACTGTTATAAATTATTACAGAGGTGAAGCCAATCTAAACAGTCCAACATAAATATATCTGCAGACATACTGGCTACTACATATTCTAAACACTGTCTGTATATGAATAAACAGAGCTTTCTAAATCATTTAAGAAAATGTATTTATTCATAAAATCAATAATATTTATTTTTGTGTTTGACAAAAAAAGGTCTATTATACCTAACTTATTGGAGCTTGAAAACTTTTTTATGGATTCTTATGTGGTTTTCCTACATCTGATAATGGCTAAGAATTTTATTTTTAATTATGTGAATGTTTCTATTAGTTTTTGTATTTGACTAATCCTTATCTGTTTAAATTGCTATTTTATTAAATTTTACAGATTAAATATTTGAGTAAACACACTGTACAGGGTTACATTTATTCAGTACTCTGTCAACCAAAACTTTTATCAGACTATAAAACAGACATAGGTAATATTGGGAAACAAATCCATATTTGTGTGTTTCTACTTTCCTAACAGCAATAAAAATACATATTTCAGTTCATACTATTATAATAAGCAGCATTTGTGGCAGGAAAGGAAATGTGAGATGTTAGCACATGACCAGACCCAGAGTGTTCCATTTATATGCATGAAACCATACAGGAAAAATTGCAGACTCAAATAAAGTTATGTATAATAACACTGTTTGTGTTGCTTCCTAATTTCATTCAATTTTTAAAATATTATATCACATTAAAATTCCTTCTGCTAACTTCACAAGAAGACTCCCAAAGAAGACTCCCAAAGCCCTTCGCAAGAGCCAACTCTGTGCTACATTAAAGAAAAAAAAAAAAAAATATGTAAGTTACCTATGCAAAATAGAGTCCTGAATAAAACAGCCATAAAAATAAAACTATAGAAAAGGAGAGAGAGGTAGTCCTAAGATCTGGTACACTTGATCTTGCAACTGGGTTTAGAGGAACCTGAAAGAAATATAAAGGCAGCTGTGAAATAATATAAATGCTAATTTCTTCCCCTGAATTCTGTCACTTAAAAATTGAATTATACCCAGAAGCCTGAAGTTTAATGTAGCCTTTGAAACTCCTGTTGAATTATTTCTAATTATTGCAATTTTGTTTTGTCTTTCCTTATTTACTGTACAAATACCCTGTAACTACATCCAATATCCATAACTGTAGCATTTATATACCAGTTTACTACTTCTCTCTAGAACTTCCTTTAGAAAATTCCCACTTGTACCTGCTGCATTATACAAAATAAATGCAAAGAAATTAAAGTACCCTTTTTATTTTGAAAATAATACAATCATAGATTTCAATTCTTCCTGTCATATATACTTCCAAGTGCTCAGCTATACTCATCTGCCTTACCATGAGGTGCTTATAATAGCCATATGGTTTCATAGTGCTTCCTCTGACAACAGGAATTCAAGGTTTATTCTTGCAGCTTCCATATACTGTCTTTGGATGCTCCCATTGGGTAACTACCCACCAATGCTGTTGAATGTGGGGAAGAAAGTTTGAGTCTCAAAAGAATTAACTAGGGATTTTTTCCATATTTTGCAGGATAGCCAGGAAAGGTCTCAGGGAGGTAACACTCTTTTGGGTCAAAGCTACAATCCCGGAAGAACTACTGGATAAAGTATGTTTAGGGTCAGGTTTCCTTTGCTAAAGTAGAGCAGTTGCAGGTAAGCTGTAAGACTGAGAACAGGAAAGAAGTGTTTTAAACAGGAAAGGATCCCTCTGCTCCAGCCCCATGCTGCAGTCTGGATCCTGGTCTGGATGTTCTCCCTACAGAAGTCTCATGTTTCTATCTGGGTCCCTCAGCCAGGGTGGTCAGTCTGCGTGAGTTCCTCAACACAGAGACAGCAGCAAAGCTGGCACCATCGCTTCCCAAACTTCCTGTTCCACCTGGAACTGCCACATGCAGCCCTTGGACTTGATAAAATGATTAAATAAAATTGTGATTATAGTGGACCTTTGCCAGCCCACAATCTCAGGACAGTCAGCTATTTCACACCATTAATGGGAGGCAGCTCATTCTGGCTTCAGACAAAACCTCTGCAAGGGGAAGCGGCGATTCCACCCTCGGGCCGACAGCGAGGGATGGATCGTCCTGCTTTCGGCAGGTATGATAAGTGGGGTGCTGAGCCATGAGTCACCACTGCCTTCCCTTGCTACTGTAAGCATGGCTGCTTCAGGAAGCTGCCTTCTAAGATAGCACTGGCCATAGAATAAACAACTGGCAGCATTCCTGAAGTTCTCACTCACTACTTCATTCCCGCTGACGGGAAAAGAAGTGCAACTGGTGCTGTTATGGAAATAAAGATGATTCATTTTAATCCAACCTGACACAAGAAAAGAAGGTGGAAGATATGAAATAAAAAGATAAAACTAATAAGTAGCTGCTTGTACTGAAGACCTTACACTTAAATTAAAAATGGTTGCACTGGTGTTTAGTTAAAAGGAAGAAAAGCAATCAAAATTAATTGAAATAAGAAGAAAGTATTCTTAAAGGAACTGTATTTCTTAGTAACAATATTCTGCAATTGTTTAATGAGTTTACTTTGTGGATGCAAAATATAAAAATCTCCCCTCAAGGAGGGAAGAAATTCTTTTATAAAAGACAAATAGCAAGTAAAGCAAATAAAGAGAAGTAAAATTAAAAATTTAAGTGTTCAAAGGGAACAAATAATCTTTTTTAAAGAAAGAAGAGGTAAAAACCAAAGAAACTTAAGTAAAAATAAAACACTGGCTTTATCTGCTCTCTACGGTTTTAAAAACAGTACATTGTAAATAGTATTCGTTCTTAAATTGCCTGTGATGCTAATTTAGGGGTTAACTTTCTGCTCCTGGGCCACAGATACTCTGTGAGTGTGCTCTCCATCCTGTGGCAAAAGTTGTGATGTTCCCACAGCTGGCCAACTCTAATTTTATCAGATTTCCAAGAACCAATTACGTATATAATATAACCAGGTGCTGTCAGTGTTGAATTATGCAAATTATAAGATAGACAGGAAACTGTATGTGTTGTAAGTGATAAAAACAACTTTGTTCATATTTCTGTAGCTGTTGTGCTGGTCAGTACTTTCTCCCTTCTGCTGTCCTTTAAAATCAGCTCAGAGATCAGCCATGGGCTAAAGGGACGTGTTAATGAACTTCAAGTGTGTCCATATACCCAGTGGCAGGAGCAGGATTCCAACAAGCCACACTTTTCACCAACTGAAAAAGATTCTTTTCTTCTGAGTAAAATGTTGTAAAATTTAAATGTTCTCTGATAAGGAAAAAAAAAATTGTCAAAAAAAAATAAGTCTGAATGTGAGCCAAGTATAGGCTGGCAGGGAACTGTCTAGCAGTGTAAATGCTCATTTATCATCTCAAGGGAGTGTTCACTCTAGCACCCGATTACAGCAATTTAAATGTCATCAAGGTAATTCTGTCATGGCTGATGTAAGGCTAATTAAAATCAATTGTTAATCATTTTGTGTTTCATTTTGCACTGGAAATTTCTCAAAATACAGATTTTTCTGTAAGATTTAGTTGCCAAGGAATTTTTTGTTGAATGTTTTGTAAAATAAAATACATCAAAGTTTTGGTTGCTATATCATTTTTCCTCTTTTGTCCTCTCTTTCTTTTCATTTCATCTGTCACATTCTCTGAAGTGACCAATATGGTTGTTTTTATAAATTCATCACTACAGAGATAAGTAGCATATCACTCCACATCACAGAGTGCTTCTTGTTTAACAAACGTGGAAAGAAGAGAAATCTAGAACACTATTTTTTCATGGGTTTGTTTGGTTTTTTGTTCGTTTTTAAAAGTGGTCCAGAGCAGAAATTACACTCTAATGAAAGGGAAAGCTAAAGTGCTGGGAACAATAATTGTTTGGTTGGTTTTTTTTAATATCCTTGTTGATACCGCAGTAAGATCAGTTGAAGGTGAAAGGAATAATATTTGTAGACATCTGGAATATTAGTAGGCACAATTTAATTTAAATAGATCACAACTGTGTTTCAGTTACTTCTTGGTGTTGAATGCACATCCTTTTCTCCTCCAAACAATGGAAGTAATAATCACTCTACACAAACAGAAGTTAGATTATTTATAAACAAAAACTCAACCAGCTCCATCAAGTGTTCTCCTAACACTTGAGTAAGTTAGTTCAAAGGCCCTTAAGGTTAAGTTTCCAAAGAAAAAGTAAGCACTGACACAGCAAACCATCAGTGTTAGCTAATGAGATCCATCCCTGTATCAAATGGCAATCACAGATGATGCTTGTGTGGCTTTAGACCAGTCTGCTTGATTGTAGCTTAGTTGCATCATGAAGACCTTGAAAGCAGAATAAAACTTGGTTATCCAAGAATTATTGCAATCGGGTTGCTTTTATTCTTTGTTGGGAGGAGAAACAAAGTAGGTGGTCCCAGCAACAAGGGATAGATCTCTGCTTTCCTTGGCTAGAGAAATTGGCAATTTGAAGTCTACAATATCTAATTTGCTTTATGGGAAAACAAAGTTTTAGCTCTTCTGGAATGAGTGAGGTTATACTGGCTCTGGGCTTTCTCAGTTTATGGGGGTTTTTTCTGTATCCAGGAGCAACAGAAATCAGTGCACCTGCTGTACACGTGCACATTCCCATCAAGGGCCAATAATATCTTATATTCCTTACAGTCATTCTATGGACCTCATTTCCAGTTGGACTTTTCCAAATCAGAACTCCAGTTTACTTAATTTGCTCCCCACAGCTATGCAGTAAAAAGTATAAAAGAAAGATGGGAGAGACCAACTGATCTTTACCTCTAAAAGTGTTCCTGAGACAATAGTTCAATTATGCTACATCAAATGAAGCATGAAAACTTTACCCTCAGTTTTCTATATATTACTATTTGAACAGTCAGTACTTGGAGGAGGAAATGAACTTGTGGAAAAAAAAAAAAAAAGGCAGAAATCTTGTTTTTTGTCTTTCCTGAATGACTTGAAAATCAGCAGAATCAACCTTCATAAACTCTTCAGTTAAAAGTGAGTTCTAAAAATCATGGAGCCTGAATGGTTGAGAGGTTCATCAAATTGACCTAAAGAAATTGCATTGGGTCATAGTGTATTCACCTGAACATAAGTCTGGTTTCACAAGGGTTCTTCTTTAACTGAGTTGGTCAAAAGATTGTGTGAGGTTTCTGACATGAAATGTGAATACTGTTTCATGTTTCGATTCAGTATTAATCTATACCAAAAAAATTAATGACAAGTTATGCTGGAACTTTGCTTTAAATTAACAGGGATTGACACAGATCTCTACATCCATTAACATAATATCAATATTGTTATTTTGTGAAGAGAGAGCAAAGAAACTAGAGAAGGTAGAAATGATAAAGAGGTAGAAATAATTTAGGAAGCTCACTGTAATCAAATTGTATGACACTCAGAAATCAATTTCTAAACCACAAGCACGAATATTTGCAGACAGTGCCATGAAGGCAGATGCTGATGTGGAAAATACAACATTTTTCCATAATTACGCATCTCTAGACGATAATTACCATCCAAAGGAGTGGTCTTGTTCTGAGAAGTAAATGACACCCAGATAGGCAAACCTGTCTAGCATTTCTGATTGATTAGCAAAAAAATCTATTCAAAAACTAAGTCTATTCACATGTACTTCCACACACTTAAACACACATAGGCTGGCACTGAATTAAAGGTGAGACAGACTTTTCCAAATAAAAAAGCATAAACTCAAACTTTTCAGCTGAAATCTAAAAGACCTGTTTTATTTACATTAAAAACAAACAAACAAAAAAACCCCACCACTAAACCAAAGTAAAATCACTAGACAGTACACACAGAATCAGTCTTGAGGAAAAAAGGCAATGCAGGAAGGACCGTGCCTTGCCAGTAGTGCCGATGGAGACTTTCCACTGTGCCTTTTGCAATCGGACTTGTCTGTCTCACATTGGCCTTTTTAGTCACCAGCGTGCTTGTAGCAAGCCTGGGTGGAGCCCTTCCCAAATCTTCATTCGCAAAGCCTAGCCATGAATGCTAACACTATTCAGTAACAATCTAGCCTGGAAAACTGTAAAAGAAGCTACATTTTCAGCGAGAGATTCCATCAGGTATTCTGAATGCAGTTCTTCACTGTTCAGTGTTTTCACGGCCATGTGGAGCTATTACAGGGACATGAATAAGCCATGAGTTCCCTTTGTAAGTAGAGGATCGACCTTTTCATCAAGAAGATGTCAAAGGATTAAGCAAACTTACCTAGATAATATCTCTCCATGAAAGGAGGGTTTCAAAGTTTGCTTGTCCTGTAGGTCTTATAGGTGAGCAGTCTGTAGACACATCCCATCCAGGACTGCAAACTGAGCAAAAGCAAAGAAATATTTAAGTGGGTTTTATTTCAAACCTTGGAAGAGTCAAGAGAAAACAGGAGGTCATGACTGTGGGCTCTGTGCTCTGCTTCTCAGGTACCCCAGGGCACAGTGTTAAGGCTCAGTTTTAGGGTTCAAACTTCCAACAAGAGGGTTTGGCTTCTAACGTGCCCATGTATGGAGCAAAGTATAAAGGAACCTCAATTCAGCTACACTTGCTACTGTCTGCTTACTGGCTCTTTCTGTTTGTCACGCTGGATCGCAGCATTTTTCACACAGTACCTGGCCCATAGTGCCTTCTCAAATAGTGGAAGGACTCAGTCCTATCAAATGCTGAACACTTTAGCTGGCAAGGCAAAACATGCATAAGCCCATGTTCTTTCAAGCATTCAAAGCTCTGTTTACTTCAGGTACTTAAAAAAATCATTGTGTGGTGAAATGCTGTGCTGACCTGTGAGAAAGAACTAAACCTCATCCAAGAGTGTAAAAGGGGAAAGGTTTTGAGAAAAATACCTATTACACACAATCCCAAATGCTCATGTGTTGCACAGGAATTTTAGTGAACACAGTGAGAGGAATAAAATATAATGGGAACCATGTAGACAGCAGCTTACCTTTTTTCCAACATGCAACTTATTTATATCAAGACTTCTAAACCTTGCATCTAAATCTAAATCTTTCATCACTGAAGCAGCTAAGTTATATTTTTGTTGTTTGCTTTTGTTAGTCAAATAAAGACCCACGAAAAATTCACAAATTTTAAAAAAATAAATAAAAAAGGCAAATCAACAAAAAAAATCCTATATTTGTAAACAAAAAATGTTTCTTTTCTATGAAGCGAGTATTTTCACAATGAATGTATGTAATATACGTTCTTTTTCAGACTTGCATGGTGTCAGGGATTGTCTAAGTGTGTCCTGTCATCGTGAACTGTTCAGTTGATAGTCTTGACTAGAGGAAGTTTTATTCAATGTCTGGGATCTGTAGGAAGAGTTGAAGTAACTATAACAATCTTAATTAACAAGTTTTTACTGAAATATATGCTGATGTTTAATTAATTAGTTTTTTGTATTATCTCTTTGATGGATGAGGGAGTATGTATTTACACATTATTGCCTCCTGTCTATAAAATTTTATGTATTTATATACATATGACATATGTTTACATATAATGCTTATATACAACATTTATGTAGGAGTTATTGATGCATTTTTAGTCTTCATATTTTAGGGCTGCTTTCATGCAACTGTAGTGAAAACCCTACAGATCTGTTCAAGAATTTAATTCACACCATCTGGAAATGTTTTGAACCTTAACCAGCAGCTCGTATTGATGAGGCCAGATCTTTAATTTAGTGGAACTATTGAGAAAAGGAAAGTAAGTTAACTCAGATTTGGCCCTCTAAAATTTTGTACAGGACCCAGTTTAGATCAAGTTGTAAAGAGTTCTGGGATGCGTCCCTCTCATTTTCCCATAATACTGCAGTTCTACTTTTTCAGGACTTTACTGTAGAGGAGAGGAAAGAGTCAAAAACAGACTAGAGACCACTAAAGAGTAGAATTGCATTTTTCTTCTATTTCAATAGAGTTCTAAGCTTATGTGATTATGCATATGTAATTAATTAATTATTCATATAGTTAGTATATAATTATGTGTAATTATTAGAGTTCTAAGCATATGTAATTATGACACAGTACAATAAATAGATGGAAAATGTGTAGAAAAAGAAAACTGTGTTCAAACCAGTCATGCAGGAAAGATCAAGTATTCCACAATATCCAGCACCACAATAAAATATCTGAAATTTACACCTTCCTTAGAGACTACACCCTGTATTACCTTTTCACTTCAGCATCAATTCAACTAGCATTTTAGAAAAGCCACCTCTGGTCACTTAAATGGCACTTTAATCTTGTCTAACATTTTAGGCATTTTACTGAGTCCATGTGCAATTACTCCTGACATGCATTTCTACACGAGCTGCATCTGCATTAGAAAAACTGTTCTCAATACCTATTATCACAAATTATAAATTTGTTCTGGAGCTCTAATCAATGTATTGTACTTGAATAGTAACATTTCCATTTTATTCAATAATCAAGGATATTCAGGCACATTAAAACAGTGATACAGAGCAGCATATTTGGCTTTAGCAATGGGGTTTGGATGTTATATATCTAAGTAAACAATATAGGTTTTCTTTACACTAGTTAATGGTGGTTTTCAGAGATAACTCTTTTGTTTAAAGTAATTCTGCATTTTGGGTTATTTTCAACAAATATTTTTTTACTAAACCTACAAAGCTCTTGTGATGGTCAAAATATGTGCATATTTGGAGCAGAAACAATTGTCAGGTTTATACTGTTTAAAAGTCTGACCAATATCCCTAAGTGACATTCTGGGAAATATGCAAATGATTTTTCAAGTTATTTTAGAAATAATGGTATTTGACTCAGGAAGTTTATATTAAATACAATCTACAGTGGAGTTACAGTAAGAACTTCACTTTGGCTGATGGATGATAAGAATAAAGTCCTCCCCAGATGAATTGAGCTTTGTGTATATATCCACAAGCTATGCTCAGACAGCTTATTTCACATAAAATTCCTACATAATGCATGGTTTCATCTAACATCTATCCCAATCCAGTTGGATCCTAGATTTTTAGGTCAGATTTTTCAGCTGGAAAAATACACTGGTAATATTTACAAATTTTAACTTCAGGCTCTTGGATCTAAAATGTGTGACAAAGTACACAGAGCTGATGTGAGAGGTAGAGCTTCTTTCAGGGAAGTTCAGAGTTTGGTATTTCTGTAGAGTATTTTTGATATTTTTTTTAAATGGTAGTTTGCATCAGAATGGGCAAATGCTCTTCACAAAGTGAACATTGATATTTATGAAACAGAAAGCACCCAAAAAAGTTATCCTCAGGAGTGGGAAAACCCAAATGATGGGTTCAAAGTTAAAGTATTTCACTTCAGGTGTCAAAGTACCCCTGAGTGAGAGATACTTTTACCCTCAAAAAAGTTTCAAATTATTAAAATTCTTCCTATATAAATTTTAATAAATTAAAGCAGCGTTAATGTTGTAGTGAAGCTATTGTGAAATCTGACCCTAAGGCATACAAAGATAAGACATATAGAAAGAAGTTTTAAGTATTTTTGAATGACATACTTGCTTTGAGTTTCTCCATCACAAGACCATGACTAGCTCTCCTAAGCTCCACTGTTACATATATATGACAAAAAAGCTAACATAGCAAGTTATATTGTCCTTTTCCTGTACTATGAATCTATGTATATCTTCCACTGAATTCTGTAGTTATTCTATTGAAACCTACTTGATGATTATATCAAACAAAATGTGTTTTCCTTATGAAAGAGTTTCACAGCTTTTCCGCTCCCTATATGATATTTCGTAGATAGCTGTTGGTTAAATTTTCCAGCAAATGCATTCACACTGTCTCCTATGGCATACCAAATATTTTGGAAAGAGTTTTTCATAAATAAAAATACAGCTATTGCAATACTCTTTCACTATATGAAGCCTGAAAGAACTTGGAAATTATCTGATTTTCCTGCATTGAAGCTGCTATGTTGCTAACCAGTATTGTTTCCCTGTTGCCTTGTTCATCTTCCTTCCTCCACCAGACTTTTTTCTTGGACCATGTTACCAGACTGGACAGTGATTGATGATTCTATTCCTCTTTTTTCTAATTAATGTAGGTTATTAATTTCCCAAAGCAGGATTTTAAAGTGCAGTACAAATTAATTTTAATTTCTTTTAATTTTAAAGAAAACTGCAACTGCTTTTAAAATGTAATCATGAGGGAATTTTAGTCTTCACAAGGTTCCTGTTCATTGCAAGCTTATAAATTTTAAAAAACAAGTATGTATATATTCATATTCAATAACTCTAAGGTATATCTTTGCTTTCCAGTTCATTTTTTTACCCCTCAACAACAGAAATCAATGCCCTATTGTGGGGAAAAGTGAATGCAATGGCTGCTCTCGTGGACCTGTCTTTGTCTGGTACCATTGTGTTAGAAGGAGCAAGTAGACAAAAAAATAAGCACAGTGGATTGGAAGAGCTACCGCAGACAATTTCTTCTTCTTCTTAAAGCATGGAATTGCTAACATTCAAATTGCGGCAAGTCAAAAATGAGCTTGGATTCCCCAAAATACCACTTAGCATCATGTGAATACCTGTGGTCTTTTGTTGGTTTGTCGGCTTTGTAGTCAGCCAGAAAAACGGCTGGCAGGGTAAGGGGAAGTGCAAGTAGGGACGTTCACTTGGGATAAACCCCAAACAAAATACTGCTTTAAAATTCCAAATAAACTGAAAGTTTAAAATTTTACCTTGTTCAAGTCAATAGAGCATCTTATCTGTATTTGCTGCTCAGTTTCTGGAGGAGACTACTGGGATCCCACACATATCTCCCACTCCAGGGTTTTGCCTGTGGGGATGGCTGTGACTTCCAGAAGGGAAGAGCCACTCCTGCCCCACTGTCTTGCTAGAGCCATGGGAGAAGGCTTGATTGGCTCCCCGCTTCCTCAAAAAAAAATAAAATGCAATTCTTACTCTCCAGAGGTGAAAACACTAAATTTTTAGACTTTTATAAGAAATTGTTTTCAGCTTTCCACTGAACCACTTTGCTGATATAAACATGTGTTCATAAAAGTACTTTCTGGGGTAATACCTGTTTAAATAAGTCCTTCTCCTCACATCCATTTTTGTTTTCTGTCTCATTTGAGACAGTATAACTCTTTGCATGATGATGCAGCTAAAATAATTGAAACATGGAGCTTGGTAGTAAGTTTCTAAAGTAAAATTCTTCCAAGCCAATGAGTCAGAATGGCCACATAGACATTTATCCCAGTACAAGGACAGGGGGGATGTGAGGACTGTGTACTAGCCACTTCCTACAGCAAAAGGATCTTTTTTTTTTTTTTTTAATATTAAAGTAATTTCTAAACTTGAAGCATTCATTTAGATACAGAAATAAGAATTTTCACCTTTTAATTTGAGGCATGTTTTTGAAACCTTGGCCATAGTGCAAATTCAAGAAAAGAATAATTTAGAGTAGTGTCAAACCAGCAATTTTCTAGAACAATTTAATTAAACAATAGATTAAAGAAGGAGCTGAAGAGTATTTCTGGTAGGATAGTTTATATTTGAATTAATTCTGTGTGTGGGACAGTGCTTAATATATTCATTTATTATATCTGTTAGCAGCTATGTGTTGTCTTAAAAAACAAACTGTGGCATAGGATTTCAAAAGCAAGGGCTGCAGCTGGAATTTCTATGTAGTGGTTCTGAGTTGTTGAGTATAATTTTAAAAGGATTAGTTATACCAAAATATTTTGTTAAAAGGGACCATTATGCAAAAAATTTTACCTGTGAAAGAGCCTGAGCAGCTATGAGGGTTGCTGCTCTACTGGTGAGCTTTGTACCTTGGCTGGGAGGGATGGAAGAGTACGAGTCATCCATGCATGCTCACAGGAGTGTTTTTTTAATAATAGTGGTTGCCTTTCTGAATAACACATCTGGGCCTAAAGATGAATGATATTTGTCACTGCAGGAATAGGCCCTACACAGTTGTTTTCTCCCAGTTCCGTTTAGAGGGCTGTGTTAACTGAATATTCAAATATACATTTCCTTTTGCCATGAGGCCTGAGGGCTGTGATCTAGTGGGGTTTGTTCAATTTATCAGTAGAGAGTGAAATATGTTTATTAAAACAAACATAAGGAACTCTTCTACAATTTATGACCACATAATGGAACTTGCGAATGACTCTCTTGCCTCTTAGTAAATGGAATATGTGGCACAAAGATAGCCTTCATTTCTCCCATCTCTACAGTGTTTACTTAGAGTTGACTGAGAACAGGAAAAAGTAATTCAGAATTGTTTTTTTATTCTTTTTATGTTTCTGCTGTTTAGTAGTTTGGGGTTGTTTTTTTTTTTCTTATTAAAAACCAATATTTCTACCTTACTGCATTTTGTAAGAGAATAGAGAATGTTCTTAAAGAGAAAAGGTTAGCTTGATTCTCTGTAGGTACCTGCTTATAAACCAGCTGTTTCTGAGTTTCTGTAGCAGGGAAGGCACTTAAACTGAAAGAACTACAGAGAAGGGATATGGTAACTTAGTATGGAGGGATGACACTCCTTTTACTACTCCCCTGTATGAATGAATTGTATACAATGTTGTCAGGCAGTAATACAGTGAATGCACTTATTAATGTATTCACATTTCATTGCCCCCTCTTTGGCCTTTTCGCAGAGCTACTTAGCTCATTTTCTCTTTATTCTAGATGCTGCTTTCCATCATCTCCAATGCCTTCTGTCTTGGTCCATTACTTTTCCTTACTTTCAACATTTTCTGCATTGCAAAAGCCAGCCATGGTCTAACCCCAAAAACAGTCCCTCCACCATACTGGCTGCAAATCCAGTGTGAAGGTTCAAGGAAAATTAGGAACTGGGAAACAAGAAGGTTTCAAGGCTGGGGTATGCTTTCATTTTACAAGAAAAAAAAAAAAAAAAAGAAAAAGAAATTTGAGGATAAGAGATAAACTGTCACAGCAAAACACTGAATGGGGCAGAAAAACTGCATGGGCAATGTTGTTCATATTTTTTTCCAAATTAAATGCAGAACAGCAGTTGAAGAAAATGGGACAAACCACATAGGATAAGGGAAATTCCTTTTCAAGAAATCCACAATTGTATAATTTGATTGCCAGAAAATATCACTGAGGACATTGGCTTACCAAGATTAAAAAGATATGAATAATAAGAATATTAAATTATAGTGTTTAACTGGAAAAAAAAGAAAAAATATCCATTGAAACCTCCACAGAAGTTTCCTGAAAAAAATAATAAAAGTGTCTTCTTTCCAAAATTTTCTATTTTCCTGAAGAAAATTTAAAACCTCTAAATGGAAAAAGAAGATTAATAGATATTTTCAGTATTTTTTTAAATAATTATTTTAACAGAAGTGAAATTTTTTTTTATAGAAAACACATTCCATCTGCAGAATAGCAAATTTCCCATTGTAAAGCAGAAGTCAGCCACTATGTGACAGCAGGACAGATTTTATGTCTGTCTGTAACACTCTCCTCCCTAGCAGCTGAATGCTATCAGAAATGAGACCATGTGGACCACTAAGCTGCTTCAGTATGGTAGTTCCCATGGTCTGTATTTAGAAAGTTTCCTATTATTTAAACACGCTCTGACGTCTATGCAAAAAGTACAATATATTGCACATATTGTTCTAACATACACATTTTATTTTACAATCAAGCAAATTTTAACACTCTACCTAAATATCTGTTTTCTGTTACCATTTACAGGAACAGACATTCACTTCCACAGATACGTACATTAATGAAGCTGAAAAACATATACAGAGTTTGTGAAATGTTATAACTGCTTCCTCCATTGCTCATCCATTCCTTTATATATTTCCAAATCTCTGCATAAGAATAGGATTTTTCTCAGTTTAGTGAACAAAACAGTTCACACATTTAAAGCAATAATTTGACAGAAAAATTCAGGGGTTTTTTTCTGTAAAAATGTAAATTTATAAGGTTTTACAGCTGAGCTTACTATTCTCATGAGGGTTAGAACATAATTTTATACAAGAAAGAACTACCCAAGGTTTGGGGAGAGCAATATTTTCCATATTATTGGGTACAGTGGGACTAGCAAAATCAGGAAAGTCATGTTTTATGAGTTTAAATAAAAATCAAAGTTACATAGTGATGCTAAACATCCCCCTCTGTTTAGTGGTGTACTTCTAGTAAAAGGGTCTAAAATGTTTAACAACTATAACTTTGAACTTTGCATCTCTTCTAAAGTGCTATAAATTAAGCACCTGATTTGGGAAGAATAACTCGTTGCAAATTTATACAAATCTCTTTAAATTACTTTTCCTTAAGATATTTTATAGCCAAGCTCTTTATATACTAGGGAAAAAAATTGTGTGTCTTATGTATTTATTGGTTATTCCACAAAGCAAAATCTCAAAGAACTGTCAAAATAATTTTATTTCAGTGAACTAGGGAAACAATTTATTTATTTCAAGATTCTTTGCTGTATGAAACAAAAATGAATATTTAAGCTTTCAAATGACTATGAAATTGCTTACACTGTTTTCACTTACATAAATTCTTAAAGGATTTGTCAAGTGGGAGCATGACTCAAAACTTCTACAGTTGTCAAAGGAATCTTCCTTTCTCTTGATATCTCAATCTCTAATATCTCAGATTCGTCGGAAAAACAAATTTTTAATCTGCTCTTAAAATCTCTGACCTGACATATACTTTACTCCAGAAGAAATGCACTTTGTTCTGAATATACTTTCTTGCATGAATTGCAATACAGAACACACAAGAGGCATAAGTTGTCATGTTTTGGTGGCAGTCAGTTCTGGCACTGTTTGATTGATAGAAAATATTTAGTAATGCATAGTGTACCTTAGCAGTGTACCAAATTCTAGTTTTGACTAGTAGTGGCTTGAGAGAACATAAGAAATTGAAAAACTATTTCCTGTATCATTGAAATTCTGATAATTTTCTATATTTCTGCAATGTGAAGAACTGTCAATGTGTAGCTGGTATACTCATTTCTTACATACAAGGTCAATAAAAGCTCTAGAAAAAAAATCCTTTCTTGATCTTTAAGAGGTAAGATATGCTTGTTGATTTATTTGTTTATACTTTATTGAAAATTTACCTTTGGATCTTAAGAAACATCTCCTGAATTAAAACCATCTTCTTTAATCCATAAATTAATTATTCAGAAACCATAAACAACACTGGCAGAATTTTAGGAAATATTTTGATGTCCCTTCTAAAGTAAAGGATAAAATATTTCTTTTTGCCTACAAAGAAAAATAAAAATGATCCACAGCAATAAGTATCTTAAAGCATTACATTAGTACAAAGTTTCTGAGAAAAAAAATGTGTATTGCAAACTAACAAACAACTCCACTCAAGTTACCAGACAGAGGTTTGTCTAGTAAGTTTAAGCTAAATATACTAGGGAACCAATTAGAGCTTAAAAAAATATTAAGTATACATGTTCTTGTATTCCTTTAAATCCTTTAGTACAGCTGGTCTCAAGATGACCTAACCTAACCATTTAGAAACAAAATATTGTGACACTTAGACATAAATGGAAAAACAGCACAATCCATTTGGGGCCGGGAAGCAGCCACAAACTGCATATGAACATCCTCTTTAAATAGTCCCAATGTGGTTATCAACTTTAGCTTCAGAGCAAAGCTCTACACATGAACGATACACTCACCTCCTTCTATTGATCAAGTATTACATACACATAAATGAAGCATCATGAAAAGCCATTAAGATAATTTTTTTTAATTTTGTCTGCTAATATTTCTCCAGCTGCTTGACTTGGAGATTTTTATTATGACATACCACATGCTAGAGGGCACAAGAGAACGTTTTGATTGTGCAGTTAAAGGAACCTATTAGAAATATGAAATCATTATTTCTGGAGTGCTTGAGACTTTTTTTTATTTTCCTGTGGACAGCTTCTGGCTGTAGAACTGAGGGAAATTTAATTCAGGAAAATATCCTCAGTAATGGAGCCAGAGAGGCTAAATCGGAGTGGTAAATATTGCTAAGCCATCATTACTTTCTAAATAGATATTAGTCATCTCTATTTTTTTACTGCACACTGCAAGTTCTAAAGAGTCATTGCTTGTGATACCTTCTTAAACAAAACAGAAAAATCCATCCTCTAAAACCAGAGAAGTCTGCCAAGGTAGCCTTGAGGGTCTAGTTTAAACCCCTGAAGTAAAGAATTCCACAGTTCAAGGATTTAAGTGGAAATAAAATAAAATCCTGGCTCAGATTTTCCTCCAAGACTACAGTGGTGGAGAAACAGATAAATACAAAGAGAGAGGGAAGGGCTCGCTATAGAGGAGATAGCACGAGAAACAGATTTACAAGCAGTGTGTAAAAAAAAAAAAAAAAATTAAAAATCTAAACATCCAGTCATAAATGATTCATGACTGAGGACTTTCTACACCTCGTAGAGTTTATATCTGTGTAGGATTTAGTCCAGGGCATGGCTTGTCTGTCTGCACATGGTGCAGATGGGATATTGTAATTCTCATACTTTATATGGGTCTTTTTTTTTTTTTTCCCCAGAAAGAGAAAGAATAGTCTTGTTTGAATATTTGTCTCCAGAGAAGTGCAATTTGATTAAAATTGCCCAAGTATAAATAGAAGAATCCTGGTAATTAACCTTATGTAGGCAATAAAAGCTAAAAGCGCTATTAAAGAAAAACTAATTGTTGTCCCTTGTATTTCACCAGCTTGTGTATTTTGTATTTGTAGTCTAAGAGAGTAACCTATCACACCCCCCAAAAAATGAGTGTTATTTGGGAAGAAACAACTTGGTTGTGGGTGGAAGGTAGAGAAAGAAGCCTAAGGATGATGTTTGCCATCAAGAGAGACCTCAAACTGCAACACTAGGAGAAAATCTGCTGTAACCAGAATACTGATTTCTGGCAGACATCAAAATGCACACTAAGTTCAGATATGACTTTACCATTGTTAACAGAGCAGTGTATGTCTCCTTCCACTTAATAATGGCAATCACTGGTGTAAAGCACCAAAGCCACATGGCAGATCCAAGAACAGTGGCAAAGACAAGCCTCAAGTACTTAATAGTTTCAAATGCATATCAGTCAAAAATAACTGGGCAGATCAGATTTCTGCTTATTCATAGTCCATTTCAAATGAGAATGAGTGACTGCTAATTAACAGGTCAAACTCCTGCAGACTAAGAAATGAGTTCTCAGAGAAGAACAGGAGTAAAAATTACTGACATTTACCTGTGAGCATATGAGCTGTGAGCATACAAGCTCATATTTTCTTTCCTGCTTCCAATACTTCAATATATGTCTGTATATTAATAGTAGTAGAAGTAGAAATTTGGTGGATTTACTTGCAGGTACTGATGAGTTTTAACTTCTTTAATATTTCAGATCCAGTTCAGAGTACATGTATGTATTAAAGAAATACTTTCTAACAGTTCACTGATACAGCTTTCTCTATGAAGCTAAATGATATTAGTAAATATGCAAACCTTTAAAAATTATAATTCTGGGGATTTACCCTGCATAATATTTTTTTCAGTACAAGGTTTTTTTCCACCTTTAATAAAGTACATGCATTCTACCACCTGCATTGTTGTACCCGGTCTGGAAGTGCTCAGAAAAGAACACTGTAGCATCCTTGATGGCTCAGATATTGACATCTCTGCTATCTGAAGTTAGGAGAGGTAAAGTTACCCCATTTAAAGAGATGAGAATCCAGGCTGAAGCTCATAACCAGTCTGACATATTGTGGAAATCCAGTAACACAGAAACAATATGTTGTAATGACCTATTTACTTAGAGTTCATTATTCAGCTGCCAGACCTCCCTGCACTGTCTTGATAGAGCTCCAGATGGAATGTGTATCCCATCCAAGAGGCAAGCTGAGCTGTGACTTCAGCTGTTAACAGGACGTTTTTGTTTGTGGAAGAATTGTTTTTCTCTGTCATTAAAAGGCACCTAAACAAAGAGGCTGTGATTCCGTAAGTGGTGATGTAATGTGGTGTGTGAAATGCTTCTGTGACATAGTGACTGTTCTGATTATAATGACATGCTGAACTGCTACTTCATCATCTTTTGTCTTCAACCAACCAATCCACAGCTGCACTGCTAAAAAATGTTAAAAAAAAGTTTTTGTTTGTTTGGTTTTAGCCACCCGTTCAAAAAAAACAAAGGGTATCATCATAAAATTCCCTTGATTTATATCAGGATTAAAGATGAAGAATTTTTGTCAGTAACCAATCACAGAAAATTACTTTATAGAAAATAAATTAGTTTATTGTGCTGTGCTTTGATATAGTCTAAGCTCTGCCATCTTTCTGGGAAGAGTATAAAAGAGCATCCTGAAGTTACAATTTCTATAGCCACCTTTAAGCAGTGCAGAATGCACATTTCAAATTGTATCTGATCACAGGGAAGGCAGCTGGGATGATACAACACTCAAATGCATTAAAAACCAAATGAACACTCAAGAGTCTGCAGTAACATTTGAGAGCATCATTAAAAAATTACAACCCATGAAGGAAAAAAAAAAAAAAAAACAGAACAAACCAACAGAGACAGCAGAACAAAGTAAGAGGTGTACATTCTTGTATGAATGTCTTGCTACAAACACAAATGTTTTGCAAAAATCTGGCCAAAGAGGTGGATCGCTTTTTCTGTGGAATGAGGGAAAAAAACCAAAAAACAAAAAGCCCAAATTTTTTTCTTCAATGTATCTATTTCTTAACTGTATCTAAAAGGGCATCCTTCTCCCATTTCTTTCTCTTGCAACAAGTCAGTAACATAGGACTCCCTTCTGACAATGTCCTTAAAGCAGGCAATCTGCACCAGTGCACCATGATGAACTAGCATTTCCTAGTCCAAAAGATGCAAATACCAAGTCAGCCGAAGAACTACTTAAACTAAATGTCATTTAATGGGAAGACAAAAAAAAAAAATAAAAAAAAATTATTAGCTTATTTAAGCTGGGAGATAAAAGACAGATTCTACATGTTAGAAATGTATCTGGACCAGTCTTAAAACATGGACAGCATTTTCAGTAAAAAATTCTCTTTTTTAAGATATTGAACCAATTCAGAAGCAGGACTTTTGTGGTTATTAACATATAGGGGACTGGATGCTTGACATCCACGTCAGCCTTCTGTTTTTTAAGTCTGTGTTGCATGCAATTTTTTTTTTTTTCCCAGCCTTAAAATTGTTTTCCTCTTAAAGACGGAAGTATTCAACTCTCATAACATTTATAAGGAGCTGCTATGTATCAAAAAGTCTGGAAATCCTAAACAGACCTAAGTTTGAAATGTAACTTGAAATAAAATGCAACTCAAGTTTATTAGCCAAGATGTTAATTTACTCATCTGAGGGAATGTATGATTTTCAATGAAGCAAAGTTTGGGCACCTCTTTTTTAAAGGTCAGAAGAAGGTTACATAGTCTCTTCAAAGCTTCCTTATTAACATGGATGGATTGACATTGAGGATAACCATGCCCTCTATGTATTTGTGTTCTTTATTTATCTGTTTAGAGTTTTTCCCCTACTGGTGCCTTTCAGATTCTCTCAGTATATTAAAAGTACATATATTAAAGCCAACACATCCAAAGGATCGTAAAAAAGACAGGCTTCTTAAAAAAATCTCCTAAAGTGTATCAGACATTATAAAGACTATGCAAGAAAATCATATGACACCAGGAAAAGTATTTAATTTCCCTAGGAAAGTGGAATCTTCAATCACTTGCTGCTTATATTGCTGAAGCAGTGAACAGTACTATCAATTTTTAATTGTGATAAATAAACTTGTTATGCACTTACATTGTTTTTACCTTCCTTTACCAGGGTTCTAATGTCACCATTTATGTGTATGGCACATTTCCAAGTGACTTCAGAGGGACCAGGATAAAAACCCATGGTCACTGACACCTCCTTGGTTTGTACATGAACATCTGGAAGATTGCAATGCTCTAATGTGAGTTGACATGAAAGTGTACAATCTTGTATCTAATAATCAAATTCAGGAGTGTAGTATCATGTTTTTGAATGCGTGTGTGTGTATGTTTGCAGAGGGTGGGGGATCACTTACCCATCAAAATGCTCAGTGCAAATTAAACCACCTGCATTTAAACCCAGACATTTCAGCCACATCCTTTATGTCTAACAATACTTTTTTTCACAAGTTGATAGTAGTGAAACTTCAGGGGAGAACTAGTTCAAGCAATGCATAAGCAGAGTAAGAAACACACAAGAAGAGTTTGTTAAGTAAAGCCCAAGTGGGAAATTAGCCTGGACTTTATAGCCACAAACGGGAAGACATACCAAATATAATATGAAATCATATTTTAATATCATGTTTAAAAATCCCAGCCTGGACTGTCTTTCAGTTGCTCTGTCTATGGGGAAATATACGGTTACATTTCATTACAATGCTAGTCAGTAGAGCTATGTCTCGAAAAAAGGATTAAGTGCCCTCTCCCTCTCACACACCAATTCATGGCTAATGAACACACAAATTGAGTCATTACAAGATTTTGCTGTTACTCTGTGGCCTGGCTACTTCAAGACCTTCACTTTTTTTTTTTTTTATGTTCATGGTAATGGGGGAAATTCTTAACCCAATAAAGAGTACAGAATTTCTTCTTCACTGAGGCCCATGTTTCACCCACAGATACAGATACTTGCAATGTTTCCACATATAGCTCCCATTCCTTTCCCCAAGGCAAAACAAGTCCAGACTTTGCTGGCTTAAGAGCAAATGTAAAACATTCCTCCTTACAAAATGCTTCCCATCTAGGGAATATGCAAGATGCGGGGCAGGGGGAGAGGTGGAGACTTCTGAAAATTTTGGTGTGGAAACCACCATAACAAAGGAAAATTGTAATGATATTGATGTTTATTCTTCAGAGAAATCCCATGCAATTAGGAAAAAAGTCACTCAGAATATTATATACTCAATTAAAAATATCTATATTACTAGAAATGAAAGGAGTTACAAGTTCTGCAGGTGAGTACCATTCAATTTTAAAGTCCATAAATTAAGACAGGGTGGACTACAGAAATAGGAGGCATTTTGGTTTGGTGTTGTTGAAACAGAAAAAAAAAAAAAAGTCACTGTCTTTTTCTTTTTTGTTTGCATACTACAGTACCTAAAATCTTTAAAACTGAATTAGAGTAAAATCCTTCCACTAGTTGAACAAACATGCAGCTACTGTATAATTAAATCTTTCTCCTTCCCTCTTTGATGTTCTGATTTCCTTGTAAATGATAGTTTGCTTTTCTTACTTAAGCAATAAAGGAATTCTGCATACTTAATGCATTCTGTGAAACCTCCCATGTGGATCTGTGTTTTTGTGGGTATATGATTAAAAGGTAGCCTGGAACATATTATGAATTTAACAGAAACCCGGAGGGGTAATATGAAAACAAAAGGGTAGAATCCAAGGCAGGTGCAAGTGCAATGAACACTGGTTTGCTTTTCAGATCATTACTTGTTCTTTGTTTAAAATCACAGAACTCGGAAAGGAGTCAAACCAAATCAGATGTATTATAGAAAGTTGAAAATAGTCTTGACTTCAGTTTGCTTCTTAATCATCAGCAAGAAAGTGAAGAGAGAAAAGAGATCTTCTCCTTATCTTGCCTTCATTTACAATGATCTTCTCTGAAAACCAAACCCTGTATTTCTCCAGAACATGCTGTACCCCTTACAAAACCATGGACATCTACAAATGTTTCCATAAAGAACATTAGCACTAAACAAGAGTATTGGCAGTAAGCACTCAGCTGAGAGAGAGAATAAACACCTTTAAGGTATCGTTCAACTTTCTTTGAGCTGTGATCAGAAGGGCAAACTCTGCACTTTGAGCAGTGCAGGATGATGTGGGAGAGATTGCTTGTCAATAAATGAGCCCTGAATTCATGCTCATCTTAGTACCTAAACAGAGCAAACCCATTGCATAGGGTAAATATTTCTACTGCTCCATCAGCAAAAAGCCATTTCACACAAGGTTTGTCCTTCTGTCTGCTCCTAGCTATGCTCACCCTTGCTTAGGAATATTGAAGAACTGTTCAGC
Organism: Xenops minutus; assembly: GCA_035221455.1. Lineage (NCBI taxonomy): Eukaryota > Metazoa > Chordata > Aves > Passeriformes > Furnariidae > Xenops > Xenops minutus. The sequence goes on along the minus strand of JAWWEE010000122.1, from coordinate 60,087,103 downwards.
ACATGAATGACTAAGTGGCATACTGATTTGCAGTTCCCTTGCTTGTAAGCAGTAATTGTAAGTCAGGGGAGCTTACACACCAAAAAAAAAAAAAAAAAAAAATTAAACCATTTCTTCTCTATTTGTTTTGAACCTGACATATGAGATTTCTATATGATAGTCTATTTTGTTTATTCTGAGAGTGGACTGGTAGTATGCTCAATTAACATTGCATTTGCCAGCAATCATTGCACTTCAGTTGCCTCTTTTCTAAGGCTGAGGGGTCCTAGTCTATTTAATTTTTCTTCGCATGGAAGCTCTTCCTTGGTTTTCAATATTCACATTGTCATTCTCCCAATCTTTATCATTTCTTCTACAGCCTCATTGAGAAGGAAAGGGATGCACATGGACAAAAGGAGAGTTCCTTTATCCTTTTCTACCTTTTTCTTTCTAATTGTTATTAATTGATTTACTCTTCCTATTACTACTGAATATGGAGCTCACTTTCTCATGCACTTGAAAGTCCATAATATTTTTCTTCTTTTCAAGACTTAGTACAAATCCTCCCTATATGAATTTAGAATGGAGGCTGTTTCCTCACATACAACTCTTCACATTGAAGGTATTAAAGTTCTCAGAGTTTGCTATGCTTGCTATGCTAGTAGTGAGAGTCAAGAGATCTTCTCTCCTCCCAAGGTCAATTTTTTTATTTTGATTCTTATTTAGCTCCATCAGCAAACTTTGCCATATCCCTATGCAACCTGTGGTCTTTAACTCATGCTTACATCTGAAGATCAAGGTGAAATCTCTATTTCAGCCATAAATCCTCAAAATATACCTATATCCTGAGGGGAAGAAGAACTGAAGAAAAAGACCCTAAGAACTGTCATGGATAACAGTGAAAGAATTTAATATATCAAGGCTGGGAAAGAAAGGAGATGGAAATCAGCCAAAGCACTTGAGAAAGAGTCACTGGTCACTGACAGTAACTAGGAACTAACAAGCTGCAAAATGGTGCAACATTTTAACTTTTGTATTCCTTGCATAAGAAGAACAAATGTTTTAGAAATGAACCACTAATCCTCAGAGGAATTCTTCTCCCAGCTATCAAATGGTGACAATTTCTTTTAAGTTTACAATTGCCTTAAAATTATTCTCCTATGCCACCAATTTTGTCACTATTAAAAATTTAGCACTGAAGTTTAATTGCTTTTCTTATGCAAACAGCTTTTGAAATAGAGATATATATGTAAAACTTAAAGGCTTTCTTACAAAAGTGTTGAAATGAATTTTAACTTTGCCTTCTGATATTATATTAAAGTAAGGAAAAAAGCAGACTGTTACTTTGGCAACCAGCACAGACTTATCACTGGGTGTTCAATTCAATACCTATTAATGCTTAAACATATGGTATTAATTTTGCATTAATTCTGTCAAAAATGATATCATACTCCAAACGTCCAAATTATGACATCACTAAAACAACTTTGCTCTTCGTGGGTTTGGAGCACGACTGTGCCAGAGTTGACTAGAATTTATTCATGCAGCTGATTCTGACAAGTTCTTTTTAATTAGTTCATGCCCTCATAATGAACAAGAGTCTGTGTTTTTGAAGATTTGCCAGAATAGTTTCTATTCTCTTCGACTTAAGTGCCAAATGCATACACTCCTTTATACTATTTATACCTTTGCCTATAATTACTGTTCCCTAAGGTGTGATTGTCCTATTTCATAAGAGTTTGTGCAGCTGCCAACATGAAGATGTAAATAAATTGTAATACCGTTGCTATGAGGTGTAAAAATCCCACAGCTCATATCCAGACCCTTGTATAATAGAGTCGAGTAAACATTCCATTTCCTGTAAGCGATTGTGGTTTGTGACTAGATTTTAAAAAGCAGTGCAACAAGTCATCACTTTTTTAATGATTTGCTGAAAACAAAGTCATGAAAGCATGAAACAAAAAAACCAGCTATGTATAAACATCTATTTTTATGAAGAAGAAAGATCTGCATGTAAAGCTGAATGCTTTGCTGTTATTTGAGAGTTTTAGGAAGCTGGTGTCACTTCTATTTGCTAAGAAAAATCCTGAGATGCAACTGATATGCCAAAAGCAGAGGCCACAGACTTCTGCATAAAGGTGGTCTGAAGGTCTCCTCTGCACTATTTTGAACTTGCTGCAACCTTTGCAGAGACTCTTCCAGCACCCAGTGTTTTTTTTAAGATGTTACGGTTTTCTGTATTACGAGTTGAACACTGTGGCCAGAGGTGACCACAACACAAATTTAGTTAGATCCATCCTTTCAAACCAGTGAAAGGCTGTAGAGCAGGAGGTCCTTCCTTTCAGTGCCATTCACACCCATTACATAGATAGCATCCTCTCCATAGGCCAGGCAAGATGTTTTCTCCCTTATTTTCATGAGGAAAACACCCATACTGTACTGAAGGATATGATTTGCTTGTTTTTCTTCAACTGATGGTGATTAAACAATCATTTTGCTCCTCTTTTCTTGTGATAGGATATGTTCTACCATCTATCCTCTAAACCAAGTTACACTATTTGGTATGAGATGATTTACAGCACAGGTAGGCACATCTCAGTAGGAGACACTAGTTCCAATACTGGCGACAGACACACTGGGAAGTTTAAGTGCAAAAACATACCAGCACTCACAATTTGCAATAGAGAGGTTTTGTATATGTTAGCAGAGCAGATAAATGAAATGTTGCGTGCTAGTGGGAATAAGATGAGCACATGAGTCATGTATGTCTGACTTCATGAGTTAAGTTGACCACCAAGCAGCAATAAAATCTTCAGGCCACTTTACACTAGCAGGTGTTTTACATCATAACACAAATAAGCTGGTTCACCCATTCTGCTGTTCTTTGCTGGAGTCACTTTTTTCAGTGCTTATAAAGCCATATTGCCTAAAAATCACAAATTCACAGGCCTCAGCTTCAACTGGAAAATGCAGTTAAAAATACTATTTTTAGTTGGAGAGTTGATGCTTTCACAAGGCTTGGACGGTAGATCAGGAGCTGGGTCATGGCATTTAATTGCAGCTTGGCACTCACCTCTTTCAGGACTGTAGTTAACTCATTTCACCAACTCGTCCTCCCTTCTCCTCTTTCCCTCTTTTGAAGCGCCGTGGTGAAGGCTGTCCATGACCCTGCACTTCTGCAACAGCTTTTCATTGGTGTCTCAGTTGCAGTTGCAGCATAAGGCAGCAGCCCAAGATGAAATATTTTGAAACATTAACCAGTACCTACATAACTTTCACTTTTAAAGTCTGTTATTTTATATTCTAGCAAGTCTAGCATAGATAAAAAAAAAGGCTACATCCTGTTGGAAGAGGGGGAATCCCATCTCTACCCTGGTATAATCTATTTCTGGTCCTAACGAACTGTGGGTTATTGAAATTTAAACCAGTCATTAGCCCACGACTGAACATTACATGTCCTGGGAATCAGTCCAATGTAATTTGGGGGTGGGAGGGTGCCTTAGAATTCCAGGTTTGTGAGGAAAGCAAGAAATATTTTCCTGGCAGGTTTGTTTAAAAAAAAAAGAAATGGCAGCTGTTCTTAATTGCTGGGAGGGTCAGATTGTTAAAAATCAGTCCCAGTGGAAATGGATTAGTGTATGGGAGGATGTCAAGGTGCAAGATAAATGGAATTTAGTCTCTAGGCTGGCGGTTTATTATCTGGATAGGAACTCCATGTAGTGCATGTATGTACATGCAAAACACACGATGTTACGGGTTGGTGTTAAGGCATTATTGTTGACATGACTCTGGAATGACAGCGTTATTCATGAAAACTAAAGCTGTAAGTAAGTGAATTATGCAAGTTACAGGAACTGAGTGTGACTAAGCTCTTTCCATCAGCACCACAGACTGTATGTTTCCTTTAGGACATTATATTTTTCATGAAAATTATTCTAGAAATGCATAAGTTATTTAAAATGGCCATGTGTTTTCTCTCTGGTTTATGTTCCTCCCTCTGTAAAGTCAGATTTTCTCTCAACGTGTATCATGAATATGTATCCTTCAGAAAGAAGAAAGAAATAAGACTCATTCTTATGGATTAAATATCTCAAAAGTCAGCATAGGACTTGGAGTTTGCTCACACTGTAATATCACTATATCCATCCTGATCTCATTAACTCTTCAGTTAATGTCATTTTCACTATCAGACTCGTCTGACAAGGCCTTGGTGTATGTCACATCCAAGACTTTAATTCAGACTTCATTATCAGTTCTGTTGAAACAGGTCAGGCTGCTGCAGTGCAGAAGTCTGACTGAGAAGAAGGATTATATTTGTTTAGAAATAGGAACAGTATTTGCATAGTGTAACTATGGCCTTACTGTGACACCATTCGGTTTTTGTTTCATCTTATGCAAAAAGACCATCAGGCACAATTAGGGGAGTTGTCTTTATTAGACAGAGATTGTTCTGTTTAAATGGTGAATGCTACCAGGTGGTTAACAAATGTGACCAGTGTAATGTCTGCATTTGGAGCCAAAACCAGAGTCTTCTGATAAGATCCTGCTGCATTCAAGTCAATGCTAAATCACACACCGACTCAGCTGGAGTGAGAGGAAAGCACTGTACTGCTAGACCTGCTCATCATCCAGCACAAGGCAGCAGCTTCTGCATCTTTTGCCACTTTCTGCAACATTTCTTCTTTGTATCCATGCCATGTCAGTTCTTAGCCAGGGGCTTCCTCATTTCACCATGAGCTGCTCATGAGGGGTTAGTTTCAGCTTCTAGAAAAGCAAAAAAAAAAAAAAAATAGGAAAAAAACTAGAAAAATAACTTTACCTTTTTTTTCCACTGATTATGCTAATTAATTCTTCCACTTACAGCCACCTGCAATTCTCTGAGTGATTCAAGTACTTTTTAAACACTTACTGCTGTTCCACATTTCAGCTTAGAATCACATCACATGTTACTCTCCTACTAACAATTCAGCTACCCCTTTTTTCCATCTGACTGCTTAGAAGGACTTATGAACTGATGCCTTACAGTTTATCAGTTTATCAACAGTGAATATCTTTGATTAGTCTTTTTTCAGATACCCCAGCCTTACTGAAGACTCCTAATACCAACATTTGTTTACATTTCTTTTATATCAATATTATCCATAACTTCTCAAGGGTGAAAAAATGACTCATCCTATTTCCTCACACAGAGTTCCCAACTGAGACACATATTGTTAGTATTTTCAGTTGTATTAATGACGACTCAACATCTCGTACCTTTCTTTTTACCTCCATAATTCTCAAATTCCACAATATCTTGTCCACTCTTTGAATTGGACTAGATTGCTCTTTTCTGAAAGCTACTATGTTGTCTTAAATAACATCTTGAACCTTGTAATCTAACTATACTAGCTTTTAAATAGCTTTCTATTTCATTTTTTGTTAAGGTGCATTCATTCCTCTGTGACTCCTGGGATGCCTAAGAAGCCTCCATGCTGGGTGTAAGGATTTTAATTTCCTCACATTTGACTTTTGGGTTTTTTAACTAACTTTCCCCTTGAAAAAAATTTCATTATCAAAAGTTGAGTGTCACAGTCCCACATTTGGTTCAATCACTCCCTTGAGAATGTTGAACTTAATTATGCTGTGGTCACCACTAATTAGTGGCTCAGCGATAGTTACTTCCTGAACCAACACTTGGACAGACTAACATTCCCTCATGTGTGCTGTAGAACCAACTGCTATAAAAAATACAGTCTGAGAGGTCAAGAAGTTCTCTCTCTAAATCGTCCATTGGAAAGGATGAATTTCTATGCAGATAGTTGCAATGCCCCATTCCAACTCTGTTAGTCTTGGTTGTCCTACTTGTGCCTGCTGATGCTTTACATTTCAACACTAATAATACATTTTTGAAATATAGAAAATTCTGTCACAGGTAAAATCTGTAATGTGCTTTCAGACAGAATTGAGTTCCAATATCAGAATTCTCTGCAGGGGAAAAGGTTTGAAAATGTAGTAAAAAAGTGTAATGATGGTGTGAAGTTCTCAAACAACATTACTTGGTATCATTTTAATTATTTGAGGGTTAATAACTTAGTAACTGCCCTAGTGTTCTAATAAACAGAAATAGTTTGCTGCATCTATTCTATTAATTCTCCCTGCATTTGCTTCTGCATTCACTGAATTTCTCTGCATTATTCTGATATACTCCTATTTCTTCATTGTTATATTATGCTCCTTACAGCTGACAGATAACCTTGTACCTTGTAAGAACTTGTCATACCGTGCTAACATGAAAAGAAACATCATTCAAATATGTTCAAAATAAAGACATCTTATACAAACCTTTCCAGATAGTCTTTTTAATTTTGTGCTTTATTTATTGAAAATATATCTCCTTTTTCTAACTTTTACCTCACACTAATGTGTTACCAAGAAAAAAACGCGATGAGTTTTTTACTGTGCAATAGTAAGGTAACTGTAATTACATTTAAATTGTTTCCTAGACTTAAAAAGATTAAGTTATTCCTAATTATTTCTATACTGTTCTGAAGCATCTGATTTCAGTAGGTTTAGACACTGAGATATCTTTGAATCTGGCCCTAATACCTCTAGAAAACAGCTAGATGCTCACAAACAAAAGCAAAGATACTGTTTTCAAGAGGTGGTTGAAAGTTCCAATGCTTAGAGAAGCTAAACTTCAACCAAACACGTGCAGTGAGCTGATACACCACCATTTGTAATTTAGAGGGCTCCACCAATTTTGGTAGGTGGTGTCTTCAGCTCTCTGTGTCTTCACATGGCCCAGCAGATGTGCTAAATCAGGGTCTTTCACCCCTCAGATATAATTAACATATTCTACAGCCTGGCACAATCTGTTTAAATAGTAGAAATGAGGGCAGTGTGAAGACAGCAGCCCCAATGATGTCAGGAGAACTCGGCTGACTTACATGCTTATATGTAATGGTATGTAATGCTCTGTGTAGTACATTTTTCTACTTTCACTAAAATTCTCCATGTATGGTAAGTCATATATGTCAAATAAGTAGCATATGATGCTATGATTTAAATTTCAGACTGTGAAATTCCTTCCCAGACTAAAATATACACACAGTTCTCAAAAAGAAGAAAAAGAAAAGAAAAGGCACAGAAATTTGGATACTAATACTAATGTTGGATTTTAACAAGATAGCTTCCAAAAGACAGAAAAGGGAAATAGGTCCAGTGATGATGGAAATTCCAATGTCTCAGGTGAAAAAATGCTAATACAGCTTTTGGATATGGTTTTAAGCTTTGCCAAAGAGGAAATGAGGTTCTTGGAAAATGAAGAGGTTTTGACAGAAGATCAAGACACTGACTCAAAAGAACCTGAAATTCTACAAAGGCCATTGCCAGCTTGCGTCAGTGAGAACAAATAGAAAGAAACCAAAGAAATTTATCTAGTTACATTGGCAGCTAAACCTAAAAGAAAAAGAAAAATGTGTTTATGCTTAATTTTTTTAATCACAGTGCCTCAGCATCTTCTCTCTCACACCATAGCCTTGATTTTTTGTTCTCCTAAATTATTTTTATTATCTTTTTATTTTCTTTCCCTTAGTTTTTGCATTTTCAAATGAGTCCAAAAGTGTCTTTGTTTTAATTTATGTAACAAAGGGGTTAATATTCCTGATGTTTTCTCTGCTGAGATGCCAAACGGGGTCACCAGATGTGATTCATAAGTTGTTCTTGCATGCAGCTTAGCAAAAGCACAGCTGTGGTTACACACTGGGGGTGGAGGGAAAGGGGAAGAGATCCTGACCCTGTTGGAGTCAACAGGAGTTTTACTATTTACTTCCACGAGACCAGAATTTCACCCTGAGTATCTACATGGGTCTTGTTGTTTGTTTTCCTTTGTTCAAAAGGATCCTTACTGTCACCATTGCTAGATTTCATAGAGATTAGATGTGAATCAATGACATTTTTAATTATTACTATATACCAATCTACAATATTGGATGACAAGTAAAACATGACTAAAACTTTTACCTCATTATGAAGCCTTATTTTGTTAGAGAAAAGGAGGTGTTCATCCTTCTTTTCCTCAAAGTATTTACTTCCCTAAAAAAAAATTTGTATCCAAATATGAGTATTGGAGAAAAATAATTTATTCTAGTGTAAGACTGCACACACACCCAACCACTCTGTTTTCTTCTTCACAGTTTTACAATGTTTTGAGAAAAATAATCTAACTTTTTGATTGGCAGGAGCAACTATTTAGTTGCCTCTAACACTGTCTGCAGAACGTAAACTGAACTTGGTTCCAAGTCTGTGTCTGAAATACGAAAAACTGCAAATTTAAGAAAATCAAAGATGTAATAGAATATTTGGTTATACCAATGCTTTCCCTCTAAGTTGATTCTATGTGCATTTTTATTTGCTAAACAGACAAAAATTGAATTTAGCTAGAACTATGGCTAAAGTAGCTTCAGAAAATGTTATCATAACTACATTGGTATAAGAGGAACATAATTTCAGAGGAGAAAATCAGAACTAAGTTTATATTGAGAAGAACTTATATTTTGAAAAGGATCTTTCCTACATTCATTTCCAACACTTTCCACTTATGTGAAAAGTAGTCTACGGTAATCATTTCGTGTGATCTTAGCTCTTCTTACCTTTCTGTCTACAAAAGGTAAGGCTTTAATATAAGATTATCTAATTCCTCAGTGGAAATGAGTGCTCCATGATCTCTGTAAGTATTGTACAGGCACACACATGAGACTGGAAATGTAATTGTATAGGGACATACTCAGTCTGCCTTCAGGTCTTCTTGTACTTAAATTCAGCTATGAGATGGCTGACTGATGGTTGTCTCAAGAATCAAAATTTCCTGTTCAAAAACAGTGATGGTTACAACCTCATGGGAAAAATATGACCTGTCTTGGAATGCTTTCACAAAATGAACATTACTACCTGTCAATATTTTTATATATTCATTAATCTAGTCACTTTATATGCAACCATCAGTACAATGTTTTCACCTCAGAACTCAGGATGGTCTTTCAAACAAAGACACAAATGCAATCAATACTCATTAGACAATTACTGAAGTAAGGGCAACCATATTGTGTCTCTCAACCACCTACTGGGTAACTGCAATGACCTGAAAGCAATTACTGGCCATTTCATCAAAGAGTATGAAAATTGTAATATTTGCTTCTAAGGTTTGGTTTTATAAGATCATTGAAGAAATATGCACATTTCATACATATTAGGTCTTCGCTAGTATATTAAACATTCATATAACTGTTCTGATTTCATGCCACTAAACTTTCTAGCCTTTGAAAAAGAAATTACCAAATGCAAACTACCAGCTAATCCTGGACCTTTACTAAATTCCAGATTGAACCCTGAAACTGCTTGGGAAAGTGCATGCTGACCTGGGCCAAAATCATCCAGAGACTGTTCTAGCAATTTAACAGCTTAGATGTCTGAGTTCCAGTATCCAGGAAGTTCTTTGGCTCTGTTTAATTTCATGAGAGAGGTGGAATTGGCATTTGCTTATGTACACGCACCTTTGCTGTGACATAATAATGTATCAATTTCAATATTTCAGTAATACTCTGCAGCACAGTGAACACCAGACAGAATCCAAACAGCCCCTACCCCGCAAGCTACATAAAAATTACTTCATAGTGACCCAAAATCAAATCACTACTTAACCAGATGGGATATTTTCAATGTTCTGAAGTTTGGTGAATAAAATAAACTTTGGCTCTTACATAGGACCATTCATCCAAGTATTTCAAGGAACTTTGGAGTCACTAAATAAGGAAAAAGTTTCCTTTGAGAGCAGCTGGAAGACTGTTAAAAAAAAAAAAAAAATAAAAAGGGAAAGCAGTTCAAATCATTATAAAAGTTATTAACAAAAAGGACAAAACATGCTTCCAACAGAACTGTTAGGCTCTGATCTGTTGTATTCTTGTAACCAAACTAGTTTTGTTGAGAAATAACAATTCATGCTTCCTTCTTTATAATATGTATTTTGTCATCATGCAGGCAAATGTAGTACCTTAGCTGTTACTTTGCACTAAAAAAATTTATTGAACAATTAGGAGGGGACAGTGTAAATGACTTTGACATATTGTCCATCAGTCTGGTATCTGAGCTCACCACAGAGACCTGGAGTGAAGAAAGAGGAAATACTCCACCATCTACTCATTTGGGGTAGATGAATCTGTTACAGTGCCCAAAGGAGGGATTTTGAGTGGTATTTATATATGTTCTGATGCAAGATTTTATTGGTAAAACATTTTATTCTAGCTCTGGACACTGTCAGCTTCCAGTTCAGTCTGACATTTTGTGGCAGGAAGGACCATGTTGTGATCCTGTCCAGGAAGGCTGAGTTTCCAGTGCCTGGTCATTGGCATCAGGGACCGCCCAGATGTGTCATCCCTGAAGGAGTTATGGCCTGGTGGTGGGTGGAGCAGGTAATCTCTGAGGACAAGAGGGAAGGTGGCAAGTAAGCAGCAGTGGCACATTTCATCAATCCAGGAAGACTTTCAACTCCGCTCCCAGTGAGGTCATGCCAGTGGATAAGGGGAAGGAGCCTCAGCCCAGACAGCAGAAGCTAGATTTTATTTTCCGTTGAAGCTTTTACCTCACAAATCCATAGCAAGTCATCTCCTCATCAGGATTTTTTCCAAGGGGAGGACCAGAGGTCTGGTTCTCAGTTTAACGAATGCCTGTGTCTGGAGAACTCCTCTTTGAGTGGCTTGTTTTCATTTTTTTCCATCCTACTGTTCTATCGCAATGCCACTTATTGCCTCTGTGTGCACATTGAAGTATTATTTATACAACCTCTCTTTTGTAGGTAGTCTCCCTCTCTTCAGCAGCTATCCAGATCCAGAAGCACACAAGCACTCACTGCTCATGCATTGTTACCTGCACAGCCCAGCACAGAGAGATGGTCCAATCAGCCTTGAACAAGGCAGCTTGGGCACTGGGGGCAGCATGTGTGTTCTGGTCTGAGAGACAGAAAGATTAAATAAATTTCAAACATGTAATCACACACTTCTTCCCTAAAATTCTCCCAGTTGTTTCATTTAATTGAATTATGTTTCAATGGCTTCCAAAACGGCATTTTCCCTTTCTATCTTAAATGGTTTCATAAAGCTCAGAATTCAAAATACAGGTGGTTCCTACTTTTCCAATGTTAGAAATCAATAAGGCGAAGCAAGTTCTACCAGGCAGCTCAAAAATTTTACTAGTTTGGACTAGTTTTTCTGGGGAAATAAATATACATTTTTATATAAAATAATATATAAAAAATAATGTTCTTTATTATTAACAGTACATTATTAATGAGAAAAACATAAAAATGTAGTCTATGATTTCAAGTTTCATTTGGCTGTCACTAAAAGGTATAGTCCATGTTTCATCCTTCTTTTGCCCTTCTTTTGTCATCTATTACTCCTTCAAATGTGTGACATTGTTAAGCATTAAAATACAGATTATGAAGTGATCTCCTGGTTTTAGTTTTTTGTACAATTCTAGAAATTAGTTATTACACTACGCATTTCCCAGGCTTGTTTTCTACCTGAATTTTGCAGTAATTTTATCAGCAATTGTCCAACCTTATTTTGGAAGATAAGAACAAAAGAGATAAACACTACAATGTGAGTGCTAACACAAAGTAGACCACCACCACAACACTTCAGATATCAGGTTTCCCACAGCAAAGAACGAAACAGTGGAAGTTTTGAACAGAGGGCACTATGAAGGCCAAAGATTAAAAATGAGATAAAGGACTGAGACAATTACCCAGAGGATACATTTCTTGGGTAATCACCAGCTGACAGGATCTAAGACTGGATCAATTCATATTCACTTCTTCCCCTGTGGATTAGCTACTGTCAGCATCAGTACTCTTCTAATTTAAAGTATTCTTTGGGGAGTGAAGTGTTAAATTCGGCTTAAAAAGAGACGCCATTTGTTAACATGCCTATATAAGATAACTTCTGTGGCTAAAAATAGATGCTCTTGAGAGAGTAACTATGAATTATGATGAGTAAGGGCAGGGTAATGGAAGACATAAATTCTAGAAGCAGTCTTCAAAAGTGAAGGATAAGGCTTAACAGGATAAAATTTTACGGTGACCAACAAGCCTTTAAATGTCCTAAATACTTAGAAAGTATTTAAAATATCCAAGGACAAGCATGAGGGTTCATTTTTAAACTCTGAAACTTCTCTGGCAGTAATTTTGTATGAAATTTTGTAATCTATAACCACACTTGCTGAATCTAACAGGTATATGCTCAGTACTGTGATTCTTCCATTATACACTTCAGGAAGCTCTGTCTTTATCAATCCAGATGGCTCACAGAGTAACCTGAATACACTCAGATTAAATAGAGAATATTGAGTAAGGCTTATCAAGGCCATTAATTATTGGTAGGTGGTGTGACAACCCATATCCCTCTGCAAAAAAAAAAAAAAAAGAGGGAGTTTTGCTCAATAAGACTCCCCCATGATGGCAGGAGATATTAATGTGCCCTGGGTGAGACAGAAGTTCTCATGGATGGCATTTTGAGCGGGCTATGATAGGAAAGGATAGATGTTTGTACTGCTGCACCTCATTTTCAAATCTGTCAACTATTTTTTTCAGCCTGAGTGGGATTGTCAATCCAAATCTAGTGTGGATTGCCACTCTCAAATTCACCTCTGCTTATTTAGGGAATCATGTCATATTTACTGATATATTTACTGGGGAAGAAGCAAAAAGGACAAAAAGTTCCCACAAAACATCAAGTTCAAACTCAAATGAATGTTCTGACTGAGGAACTGGGACTTAAATTAGAGGATAAAAAGTAAAATATCTGTCAATAGCTGGCAAGAGAAAACACCTTTCATGTGATGCTTTGTTGTTAGTGGTGTTGAATGCAGTTGTTGGAAGCAGAATGCTCATTCTGGTTTAGCACTCAGGTAGAAGGTTAGGTATGATAGATTAATTCCAAACAGGTGATCACACAGCATGTACCCAAAACAGTCTCAGTTATCTCTGTCAGCTATTTGTCCCTGTTTTGGGGGACATGGTTTAGTGGGGGACATAGCTTAGTGGGGGACATGGTGATGGTGCTGGATGATGATTGGACTTAATGATCTTGGATGTCTTCTCCAGCCTTCACTATTTTATGTTTCATGATTCTGTTACCTTGGAGAGGGTGAGCCTTAGACTTCATTATTCCCTTTTTATTTCTTTTGTCTGTATTTTCTCAACTTGTGTAAACTTTAGTTCTTATTAGACCTATCAGTCATAAGGGTGATATGAAAGTGGATCAACATAGAACTACCTGAATTGTGCAAAAAAGAGCAGTGGAGAGTTGGAAGAAAATGTCCAGTTTTTTGCTCACAGTTACATGATCGTAATCTCTATTACATATAATATACCTAGAGATTGGACATAGTAAATATATACACTCTAAACCTGAGTGGTAGAAGTACCTTGATCTCAGAAACCTTAAAAGAATTAAAAAAATGTTCCCATTCTATCCTTAAAATACCGTAAAAAAAGTACCTATTATTATTTTTTTCACTGTGAAAACATACAAATACTTGTCCATTCATACAGCAATATCATTTAACTTCAAGCAGGTATGTGAATATAAGTATTCTTGAATGTAAAAGTTGTATTCAAGTCACTACTTTTAACCAGTGTTTTGGCGGATTGCTCTCAGTGACTCTTGCTGGAGCTATTTCAGTTTAAGAGAAAACTAAATAACCCCTGCACCGGCAAACTGAATCTTGCTTTGTACCTTTCTAAGTGAGTACAAGTTGGTTATTTTTCTATAGCTGGTGAGTCTGTCTGATCTTGACACAAATATAATGGAAACTGAAAACATTTTGAAGTTTGTTTTCTCTCTCACTTCCTTTTTTTTTTTTTCTTATAGAGAGAAAAATTTATTTAAACAGTTTCTTTAAAATAGTCCCAGCAAACGCTAACCAGCATGGCTTTCAAAATTTTAGTGATGCTGAACCACAGTCACAGATGGAAAAGTTAATGTCAATAAATTAACTGGTCTCACAAATAATACAATTGTTCAAAGAAGTAATCTTCCAAGTAATGCTGGGTAAAGTATAAAAAGACTAAGAATTAAGAAATAGTAGGGAGGAGAAGGAGGGAATGGTGACCTACTTGAAGCTGAGGAAACATTTTCTATATGTATGAAATAAGGTGAGAAAAAAAATAGTTTCCTACTTATGCCTTAAGTGAATGCAATAATATAGCATAGCAGTATTGAGGCGGAGAACTTCATTTTCACTTCAGATCTAGAAGAGAGCTACTTTGGAGTGTTATTATTCCCAAATCTCTCAGGAGGACTGTGGCAGACAGGATTGGGTCTACAATCTTGAATGCCATTATTTGAATCTGTCTTTTCTGTGTCACACTAGTTTGAGTGTATATAGTATATTACCTTTAATTAATTGAGTGTTTATGTGTTAAAAAGTTATTCACTTGTGCACAGAGCGATTTGCCGGGATTTATGATGGGAACGTTTTATAACAGCAGCATGTGTTTCCCTACAATTTGTATAGGTTCATTCATTATAATTTTTCCTGATGTTTTGCCTACCATATTATTAACTTCCCCAAAGCAATGAAATAGCAGCTTGTCTTCTCACAGCAGAGAAACGAGAGGAATAATTATGAATGTGGAAATCCCAGTGAAAACATGCTTCTATTGAAAGGGCCTAGTGGTCCAAATAGAAGCCTGCTGGATTTATGAAGTCTATAAAAAAAGCAAACATACAGAAAAACAGATGCTTTTTTTTCTTCCAAAAATCTTGTAAGTCCTACACTTAGGAAAAAAGGGGGAAGGGAGAAGGAGAGAATGCTATATTTATCATAGAATTGTAGAATCATTTAGGTTGGAAAAGACCTCCAAGATCATCAAGTCTAACTATTAACCCAGCACTGCCAAGTTGAGCATTAAACCATGTCCCTAACATGGTTTATGCCACTATTAACAAAAATTTATATTTTACTCTAAGCTATGGAGTCTGAATAAATCATAAAAGTTTCAAGTCCTTGCCCTGCATAACTGTTTAATCATTTGGAAGTGTTCTTTTCAAAATGAAAGAGCTTGTGAGCATAGCATTTGATTTGTTACTCCTTCAGTAGCAAAATCACCTTTGCTTCAAAGGGATCGCTCTTTAGGATTCTTTGCATGCAAGTATTTACAATAATGGGAAAATGAATAGAATTCACTGATAGTGGTAGGGGAATTTTTTTTCCAGGCTGTCAGTGAGGAGGTAGGGGGAAAGCCTGTGAAATCAATTCCAGAAAGTGTTGTGGATCACTTGTTATTTTACAAAGATCCAAAGCAGACCGGACCACCATAGTCATTTGTGTTTATTATTCAAGAGGGTGCTTTTTTGGATCCTCCCTACCAAAACCAATCTCGTTTAAGAAAAAAGAAAAGGTGGGTAGGTTGAGGGGACAAAAAAAGCAGGAGGCAGAGTAAGCAATGAGCCTTCTCCAAGCCCCACTTAAGGATAGCTTACCCCACCACTGCCCCAGCCCTATCCCTTGCTTTGGCACTTTGTATTATTACATGTGCATTCTTCACTGTTTTTTCTCACAACATCCCTTGTCTGCTTCTGCACTCTGTCGTCCGGGTGGCCACTCATAAAAAATGTGATTTACATTCTTGTTTCATTCTCACCACCTTTTCACTTCCTGTTGCTTCTGCAGCCCATGCTTTTCTTGCCTTTTCTGTTCTTTTAATCTGAAAACTGAATTCATGTAGATTTTATGTTTATTACTATTGGAAGTTTCTGCAAGAAGCAGAAAAAAAAAATTAACCACTGCCATCAGAATTGTCCTAGATCTCATTAAAAAATAATATATAGATAATAAATTATTCAAAATAATATAAAGAAAAAATATGAACTTGCTGAAGGTGACAAAGCAATTCAAAACAAAAGTGAAGAATTTTATCTCAGTTGCTTCCCATGACATCCCAAAATTTTTCACACCTAAATATAATTACAGCAAAAATTTTATTACACTTAGGCTACAATGGCATCCTTTGCAACAGGTTGAAACTTTTGAATGTCATTGAAAAGCTGAGAAAAACAATGCAAGAAAGTGAAAGATTGGAGGTGCCACATGGTGAGAGTGGCTTTGATAGATGAAGTCATGAAGCTGGAAAATATGTGCCCACCTTTTGCTAGGATCAAACCTCAAACAGCCAAAATCAAGTCCTTTGAACGAGTTAAGACAATTTACTCCTACTGAGGAGCTTCCCCTGTGAATATAAATCCATGCTACAGCAGTATAAAGGGGTCATTTTGTGCTAATTCAGTCCCACTCAGCAGCAAAGGCTGAGCAGAAAGATCTGTCATCAAGTCAAAGCTCTCTGACTGGCCATACACTTTTTGCTGTAAATCTCACAGATTCTCATAAAAGAAGGCCCATCCTGAGTTCTCACTGGAGACTAGAAGTAGCCTTTAATATTTGTAGAAACAGGCAGCAGATATGGCTATTTGTTCTTTCTTCCCCCTGTCTGCCTTAAATTCAGATTCTGTTTTCTCTATTAGGGGTAACGAAAGAAAAGAGATTAACTGGAGGAACATATGAATAAGTTAATAGATGCAGAGTTCAAGTATGCACAAAAGATTTGGCTGCTCCCCTGGAATTTATCTACATTTACTGGATTTTTTTTCCCCCAGAGGTAAAGAATGATTCATCATGTCCACAGTCTTCCAATAAGTAGAGCAATCCTCTTCTGTTCTCTGCTCCCCAAATGCAGTCTGCTCTTTTACCTAAACATTTCTTTGTAAGGGGTAAACAGTTCCAACACCATCAGGCTTCCTGGCAAACACCCTTTAACTGCACTGTCCTTTTTTTCTGCCCTCAGTACCAACAGAAAGGAGCACAGCACCTGCAGCTTCAGGTGTCTGACAACATTCAGAAAAGTGCCAATGCCAGGTCTGCTCCACATGTACCATACAAATGTTTCAATATTCTCACCTTGCTTGATGAAAGATGATGAAAAAGTATATGCCTATTTCAGTGACCAACACTGACCAACTTTCACCTAAGGAGCCATGCCAGGAGCTCAGGGCTGCCAGGGAGCAAATTCTGTCTTCTCATCCCAGTTCTGACACTAATGTATAGGATGACACTGAAGTAGTCATTCTGTAGAAAATCTGTCTCATTTTCCTCTGGAAGCTAGAGTTCCTTGTTTGTCATAACTGTTTTGGGAATTAGTTACATCAGTGGGAGGGGAGGAGAATTATATAGGTGATAACAGTTATTCCTTCATAATAGGAAGAAATGGGGGAAAATGCCTCAAAACCAGGAATAAATAAACTTAAAATATTTTTATTCCATCAATAACAATAGTGTTTACGCAATTTAAAAAAGCATCATTGCAAATAAAAATATTTCTTATTCAGTTCTCATGCTTATTTTGTAATATAGTGATTGTAAAGATTCTTTCTTAATTCCCATCCAGTGTGGCTAATATAATGACTATGTTCATTTTCATTACATCAAATAATTTGGTGGACTTAGCTTCTGCTTTATCTGAGGAACAGAAACACCATGAAGAAATAGAAGTTAAAAAGTCTGTCCATGGAAACCAAGGCAAGGGGAGACAAAGAGGTTAAATGTGCCCAGACAGAGTGTGGGACAGAGTTTTAAATCAAAGTTAGGGTTTCCTACCTCCTGCCCAACCTTCTTAGCTCTAGAACAGCCTTGGTACAAAATGTTGCTACTGCTACATTACTAGGTTTAAGCTTAAGCTACTATATTTGTGTAACATTTCTGCAAAACAGTGAATGTCATTTAAAGGACTTTCTGCAAATCAAGGTATAGCAAGTACATGCACTTACAGTCATAAGCCAGGGAAAAAGGGCTCTTAGTCTTGGTTAATGGCTTTAATCATTGGGCTGCAAAACAGAGAAAAATAAGTAAAATCTTCAGAAGGATACTAAAAGATTTATAAAGTCATGTAGGAAAGAAAGGGAAAACATTCAGAATCTCTCCATGGAGAAAAAGAAAAAAAGTAAAAATAATCAGAAGCAGCGAGTTCAGTGGTTATCAGGACTAAAATGAACTTTTTCTTCTTTGCTTCTAAAAACCTTCAAATATAACAAATATTCCTCAGACTGAAGCCTCTTTGATTTTAAATGTTTCCCAGTGTCTTTCTTAAGTGTTTTGTTTTAAATGATGAAGTCTTAATAAATAGTGGACACATAATAAGCTTCTGTGGGATTTGGACTTTATCCCACAAGTGAGAGGAAGACCTCATAACTCAAAGAGTGATGAAGCCGCAAGAGAGTTATGAAGGTTTTTCCGCACTAGTGGGATTAATTCCATATTCCACAGATGCCCATTATATAGAGGCTCTCTGTTTATACTGCAAGGAGGTAAAAACCTTTTTTTTTATTAGATTAAAATGTCAGGGTTGAATATAAATGTCTTAGTCAGAAGAGTAAAGAACAGCTGCTTTGTGGTGTCACAAAACATCCCGAGAACAGTAGCTGAATTAGTGGACAGACATGCATTGAAAATGGTTTGTGTAGCAAGGAGGCATCACTCCAGATCACTCAGTCCCTGTAACACTGTTCTCACTTTGTGCAGTAGGGAAAGGAGCCCTTATCTTTAGAAGAGGATATATGAACTGGTTTTCTTCATCACTTCCAGCATTCATGACATACAACAGCTTCTGTTTCTAATGCTCTCAGGCTCTGCTGCTTCATAACATTGGAAGGTCTCCCCAGTACACCAATATCCCTGACAAAGGAAAATGTGAACTTACAGAAGGATAAGCTACCCCACTTTGACTAAAATGAACGTTTAGTCCAAACCTTTGTAATTCTAGAAGACCACTGGAACTCAGCTGATTATGTCCCGGTAACAAGGAGCATATTCCACACGAACCAGGAACATATTTGCTTATCAAAACCCCCAAACAGTGTCTGTTCTTAAGTTAGACTACTACTTTGCTGCCATACATTGTTGTTTCTATCTGGCAATACTCCTCTCTGTCCTGAAGTATTTTAAGACTGGATGACCTTCAGCATAAAACAAATTCAAACTCATGTATTTACATATTCTGTTTTCTTGGAGATATTTGCCTTTTAATGAAACACTGTTCTGTTTATATTTAGAACAGAAAGGGTATAAAACACAAATTTTAAAAACAGATTTAGGCTTTGATCTTAAGACCATAAGCTTTCACTAAGAGACTGAGTTGTCTGCAATACTAAGTACTAAATTAAAAACCAGATCTTTCATTGTTTTTGTAGAATCTTCCGAATTTATCATGGCACTAGGCAAAACATTTTGTTTTATGTGGGGCATAAACATTCAAAGTATTTTCTGATCGTATGTGCATTGCAAGGTGTAAACCATGCAGCAATGGATCTCTCTGGATTTCATTCAGCACGTAGCAAGGTGCCTGCAGACACTGCATCATTCTGCCCAGCTTTTAAATACCTGAGAAAATCTGTCCTCATTTATTAAACCCAGTTGCTCCTTATGGGTTCAACTGAAACCTGCAGTTTGAAATATATAAATAAGAGGGCCATACCTGAATTTCAAAAATCAAGCAGCTGTTTCAGGCTGAAATCTTGCCATAACCACAGAGAGCACAGACCTGCAATGAAGACTGGAGTCAGGGTCCATCTGGCATGGGGCTGTACAAATCCAGATCGTACTGCTGGTTAGTGTAGATAGTGCTGGGCATCTGCAAGAATACATCCTTCTTTGATATTCTGTCTGATGCTCCTTTCAGAAGAATCTGATGAGGTGCCCAAGCTGTGGTCCAGTTCCTATCATTCCCTGGACAACTGGTGAGGCAGATGGGGTTGGCTTCTTCCCAGCTGTGAACAAAAAAACAAAAAAACAAAACAAAACAAACAAACCTGCAGACATAACGGAAAAACAAAACAAAACAAACAAAAACAAAAAAAAAACAAACAACACCAAAATAAAACAAAACCAGAAGAGTTGAGAAGGAGTAAATAAAGTCAAGAGAACAAACTGATAGCAGGATTCATGCTTTTCAAAAGACGACCATGCTTTTGTGCGAGTGAATTCACACCCATTTTGTTAATATTGTGCAAAAACATAGTTCTGCCATGGTCACAGCATGTATGAGGCAATGTTCACAACAGAATCTCCTTTGCAAGAGTTATGACCCATAAGGCAGCCTTTGTGAACTGTATTATCTCACTAAGAACAGACCAAAAACCCTTATGCTATGCTGACACCTTAAACACCTATGCCAAGAGTGCTACAAACCTATCTGGCCCTTCCTATGATGCCAGCTCAGGTGGCAGCTCAGTCTCCATCTGCCTTAACCACAAGTCTGTAAATCTGA
Source organism: Xenops minutus (assembly GCA_035221455.1). Lineage (NCBI taxonomy): Eukaryota > Metazoa > Chordata > Aves > Passeriformes > Furnariidae > Xenops > Xenops minutus. The sequence continues at coordinate 60,066,771 of JAWWEE010000122.1, read as the reverse complement.
GGCTCTACTCTGGATAGGATGCAAGGAAAAGATCTTTTTAAAGGTCCTTTGACACTCTGCTTCTCTTGGATCGGTATTTTGAGGTCAAGTATTTTTAAATATTTATTTTTAGAATTTTAGCATATCTGTCTGCCTACTTAAAATAGCTTAAGAAATATTTTGGGTACACAAACACTCACATCTTTAATGAAGTTCTGGAGTTACCTCCCCATCAATGACAGCAGTGTGAAGAGGTGCTGTGGTAAGTTTCTAACAGGGTTCTGATACTCCCGGGGTCAGAAAGTTAAAAATAGCAGAATTTGAAGGTGAGACAAATAAAAGAAGACATGGACTAGAACATCAGCAAATTTCTTCCGTTTCTCTTTTAACATTTTATCTCTACTTTTTAGCCTAAGGTTTATGGTTCTGTCTCAAGGAAGCTAGCACTGAGGTTAAGCAAGAGGGTGTCCTCAACAGGATCTGGACTGTGATGGAGAAAACCGATTCGGAATCCAATCAGAACATAGAAACTGGATTGTGTTCTATAAACTATATTTTACAAATCACCTTCTGCACTCTGAACCTGGTCCCTTCTGGCATATGTTTTTTGTATGAAGGTAATTCTACAGCTTCCTTATGTAGTTGTGCCACATTCATACTAACCCTGTGGAAGCCTATAAGAATATTTCTCCATGTTTTCCTACTGGGCAGAGACAGGGAGTGGAAAGTGAGGTGCAAAGAGATCCACCACAATGAAATCATCCCTTTCCAATGTGGAAAGATTTCTACAGCTAACTCATGCTGAGCCTATCCAATTTGTTCTACACAGAATCACACTACTTGCTGCATACCTTGGGAGTAGCTGGCAGTTGAGATCAGAGAATCATAAAATATGATTCTATGGTCTGTGTAGTAAAGGAAACACAAAGAACATTGAGTCCAATTCCTGGATCTGAATGGCTGGCTCATCAGGTTAACCATGCTGGGCGAATGGATTTGGAAGGAACAAATGGTGATCAACAGCAGCCTGTGTCACATTCTAGGAGAAGGAGAGAGATTAGGAAATAATGCCACCTTTTCTTAAGTATTACAGCAGTATTCCTGCTCTCTAATAAGAAAAGGCAGGGCTGTAATTCTGAGAGGGTGCAATGCAATGCAGTTCTTTTGCTATGAAAACCACTTCTGTCAATGGAAAAAAGCCATCATATATCCCTCTTGTAAAATGTCCTTCGTTTGAGTGGGAAGCAGGGAGGAGGGTGCAGGAAGATGACATTCTGGAGATTGCAGTATCCTCCCATTGATTGATGTAAGTGCTCCACTGGGGGTATGACTTCAATTCTTTCCTTGAAACATGAATCAAATGAGGCCACAAGCAAATATATTTCCCTGTCAAACATTTCACTTCCTGGAGAGAGTTAAGAGCTAATGTGACATACTGTGCACAGTTTATTTTCACTTTTGGGCCAGCAAATTGCTCTACTGTTTTCCAGGTCCTCCAACTTGGTTTGTGTTTGCTGAAAGAAACATTGCAGGCACACTGGCTATGAGTCCAGTAGGATTTCTAGCACAATGATGGATCCTAAGCCTTCAGTTGAGGAGCTGAAAGGTCAATAAACCAAATTTGGGCCAGAGGTGCACATGTTCCTCTTTGCTTAAGACCTCAAAAGAGCAGATCATGGAGTTTCTTTCATGTCATCATACTTGTTGCATCATCTAGTTTTCCTTTGAACAAAACTAACAACTGATGCAATTGCCTGGCTTGTGCATACAGCAAATAGAAACTCGGAGAACACTCCTGTTTGGCCTTTTCTTATTCCCTGGCCAACAGACATTTAAAACCTGTGCAAAGTCAAGCATAAGAATAATTTCTTGCTGAGAAAAACAGGACACCAAGCAGTAAGTCTGGCTTGCAGAGATAATGGTAATAAATGGCAGAGGTAAGAGCAGACCATGCTCTACAAACAACTGATGGGGCCTAGCTGTTCATTCACTGAAGTAAATGAAATCCGAATTTCACTGAATTAATTTTATCCTAAGTCTTCTTGTGGTATAGAAGGAGAGAAACAGATGCTGCAGAATCACCAGAGATTTTGCTTCTTTTTGGGACAAAGATTGTCACCCACTGATAACAGTTTGAAACAGCTTTTCCTCTGTCAGCAGGCTTTAAACATGCATAGAAACAACAGCAGAGCAGCATGGTTATAATATAAAATAACCAGGATAAAGTTGTTGAATGACTGAACAGTCTGTCAGGATTACCTGAATGTTGTAAGAAGTAGTTTCCTGCTTGATAGTGGCTGGATTACTGTAGGGTGTGCTGCTAGCATGGAAACATTAAAGAAACACTGCAGTGCTCCTCTTAATGTGACATCATTATCTTTTTTAATAGGTGCCATCTTTGCTTTTGCTTTCTGTGGTGCATGTAACAAAATTAACAGGATGGACATTTTCGCAGTATTGAGTACTACAGCACTACAACAGAGAACAAAATATAGAGTTCAGAGGTAAAATAAAAATTGAATATTCTGTTTTACTCTGACATCCATACTTTGACAAAAAAAAAAAAAAAAAGGGTTATACAACAGTCCAAGAACCATTTGGGGTGGCCTTAGTTTTCAAGCAGCACCTCCAGCTCAGCACTGCCAGTGAATCACATTGCCTTGTAAGCAGAGATATATATTTATTAATTTTGCCTCTAGTAACCTTTTAGCAAAACAGTCATATGTAAAAGACATCATTCAAAATATGCAGACATAAAGAACAAAACATTATAGAATGTGCTGAAAATATTACTACTTATAACAGCACTGAGGTGGTTCAGCACCCCTGAAGATCTTAAAGAACTCTGCAAACAGCTCCTCTAAGCCAACACTTTGAATGCATAAGTAGGTCAGACACACTGTAGCAAAGAAATCGCTTCTTGGTATTGGCAATGCCAATGCAAATTTTCCAACACAGAAATGCCAACTTTCTTCAGACTTCACCTGGGTTGGAGAAAAGGAAATAATTTGTTCTCTACAGTGGGACAGCCCCTCAGCATCTTTGCAGACTGCATGCAATGCCAGCTGTGGTAGCAGTGGTGTTCGTGATGTGGAAAACTGCTTGCCATAAAAAAATATTGCACTGCTGGCATTTTCCCCCTCTGTACCTTTCTGAAGTGCAGAGAAGGAGAAGTGTCAGAGGCAATTTGGGATAAGAAACTGCCTGTTTGGCTACCTTGCCTCTTTGTGTTTGGCTGCTTTTTTCCTCCCACTCCACTTAGTGTTTCTTTCCACTCTCATGTGTTGTTTTAACACAGATATCCCCAGGTACTTAGCTGCCTTCAGCTGGTAGCTGTCTAGTTGGAGGAAAAAACAAACCAGCATACACTTGTCTGAATCAATGTTTTAACTGTCACGCTGCTAATGTTGACTTCCTTTCAGGTTTTGGAGTCTGTACCACATACTGCTTTAGAAGAATGTCTTTATTGCCTGAAAACACATAGCTTGATCCCTCTGTAAGTGCTTAAGAGTTAACCCGACTACTAATTTTTCCCTTTATTTCTGTATCTTTCACTTTTTCCTCTCTTCCAGGGACCGTGGATGTTATTTTTACTTCATTTATGATCTAGCAGGGGCAAAAAATATCACTCACACCTGAATCCAGATTTTGCTAGGTGAGTTAAACATACATGGGTGCTGCTCCTGTCCTAAAGGGCACTGTACTCTAAAGCATCAAGAATGGTTGATATCAGATTCTGTACTTTAGAATTCTTAGCCAACCAGGATAATATCATGGCTGGACCAGCAGAAGTACATGTATCTTCACATCTACCACATGAATAACATATTTAGATGTCTTTTTCTGAATACAGTAATAGACACATTTATACATGGTCAATGTCTCCAGATGAGACCATATCATAACAGCATTATCTTTTAATTCTAAATCCCAGCCTCCAGGTCAATATTTTTTTTTAGCATTCTTGAATTATGATTCAGTAACTACTGATGTAAGAGTAGCAGTGGAAAGTTTAGAAAACCATATAAACTGTGCCAGTAACAGAACAGTGCTCCTGACATCTCTATAATATAATGGGGAGGTACACATAAAACCAAATTAACCTCTTAATATTTTCATGAGCAGAAAAGGATTTAATTAAGGAAGTCAAGATTCCCTTCCAGTTCCTTCTTCCAATAAATACTTTCAGGCTTTGATCTTTGACCTTTATTCATAAAAGTAATTCTACATCATATTTCTGCATATAGCTCTCTAAGGAGAATCAAGTTTACACTTCCCTCCCAATTCAAACCGTAACAGCACTTAATTAGGTGATAATTTATGTAGTACTTAGCATGAACTTTTGACACTTGCTGAAGTAGGCAGCATGAGTGTACATATGTTATCACCTGACTACATCAAGCAACAGAGCCTATGCACCGGTCAGGTATCTTGGGCTTTATAAGGCATCAAGTAACATTTATAACTCTCTTGTGCCTAAATTTCTAGTAGGTTGGACCTGTCTCCAGTGTGCATTAATATGCACACAATGCCTTTGTGTAGTTAAAGCACTGATTGTAAGATCTTCAAAATAACTAACAGATAATGGAAAGAGATGTCAAGACAACCTGCAATGAGCCTGCCCATAACTGTGTCATTCTTCTCAATTTTAAGTGCACAGTTAATGAACATTTAAATTTTGCCCATGCAACATGCTTAAAAGCATGGAATTGATCTCTTTTCCTACCAAAGATAAACCTTGGATAACTATAACTATACTAATCTGATTTATTAAAAAAATAGTACAGAAAAAAAACTGTGGTCAGATGACTTTGACCACAGTTAGTTCAATTTGCTTTGGGCAGTCTAAATCTGACTAGCCAATTGCTCAAGATTTGATAAGACAATAGACTGATTCATAAATTTTCTCTGCTGAGCAGCTCTGGCAAACAACATGTTATATTGCATCCTTAGTTTGGAAGCAAAGATGCTGAGTCAACTTGAACATGTCTAAATAGAGATTTGTGGCTCAATTCTACTGTCTGATTATCAGTCTTTCTCACTGATACAGGCAATGGATGTTATGAATACGTTCTCCATCACCCTATCACCTGGACAACTCTAAATGCTTTTTGATCCTGTAGCAGGGTTGTAATAGAATTCAGGCTTTCTGGTCACCAGGATAGAAACAGCTCAGACCATCAGAAAAGGAGGAAATATAAGCATGCAAGATGTCTCAAAAAGATATATTTATTTCTAAAACTCACTTTTCAAATTATATACTTTCTTCTCTCTACCTGATAGAAATTAATGATATCTCACCCACTGCTGTGAAAATAAAATCAGTCTTACAGAACTTGTTCAATATGTTATGCAAGCGTGTTTCATAAAAGGTTAAAATTAAATTAATGAATGCTGATTAAAAGTATTCTACTTTGCTTTACATTTATTTATTATATTTCTTACATCAATTTTGATATTATTATTTACATTTACTAATAGTTCTAACATTGTTTATGAGAATAGTAGGGATAGTGTAATCCTTTGTACTGTTTTTTATAACTTTCAGACATTTCTTTACAATACCAAGATAATACAACAACCATCCTACTTCCTGTGTTCTGTTGAGTTAAACCAGAGTGGCCACAGTTGGGTTAACATTTTGTTGCTATTGTTTTGACAGCCTATATGAAAATATTGTCATCATGAAAAAAATCTGAAATACAGTGAGAAAAATTGAAACCAAGATGTATAGAGAATCAAATTGATGTGACGGTTTCTCTTCCAAAATAGCTTTAACTGTAGTTAAACCGCCAGTACTCCTTTCCTACTCTAGTAGAATATTAAGTGTATGGAACTCTTAAAAACTACTTGTAAGTAATAAATAGTAAATAATTCCATTTGACTATCAAAAATATTAAACTCCAGAATTTTTTACCAGTTTTTGTTACCCAAAGATTTATAGTTATGATCCCTGTAGTGTTTTAAGATGTGACACTCAAGCACCTCTATTTTTGGTAGTTTAATTCACAATTGACTACAAATGCAAATTAAATAAGCTTAATGCAAGTTCTAACGCTGGGTGGTGGTTTCACCCCAGACAGCCACCAAGCCCTACTCAGCTGCTCACTCACTTCCCTACCAGCAGCACGGGGGAGAGAATTGGAAGGGTAAAAGCTGGAAAACTCATGGGCTGAGGTAAAGACAGTTTAATAGAAAAAGCAAAAGCTGTGCACACAAGCAAAGCAAAAAAGGAATTAAATCACTGCTTCCCATGGGCAGGCAGGTGTTCAGCCATCCCCAGGACAGCAGAGCCCCATCACGAGGAACAGTCATTTAGGAAGACAAACACCATCACTGTACACCTCCCCTCCCTTTTCCCCGCACTTGATATACTGAGCATGGTGTCGTATGGTCTGGAATATCCTGTTGGTCAGTTGGGGTCATTTGTCCTGGCTGTGTTTTATCCCAAGTTTCCATGCACCTCAAGTCTCTTCACCAGCATGGCAGTATGGAAAGCAGAAAAGGCCTTGGCCGCTATTATCATCACTGTGTTCAGCACAATCCAAAGCACAGCCCCATACCAAGCACTGTGAAGAAAATCAACTCTACCCCAGCCAAAACCATCACATGCTGCACAAGTGGTTTTTTTCATTAACAAAGAGTGCTGTTGGTTATGAATTAGCAAAGCTCATTGGCCATTTTAACAAGGGAAAGAAATGAGTCTGCTGATTTTTGCCACAAGTTAAATATTCCATAATAAGTCATCAGTTTTTAAAGAAGAAAAGCTATGAATTGAACCTTATGTTTCTATCTATGGACTTCACTGATTTATTTTTCACCAACAAATGGGCAGAATGAATGGGACATAACCCTGAACATGAAGAGATTGTGACTAACACACCTGATTTTGATTCTGAAATTTCTGCAACCCCAGTTCTGCTCCGGACTGTCCCTAGGAGGGTCTGTGTCTCCAGCACCTTGTAGACTGCTTATTTTTTCACAGCTGTGCAGAATGATGCCCTACTGCTTTAATTCCAAACCAGACTCATGTTCCACAAACCTGAACAATTTTAAAATACGCAGGGCAGCAGTTAGTTAATCCCAGCATGGGTATCCTCTTCTTTACAAATCAAAAATTACTGAGTGGACTAGCAAGCTACAGTTGTAAGACACCACGAAGACATTGTCAAGCTGCCTCCCAGACCAGCTGGTTTGCTCTGTTTGGCTACTAGCCAAAAGGTCAATCCAGCTACTGATGCAATGCAAGGCAGAGCAGACATTCCCTGACTATTTAAAATAGTTCTTGAAACAGATATGAATTTTGTACTGTATCTGTGAAGAGAGGAAGACAGAGGCTTAATTTTTTCAGCAGCTTGTTAGGATCTCTTCTCCATACAGACAACACAAGCTGGGTTATTCCTGGGTCTAGACACAGACACTGACTCTTATACTGGATCTCACTATATTAAAAAAAAATAAAAAATAAAAACAATAATAATAATAATTTTAAAAAAGAAAAGCTACTGTGAAGAGTGCTAAGAAGCAATGGCTTGTTTATATTCTGTCTACAATTTAACATAATACCAAAAAGCATATAATTCCAGGGGACTCAATTCAAAGCTAAATGTTTAAGCTTCTGCACTGAAGAACTTTATGCATGGCCAGAGAAAACAGAGAACAACAACTTTCCACAGTGTTTAGCTGCTTTGCTTGTGCTTCCATGATACAGAGGCCAAACATACAGTAATTTTAACTGAAACAAATCCAAGACTTGTCCAAGTTTACTAAGTGTATCCACTGAAAGTGAAACCGACCTTGGGGAGAAAGAAGAAATGGTGAGGCAGTGAAAACATCTTGTGCCTTAAGGAAAAGCGTAGAGAAAGTAACAGCAGCTCATGCCTCCTCTCAAAATAATAACTAGGGTTATTATTTACCAGACAGAAATGACCTTTCTCCTTGCACAGTAAGTCTTTGGTGCCAGCAAATGCAGACAAGGTAACTAAGTATGTATTCTGAGAGAAAACAGGAGAGAGTATTCAGGACGATGCTAGTACGACAGGAAACAAGAGCAAGAGATTCTCTTGTTCCTCCTGAAATGGAAAGGATGAATTTATCATAGGCAACTAAATTAGGAAAACAGTGTATGTGAACAGAGAGCAAATGGCAGAACTTCTGGCAAGAGGAACACTGAATCAATAGTGATACTAATGGCTTTATTTTAGATTTAAAATTATGCTTGTTGCCCTAAAAGTATAATTTATATAAAAATCATAAAATAATATTAAGGCTCTATGGTCAAAATGCCCCTCAAGCCTACTTGCCCATTCCCAAACAACAAAAAAATAACTGCAAGGCAACATCTAGAGCACACTGATTTTCCAACATTTGTTTAACAAGTGGACAGACTATATTGCTCACCCAAAGAATTACCTCCCATGAGTTATGTCTCCTTCCATTTTTTTTTTTTTTTTTAAGTGAGGAAGTCTTAAAGGTACCTAACATTTTCTTCTTTTCCTCTCTTTTGTCAACCCCTCTTGCTCTCTGCCACATTCTCTTGCAGGAGGTTCATATAGCTTTCAGTTCACCTCTTCTGTCCCCTCCAGGGAGGGAAAAGGTGGAAGGGAGAGAAAAAACTTCATTTATTACCCTTTTTCCCAGATCCATTGGCTTGGCTGGTAAGGAGCAGGAGCATGTGCCATGAGCTACCATACTGTTCACACATCCTGATACCCATGAGGATGAAAATGTCCAGTCCCACCAAACTGTGCCACAGGAGCTGAGCTCATCTGTGAATAAAGGCTTGGTCTCATCTGCTTCAAGCCTCTGAATACTTGAACAAATGCAAATATGTCTCGTTTGCACAGATGATTAAGTTTTCTCCTAATTATATCTTTTAAAGCTCACCAAATAGTAATTCTACATGACATTTTTATCACCTGCATAACATTTCAAATGAAATGTTTTATTACATTTGAAGTTATTTAAACACTTACTATATACTCTTCAGTCCTACAATTTTCAATGTGTTCTGGCTATATTAAAAAAGTATTTAATGAAGAGTTGGGGTGTGTGCTGGTATTTTTTCCATTTTTAAGTGTTTAAGCTGTAATAAACATGTAGTATGTTGCAAATACATTTCATATATACATATAGTTCTTTATGTGTTGTTAAGAATATATTTTTTGCATTGCCATAGTTGTTTGTCACATTTTCCATTACAAACTTAATTTGAGTATTTATAACTTCTCTATAAAATGTGTCCTTCAATAGGAAACTTGACATTTAATTCCCCAGCTGAAAAGAGGAGGTGGGGTTTTTCCTTACAAAAAGTAGTTTAATAAAATAATTGTTTAGGAAACATTTATAGTACTCAGAAATTAGGTGACAAAAAGTCTTTGCAGCTCAGATTCTTCTCTTATACTGCTAAAAAGACTTATTGTAAAAAATTTCCAATACTGAATTGGAATCTAAATGAAGCATTTTTCATTTCTATACAAAAATTAGAGTTTTCCGATATCAACTGCTGCTGATTAGAGTTTTAAGCTTTTTTTTTTTTTTTTTTTTACTCCACCACAAAGTAATGTAATTTTTGATCCAGGAAAATATAATTCCCGGTCAAAGAAATAATTCCTGACCCAGATCTCAAACTGCCATAATATAGTATACGTTCATTGTCCAGATCACTAATAATTTCAGCAAACATACCAGCTCAGCCCAATAAAAGCTTTTTGATGTTACAAAATTAGAGCTTACAAAATAATGACAGTCCATCCCTGATTCTACGATTTAAATTCTACTTCATATACCTTTTTGATACTCTACGACCCACGATAAAAAAGAGTTTTTTCTCACCTCTAAAAATGATATACTAAAAGCATACTGCTTGCCACTTTTTCTGTTTCTAAGCAGGACAAATCATACATGATAAAAGTATACAGGAAACAAAAAACTCAGGTTTCTTCATAATTTATAAGTAAAAAAAAAATATTTATGAAGAACAAATACTTTTTTTTTTCATAAAGCAAGGATCATTTATGAATGCATCAAATATCAGAAGTCTAAGCTTCTTGCAGCTTTCAGGTTCAGGCCTATGCATGATGACTGCTATTTTTATAAAAATTATACAGCCTTATTTTCAATTTCTCATATACTGACTGCCAGCAGTTTTCCTCAACTACAGTACTTTCCAGATTAATCTATCTCTGCATTGCCAAATTTTATGACCTTTATTGCAAGTCACCCAACAAGTGTTTTCTCAAAGTTCTTTTTTTTTTTTCCTGAGCAGTAAGACTCTTAGCTTTCATTCTTTCCAAACATAACATTATGGTTCACAACTTGGTTAAAAAAATGTGGCTCAAAAATACCCTGATTTTGAGTCTTTAAAAGACAAAACAGGTCCTATATTTATTATATCAAAAAATTCCCCAAACTCATGACATTCCACACTTGACTGATGATTTGTGAATGCTTTCAGGTTAGCAATACTCTATTATGTGTTTTTCGGATTCCATTCTGACCACTACATCCACCAGCTACTTGGTCTTTGATCTTTTTTCCACAAATTTTACCCAACATTTTCAAGTTTATAACTCAAAAGAAATAGTTTTTATTTGACTGAGGACTTTGTTGTACCTATTTTCTAGCTAAACTATAAAGTGGCTCCCAAGATGTACAGTTGCTCCACCTCACATACATTACTACACAGGAATGGTAGATTTTGTCTGTGTTGTGCTTTGTCCTATGCTTCTAATTGCTTTGTGTCATGCTCTGTCTCTGGTAGGCTGGCGCACAGTTACAGAAAGACAGTCTTCAAAAACAAAAAGATTCATTAATACTAACATTTCTTCCATCCCAAATAGCTTTGCATCCTGGCAGTCGTAGTTGGCAGCCCAGAAAGACATCCTGAGCTGCACCAAAAGCAGCATGTCCAGCAGACCAAGAGAGATGATTCTGTCTCTCTACTGCACTCTCATGAGATCCCATCTGGAATTAGCCAGCTCTGGACACCCAACACAAGAAAGGCATTGACCTGTTGGAATAAGTCCAGAGGATGCCAGTAAGATGATCCGAGGGCTGGAGCACCTTTTCTATGAAGAGAGCTTGAGGCAGTTGGGATTATTCAACCGTAGGAAGCGAAGGCTCTGGCGAGACCTCATAACACCTTCCAGAACCTAAGGGAGGCCTACAGGACAGCTGGAGAGGGACTTTTTCCACGGGCATGTAGTGATAAGACAAGGGGGAATGGCCTTAAACTGGAGGAGGGTAGATTTATATGGCTGGTGAGACACTGGAACAACTCGCCTGGAGATGTTGTTGATTTCCCACCCTTGGAGGTGTTCAAGGCCTGGCTGAAAGGGGTTCTGAGCTACCTGGTCTTGTGGAGGGTTCCCTGCCCATGCCAGGAGGGTTGGAACTGGATGATCTTTAAGGTGCCTTCCAACCCAAGCCTTTCTATGGACTGTGTCAATCCATTGGTCCTCCTTTCATTTTTATATTACAAAGAAATAGTACATAAATTAACAGGGTATTTTTTCCCCATTTTTTTTTGGATCATGTTTTTCTTTAGTTTCTCCATGTGTGACATAGCTCCCAACTTACACAGCATATTTACATTCATTTTTGCTTTCTCATGAATCTCCTTTTGGCCTCTAACACCAGACAATTATTTATTAATTTACTAAAAAAAGTACAGGTTCTAAAACATACTCTAAGAAAATGAGAAACCTTCTAGGAAGTCAAGATTTGCCCATAATTTAATTTTATGCTGTTGCAGATCATCCTTATATGGGATATTGAATTATAACAAGACTTGACAAACATGAAGTGGAACACCAGAAGAGACTCAGCCTACCAATTACAGATCAGAAGCCCTTAATTTCCATATTTTCCATTATATACTCTTTCATGGGGGCATGTTTTCATTTATAACCAACCATAGCAAGTGTATATCACTCTTGATTTAAAGTTGAATTTCTGAGAGCTGCCAAAGTTGCAGTTCAAACTAGCCTTGTGGTCAACAAACAACGTCTCGTTTTAGTATTTGAAAAATTCTTTAGGGAAGCAATTGCGTAGGGGAAAAGAACACAACAGCATATACTGGAAATGCCTGAAGGAACATATCTCACCATGGGCAGACACCAAGGCAAATGCTGCAATGCTAGTTGTAGACAATCTCTGTCCTTAATAAATTCAGATCAACACTAGAATTAGCGCTTCTTACTTTGGACACCAAATTTAGTCACACAAACAGGTATATATTAGACTTTCCTTCAAGTTACATGACCAAGATCCCTCTGTTGTGGATGATAAATAGGGACCTCTAGGAGTTGGGATCAAATCACCACCCATCTCCCACTTCTTGGGCTATACCTTAAATTTACTGATACTAAAAGAAATATAGGTAAAGTGGGAATTAACAGCAACATTTTCTCCTTTTCTCTTAAACACTTGAAATACATACTTTTGTCTGAACAGTGGAAGCCTACCACTTTACCCATCTAAGCCATGATAGTCCTGATCATGTGTGTGTCTTTGCAGAGGTGTCTACAAAAAAAAAATTGAGATATTTTAGGTAATTCTAGGAGATAGTGTTTGAGAGTAGGCGATCCAAACTGCTTTCTCTGGTTACATCTCTGATGATAAAAACATCAATGACAGAACACATTCTCACACCTAGCATACTCCTCTCCATTCTGATAGACCGTCCCTGGAATAGTGTCAGCATGTCCCAGACACTGCCTGGGAGCTGTTCAGAGAACAGCATTCACCAGAGCTTTTTCCAAGTGAGGCAATCCCCTTTTCAAGAGAGAAAGGAGAAAGTTTTGCCTAACCCAGTTTTTAAACTCCCTCTCTCCCCATACACACATGAGCTTTGAAACCAGGGCTGGAGTATGAGTTGAGAAATTGGGTTTTTGGCTTTGAAATACCACATCACAAATCAACACATTGTAGAAATACAGGAAATAAATAACTTAATTAAAAAGAAAACAAAATCATCAACAATGGAACCACATCGGTTTCCACCAAGTAAAGAAAGGATCTGTGACATGATGTTATAAAACTAAAATGAGAAATCTTACTATTATTAAATTTCTTACTACATTATACACTTAGAGGAGGTATGAAGTGTTTAAAACACAGAATGACTGCACTTTTATGTCTTCAAGTAATTAATTTAACACAATCCAAACACCTAAGTGTTAAGTTTAATCTATCACTAATTCTCTACAAACCACAGATTTAGCTTTGAGAATGAGAAGAAAATTTAGTCCCGTTCTATACACAAAAACAATTATATGGCTTTTAAAGACTGATGACTGATAAAAGAAAATATTTGTTCTCTGTTTCTTCCCAGCACTATCATCTATTATAACAATGATGAATATAATTAAAGCAAGTCTAAATTAAGTGAGAGGAACAGTAGAAATTCTTGTAAAATATTTATTTTTACATTTACTGGGAAAAGTGTGAATCCAGGTTTTATTTCCTATGAAAAGCATTAAAAAAAATAACTTTAGAAAAAAGAAATAGCAGAGTTGTTTCACCTACTCAAACAAAATCATATGCAAATTGCATGCTTATTTTCAGGGGGAAAAAAAGGAGGAGGAGAGAGGAAGAAAAAAGAAAAACCAACCAAAACCAAACCAAACCAAACCAAACTAACAACAACCAGGAAAAAAAAAAAAAAAAAAAAAAGGCAAAAAAACAAAAAGAAAAAAGCTGAAGTACTTTTGGGTGCCTCTGTAGTTTTTAGTTCTGTAAATTCACACTGACTCAAGTGGAAGGTTCCCTGTACGAGGGCTAGAGGGAAACAGAGGGAGGAGCTCTCCACTAGACTTCAGAAATGTTGGTCTTGCACATTCTTCCCCAAAAATGTAATGTGCAATACATTTATTTATATTAGTAACCGAGAAACAATATTTATTTTGGAAGACACTGGGTTTCATTACTGTGAGCAGGAATGTGGTATTCACCCAGAGCCCTAGGCTGGGTGCAGAGGGAAGGTAGTTTCAGGGCATTCTGAACTGGCACATCCCCATGGAGTTGGCTGCAGTGTCATACTGTGGAGGCAACACAGCAACCCGTCTGCATAGCCACTATCACCCTGTCAGGCAAGATTTGCCCAATGAGACAGGATTAGAAGTCCAGGTCCTCCTTCAGGCTCTAGTTCCTTAGGGAAAAAAAAGTATTGAAAGGTCTTGTTTTGATAAGGAACCCTCATTTTGTCCCCTCCTTTCACGCCTTGTAGCCTCTTGACCTACAGATTTCTAGACGGAAAAAGTTACATTTTATTGAAGTTGAATTTTGATACAAAACATGTTAGTACAATACTGCCAATCCCAAGCATTCAAAAATCATGAGTCAGACACCAAAAGTTATGAGACTGGCTGGCACTTCATATTTAAGAAGAAAGTGTCCTTTGTTTTGCTATTCTTAGTCTACAGTATGGTCACATTTTTAAGCTTCTGTCTACAACCATGAAAGCAGACACTCCACAAATAATTAATGCATTGTTCTATTTTTTTGAATGAAATTAGATTGTTATGTAATACTTGATTTTAGCAGCTCAAGCACTAAGAAAACTAGATGTTGCATGACTAGTCATAAAAATGACCCCATTTGGCAATGTTATCAGTTGTCATTTGTGTGGTTATAGTCTGAACATCTTGGCACCCAAGAATTGGCACTGATTTCAAAATGCATACTGATATTATAAGAATTATAAAACTATCACATTATGCTTCTGTTTCTTGGTGATATGAAAAGAGGTAATAGTAGTCTGTATCCCAGAAATGACAGCACATCACACCTTTTACTCTTTGAAATTATCCAAAACCACATATCAAGTCAATATTCATGCATATTTCTGCGTGGTTTCAACTGCAAGCCTTATGCCAAGAATACCCTTGTGATTTGGATTCTAGAATGAGTGAAATATGCCTCATTCAGATCCAAACAAAATCTTAGAAAAATATTCTTTGCAGACTTGTAATCTTATGATTCATGCAAGAATGCTGGGGGTTTGGGTCATAAACCCAGGAAAGACAAGTTTGTAGATTTCTGTCCTACCATCAAAAACCTAAACAAAAATTCTTGACTAGATATAGCCACAAATCTGCAATATATAATTTTTATATGACATAAATAAATTACTACTCTTCTTCTGAAGCACTTACTACAGAGAAATGTTTCATGATTCAGAAACAATCTTGAGAGTCAGATAACTGGATTCACTCCCTTCCCATGTCCAAGAAGGCTCACTTTTCCAGTCCCATGACATTCCTGTAAAGGGACTGGGAGGCTGCCCAGCTGTGATCAATCTTATTTGCAGAGCTAGGTGTTTGAGAATGTCAGCTGTGTATGGACAATAGGACTCCATCATCATAAACTGCGTGATTCAAACTGGCTCTACTGTTGTGTGGGCCCTCAGGCTCCACTAGAGGAGCCCCACATTGGGCTGGTTGCAGAACTGGACTCCATTATACACTGCCATTAAAATAGTACTGAGGAGTTTTGCTGCAAAAGTGGGAAGCTTCCATGCAAAATATCTGCAGTATTTCCCATGGGACAGCTATGGCCCAGCTCACAGAGCTGTGAGAAACACCCACAGAGCTCAAGTAGATCTGATGATGGCTGGATCCTGTATGCACTCAGTACAAGTTGCAGTGTCATGCTACTAGCCCCTGGAAGAAAACAAAGGTGTCATTTCTACTGTTAAATAATGTAGATAATGCAAATTTACTTAGGACTTTAGATTTGTTTTAACCATCTTTTTATCACCCTATAAACACTGAAGCTGACAGTTAATCAGGCATTAAGCTATGATCAGGACTCTACTTTTTCTTTGGCTTTTTTTTTTTTTTTTTTTCCGCCAGGATCTGAACTACTTGCTATTTTACCTCAAATCAGCCAACATCTCTCATTTGTCTGCACTCCTCCTGCATAATACCTTCACTCAGACTCCCAGAGGTTGTCATCTTTTAGGTCAGGCAGGTAAGGCAAATGAGTAAGACACATATTTTGACAGTGAGTTTTGAGCCTCTGTGAGACATGAAGCTTATGGGGATTCTTACAGGCAGTGGGTCCTGGCCTCTCCCTCCCTCACCTCACCCTTTTGTCACTGACCCTGCCCTTCTTCCCTTTTTCCCAATTCTAGCAGTTCCTTTAACACAAACCTCATTCTTCTCCTCTGTCCATTAGTCTCTTCTTTGGACCTCTGATTTAATGCCCTGGTCTGACCACTTCTCTCTGTTAATTTCCCAGTCTCCATTTGTGGTTGCAGTGAGCTGTTACCCCATTATTCTCTCCTCCAACCCCTTTAATTAGGTCTCCCCTTACCATATGTACCCAAATGTAGCCTGGCATCACTCTGTCAGCAGTGCAGACACACTTTTCATGTTGGATACTGGAAAAGGAATAACTGGAAGAACACAAGAGATTTCACAGATAACAACTGCTCACAGCAATCACCAGCACCCCCTCTGTACTATGGCTGCCTCTGCTGTGCCTGCTCTGCCTTCTCTCCCACAGAAAGCAGGCAGATCCACCAGAAGCCTGTTGGACTAAATTCATTCAGTGCATCAAAGCAATTTAAATCCTTAAACTTCTCTATTTCAATACAACTCAAGCTAATCTACTTAGAAGTCAGTATAATTATTTAACATTTTGGTTTAAACTGGATTCTAATATTTTGATCTGACCATAAGTTTCTTAGGGCCTTTCCAGTCGAGTAATTAACAGGAGAGCATTCCCCACTTAAAGTCTTTGTAGCTGTAGTCTTACTCCTTGCTATGAAAAATTACTTTTGGATCAGAATCTAGACAATCTTCTTGATTATTTATCTAAAACTAAAAGCAGGAAATGATTCATTTGATTTCTGCCAATACTGGAGTGTTGCCACTTTTAGCTCAGGAAGAGTAGGCTTCCTCTGGCAGCCTTTGCTTGCATGATGATGAATGAAGTTCTATGTTTAGTGCTTGCTAAAATTTTATAGAGTTTAAAAAAGCAATCTAAACATGTTACAGGGAGTGGATAAGTTTTTTCAGATAGCTATACCATAAGTTCTCATGCTGTGTCACAGCAATACCTTCAATATATACATAGAGGAGGGACTCTTTCCAAAAAAAGGTCTTTAAATACTTGAAAATGCACTATTTGTCATAATAAGCAAATAATTTCCCCAAAGTGAATGCACATTCACAGTTACATTACATAGAGGAAAACATAAATGCCTCTCCTTGTCTTAATGATATAGCACCCAAATTGCATGCAGTCATTTGTCACTGAAAAGCATAGACCACCATGGAATGGGCAGTTAAAAAGCACAATAACACCTACTGTAAACCTAACCAGCAACTGCTACCTACTGATGAACAAAAAAGCCTTAGAAGTCCTGATAATATAAATATTTGTCTGCACTAAGAGTTATAATAATTCAATCATGATACCCTCATTGTGGGGACAGAACTGGGCAGAAATGATGCATTTATATCTGATGAAAACATTCAAGTATCCTTTCAAAAATAACCACTAGTTTTACATAAATTGGTCTCACTGGATGCTGCTTGTCATTCAGACAAACTTATTTTTAAGTTCTGAATGTAAACAGACATGTGTGAGTAATTCAGGAAATTTTTACAAACATTTTGTACTCCAATGTCCTCAACTTTGTTCTCACCTGCATGTGCATACTAACTACCTTCATGATTTGCTGCAGCATTTCTCTCAAGTGTTCCCTTTGATAACTCCCTAACAGCCTTCTGAAGTAGCATGTTCAGGTGAGCCATTTTTCATGTGGAGAACAGTCTCCTCATCCCTGTACCTTCTCTACCTCCAACAGTGCCCTCAGATTGGAATGGATGCTTTTAGAAACTTTCCACTGCTGTGAATACTGTAGCTTTACTTGATGTTCATTGTGCTTGGCATCAGACTTTATTCAGGAAAATACTCTTGAACTAAAGGTACTTTTATTTGTGTGTGCATACATATATATATGTATATATGTAATTTTAAGAGTATTGGGCATGTATTAGAACAAAAACAATGTCAGTTTAACACACAGGTATAGTTAACTGCTTTGTTTGGAGGGAAAATTAATATTATCATTTACACTCTTTTGTTCACAGTGAGCAAATAACTTTTCTTGGGAATATAAATGTTTTAGAATATTAGCCAATTTTTGTTATTTCATTAAATTAGCCTAAATGTCTATGGTTAGTTAAAGATTAGCCTTTCTTGACCTCACCTGTGTTTGTTTTCCACATGAAAATTTACTTTACACTTTGTTTTAATGAAATACTTTCCAAAAATAAGGTATCACCAGGACAAACAAGGTACAATAGGAGTGATGTTAATTCTGTAACTATGCCTCACTAATTTTCATTCTCATGCAGAAAACTGGGGGAAAGACAGTGGAGAAGTACACAGAGAAAAAGAATGATAACAGCTGCATGTTGATAAACCAATCCTACTCCCTTTAAAAATTACTATGGAGCCCGGTGGGCTGTTTTGTGCAGTGTATAACTTTGAAGAAATGGTCCTGTCTCATAAGCTCCCTCAAAGGTGTTTTGTACCACACACATTTCAGACACCCAGTTCAGAGAGGTTTTGTTATTCTACTTTGGTTTACAATACTGAAGAAGCATTTTCATTCCTGGAATTAGCTGTCACTGGTAAGAACATCTTTGAGCTGTGCTTCTGAGAGAGTTCATTAAAAAAAAAAGGAAATATGCCAATAGAATATGCCAGGATTAGTAAAAAGATAATTCTGTGGAGAGTCAGGGTGCAAACATGGGAAAATGGACAGTTCAGCTAGGGCCAGAGGCAATGACTTACTGCTGCCTTAGCATCGGGAGAAAATACAGACGATCATTTTTACTTTCATTCCACTTCAGATTTCATTCTGTTCTACAACAGTTAGGTATAAAGGATCTCAAAAGATTTAACTTCCCATTCAAAATGTACATCATCTGCAATTCTGTACTCTTAAAACTAATACACTTCTTCCACAGGTTTTAAAAATATTTTCTACTGATAGAAATAACTAGGGTCATATGGAAAATTATAGATGAAGTAACTTGCTCCATATGGTACAGATAACAGGATCTGACTTCTATTCTTGTATTTTAGAGGTTAGGTAAATAAAGGAATGGAGGCCTAAAAATTGGTGATAAAAATTAAAAATATAGAGGACTATGTTTTCAGTGTGAGGGCAGATAGCCTAACAGGACACCTTAGTGTTAAAACATCACTGTTTCTTCAATAGTTTAATTTATGTTTTAGATTTACTATGTCTTCAAATATATGAGAGTTTTGAATGTGTCATAAAGCAAGTTGTAAAGAGCTAAAAATCAAATTTTTTAGAAAGCCTCTGCTGTTCACCTTTATGACTCTCAGTCTCTCAGCTCTCCCCCCAATGGAGAAGGCAAGCACTCTCTGCCAATGCATATATAAGACGTTTATAAGTGAACTGCATCCAAAAGGCTTTGTCCCATTTCCCACTGTGTACATTTTCAGATACTGTGTGGGCTACATGGAATTTCCCTCTGTTCTGTTGCTGAAAATTAGAAATGCTCACCTCTGTGGTATGCAGACTGAAAATCATGCAGAGTTGACCAAAACTGCAGGTGGACTTATGGCCATTCCCCACTGATTGAAAAACACAAACAAAATGAATGCAGGGAAATCAATTGCTCCCCAAAGACTCTGTTTTCCTCTTACCTCTTAACCCCTTTCTCCTCTCTAGCTGCCAGTCACTTTGAGTTTTCTCTTTCCTAATTCAAACTGCCACAGAAGAGAGTCTTAATGGTCTGCCTGTGCATGTTTCTTTCTCACATCCAAGGTTACATCCAACTAGGACCTTCCTCAAGCTGTCTGCTATGCATCTGCTGTTAATTGTTCTCACAAAGGAACAGGCCTTCATATGCACGTTTCCACCAGAGACCAGTCCACTGACATCTTCCACCTGAAGATTCAACACTCAGGCATGATCCCACTTTTGAAGTTATCTCAGATTGACTCTGCCTCATGCTAAGGAAATGGTGAGTGATCACCAAAGCTGCGTTCAAACCCTCCATTTTCTCTTCCAAACTCTCCCTGAGCACAACAGCACTTCTTGCTTGCTTGCAATTTCCGATTTGCTCACTCAAAAGTGTTCCCTCCAGTCGCTCTCGCTTCTCTCTCCTAGCTGCGCCCCTTGGTGGCAGTTCGTGATAGACTCATTTGTTTCTCAAGACAGACTGGAAGAAAGGATATATTTTCTTTGTTGTTTTCCTCTTATATCACTCTCTGAGGACAAAAGAGACTAAACACATCAAAGCTGCAATAGGCAAGCCCTGAGAAAAACTTTTACTGCTTTTCCTCAAAAACAGCTCTTCAAGCTATTCTTTGATGATACAAAAATATATCTGCACCAAAAAAAACCTAATCAGGAAGTTCTGTAGCTCTCTGCAACACAAAGAAATAAATAAAGAAAACATCTGAGATCACCTGAATATATGGGTTATTCATGTGAGTTGGTGTCAATTACATCTCATAGTCACTTATACTGACGTTTAAGTACAAAAGGGATGAAACAATGGAAAAAATATTAGAAAGGTGTGCAGAGGTAGTTTAAATACTGTATTAGTGAAAATTAATATCTAGCACATTAGTTAAGTAGATTATGAATTTCGTGGATGCAGACTAATATGCATGACTATACCCAATATGATTGCATAGGGTTGTATTAGGAGGCAGATTCTCTGTGCTCTTAGATCTAACAGTTAAAGATAAAAACCAAGTAAATAAAACCAATTTTAGTTCATTCAGGAATATTTTCTTGGGGGCTACAAGATATTTTCCCGAAAAGAGGCTTAAACAGAGAGAAAAACAGCAAGACTCGGATTATCAGAAATTCAGCTGTGCAGCCTTTTGAGAAGCAGCTTCCTTCCACAATCAGCAGCTATAGAAAGATTTTAAAAATAAACAGAGAAAGCGTTTTTACACTGATGACTTTGTCTGAGATTACATCATGTCTCAGTTACCATGAATGCTGGCTACAGCCTTGGTTTCTGTTGGGTCTACTAGGAGATACATTTCTGCTCTGTATCAATAACATGCCATGTGTGTTTGAGCCAGGGAAGATCTGTCTCTTATTTCCATATTTACTGTTAAAGCACCGAACCAGAAACCTGAATTTCAAAGAAACCATTTCCTTTGCTGATGGATCTAGCGCACCAAAACAACAGTTTTCTCAGCCTTAACCGAAGTGCAGGATAAGGCTTAATTCTGTGCTGCAGTAGGCTATTTAGATATGCATAACCAGTCCACCCAGGGATAATTGACACCTGCTATAGGGGCATCCTGTGTCTACAATGCCATAACTGTACACTGAATTTAGCTCTATAGAAGCCAATTCAGGTAGTATTTAGCTACTTTCAACTACAATATACAATACTTAGTTAGAATAATGATCAAAAGAAATGACGACTGCTACTCTTTTCTTATACACTTGTAGCCTATCATCTCAGCTTCCTTAGGAGCTAGGCTGATATGCACAGCAGACTACTGAATTGTGGATTTCTTATGTCTCCTATTAGGTTGCTAATGTATACGTGTCTGTCAATGGGATGAAAACATCATATATTGAGAAAAATAAGCAGATGGTAGCATTGTGCAACCCATAAAAACTATCTTGGGAAAACAGTGGCTATGACATCATATTCTTCTGCAATCAGCAGATGTTTCAGTAGTGTGAAAAATATTTACTCTGGCTGAGATCAGATGGCAATAATTTATCACCCTCATTGAAACTTGACTACATGTGTACATCTTTATATGCAAAACAAGTTCTCCAGTGGACAAGACTGTAACCTGCCCTGTGAGCTTAATGTCTTAAACTCACATCCTGTTATATAAATGCTAGTTTCACCAATGAACTTAGACTAGGAAAATGCAGGACAAGCTCAAAAGACTAAAGAAAACTTTTATCTGGGAAGAGATAAACATTACCTTCATAATAACACTTCACTGGAGGTGAACAGTCTTCTTCTGTTCTGGGAAAATGCTAGACTGATCAATCATAAACATGGGGCCTGATCCTGTTGTTTAGCTCTGAGGTTTCCAAACTTCTGAAAGCCAGAAAATCTCTTTACTTTCCTTTGAAAGTAGTTTATGAAAACTTTGTTCTGCCTTTTATTTTTTCCTTTACTATAGAATCTAAGGAGGACAGCATGGTGATGTAGGGTCAAAGAGCTCCTTTCTACTTTATTCTTTGATTAAATAAATTCACTAAAATTGATTTAGACATTCCAGGTTTATTCAAAGCTGTTCTTCTACCTGAAGCCCTAAAATGGAGGATATTCCCAGTAAGAACACCAGCTGCAGGAGATAATTTCTCTCTGCCCCTTGGAAAAGATGTTTTTTTGTTCTCTAGTAAGAAGAGGAATCTCATATTCCTCTGCTAATTCCGTATAGAATTATTTGTTGTGAATTATTTAACTTTTGTCTTTCTCATACACAAAGTGATTATATTTTTGCCAAAAAAGAGGTATCTTACATATTTATTTTTACACACTTCCTCCAAACAAATTTTTGCAGACTATTGGTATTACAATAAATTTCGTCATGACTCAAAATCCTCATTGTGTTCAGGTTTGTTCCAATACAGAAGACAAAGACCATCCCTACCACAAAATAAAGGTTGTGTTTTGCTGTTTGTTTGTTTTTAAAGGGAAAGTATACCTCCATCCACATTTAAATCCACATATGAAAAAAACTTAATTCCTAGCTGTAATATTTAGCTGTGATCATTAACCCATCATTTTTATTGGAGGACAATCTGAGAAATTCTGCTTGTGAGGCACTGTCCCTTGCTCAAATTTAGAGGGGGTTGTTTATGTAGCCAGCATTAAAAGTAGCACAGTTTCATTTCTCAGAAGGCTTCCTCCTCACTTTTTTTTCCAGGAGAGTATTTTTTGTTCTCTCAGTTTAGTGCTACACTCCTACGATGGAGTCTTTCAATGCCAACTCAAAAAGAGGTTAAAAAGAGGCACTTTGGCAAAAGCCCACATTCTGAGCATGCAGTCTATAGACAGAGTGGCGTTGCTTCGCAAAACGGCAGCAGAAAGGCTACTGTAACATCAAAAGAGGCCTGAATAAGATGATTGGTTTGAGTTCCACTGCCTGTACAGGTATGGATTTCATATGTTGTGATAGAAAG
The DNA here is from genome assembly GCA_035221455.1 of Xenops minutus. Taxonomy (NCBI): domain Eukaryota; kingdom Metazoa; phylum Chordata; class Aves; order Passeriformes; family Furnariidae; genus Xenops; species Xenops minutus. Next base: position 60,043,610 of record JAWWEE010000122.1, on the reverse strand, counting down.
GTAAAAATGGACAGAAGTTCTTTAATAAGCTCCAGCTTGTTCTTTAAATGTGAGTTCCGAGGAGTGGAAACATATGGAACTGCTTTGTAGACTCTTCTGGGCTAGACATCTGTTTGCTGGCTGCGATTACAGTGAACTGGGTGTTCACTTCAAGCACTAGATAACTTAAATAAAATACAGAAATAAAGTACATTTCTTCAGTCAATATTGACTGTTACAATACCACAATCTCTAGGACGGTGGCCTATAACACTCCCCCCCACCCCCTTCTCTTCTAAGTTCCTGCTTTGTCATGAGCCTAGTTTCTCTTCCAACAAAAATGTGAAACTACTTATGCATGTTAAAATAGTCTTTCTCATTTGGGAATTTCAGTGGCTAGCATGGTATCATAGAGGCAATTCATGATTATGGAATTTACTGACTTCACTGTGTTCAAACATTTCCTTGTGAGGTAGCCTTGTGAGGCAGTAATTGTAATTAAAAGTCTATATATTTACAAAAAGAGCCCAGCACTCAGCAGAAACACCTGAGACTTTTGTAGGCAAAGCTCATCCTATGAAAAACTGCTCTTTAGTGGTTGAATAAGCATTCACATAAATGTATTTAACTTCAATATTGGTCTTATCCTCCCAGTGCTACTGGCACAGGATTATACTTCCTCTACCTCTGTGCCTCTATGCTTCATCAAGTGTAATCACTGTTAAAGTCACTCTGGAGATATGCTTGGCAGCTCTAGGATCCTGATGTGAAGCAGCATTATATATTTTCCAGCAGTAACATCTACACTTGTGGGTTGGCTCCCAAAATGAATGTAGTGGCAATAGTTGGTTCTTTCTGCTGATAGATGCCTCAGAGGCTGCCCTGCTGTTTGATTGCACTCCATACTCAATTCTTGACTTATTTGGGTTTTTTTAAATTTTCCTTCTAACTAAAATGTGAAATTTAGAATGAATGTTAAAATGGCCCTTCTCATCTAGAAATTTTAGAGACTAGTATGTGTTACGATCTGCCCTAGAAGGGGAGGGTAACCAAGGTTCCTGTTAATAAATCCCTTGTGGTGGATTAGAGTGAAATGGCAGTGAATAATCAGTGTTTTTACGCACGTATGTGTGGGGTTTAGTTTGGAACAATTTTGTTTCAAAGGTAAACAGGTATGTTGCTGTTTTGGGTGTTATCATCTATGGTAATACAGCAATATTAAAGCATAAAAGTAGCACTTAAGGAAATGTATAAGGAAAAGGAAGAGAAAGAAGGGATAAAAGTGGAAATATATATATAGTCACCATTGGCTGGATTCAGCCATGAAACTTGGTAGTTGTATCCTCCATGCCTGTTAATTGAAGCCATGGTCTTGATCCATTAGGGGTGAGGGAAGCCCACCAAACTCAAAGATCTCATGAGCTTGAAGATATACTTCAAGCTCAGGTGGGAACAGCTTGTACCTCCCCTGGGGTGGGGAGTTTTACAGTGGATAGTGTCATGGAACATGCCACAAGTCTCTGACACCTTCTCAGATGTTACAGTTGCCTATGGTGTCAGCATCAGCCATGGTCCCTCACGGTCCAGCATTTGAGGTGAATAGCCCAGGCCAGATGTGAAATGCCTTTGAGGTCTCCCGAAGAGATTTTTACAGCAGAGTCATCACGTTAGGGAGGACATTGGCATGATAAGGATTATCCTACCTCACAGGATTTGCCTCTTATTAGCCTCTTCCCTTACCTCGAAATCCAGTTTGTATCTTCAGGTATGCACACCCTTGTGCACTTGGGGTAGTTGGACAATGGCACCCACATATCTGATCTGAAGGTCCTTTCCCAGTAAGCATATTCAGGGAGGGGTAAGCTTTGCTGGGTGAGCAGTTGTTTCTTTTCAGTTTGCTACAGTGGAAAAAAAGTCTTTGGGGGATCTTACAATGTTTAAGCCATCAACTATTTCAGTCTCTGACAGTATGCCATCCTAAAAACATTTACTCATAATTTGATTTAGCCAGATAATGATCCTCAATCAGTCCAAAAAAGATTATCGGTTTTATTAGAAGTAGGCATATTCCATTGTCCTAATAATAAGACAGAGGAATAAACAAATTCACAAGAAGTTTAAAATGTTGAATTATTCAGTAATAATTCTCTGACTGAAAACAACGCTGGTTGGTTTTCTAGCAGAATATTGGAAGCATTAATATTTCTCTTAAAATTCCAAAGTTAAACTATTTAATCAGATTTCTCTTGATATGTAAATGTATGTGTACATGCTTATCTCCACTAATTTCACCCAAGACTATAATTTTAAAAATATAATTTATATCAAGCTGCTTACAAAAATTGTCTTGAAATAATATTAAAAATGCTGCAGATATGCTGAGTCTAATAGAATAAATGGGGTAATCCAGACTGGGTAATGTCATGGTCAGTAATAAAACTGGGACAGAAGAAGAAGGTTGTGGATTTTGTCTTCCATTATTCAGAAAATGTTTGGGCATTGGTCTGTTTGTGGAAGGTGGTGAATTACTGTCTTTGTATCACTTGTAGGGGTTTTTTTTCTCTTTCCTTCACTTATTAACCTGTCTTTATCTCAACTGAAAAATTTCCTCACTTTTTCTCAACCTATTCTCCCACTCATCCTGTTAGGAGGTAGGAAGTAAGTGAATGGTTGTCTGGGTTCTTGACTGCTGATCAGGGACAATCCACCACATAAACACACTGGATGGCACAAGAGCTATCATAGGCACGTATTTCCACACCTGGCCACAGGAACTGTAGGAATATTTAACATGTATAATATTTCTCCTACATGTCACACTTTCCTATTCCCTTCTTGATCCCATCAGGAACATCCTTCTGGTCACTGTATTTGACTTCCCTTTCCACGGAGTGAAAAACCCAATTCCTGTAAGTCATGATGAAACAGGACAGAATTCATTCACCAAGAAGTGGAAGTACTCCAGGTATTCCAGTATATCTCAAATAGTCTGAATTTCCCTCTGTAAAATGAAAACAAGATATTGTAATAAGAAGTCCATGAAAGCAAATAGGTAGTGCTATGAGTGCCTTCAAAAACAATACAGTTTGAAAGAGTGCCTCTTTCAATTCAAACAAATATCCAAATTCAAAAGGCAAAAAAGAAAAAAAGGCATTTAATTTCTTAGTAAAAAAATGAACCTGAACTTGAGCACTGAGTTCTGTGAGCTGAACCCTTTAATACTCATGAGGTCTCTAAATCCAGATATAGCTATGTCACTCTGTTAAATATGGGATTCCAGGTTCATTACTACAACCAAACCCAGCAACACTGGCTACTCTGCCATACAAAGACATGGACTGTCAGAGATGTGCTGCAAGGTGTTCTATATGGCTAATTTGGATTAAAACTTTTCTTTTTTTTTTTCTTTCTGATTTTTATTTTAACAAAAAGCATGAAGTGCTTCTTGAGAAAAAGTTTTTGCTATTCTCTTGATCTCACTGGAGTTAGTTTCCACTTCTGTATTTTCAATTTTGTTGGAAAGTCACAACAGATTTTGAAAATCCACTGACTATCCCAGTATTCTGGTATGTAGCCATTAGATCTGACTCATATCTTAGCAATCATGAAAGATCACCCAAAAAAATCTAGACATCAATTCCTCCAGTTCACATCACAATGTTTTGTAGTGTATGGACTTTCACAAACCTTTCACAACAAAGATCCTTCATTCCACCCTCTTTGTTTTAAAATAGAAATTAGTATACCATTTTTTTCTAAATTTCATTCCCTGTATAATGAGGTGGCTATCAACCTGAGAGATGTCTAATGCAACGTGACTAATGTGCCTCCTGAAATACTCCAATGAGTGAACACCATTATAAAAGCTATGAACTACTGAAAGAACGTATATTGGCAGAAAGCAAAGCCAAATGTTTTAAGTACTTTTGCATAATGACTAGCTCACCTGGGTTAGTGCAATATAACACTAGAAAGACAATGTAGGACTATATTCTGCCTTTTTTTTTTTTTTTAATGAGGGGAACTCATATTCCAGGCTCTTAGCTCTTTTTTATTTTTTAATGTTACAAGTGGAACTGGAATCAAGAACACATAAACGTTATCTAATGAAACTGATCTTGCCTCTGTCAAAGTATATAATAAAGGAGCAAAGCTTGCAGAAGAAGGTAATGTCTTTTATTATGCCAATATTTTCTCTTTCAGTATGTCATGATTCTTATTATCCTTAACTGTCATGGTTACAACAATGTTTATACAACAGAGGAAAAGCTTTGCTTATTGTATTGATACTTAAGAGTTACCAACATTATTGTTGAGGCAGAGGGACAGATTCCATCTATGTACAACTATAATTTAATACAAAAATCCCTGTGGATTTCTGCATGCATATTGCCACTAGCACTTTTGCAAAACTGCAAAAACTGATATCAGGGAAAAAAATAACACTCCTTGCTAGCAGCAGAGCATAGTAGAGTGTTAAAAATTCCCCAGATCCAAACACTCTCTTCTTTGGGGTTTTAGTGATGTCACAGGGGTATATGCACAGCTCCTTGGCATTTTGCATAATTAATCTTATAAAGGAGGTGTGGGATAGAAAGACCTCCAGATCAGCAGCTTGTTTAAAAAAAGCTGAAACTTCATAGTGCTGGCTTGGAGCACTTATTTGAGAATTGCTGTACAGCAACATAGCTGGTTTTGGTAAGTAAACCAGTTATGAAGCAGGAAAAAAGGGGAACTGAGAACTCAAGCTGATGCTGAACAGCATGAGTGTGAAAGTTCAGTCAGTGACTACAGTGCTGTTGCTTCATATAAAGAAGAAACCAGCACATGGGGAAAGTCTTCTCTTTGCCCATCAAAGCACTTCATATATTCACAGTGTGAATTTACACAAATATTTATGTAATGAAGTACAGCAGAACAGTAGCAGTTAATAATTGTTACATTCCAACAGCAAAGAGAAAAGGTAGCATGGACTGAAACCAGTCTCTTGTGTGTTCTAACCACCCCCCCTATCTTATTTATTTTATTCTGATGCTTTTCCTAATGTCCCAGGAATCTTTCATTTTTTGTACTCCAGAACAATCAAGAAAAACAGATATACCAAAAAAAATCCACAATCTATGACCAGAAGATAAATTTGGAGGTTTGTTGACTCTTTGGTGTCTGATGATTTTTTTAAAGCAGTAAGAAAAAAAAAAAATTATAAATGGAAAGTGAATGTTAAGTGATGCAAACAACTTTCAAGGATCACATGAACTAATAAATTTCTTTAAAGGGCTGTGCATTTTATATCTGTTAAGAAACTCACTCTCTATCATGGTTTATTATCAAGGGGTATTATAATTGATTTTGCATGAACCTTTAAGAATTACTATTTCCTGTTCAGTGGTTTTATTTTCAATTTGATAATGAAACACCCATAAAATTTAAAGGTTTATTGGGGAGAGGGGATTTAGCACCTGGTAACTATATGGAATGCATACTCAATGAAGAATTAAAAATTGGCATTCCTGGAATTTTTTTTTGCTCTGTCATTTGTACATGGGGTCAAGGAGATCAGCCTGTGCACAGGCAGTGGATGTGAGGGCAAGCAGGGAAAGGCTCCAGAGAAACTGCCCAGGAAACCACCTTAGAGATGGAGGTAGCTGCAACCAAGACTTACTACAAACTGCAGCATCTTTGAGGTGAGAACACTCAGGCTTGTATCCCCTGAAGAAAAGCAAAACCAATACGAAAAAAATATTCACAGGACCTATATTCTAATGGATAAGTCTGCTGAGATTTCAGTCCAATCATAAATAATCCAAAGCCACATATTCAAAAGGAACAAGCACTATTTCTTGCTATCTGCTCAGTGTGCTCTGTCTGTGGCACTCTGATAGGGAATAGCTTTTCAAAGTGCTGGAACTAGGAGAGTTCTGAAGTTGTGGCTCCAGAAAGAACCTTGGAAAGTCTTGGATCTGGTCTCGGAAAATGCTGAGCAATGTCATTAACAGAAGATGTAATTCCAGAAGCAGAGAAACATGAGGCTATGAAAGCTTAAACACAAATATATTGTTGCTAAAGCATCTTTAAAATAAGCTTAGAAGGCATCATGTCACAGAAGTTCTGAGGTTTAGTTAGTAGCTATTTGTAAACCTCCAGGTGCTTGGAAAAAATCTATGGTTTATTGGTATGTATTAGTAATATTATTGAATAAAGAAAAAGAAAGAACTGCAATTATAGAGTTTCTTGAATGAGTTCAGAGACCATTTCTAAATTAGATGCATTGATCTCTGCTCACTGACAATTTAAAAGACTAAATATTGCCAAACCTGAGATGCCTTCAGCTTGTCCTAAATATTAGTACACAAATAGATTACCCAATATTTTCTATGAGAAAGAAAAACATAAATTAAAAATAATAAGGAACACAAAGAGGAATGGGCATTTTTTAAACTTTTCATCATTTTAAAAACTTTTATTTTCCCAGAGACACTCTGGAACTCACCTATTTTCCAAGTCCTCAAGAACTGAAATTGATCTTTATCACAAACAGAAAACTGAGTTGTTTTCAAAAGCCAAGGTGTACACTGACTTTTTCATGCTATATAGGCCTTTCTACTCCTGTGGTCAAGTACCTTGCAGTTATTATCGCTTATTTGTTCAAGTGGTGAGGAAATATTAAATATCACAAGTTCTCAGCAGAGACTGGACAATAATTATCAACAGATGGTTGGCAGTAGGGTTTTGAGAGAGAGAAAGAAATTGCCCTTCCTTCCAAAACAACCCTCCACAAGAAGTCATAAGCAGCTCATGGGTGACAGTTTTGGTTAAAATCAGATTTACCTACCTGCTTTCTGTGTTACTTTCACCCTTTCTTATTTAGCTGTGATGAGCAAGCATGAACACTGCATGTCTTGCTTTTTTTAATGATGATATTTACATTTGAAAAAAACCCAAGGACTCTCCTATTAAAAGTAATACCATTACCAGTAATTAGACATGTACAATTTTGCAAAATTGTCTTAAGCTTCCATACTCATGATCTTAAATGACTCCACAGAAGATGTGGGACAGATGCTCCACTGAAGTTATTTACAAAGTTAAGGCAATTTATTCCAGGCTCCCTTTGCATATGATTTGGTTTGTTTTCAGAATAAACATGTGGCTAATCGAACCACTAGACCCTGAGATATTTGCTTCACAAATCAGCGCTTCCCTCAATATTTTTAAAGCATGACTAGTTTGCAAATACTGGGGAAAAGTAAAAACTACCTATCGCACTCCATTTTCTTTTGTCTTGTGTACCTGAAGGGCTTCATCTAGGTATTGCACTTCACATGCCTCAATTTTAAACGCTGTAGAAGCCCTAGCAAACTAATTTATAAAGCTAAATCCCACAGACCTCCACCAGATTCCTGCAATAAAAAAAAAATAAATTAAAAAGCAGACATATTTTCTTATATTAAATCTGGTCTTTGTGGGCTGCTACAGAAAAAAAAAGTGCTTTAGAAATCATTATAGGAAGATGACTCCTAGACTCCTTATATTGCTATGTCCAAACAAGAACTCCCAAATCATTTTAGCAATTCAGTCATAGTATTTTTAATTATTGAACGAAGCTCATGAGGTTCATTCCTACTGGTTCTCAACTGCTTTGCCACACAGTATTACACAAAGCTGCCTGGAAGGCTGCTGGAAGGAGGAGGAGTTTGTCTTTATCAATCGCAGGTGCTCAGCACTGTGCTTTACTCACTCCAGCAACACCCTGTGTTGTCAGAAACCCCAGTGCCATTGCTTGCCAGATGTGAAGCCTACTGGAGCAACTGGTCCTTGATAAGACCAGGGTCCTAAAAGAAAATGGCTTTCATGCCACAAAACATGGCCAAAGAAGAGATTTCACTTCACCCCAGAGTCCTTTGCACCCTCCACCAATCTCTCCCACCTGGGACAGAAGAACACTTAGTCGAAAGCAGCCCAGACTGCCAGCAAGGCAACCTTGGTTTTCATTCTCTGTTACATTTGCATTACATTTCTGGAATTATACAATGTTTATTCCCTTCTCATTGCAACAACAACAAAATTTTAAAAAATAAATAAATAAAATAAACAAACTAACAAACAAAATCCAAACACTGACCCATGAAATTTGTACTGAGTTATTGTGAGCCTATTTCATCAAAAATGGATGTTATTTTTTTCAAAGTCAGTCTAGGGACATAAGCACTACAGAGCTCTTGGGCTGGCAGTCTGCTTGCAGATGAATATAACTATTTTAAATATAATGGCCAGAGTATGTTTTGATGAAAATCTACAACAAATTAATATCAAAGCAATAAACTAAAGCTCAAAGTTTTGGGTAAAACTTTCTCCAATTGTTTCTTGCTTCTCAAGTATGACTAATGAAAGAAGATTCCTGTCTCTACCTCATTTTATGAGAAGTCACGGAAAACATCAAATCTAACTGTTCTTCTAGTTCATGCCTTTCTGTAAAACAATTTAAACGTCATATTATTATGGTTTGCTACCAGAAAACTTGTACAAGTTCTATGATGGGCCTAATTTATCACAAATCAATAAGAAAGTAAGATTCAGCAAATTAAAATATTCAATCAATTTATGTACAGGGTCATATTTTTTTTTTTCCTGAAAGATCTCACTAATTAATGTGCCTACACACAATGATTATCAAACAGTTTGGACAGATTTCTGAAAATGGTCTCTCAAAAACATTTTCTGTTAAATTCATTTCATGTGTCACAGAAACATTTGTTCTTGCTTTTATTCTAAGCATCATAAACCCAAATGAAATGCTAACAATTTTTTTAACAATCAGCACTTTTACCCTAGCTGATGTTATAAAGAACATTTTCATATTTTCAAAAAAACCCCTCAGTTTTAAAATATCCTTTAATCACTTAGTTTGGTATTTTTACATGTGTTACAATAAAAAAAAAAAAGAAGAAAAAAAGTCTATATAATGAATTCCTGTTTAAAATTACTAGTAAATTTGGAAGTTGAATGTCAGATGACAGAATAAAAGGCTTCTTGCACTGACAGGAGAGGGTGGAACAGGTAAATGTGAGCAGTAGCAGATTGAAAAGCTGCACATTTTGGACCTCATGCAAGCACCATGCACACATATGCACACACATACACTCAAACACGGATTTTAACTAAGACTTGCTAAAGTCCCTACCTAAGGCAAACCAGCCAAGCCTGGAAGGCTGTTCTCTTTAACATAAAAATAGTAATAATGAATAAAAATACTTGGAAGTCCTCCAATATCTTATACAGCATAATTTCTGTTTCTCTTCCCCCCATATACCAGTAGTCTGGTTCTGTGGTCCCTGTTCTCCCTGGTTTCTCACCAAGGCAATATATTTACACCACTATGAACAAAAAGCAACATTCTGAATTATAAATGCAATAGAAATCTGTGCTCTTAAAGTCTTACCTTTTCTCAGGGTACTACATTTCATCACTAAAATAAAGATCTCATTCAGGATAGCAACATCATCCCACACACTGGACATGAGGTTTAAAGTGTGGTTACTTTTTTTTCTCCTCCATATTTCCCCCCATCGCCTTGTGTGACCTTAGACAATTAATTGACTATCTGGTATCTCAGTTTCTCTTTGTGCTAAACCCTGCAGGAAACTCTTCCATGCCAGTAAATTTTGATATCAAAAAGCACTTTACACAAAGAAGTTAAATCCTAAATTGCATCTGGAGGTTCTAATAATCCCAGAGACACCTAAATATTCCATCAACCTGGAAGCTCCCAAAGTGTATGAAGGTCTGTCTTACACAACCTCCAAGCTGAAGAAGCTGAATGGCTCTTTCCTGCCTCAGTTTGATCAGGATTCAGATTCCATCCTCCTACACTTCCCAACCAGTACAAACTCCCAGGTGGGATACAAAACTTGGGCTGGTACCCTCCAAGGCAAAGCAGTGTACTGGGTGCAAACTAACATTTTCTAGGCAAGTGCCTTAGCAACCATTATGATTCTCATTCGTACTTCAAAAGTACTACTTCTGCTTTTTTTTTAAAGGAGGCATTAAAAAGAAGACTAGACACCTATTCACAACTCTAAGACACCTTCATGTTACAGTAAGACAGGATTTCAGACTATCCTTCACTTCCATGTTTTTTGTTGCATAGCTTCTATGTCTGTTGATGAGATGGAGATTTCATTCTTGGGTATTTCATAGAATCATAGAACAGTTTAGGTTGGAAAAGACCTTTAAGACCATTGAGTCCAAATGTTAACCCCGCACTGCCAAGTTCACCACTAAACTATGTCCCTAAGCGCCCCATCTTCACATCTTTTAAATACCTCCAAGGGTAGTAAGCCAGCCACTTCCCTAGGTAGCCTGTTCCAGTGCTTGACAACAGTTCCCAAGAAGAAATTTTTACTAATACCCAAACTAAACCTTCCCTGGAACAGCTTGAGGCCATTTCCTCTCATTCTATCACTTGTTACCTGGGATAAGAGACTTGATACAACCTCCTTTCAGGTAGTCCTAGAGAGCAATAACGTTCCCACTGAGACTCCTTTTTTCCAGGCTGAACAACCCCAGCTCTCTCAGCCATTCCTCCTAAGACTTGTGCTCCAGACCCTTCACCATCTTCATTGCCCTTCTTTGGACTCACTCCAGCACCTCAATGTCTTTCTTGTCATGAGAGGCCCAAAATTTAACAAAGGATTTGAGGTGCAGCCTCACCAGTGCCAAATGTATGATTGTTTCCTCTGTCATTTAACCCCAGTGATTCTAAGAACCTGTTGCCTCAGTTTTATATGTACAGCTACAACTTAGTTGTAATCAAAAGTACAAACAGCTACAACTTAATTGTAATCAAAAGTACAATCATGAGTCACACCTGAGGAGCTAGTGTGTCCTTAACTTTTACTGTTGCTATGCTGGTTGATCTAATGTCTTAAAAATTGATCATTTCCTCAAATGTATGACAGGCACATGATAGTGACTGAATATTAAATGTCAAACAAACCATGTTAGAAGACATTTAACATTTAAAAGACAAAATTCTGACCTAAAGATAAATTAGAACTCCTTAGCATTTTCAAGTTTGACTTAGACCATCTCCAAAGCCGTATAGTTTTCCCTGCTCTACCCTGACTCCAGTCCTATGCCAGTGATTGTTTATTAAAATTTAGGACAAATTGCTATGTGTATTAGTGTCTTATGCTAGACAGAATCTCTGTTGCTTTGTCTTATTTCCAGATGAGCAGGTACTAACTAGATTGTCTTGTGTAGCTGAAATGTAGAATGAAGCTAGCTGCATTCTTCGGCTTTAGGTACAACACAGCTCCCTATGAAAACATGACAAACTAAGTACTAAAAATGTGTTGCAGTCTCCAGGGCTCTGGAATAAATCTTCATGTTAAAACAGAATTAGCTATTCTTCAAACAGCATGCCTTGAAAAATTTTTCTCATCTGAGCAGGTACAAATGAACTATTAATGAGGCTTCTGTAGGAAAACAAAAGGAATAAATAATGTGAGAATAAACTTACTGCAACAAAACACGTGTTGCTCTGACTTTAAAATTCTCCCGTGAACTCGTGACATTCTCTCCTTAGACGCTTACATAAAGATATATTGAGTGCTGTCCATGATTCTGTTTAACTACCATTAAAAAGACATTATTCAATAACACAAACATCTTAGTTTCACCTCCTCTAAGGTTGGCGTTGTTCTTGGTGGGTTGTTTTTCTTTTTTAAGTCTGAAAAGAGGACAAGACACAGCTATACTGTGTGGCTGCTGGACAGGAGGTGCCATTGTGGCTACCAGAGTTTTATTTATCCTTAACCCTAAGAAACAGTCCTTTAACCAATAGGCTTCTCTATTGCCTTTCCACTGGAAATTTAGCACTATACTTTGCTCTATTCCCAAGATGGTGGTTTTTAATGGCTGTGTCTTGTTACAGAGAAAAAGCTTCTTCTGAGTTGGGCATGTTCCAGCAACAAGTAACCGCACTTACCAGAAGCTTATACTGCAATCTTTTGATGCTCAGAGAAGATTCCCTAGTAATGGCAAGTCTTTATGGCAACTTGCTGATGTTATTTAGAAGAATGACTCATTTCTGAAAGAGTCAAGTGGAAAAAGGGAAAAAAATGCCAGCAGCACATTGAGAAAGAAAAGAGGTTTTGCGTTGGACAAAGCTATCTGATCTAATTTCCAATAAATGGATACAGTAATAAGTCTAACATGATTAACAAAGTAACATAAAGATATCACAATTCCTGAGTAGTTCTAAATACACACACAGAGATCTGGTATATGCAACCAGTTGCTATCAGAATGAATGGCATTAATAATTTTTAATGGCCAATCTGTTAAAAAGAAGTTCCAACCGATTACTGGTGTAAAAGAAAATAAACATTATACATACAAATCTTATTTCCCAAAAACTGAATCACTTTTGTCAGGTATTTAACTTAAACCAGCAAAACAGACCATCAAGAAGGCAACATTTAAATGGATGCCTGCAGCAATGGCCAGTCAATGGACTCTTTATTTGTTAAAGATGGATTATTTTAAATAAATTACAGAGCACTTGCACTGAATAAACAGAGTCTCAGTGGCTGTGGCATGCTATACATGCTTAATTGAGCCACAGAAATCCTAAATGACTACTGAGCTGTGTAATCGCCTTTGATTTTGCTGATAGGACCTGATTCTTTAGGTAAAAACCAAGCTATTGAGGACTGAAAAGCAACCCTACCTTGAGGAAAATAGAAAGTTTAATCTGGAATATATACTTATAATATTTCAGAAACCACAGGGATGGAGTGTTCCAATAACTGAACACAAGGCAGCTTCAGAAATGAACGATCTGCGTGTCATTTTTATTTGAGCTTGATATGTTAAATGTCCCAAATGTTTATGTTGTATAAGCCCACTTAAACATTGCAAAGTGCAACAGATCCATTGGCAAAATAAAAAGTATAGCTTTTTTAATCTTGCTTGCTGTCTTTTTTGCATTGATACAGAGCATTATGTGCACACATGTACCCAGGGGTTTTCTTAAGTAATCGTGTAATTTGACTGCTTTTGGGGAACCTGTTAATGTGCTTTGAGTGTTACCTGTGGCTTCTATAGGCTGAAATAAAACACTAGGTCAGAAATCCGGAATAGATTCTTTAACCCTTACTGATCATAGTGTTCATTTTGGGATTGTGTTTTATTAACTTTTTAAGTTCCAGTCTTCATATAACTCAGCCAACAAAAAAGTCCCATTGAAACAAGGCTATACTTGGTATACAAGTCTTGTAAGATCAGACCCTTCCCTTGACTTAAATGAATCCTGATCTAATGACATATGGAATTCATTTTGACAGAAGCTATGACCTTAAATAATATTACTTCCATTTGTCAATATCTCTGGAAAATGGTTTGACACTGAGAGGCAGTTTGAAAACTACGTTGAATAACAGCAATTAAAAGAGAGATTGATACTCTTGGGCACTTTAATAATGATTGTATACCTGGATTTTCTCTGAAGAATTTCAACACCTACCACTCTCTTCTCTAAACAAGTGCAAAAATGCTCAGCTGTGAAATTCTTCTCTCTCTAATGAAGCACAATGAGCTACATTTACGGTTTCCACAATTATGCTGTATATTTAGGAAAAAAAAAAAAGATAAAGGAGCTTAACTATGTTGGTAAAGCAAGTGCCTGTCAAAATCCAATTATAACTGATAAGTATATAAAATGGAAAGTTTATCCATACACAATGATGACAGAAAAGTAAACACATAGTATTAAACAGTCTAAAGTACTCTGATGAACATTATGAAGTTTTTGAAAATAAGACCAGCGTGCTTCAAAATGACACAAACTGGTCAACCAAGGATGCTCATCAAACTGATAAGCTTTGTTCAAAGCAGCTGACCTGTGCAAGTGTGACTTCAGAAACGCAGAGGAAGAGGCTGTAGAAAAATTTGAAGATGCTCCTGATGCAGTTTTGGTTTTTCCCTTGACATTTTTCATAATACGTAAGAGAAGATCTCACTGTCATGAATGTCAGACTTTCCTGGAGGGAAAGCACCTGGAGCTTGGCGTGCCTCCTGGGCCAGAGCAGCACACAGCAGGGATGACACAGCGAGCAAACACAGCTGCCACAGCTCTGTTTAGCATCATGGCACTGTTTTCTCAGGGAAAGGAGAAAACACTTAATGTTCCCCCCAGTTAATTTCTTTAGCAGAATTAATGAGAAAAGAAAGCTGAAACCTATTGCTCTGTTGACTTGTGAACATAACAATAGGGAAAATCCCCCAAGTATATGAGAGAACTTTGCAAGGGCAGAAGGCTTTGCATGTTTTTATCAGGCTGTTCATACCAACTCAGGACATAATAACATCTATATTTTCTTTGGCAGTACACTTTTTTTCCTTTAGCCACAGAGACACATTCTCAGGAGGCCACCAAACATGTAGAACCCATGTGGTAAAGTCATGTGTAAAATTCAAATAGTCTGGTGCCACACAATCATTCCCTGCTCCAGCCTGGGGATTACAGAGCAATGTGGCAGCAGGTGAGACCAAGTCCGTGAACTTTTGTTACTATCAGCTCTATGGGAATAATAGTTGTGCCCATGAACTCCAGAGCTGAATTAGACACACTTCTCTTTCCTTGGTGGCCTAAAAGTAAAATCTCCTGTAAGCCGTTTGGACTGTTTTCCCATAGGCATTTTAAAACATTTTTTTTTGTTATTTTTTCTCTTAAATATGGCTCCATGCTAGCCAGAAACCCTTTTGACTGTGTGTGCTGCTAACTCACAGACACATCTGGCTGGGTTCAAATATTCAAGGTCTTTTTATGGTTCCCTTTGGCCAGTGAGTACAGCATCTTATAGGGACATTCATTGAGAGGATCCCTCTGCTCTCTCCACAGCCAGATGAGCTCAAATAATGGAGACACTGCTAACAAAACTGGTAAGGAAACTTTCACAGAAACAGGAGAGGAGCGATTGTATCTCACACAAGTTCAGGCAGACCTAAAGGCTATATAAAATGGAGACTTGCACATGTGTGTAAGGAGAAATATGTTGTAAATGGCTGAGGCTTACCTAAATCAGGAAACAGGCTTGAACATTAAAATTCTAAGACACAATTAATAGAAAAGACTCAATAGGACACAAGGGAAACAGCTATATGGGTGCAAAAGTATGCTAACCCCCAGAAAAAAATGCTATGGCAAGTATGACTGCCGCAGAAAAGGCAGCTGACATGGTGAAATAATCATAGGAAACTTACAGCCCTGAAGGGATCAGGGACAGAGTTCACCAAAGGATTCTGCAGAGAACAGACTGTAGCATGCTGAAATAAGGGATCAAAAGGCTACTTGAGTATCAGTTATCTGTTAAGTGAAAGAACATTGGTAGAGTTGCTGCAGAATTTGGGATGTCCTGGATCCTGGATATAGCCCACCAACTCTGTTTAAAATGTAAAAATTCAGAACCAAAATCAAGGACTATACATAAAAGTAAACGTGACAAATTCATTTCCTGCTGGCACAGGAAAAGTTCTATTAAATAGATTTTTCTCCTAAGTGTATATTATTTCCAGCAAATCCTCGTCCATGTCCAGATACTGGGTTTTACAGGCTGAAGAATCCAACCCTGTGGCAGAATGCAGTGTCTTCCACAAATCAAGTCCTAGAACAAATATTGTGAGATATATTAAGAAGGATATGCTACATTTATTTATATAATTACTTTCAGACCAAAACATTTCAAAGTGCTTAACTAATTATTGATCAGCACAGATGCCCCCATAAGTGTATTCACTGAACAAAAGGTCACAGATATCCTTATGTAAGGAACAGCTATAATTTATTCCCAGGTGGAGGAGGAACACATAAGCTGCCTGCAGAGGAGGGGCAATTGGTAAATGTTACACTCCCCTCATGGACCTTCTCTGCCAGTGTGAGACTCCACAGTGGTCACCTTTTTAAGTCAGTAGGGAATTAAGCTGCATAAACATAAACAATTTGTGAAGGATGTGCTAGGATGAGAAGAACAGGAGCAAAGTTTTAAACATTTCACCAGGCACTGAAGGAAAATGTCACATTCAAATCTTATAGTCACTCTAGATACCTTGCAGTATCACTTACAAGGCAGCACTTACAAGCAGAAAGGTCAAACTCTTCACTCTGCTATTGCATGAGATAAGCATTCAGATTTTTAAAAAGTAATCAAAGGTATTTTCACATTGGTGTTTCCAATTCCAGCACCTTCCTTTGCATATTGCCTACCAGAACCCCTTCTGTATGCTGACATGCAGTGCTCTGTATATGCTCTTCTGATTGAGACAATCTTGCAACACTTTTGTTTTGATCTCAAAAGGAAAGCAAAGGAACCACTACAAACAGTAACTTCCAAATGAGGGAGTTAAAGTGAGCTTTCTAGACAGAGATTGCTCAGTCTCCTTCAAAGACTAATTGTAAGCAGTGTCTACAGCTATTTTTAATGTTTCTTATATTTTAATGGATCATAACTCTAATTTATCTTTAATTGTCAATTATTGCCATATATATGTTTTCTCTCCCTTTTCTATCTCCATTTCCACTATCAATAATATTGAAGCAACACTGCAGCCTACAGGTATAAATGGATTAGTAATTAGTGTAGATCCCTTTTCTTCCATGTAGGCTGCAGGTAGCATCCTGTTTCAACCTTCAGCAATGCAAATAAGCTGATGTTGGCAGCATATCATGAACTGCTCACCAGTTATTTCCTTAATGACTTGCTAATTTTCCTCTCCATATCCTCCACATGACACACTGGAACCTCATATGCTTTTACAGACCAGTGCAATTGAGAATGCAGCCCATGTAGATAGCCCTATGATTTTGTTTTAATGCCAGCTCTTATTTCTCTGTTTTCCCCTTAAGGAACCTGCTTCTAATTTTTAATTTAATCTCTGATGGTAGCACAAATATAATTACTTAGATATTTAAATTCTTTATGTACTGTGCCTCCTGCTAATCTGCAGCTGCTTGAATTTTGTCATAAAACAGAGATGAATGTTTTTATTTTCTGTTCAGCATTTCATTCTTGTTCATTTGGTTCACTTAAGAAAATATTACACAGATCTGAACCTAACCCTTTTTACTTTGTTTTTTAATTAAGAATAAAAGAACTTGTATCCTTGAATGTAGCCCCAGAACATTGTTCAATACATGCAGAACACAATGTAATCTTTCTTGGATTTGAATACTACTTTCAATGAGTTTTAGGAGCATTATTAGCTGAAAAGTACCATTGTATCCCAGGGCATGTCAATCTCCTTAAACCTCCAGAAATAACAAGAACATTGTTTTTCTTTTGTATCGTAACACTGGGATTTACCAGGCTAATACAATACGACTCTCATTCTGAAAATCATATTTTCCTATCTATTGACACAGACCAAGGAACTCAAGTTTGTTTTGACTCAGTAATACCATATGCTCTAGATAGAAAGTCCTTAAGGCTGTCCTCATGGGTGTGTGACTGTGAAGTGATTGCTTAGGATTCACTGCTTTGTTGACAGTGGACTTGCTTATGGCACAGCCTCAGGTTTCAGAAAATGGAAGGAGACTGAGGTCTTACCAGCTCAGGGCTGCACAGCAGCTCAGCACCTTTCAGTGTGCAGAGCCTTGAAATGGAGCTGTCAGCTGCACAGGGACTCCAGTGTGTAAATGTCATACATGAGGGTTTAATACTTAGAGTCCTTTTTCTTGGACTGGAAACCAAACTGAAGAATATTAGTAACAATGAATTACTAAAATATGGTGAAATATTTTAAAACAAAACCTATGTGCTTGATCTCCCTTCATGCATACAATTGCTGGCATAGTTCTCTGGAAAAGAAATTCAGATTCAAACTTTCTTTCTTTAAAGGCTCAGGAGAGCTTAGCTGGATGAACTATATATTATCCCACATTTACATCTGCCTAGTGTAGACATTGCTTTTTGATTTGCATTGACACTTGACAGCCTAGAGTCAACAATATATTAACTAATACTACATTGTACCTGAGCTGGCTCTCATTTTACTATTTTGATTCAAGTGTTAGAAGAGCAGCCTCAGTTTTGGTGACTTCTGGCAATTTTTCCATATAATCTGAGACACAGAAGTACCGTCAGAGAAGGACATACATTCACTCTGCACATGGTAGCAATACTGCAGCAACCTTACCACAGAGAATCATTCAGATGGTGTTCAATCAGTAATGGGGATTCAGGGAGAGAAAACAATGAGTTTCCTTGGTGTTGAAGGGAATTAGCAATAGAAAACAGTCTGTGTAAAAACTGAAGAAGTAAATCCTTACAGCTACAATACCAAGAGTAGGCAAGGGCTCTGAGCAAGAGAATGAATCCAAAGTATAAATTTCAAAAGCAGAAACAAGACATTTTATGTTCTGTTTGATTGTTTTTCTTAATTCAGAGTTTTAAGAACATAACCATCTGATATATGAAATGCATTACTGAATTCCCCTGTGCTACTCAGATCACACAACAGTCACTTACAAGCCAGTATTTGCTACTTAGTGTGTTTTTAAAGAAAACCCATCAGTGAATCAAACCACATTCTGGTACATGTTCAACTAATTTTGTTGTTCAGGACATGTGGCATTTTTTTTTTTTTTTTTTCCTTTTCTTTTTTTTTTTTTTTTTTTTTTGAAGGTAACCTAAGGAGATGGAGCACAGCCAGGGAAACAGCCAAGAGAATGGACAAAAAACATAAGAGGAACAGAAAGAGCTGGCAAAGACAAAACACAAAGGAAAAGAGTTGGTGAACAATAAATGAGAGCCAGAAATACAACAAGGAATTGGAATAGATGTTTATTTTATTTCAGATTAATAGCAAGAAAGAACCTATTACTGTGGTACAAATTGCTCAATGCCCCATGCAGTGCCAATATTATGCCATTCATTATACTTGCAGGTGTATTATTTCTAGTTCCCTAGATAAAAAAAAAATGTTTTCCATGTATTCTTTTGTATTTTAAAATGTATTTTTTCACTGCTATATTGCCAAAGATTCTTATTCTTCCAAACTCAATAGCAACTAATCATTTTCCTGGCTGCAGACTAGGAGTATGGTTACTATTTTGTGCAGGTAATTCTTCCATCTTTATTAGGATCACTCTAAAATTTTGATCTGCCTGTATTTCAAGTCTTTTTTAAATGTTTTCCCCTGTGAGAAAGTTCTTTCTGTTAAACTTTATTCTTATTCCTAATTACAAACTTGGTTTCCACTACTGGTACAAAAAGTTTCTTAATATTATGCACTTTCTTCTCAAAGAAAAATTAAAAAATAAATCAGCACATCAAAGTGAAATCTAACTTATCATCATCTTTCTCTGCCCACTTGCAACTGCTGCAAACTTGTTGCTATTGCCTGACTTCTTAATGTTGCTGCTAAACAGCAGCTGTGGGAAGAATTTAGACAGAGGTAATAGCATCCAAAATCCATCAGAACAGCCAACAATGTTGGAGGGAGTTTCTCCATGGCCTCTGGTACTTCTGATCCCCACTCCTTTCCTCCTCACATCCACTGACACAGAATCCACATGGGAATTACTTGATTCTGTTTCACAGTTTGTGCAGTGGCTTAGCAAAGCTTCTTAGTGGGGAAATCAATTTATCTCCAAATCTAGGCCCAGGACACTTATCCTTCCTCCATGGACACCCTCATGCAAAGAAAGAAGCCCTTCCTCCAGCCAACCCAGGGCACAGTGAGATCCTGTGTCACAGCCAGGAGTCCTGTGGGGTATGCACCCATCCTGTGCCCAGTATACACCTCCACACAAGGACTTCCACACAAGCACACCCACTGGGTTTGTCCTGCAGGCAGTCAGCTGCACAGAGACTTGCCCATTGCAAGAACAGCCACAGCAAAGCCATGAGAATGCTACAGAAACCCAGCCAGATCATGATCTATTCAAGATCACTAAAAGCTAATGGGAATGATAGCCTACAGTGTTAGCAGTTTACCTGGTGAATACTAAACAGGTACCTACCCCTTGAAAAAGTATTTTTGTTTTAATTACTGTGTCAACTTTATATTACTGGTTCTACCAGACACAGTCCAAAGATCCTTTTCTGGGTTAGCAAGTGAGCAACACAGCTTTGATAAAAAAACTCTCAGCAAGACTAACTCCTGCATTTGACTTGGTTTTGACTTCTGTAAGTGTAGACATTTAAGATGGTGATGATTAATGAGAGATCACTCTTTCCTTTGGTGTTTAATCTTCCAAGCTGAGGGAAAAAAAAAAATTATGTTTAGCACCTTATGATTCCCTTAGCATTTTTAAAGCACATGGCCACAAAAGTATGGAGAAATCCAATGCTCTTTTGAGAAGAAATGCTTTAAACAACATTCTAAAGAAAAAGATCTTCTAATAAATATCCATTTGCTTTACCTTTTCTAGGAAAAGAGAATTTCTCTTCTATCAGATAACCTACTATCATAGCCACATTCAAGGAAGATATTTTCTCCAGGCTCCATCCTGCAGAAGTGTAATAAGGCATTTATGAAGCAAACAAACCACATAACGAAATTTGATGCTGTTTTAGTATACTGTAACATGAACATTACAATATTTTTTTTTTTTTTGGGGGGGGGGAGAAAACAGAGTCAGAAAGTCAGTCCTCCCCTGTTATTTTCTCTGCCTCTCATGCATGCTCACACACCCATACAGAAATATACCTGAACTGACTCATTCCCATAGAGCACAGATATCATCGTCCCTTTTGCTTACTCATCCTGCCTCCATGCTGTCCTTGAAAGCTCAGTCTTCTGCCATGCCAATTTCGTGCCTTTGATTCATTAACTACTCTGAAGAATTTTGCTTTTCCACAGCCATTTTAGATCTTACCATATGTCTAGCTATTGTTTTTTTAGTTGTTTTTTTACATACCACTGGCCTCTTGCTTCCAGATATCTTCATAACATCCAGAACATTTTAATTTCTCAGTGAATTAACACAGGCAACAGCAGCTAGAAACCAGAAATAAACTTCACACAGATCAACCAGTCTGCTTTCTGCAGACCACCAACAAATTCTGAATTTGTGAATGTTTTGGATTTAGACCTTGTGAGTTGCTGCCTAGACAACATAGAGTTTGACAACTCTTCTGTTTGTGTCCAGTAGGAAACTTGGCATTTACTCTAAATGAAACTAGACCTGGAATCAATAAAAATAATGTAATATGGCCAAGTTTTCAGAAAGATAACACTTTTGAGGGAAAGGTTTGTGAGTCGTTGCATTCAGAGTTAGGTCTACATGGGCACAGAACCTTGTCCAGTTTTGCCTTTAATGCATTCTATGGTATTATGATAATCAATATTTCCAAAAATAAATAAGACTCACTCTTTCTTCAACTTCCAGAAATGCACATTCTGGCTAACAGAACTATGCAAAGTGGAAGGTCCCTTACACAAAGGTGTTTCCTAGAAAGCAATTTTGAATCTAATTTCAAGATCAGACACTCATTTCCCCATTTAAAACATGGAAAGAGAGAAGTAAATGTTTAAGATTAGCAAATCAGTGCTACAGCTTAAAAACTGGCAGTGCTACTCTTCCTGTTTCCTAGGGGAGGATTAATTTGTTTCTTCTCATTCTTTGCTCTTTATTATTTCCATTGGAGAATATAAAAGTGCTATTGAGAGTTTTGAAGGATAAACACTTTACGTGGTAACTGCTTAAAATAAGAAAAAACTTTATTGAGAGTGCAGACATTTTTATCACATTAATGTGACCTATTAATGATAAAGGAAATTCTCTTCATCTAACGAGCTCTATGTTTACAAATGTAACAAGAGATGTTTTAATTCTCACTATAAATCTAAGGAAGTTAAAGTCTTAACCTCAAGGTACTTAATATGGTTGATTCTGTATTTAAAGGGAATGTTGTTAACATTTATATTGTTTTTGTTACCTACAACATGGAGATCAGCTAGCTCAATATTCATTTCATTTTATACATAAGGTTTAACAGGTATTTCAAAGAAACCTACATGTAATCAAGGTGAGATAAAATCATACATGCTATAAAAGGCAGAAAATGTCTCTACTGACACAAGCAATACATGGAATTCCACATATCCAAAAATCACAGCCATATAATCTGAACATATCTAAAAACTCAGACACAATTAATTTGACTCTATTAATTTAGTAGAGACAAATGAAGACAAGGCACAGCAATTCTTCCTTTCTAACAATCCATTTTGCTGCACTTTTAACACAGTATTCAGTACATGGCTTTTTTATTGAAGTCAAAGTATTCCCTAGACTTGAAAAACTGTCCACAATCATGTGGAAAGAGTAGGGTTTTATGACTGGTGTACAGAGGGGTCCAGTGTTGTCATTAGGCGTTGCCTCTTATATTTTATATATCAGAAGTCAAGAACTTCTGCTATGGAAGTGTTCAAGGGTATCTCTTATATGACCAAGATTGTGCCCATCAAGTGATAAAAATGTAGACAGCATCTCTCAAAGGTTGTGACATATTTTCACATGACTGTATGGTCCTAAGGATGCACCCATATATTTAGGGGATTTGGCTGGACTGAGAAATGCAGAATGAGGTGAAGAACAGATTTCCCAGCTAAAGTAAAAATAAACTCATTAAAACAAGAGTCTTTGTGGCAGGAGAGAAACCTGAGATATGACCAGGTACACATTTCCACATTTCTAAGATGACCCTTCATCATTTCGAGGGTTTCAGTCCTGCCTCCTAGTGTTTCAAATCTGTGAAGATCTGAAAAGTATACAATTGACAAGTACTGAGATGTATTGTCTGAGAATCAGTTTCCTAGTTAGCTCAACTTGAGTTTAAAATCAGTTTCTGCATTGTTGCATGAGTTAAACATATACCTAAACCTATAATGCCATCATGTCTTTCACGAAAGTCTCAGAAACTGGAGCAGAAATTTCTTCTGCCAAAAAAAAGAACCACTTCAGAGCCAGGAATCATGCCAGGTCAGTAATATTCATTGGCATTGATAAATTCTACTAGAGAACACAAAAAGTAAAGAATATAGAACTTCTAAGAATGCAATATCATATCACCTCATCCAGAATCTCTTCTTCACTAGATAACACAGGCTGTAATTTTAATATATTTCAGGATTCTCTCTCCACTTCAAAATTATAAGATTTCACACTTTTCCCTATGCCACTTCTGATATTGTGACCCTTTTTTCTCTGAGAGCCTGTCAAGTTAAATGAATGATACATTTAACCATCCACAGCAATTAAAGTGCATGGCTTGAAACCAAAATTTTCTGTGTTTCAGTTGCAAATATTTGTATAGTTTTAAAGAGGAAAAAAATTACTTAGCAGTCAAAGTTTTATAAACAAGTGGAAAAAATTACTGAAGAGAGTGTTTTATTTTTAATTCAAAGTCCAAATAAAGAATAAGCATACTCTACATTTCTCTATAGGTGCATCTCAGCCATCTGTTAAAAAGAAATCAAGTTCAATAGTAATTGGCAGTATAATAATCACATTCCTTCTGCCCTTTGCTCGGGCACGATGCCACATAAGTTTGATGCCATAAAATTTAATTTTTTCATTTTGAATGATTTACAGTGGAGTAGAACCTATAAATCAGAAGAGTAACAGGGGTTATGAATAGGAATGTATGTTTTTCCAAAATGTCTAAATGAAATATTTTGAAACATGGTAAAAGAACTGCACAGTTCTCCACCTGGCAGGCATAATTGAAGTTAATAACACTTGTTTAGACATAAGGAAACTCTTTGACACCTAGACATTTTTTTTTATTTTTTTTAATAAAATGATCAAACAATCATCATCTAGTCTTAAGAAATCAAAGAGGTTAGTTCTGGCAATATTTTATATTAAGACAGTCTTGCTTTCAGCTATGTTTCCAACTATGTCTAATAATTTTGAAAATACACACCGATTCCTTAACACAATTCCTTATTTTAATCCTATACCATATTATAAATCCTATTGCAGTGCTTAGGAGCCACTACCATGATGCCAGTGACAGGCCATATGCAACACATAATTATAAAGAGACTTTGATACTTTCAATATGTACTACTGAATTTGCAGCATTTCAGATGCATGTTTAGATTTTCCAGTTTCTCCCTTGCGTATGTCACAGGCAGCAGATGATAATATACAAGTGCTTCTTTCTCCACAGCCAGTTGCACCAAGCCTTAGAATATCCCTGTTCTTGTCCATGATGGCATTCAGAAAGCATAACCCCATAACTGGATACAGCTCCTTTCTTCAAGGAAAACCAAAAAAAAAAAAAAAAAAAAAAAAAAAAAAAACTAAAAAAAAAACTAAAAAAAAAAAGGAGAAAATGAAACCAAACTGGTAAAAAATTTTTAAGTCCCTTAAAAAATCTGAACAGCAGAGCCCTGTAATAGCACTGAATCACTCTGTTCACTCACTAATTCCTCCTGGGCCTGGGTTTTTGGTGTTCTTCATAAACCTGAGGACAAGGGTAAGAGAGATTGATGAAACTCTTGTCTTCTGGGCTTGAATATTCAACCCACCAGACTTGCTCACCACTCAAAATTGTGAAATACTTTGTCTTTATTCCTACAAGTTTTTTACAACCAACCTCTAATTGGGTTCAGGGTAGGAGAACATCTGTGTCTTTCGTTAGCTTCTCTTGTTTCACAATGAAGCACATTTGCAGCCAGTCCTATGATGGAGAGCTGCTTGCTTCCAACCACCTCTATCTCCACACTGGGAGGGAGAAATCTTCCAGACCACCAAAGGACTGCTGAGTAAAATCTTCATGAACAGGCACCTCAAAACTTAGGTTGGTGCAGTAAGGGAAGTAATTTACGCATATGTGAAGCTCTCGTATCACACTTTCCTTATGTGAGTGGCTTCTGTTTTCCCTACTAAAGTGACTTTACCTCAACGCAGAAGTTTTCTCATTTTACTTTTCTGATTCTCTCCCCCATCCTGCTGGGGGGGTAATGAGCAAGTGGCTGTGTGGGGTTGAGTTGCCAGCTGAAGTTAAACCATGACACTCATCTTTACCTCATGCAAGCTTAAAATTCTCACTGTGAAGATTAATACTTCTTTTCCTAGATCTGTTAAATAGCAATCACTTTAATGCTTTACAGACTGCACCAATTAAACCTAAGGTGAGACTATAAACACATTAATTTAGAATAAATGGCTTGCCTTGATTGAAATATAGCTAATTTGTAGGCAAATTTGAGTCAGTTGTGAACAAAGTAACTTGACCAGTCACTCAATCAGAAATATGTATTCTTAGTTAGGAATTTGCATTAAACCCAGGTTATTCCAAGCTCATGCGTCATGCAAAGCCAGAAGCCCATTTACACTAGATGTCCACATAAGTATAACTTATGATCATCAGCAACAGTGACCTATGACCATTATAGGAGTTTTTAAAAGTGTTGTAAAGGATCTAATCCTTCATGGACTGTTCAGATAAAATTCTTGTAGATTTCAAAGGGAAAAGATGATCTGTGGCATTCTGGCAGCCAAAATAGGCACAGGGCAACATGAAAAGCCATCAGATGATGTCACATACCAGGGTCTGCCCTTATAAACCCAGGAAATACCAATCAATTTATATCTCATCATCTTAACCCTGAACTTCTAGGTAATGGTTT
Organism: Xenops minutus; assembly: GCA_035221455.1. Taxonomy (NCBI): domain Eukaryota; kingdom Metazoa; phylum Chordata; class Aves; order Passeriformes; family Furnariidae; genus Xenops; species Xenops minutus. The sequence continues at coordinate 60,017,981 of JAWWEE010000122.1, read as the reverse complement.
TACTCTGTATTTCCTCCTTTTCCAAAATCTTGTCCTCTTAACTTGATTTACTCTACTTATTTCAGCTGCTGACTTTGGCACTTTATTCCCAGATCTAACCAACCACAGCATACAGACATATATGCCTGAGCTCCTCCCGTGCAGCGTGGCAGAGGACTCATTCACATCTGTTCCAGCTCAGTTCTTGTAGCCTCATCCTTGTGAACTGTATTAGAAAGATTTAACAAAGAGCCTCAGACACCATGGGCAAAGATGCCCACACCTACTAAGCCCAGGGCAGGAAAAAAGGCTAAAATACTATCAGCACTTGATTTAGTATTCATATTTGGGTTAGCTGTTTTATGTTGAAGGAAAATCAATCAAAGGAAAAGGCATATTTTGTAACCTCACAACCCAAACAGTGCACTTGCATGCAGCTGAGGGAAGCCCTACATTTTGTCATTTAAAAGCCTTCCTAAAATTTTATACATTTTTCACTCAAAAATCAAACACCAAGTGCATGTGCAGAGAAGTCACAGTCAGATTCCTCAGCTGGGCAAATGAAGTTTGTTTATCCAATTTCAACTACAGAAAACTCCTCCTCATGTAATTCACTTCAAAGTCTAAAATTTGTTCCAGTGATAATTGCTGAATTTATGTGTATTTAGAACCCAGTACTTAAATAAAGCAGCTACATTGGGTGATTATGTATAAACACTGTGCCAATTTCTTTGAATAGGAATGTAGTAAATTACTACTGATTACATAAACACTGATTAAAATTTGAAGGCAAATAAATAACGAAGAGAGATGTTATTTATTTGTCCAAATGCTCTTAAAAGTGCAGCCATGCCAAGCACAACTTCTAACGAAAGCAGTGGATGGAAATACAGCGTTACACCAGTGGACGGCCTGAAATGAATCATTAGGACAGCAGTGATTGCTGTTTTAAGGTTTGCTCTGTCTCTGTGTTTTCCCTTTTCTCTACAACACTATATATAAGCTGAGCTCATACCAGGAAAATTCTGACATTAACTTTGCACTTGCAGTTCCTGTTCAGTTTATGTGGGTTTTCCTCTTGTGTAAGCTGGTAGAGAAGTGAAGATGCAAGTCAAGGGGAATACTGTCAAATTTTGTATATTGATCCTTCATGTATCACCTGCAAGTGCCTTCTAAAACCTTTGGATGCAAATGCAAATCTGCCTCTGGAAAATGTTAATACTTCTCCTAAACACTATCTTCAATCTATTTTACAAGGAAGGCTATTGACAGATTGTTAAGTTCTGCCTAGTGCTAGGCAGAGAATTATGATTTAGATGGTCAAGAGCAAAAATTTCATTTAGACTAACGTGATCCACAAGGGACCGTGGTAACAGCAGTTAGTATACACAGAGAATAACATTATTGAAGTGCCACACAATTTATAGTTGAATCTTAGGTGGCACCACTCAGTATAACTGCCTTGACAATAGGAACACAAGGCTGACTTATGTGAGCCGATGTTATCTGAGCAGAAGCAGCTGGAATGATAACAGTGTTGCAAAGAAAAACTGGGATCCTGGGCTGATGTACAGCTCAGCTAGACATGGATCTGTTATACAGTCTGTGCATTAGCTGTGAAACCGATCCTTGTGAACATGTCATAAACTGTGATGGCCTATACAGAGCTGTAGGGCTCTGTATAGCATTTCTGTATATATCTCTGTACCAACACCTTCTTTTACAAGCTCAAAGCAAGGCTTCATTGTGCTCTACACCACAGGTGCATCTCTTCTTGGGTATATTTAGTCCCATTATGTTCATCCCTTTTCAAAGCAACTTAAAAAGAAACAAAGTTCTCAAAGCCAGAAGAAATAGCTATAGACTTTTTTATGATCATTAGAAACATGATCAATTGAAAAATAAAAGCTAACCAGATGAACACTTGTGGTTTAGACACTGATACCAAATTTCATTCACAAATTTTCATGCATATTTTCATTAGAGACAGCACACAAATGAAATGATCTCTTCCTGCCTATCAGCCATAGAACAGGGAGGTTCAGCTCATGATGAAGAAACCCTTCACCTTCACATGTGCTTAATATGGATATATATAACAAACCCATAGACATTGCAGAAGCAAAGTCTTTACTCATGACAAAGGAAAATTATTAACACAGAGAGAGACTCTAATAATCAGATGTGACTATTTAAACCTGGAATTATTTATCTGTTATTTCACATGAAATATCCCAAAGTTCCTACACACAATTTCTTTATTCTTGTCTACCAAGCATATCGGATAAACAGAAAAAACCCTAATGTCCCAACAAGAGAACTAAAAATAAAACCAGAGATTTAACTGAGAACTAAAAGATTCATCTCTATTCGCTACTTCCCCTTAAATACTTCAGTGAGCAGGTATATGGATATCTTATCTAAAATCTGTAGGGAAAATAAAGCAGTAAGTCCAATTTTTGCACTAGTTTACGTGTTTTTCAGCCCTGGAAGTACTCACCATCCCTGCTTTTTAACTACACCATTACTTAATCAAAATATTTTAAACATGGTCATAGGAATAAACAGAACTAAACTGAAATGTTATGGTGTCTAACTTTTCTGTAGCTCTCTTTGTCTTTCATTTTAAAAAAACTGCTATGGTACACTGCAGATAACAAAAATATGATGTCATTGGGGAAACATATGCTTATTTTTAAAGATTCTGCTGGGAGTCCTCTGTATATGTAGAGCTGCTCAAACTGAAACTCAGGTCTTGTCCAATTGATTTCTAGCAAACCATAAACCAGATTTCACTTGTCTCTGGTGTTATTTGTAGAAGTATATATCAGTGAGATCAGAAAAATATTCTACATTCTTTTTTTTAAACATGTCCCAATAAGCAATCTGTTATATTTCTAGTAGTGCAGCATATTAAGTTACCTTTTAAGTTCCTGACAGTTGGGAGCTCCTTCATTCAAAGTAGAAGCCCAGTTTAGCTTCAGGCTATAACTTAGCAATAATCATGTTATTTTAAGGATATAATTTAGACTTTCTATAAATTCAAAGTGTTGAGTTAACCATGTTCTGTTTATTTGTGGAATATTTTCTGACACCTTGTTACACAATTAATCTACAACCTCAGTTCTGACCCTGGTCCTAAGAATAGAGGCCTGACATACATAGCCCATGCCACCTGTAACATAAAGTATTCTTTCACTCTTATCCCAATCATAGACAACACTCTTCTGAAACAAAACTGGTCAGACCGAAAATCAGCTGTTCAACACTGCCAGTAGAAACAAAAATGTGCAGTAGTGTAAACAAGAGAAAAGAATGGATGAAAGAAATCATTAACAGACACCCACATCTAAAGTCTCTGACTCCATCTAAATGGGCAAGGATTTTGTCTTAGGCTTCAAGTGGGCCAGAATTCATCAACATCCAAAGGTAAATTAGGATCTGCATCTCATCCTGTTTGAACGATGTTATCAGTAGCTCCTGCAGTCAGGAGATAGGGATTCCTGCCGTGTGCACAACATTCAGCCCTTGCCTCAAATGAGAAACAAAACCAAACAATTGAAAATCCAGTTTGTTCTCTCAATAACATAACAGACCATTATTCAAACACAGACAACAAATAAATGTAAAAAACAAAGTAATTATTGAAATGCTTGCATAATTAATAAAAATATCGACAAGATCTTTTTTCCCTGCATTACTGTCACCATCCACTATATTTGTGCTTTTATTTTTACCCCATACTGTATCCCTGTCCAAGCAGCCAAGGTTGATGGTCCTGTATTTCCAACAAGATTCAATTTCAGCCAGCGTTGTTGCAGTAAATGACAATACTAACAGACACAGAAACAGTGCCTGGAATCTGCCCTCCTTGTCAGTTTGTTTTCAGCATTTTCACAAAACCACTTAGTACACAGTATTCTGGTTGCTCCTTGTGATGGTATCAAAAAGGTACAAAATAAGTTTCAATAAGGGGTTCATTAATTGCAAATAGTAACTAAAAGTTAATGCTTACAACATGCTAGTAGTTTTCATACAATAGATTAATAAACAAATGGGGTACTAATTCTGGGATCCTTTAAGCTTATCCCGACAAAATAAAGAAATTCTCCAGTCAGTAGTAAATCTTAATCTCTTCATTCCCTTTAGCTACTTCACTAAACCCCATCCCTTTTACTGTGTAGCAAACTCTCTAATATTTCATTTCCATTTCAGCTAGAGCTATTGAGAAATCTGTATGAATAAGAAAACTGTTCAGACTAAGTAGCAGCTCAATATTTGTCTGTCAGGAAAAGGAACTAATCAAAGTCATCCCCACTTAGGGCACTCTAGAGCAGAACAGCATGGGCATAATAATGTATAGCAGCTTTTGTACATACATGACAAATGAAGCAAGATCTGATTAATTTTCCAGCAGTTCTAAAATGGTCTGTAATTTCCCTCACATGTCACTCCATTAGTTCTTAGCTCCTGAACTTGCCACTTAGAAAAATTACTTGTGATTTGCTGAGTAATAAATGTGTGTTTCCAGTCAACAGAAAAGTTTCCATCTCCCAAGTCTTGAAATATGTGCAGAGTTTCAGATCCTATTATTGTTTCTAGAATGGGATTCTCTGTATATAAAGCAAATATTTACAAATGTTAAGATTAACTCAGAAATGCAGAGAGAAAACTCAGAGAGATTTCCCTGGAAGAACAGTGAAGTAAACTTTGATCTCATAAAGACTCCTAGCTTCAAGTTCAGAGAAAAACAAACACAGGCCACTGTTCTGGGATTAAAATTTCAGAGGTTTTATATAGGTGCAGCCCAAATGAACCTTAAGCATTTTGAGATGTGTATATTTCCAAACCTTAATTACCTGCTTCAGCTGTCCTGTCTAAACTTGTGGGTGCCCAGTCTCCTAGCTTAGGTACCTTATTTAGGTGTTTGAGTAAACAATCATGAGCTTTGCAGTACAAATCAGTTGCTCAGGGTAGTACAGGCTGGTCTGAAAAAGACCAGAAATGGAAAGGAATTGGTAAATCCTGGCTGTCTTGTAGTATATCGTAGAATCATAGAATCACCAAGGTTGGAAAAGACCTCTAAGATAGAGTCCAAGTGTTAACCCAGCACCCCTGTGTTCACCACTAAACCATATCCCCAAGTGCCCCATTCACACGCCTTTTGAAAGCTTCCAGGAAGGGTGACTTCACCAGTTTCCTGGGCAGCCTATTCCAATACCTGAACATCCTTTCAGTGAATAAATTTTTCCTAATACTCAATCTAAACGCCCCCTAGCACAACAGGCAGTTTCTTCCTGTTGTCTCACTCATTACCTGGGGGAAGAGACTGATCCCCACAAAGCTACAACTTCTAATGATTCAGAGACAGGATATTGCCCCAAATCTGTGCCTTAAAAACATGAGCAGTTTCACTATTCTGGGTGCTGTGCTCTGCTGACACAGTCCTGAGGCCTCAGCAGCAAACACTGAGCAGAAGTTCTGAGACTTGAGCATGCTTTGTGTAACACTTGAAATATAAACTGTCTGAGTGTCACAGACCTTGAGAAATCTTCTGAATGGTTACATTCTGCTCCTAATATGCCCTTACCTACAAGACAAATAGAATCATAGAATATCTTGAGCTGAAATGGACCCACTAGAAGCATCCAAATCCAGCTCCCGGCCCTGCACAGGACGGCCTCAAGAATCACAACATGTGCCTGAGAGTATTGACCAAAATCCTCTCGGACTCTGTCAAGATTGGTGCTGTGACCACTGGCCTGGGGAATCTGTTCCAGTGCCAAACCACCCTCTGAGAGAAGAACCTTTTTCTAATATCCAACCCAAAGCTCCCCTGACACAACTTCAGGCCATTCCTTTGGGTCCTGTCCCTGGTCACCACAGAGCAGAGATCAGTGCCTGCCCCTCCTCTGCCCCTCACAAGGAAGTTGTAACTGCAGGGAGGTCTCCCTCAGTCTCCTCTTCTCCAGACTGAACAGACTGAATGACCTCAGCTGCTCCTCATATGGCTTCCCGTCGAAGGGTTTCATGATCTTTGTAGCTCTCCTTTAGACACTTTCTAATGGCTTTATACCTTATATTGTGGTGCCCAAAACTGCATGTCAGTATCTCATTCTGAAAAGACTCTCTAAAAAAATGAATAAAATCTCTAATTTTTTTAAAAAAAAATAAATTCAAGAAATGAAAATAAAACGCACGACTTTGAAACAAACAGTTTTACTTCAAAGAAAGGCAGCAAGAACTCCATAAAGTCCAATACAGATTTTTTGATTACTATTGTTTTATACATAAGATGTTTAAGTAGCTTCATGGTCAATAGCAACCTAAAACTGACACAGCTACAAGCTGTGCCCAAGAAGGGCAGCCACAATCAGCCTCTTGAATGCTGGAGCCCAGGCAAGGATCTGTTTGTGAAATGGTTTATGTGACCTGGGCAATCTGACATTTTAATGATCTAGCAGGTAGATTTTTGCTCAAGTTGTGAAAATAGGCTTTTTGGAGAGTGGTTATAGCAGCCCAGGAACAGCTGCTCCTCAGGGCTATAGGAAAGCTTTTATTCCACAGGCTGGCCTCTTTTTGGTGAGGCCCTCACTTTAACCTGTAGGGATCATGCAGGAAACATAAAAGTTACTGAGGCCTCACTGACCTTGTCAAGGCCACGTGTGGGAATTTTTAATGTTTGAGTTGCTTCAAAATTATAGCAATTACTAGAAATATTCCAGGAAAAAAGGACTTTTTTTTCCCTTCTGCCAGTTCAGATTTCCCAACTGAAATTGTCATTTTCATCTGCTAGTCCTTTAAAAAAATAGAATTATAGACACTCTTTAGTCACTGGATAACAGATGTTATAAAACTTTGTGGCACTCAGTCATAATTAAGTCAGGCCTAATATGCATCTGTCAGAAACCATTGACCTTTTCTGATGATGGCAGGGAAAAGGCTTTGATACTCTACCACACATTTAAGGATTTTTGAAGGAAAAATGTCAAAGGTTTGGGTGTTCTGGCAGGAAATTACCTCTTGTGTTCCTAATGACAAATGTTTTTAGCTTAATCTAAGTAAACAATGAAATGGTGTTGCTTCAGTTGGGATTTCTAATCCAAAATACTATCCTTTGTATGCTTCCCTAGCGAAGAATTGGGGAATTGTAGAATTTATATCATTTTAGGGTGACAGTCTATCAGAGCAAAGAAGTAAACTGCAACTGACAGCTTTCACATACAAAATGTGGAGGTAAAGGAAAATCTGAAACGGAAATTAAAAAAAGAGGTGAAAAAAAGGAAAAAAATGCAGAATTTAATCACAGGACTTACCTTTAGTATTGTGGACAGCATAAGGACAGGGTAATCACAAAACTGTTTGAAAAAAGGATCAGTAGCTCAGCCATAGTCAACATTTGAAACTTTTAACACAGTTAATGTTCTGTATTACTCTTAGGTGTCTTGTCATAACTTTTGGCAAAAAATGGATGGCAGGTACCTGATAGAGATTCTTGTTTGCAAAGTGAAGACACTGAGCTAGAGCTACTCTGAATATACAGGAAGATAAAAGGTCTCCTCCTGTTGGTACAACTTCACCATGTGGGTATTCCATGAGCAAAAGCAAGTGAGGACTGAGAGGTGGGCAAGTAAAGATGAGAAGGCAGCAGACAGAAATGCTGCCCAGTGACTACAACACTGATCTGCAATCCCAGCTTCGATTTCCTCCACGACCAGTTTTCTTGAACAAAAGAATTTCAGCACAGGTCATACAAGTTCCCAGGCATACAGGCATTCAAGTCCCCCTGATATGAGCATAATTGGAGGATTTATGTCATGACATTCCCTTATGAACACAGGCCTCAATATATGCCTGCTTCAGGTCTCTATATACAAAATGTGGAGGGAAGTGCAACAAGGATTAATGAGTTAAAGATGAAGAAGGTATAAGGGAGACCATTGATTGTTTTCAACAGACAAAGGTAACATTATTTTTCAAGTCCTATCTCTTTCAGGAAGCCACACATGTGTATGCATGCATTACTGTCTTTATTTAACAAAATTTCTCAATCCGGTATTGAGAAGTTGCAAAGAACATTTTAAAGGTGTAATTTAAGTATTTGACTTTTTTTTTAATTTTATCAAGCTATTTTTATTATCGTTCAAAGGTGTGTCCATCCACTTAGATACCATGCTCCTAAATATCTTGTGGATTAACTGACACACAAGAAAAAGGTGGTGTTTTCATAGCTTGATTCTTTTAAGTAGGTTACTGTGTTCTTTAGCTTCAAGGAGAACAAAAATTTACCTAAGCCCACACAGAAATTCAGGCTTGAAGGCTGTACAAAAGCCATGACAAACAAACAAAAAGCTTATTTGGGAGATGAAGGAATATAATCTTTTCCCAGTGCATCTGCAGTGTAGACTGCAAGACAAATGGCAGTGAGCAAAAGATCAAATAACATTCCTCATTGCCTAAAACAAATAAATAATCTAATACCAAGGATTAGAGATCAGATTGTTTAATATATATCTCTTCTTGGCCATTGGAGGAAAAGTACATAGTAGTGTTTTATGTTTAGCCTTCCAAAACTTTGCCCCAAATGTAGGGTGCACTGCATAATCAGGTTTCAGCTTTGAAATAGCTTTTGCTTTCCTATTGCAGAAAGAAAGGCAGTGCTTCCCCGTGCTGTCCTGGGAATGCCATTACTGCACCTACCTAAACAACAAAAAACAGAATGGAAAATAAACTCACATGGACAAGAGGGGAAGGGAGAAGCAACAGCCTCAAGACAGGAAAATAAAAACACCCCACACATTCAGCCATGGCAGGGCTTGAGTTAAAGAGACAGTGCCAGGTGATTCAGTCATCATTCATGTTCTGTGGTTTCACAGCACATAATATTACTCATTCTTTTGTATTAAGAGGGTTTTAATGATGTTTAAACTTCTCGTTGCCACTCTGGCAACTTAAAATTTTGAAGCATGTTCCTAGTTTTTTTGGAAAGACAGTGAAAATCACTTAAATTAAGGAAGTGGTGTTCATAAGGAAAACCACTAGCCTGCTCCTGATTTGCCTTTTATGCAATGACATATAGATGTTTCCATTAATATTTTCCTTTTTTTGGCTATTAAGCCCTTCTGTAAAATTTACACTACTTTTATTATGAAGTACCAGACCTTTCTTCTTAAAGATATTTTCCGATTAAAATAATGGGTATGGTAATTTCATCTGAAAGCAATTTCCTGTAATGAGATTCAAAAGAGTAACAGAGATAATATTTTGTCCAATTAAACATAACTATATTGCATTTCTTGCTAATTCTCCAATTTCCAATCTTAATTAAACATGGCAATATTCATTACAAATATGTTTATATAAATCAGCTCCATCACTGAAATAGAATGTTCTTCCCATTAGACATATTCTGATTTTCTCCAACCAGACACACCAAGGGTTTACACTGGAAATTTCAGGAGCAGTCCCAGAGAAGAGATTTGAGCTGCTCACATTGTCTTGGTTCAGGACACACTCTTATTTCTATCTCTCTCTCCAGAACCTGCAGCCAAAAGCTGCCAAAGAAGACATTAGTTCTCACTTTTAACTCCAGGTGAGTAATCAAGGCTTGATCACCTTCACTACATCATTGAAAAATGGCTTTGTTTTACCTTTGGTTTTAGTATTCCATTGTCCCCTGCCTGTCCTTTTTCTCTGTTTAGTGGTACTCCCTTCTTAATTTATGATGCCCAGGAACATGGATGGACACTTTTTGGGTTCATTCCATATTTTTCCTGTTCATTTAATTCCTTTATTAAACATTACTTTCTGTTCCCTCTACTTTTATGGCAGGCTCAAATCTCCACATTGATCTACAAATACAGCAGATGGTGTGGAAATTTGGACCCAAGCCCCATGAACAGCTTCTACTTCTCTTATGGTCCAAACTAAATGCCCTGATCTGGCAGGAATTCAGAAATCCAAACAAGAGGGCTGATCCCACAAGACTTCAGCATGTATCACACTGCGAGGAAGCAAAAGGGCCATTTTGCTTCTATGGATCTGCTTCCACCTTCAAAGTTAAGCATGTATCTTAGCTGCCAAAAGGAAATTGCAGTCAGAGCTCTCTTTCACTCGCGCTAATCCCTTATTGCTGGAATAGCATTCCACTTTCCGCCCAGAGACCATGTCCACACAGAGGTGTCACCAACCCTTTCCCATCTTCTGTTCAGGTTGTACCCAGAGCCAGTCAGCTGCAGAGAGAAGGATCAGGACCTACATGTGCACAGTCAGGACAGACCTGTCACAGCTGACAGGGAAGTATTGGATGAAGCTGACCTTACCTCCAAAGGTTGTTTTGATTTTTTTTCTCCATCTGGAGGGCAATGCTGGGGTCTAATATTTATCTGAACATTTGGTGAACACTCAACGCTTTGTCAGGACTCGGTATGAGTACTGAATTCTGAAAAACTTCAAGTGTACCATGAAACTGGAAAAATTCAGCTACATGTTGAGAGGGGTGGCTGGGATGGAGAGTAAGGTCATAACCAGAAGTGATAGAAACTATAAATCTTGAAAAATTGTTGTTTGACCAACAAATATTCTTCCCTTGATGTCCATTAAATTTTACAGGGCAGGCAGTGCTCAAAAACTCAGAAGTAAATGTGTTACATGTAAACCAGCCTCGATGGTAAGCACTTGAGGGGAAAAAAAACTCTACAAAAAAGATGATGAAAGGCTTAAATTGAAACTGAGATATTTCTTACTTAAAAACATGCAGATTCAGAAAGAACTGACCACTGTTGAAGGGAAGGAAAATTTCTCTGGAGAAGAAATGCCAAAGCTCCTTTGTCTGAGCCTGGCCAACACGGGGAACCCAAAACTGTCTGGAAGACTTCACTGGCCAAGCTGTGGTTTATACCCCACTCTGAAGGAGGAGGAGAGGTAGACTGGTATTTTAAAAGCTTTTAAATATCTCATTGAGGGAAGGCAGGCTCTTGATTTCCCGTAAAGGCGCTGTGCTTAAGAAACCATCACTTCATTCAGACAATCCAAATTTCTACTGTCCACAAAATTAGCTGTGATGAGACAACTCTCACAGGCCCTAATTGTCCATGTGCTATTGACCTGAATGGGGTAGGCGATACGATCTGGTCTGTGGGAACCTATCCTCATGGCTGTGGGTGAAAGTTTAATGCTACAGCAGGGATTTCTTCTGACAGCTGCAGTGCTGTTAGGAAGGTTATCAACACCACAGGGAAAACTGTGAAGGCCTATTCCTCTTCCAAAGCTGGTCATAGGATATTTTTGTGCTTACTGCTGAGGATCTAATGTGAGACACTGCGACAGTGTGGTGGAGTGCTCCCCCTTTGTTCCCCCGATCTGCCACGTAGTCCACGAGATGTCCCAGGAAAGACACACACACAGACTGCAGGAGGGGAAGAAGAGAGAGTTTATTCACATAGTCTGGGGTATTTAAGGGGCTTTAGGGAATGTTGGTCACAACCAATAAAATTCGAGGGTTAACAGCAAATAGGGAAAGGGTTAACAAAGGACCAATAAGGGAGGTTTTCACATAGACCTGTCAGGGCCCATTCTTTCATACTAATTTAGGGAAATAAGGGTCTTGGGAAGAAGAATGGTAACTCAAAGAAAAAAATGGCAGAGTCCATTTTACAATACAGTAAAAACCTCAGTTTTTTAAGGCAACTTGGCTAGTTTTCTTCATCTTCAGAGACTCATCACTACAAGACATGAGATTTCTTGTCCACAGGTCCTCTGAAAGGTCAGTCGTCAGCTCAGAAAGCAGATGGTACCACTCGATTTCCCCAGATCTCCGAGTCTGCATTAGCTGTGTTAGAGACTTGGATGGGAACTAACAAGTAAAGCTCAGTGTGGATAAGTCTGAGGCAATTTAGCTGAAGAAAAGAAAGTAGCTAGAACAGAATTCAATTTAGTCATCTCTGACTATCTTTACCTTCTGTGACAACAGCTTGCAACCTGTGGGTGTTTATATCTCCACCTGCTGCTCAAAGTTTATGTAGCACCAGCTACCATTTTTTTTTCTTTTACTGTGTCAGAGCTGTGACCACTTCTTTCATAAATAAATGTAGACTCCTGACCAATTCATAGCCTACAGACATAACTAAGAGAAAGCAAGTGTGAAGTCACAGTGGGTTGGTAAAGATGAACACTAGTCCTACAAAGGGAAATCATTCATCAACTAAAGAACATAAGCTAATTTGTAACTTGCCAAAAGTATTTGAGATTTCCATTTGGTTCTAAACAATAAAAGGCTTCACATGGTTCCCAGTGCCATCACAACTATGTAAGTAGATTTCTACAACTAGTTATAAAGTCATCTATTCAGTTATGACAACAATCATACAGCAGACACAGGAAGTCTGCTGTGCAAGGAGCCCTACAAATACACCGGGATAGAGCTGCCACTTAGATCTATTCAGAAATTGAGTTAGGCTGTTAGCTCTTAGAAATGGCATTTGTGCAGTGGTCTAGGAATTGTGCTGACTGCTTACCAGTTTCCAGAGGGAGTCTATGTGTGGATGTTGACAGGTAGAGCCCCATGAGAGTCTCATATTTCTCACTTTGTCATGTTACTGGAATTATTGACAACCAAGGTAACTGAAAATGATAGTCCTACTCCATACAAAAGAGAAAGATTCCCTAGTCAAAGGAATGTCCTTCATTTGCATCTTGCACTAGGACCAGTGGATCCAGTCCCTTCACTGGGAAGAGACTCTGATATTACACTGACTTCGTAGCCAAAAACAGTAGAGAAAGGTGCAGAAAAACAAGGACTCAGGTCTCTTTCTCAGTGATTTTCTGTTACAGTTTTCGAAGTACAACTCAGATTTCTAAGTTTCTTCTGGTTTACATGTCCCTGAAAAAATCTCAGAATCAGAAAACTGGCTGAAGTCGTAGAAGTAAAAAAGAGGAACTTTTATAGCCCTCTTCAGTTAAGGTGCAGACAGCAGTTAACCCTAAGTTTCTCTCCCCTTGCACATAAGGGGTCATGGGTAATCACTTATGACTAATTGCACACTTGTGTCAAGGAGATGCCTTTTCACATCTGGTTCAGATAATCCCACAGTCCTGAAATGTTCCACCAAATGTTGCAAAAAAATACAACCTGTGCAGTATAACAGCTGGCGGATGACCCGAGCCTGCAGACTGACACCTAATAACACATTTGTCCCCTGCAAGAAGATCTTATTACAGCATGGTCATTTTACATGATGAAGGATTATCATCTTCAGGATGAGAATTCCACCTTTAAAGTGGAGCCATAAACGTTCAAGGAAATGCTGACTAAAGAACTGACCAATGTGCTGTAAAGCCAAATGCCAGACTTGGAGAGAGAGGTCAAGACATGGAAAAAGATCCTTATTATAAAGTTTGAGTAGCAGGTTCCTAGTCAGGGGTCTGAACTTTCTGACACATCGACAGCTTCAACCTGCCCCATGATTCTTTTTCATAAAGCATTCCCTACTCATCTCAAATGCATTCTTTCTAATCTCTCTCTAATTTTGTCAGAAAGATTAAGAACAGTTAGATATGACATTCCAGATATATAAAAATTGTGAAAATATTTTTTTACTCCTAAGAACTTAGTGTTGCAGATTGTCAAATGGCTTCACCAAGATATCCTATACTTCATTCAGAAGCACTGACAAGTTTTTCAGTCCACTCTCACAATGTTTTAAATTATTCATGAATAACAAGATAATTAGTTGCAATTATTAATTATAATCTCAGTGTTTCAAAAGTTCAATCCATGTATGACTTCTATAGGCATAATACAAGTAATATAAGACAGAGTATGCTGCCCAATCACAGACTGCTCAGTTTCAGTTAATAGCACAACTTTCCTTACACACATGACCTTCAGGAAAGCAGCTCTCTGCACCAAAAGCACTCTTCCAGAACACTGAATTACTAATGTAGATGGACCCTTTGAAAGAAGGTAGAATTATTTCTCTGGTCTCCAAAGACTTGAGCAATTAGCCTTCTCGGTTTTAGAATACCCATCTTCCAAGGTAAAAGAATTTCTATAGACAGCATATTCAAACACATATAAAGATTTTGTACTTTGTACTTTTGTACTTGTACAGAAAGACAAGTGAGAAAACTGGTGGAAAGTCTGACAGCTGTGGGGGTTTTTGCCTCCAGGGTCTCAAATGTTCAGCCTAATGATGTGGGATTTGTATATTCAATGAACTATAACCACAGTGGATGTGTACAGCTACAGAAGTAGCTCCAGAAATTTTAGTATATGCTGTTCTGCATTGCATGAGGTATAGTGAGCCACGCAGTTCAAAGCTGCTGCCTTCGTTGATGTGTTCTAAGAGTAAATTCAATCTGACCTACAAAATTAATTGTTGACAATACACTAGGTCTCACTGTTTTAAATACTTTAAAAAGATAATATAACAGCAGATATATAAAATTCTGTACTGGTCAAGAATCATGGATTTTGTGAAAGTGAGAGAAAATAATGTGCAAACACTTCCATATTAATAATAAAGTAATGATAATAATGTTTAAATAACATTAAAACATATGGAAAGACAAAAACTACATCCAATTCCAGAGAAAAAGTATTGCAGAGAGGAAATAGAAATTAAATAAATCATTAAAAGTAAGAAAACACAGTATTATAGCTTTTAGATCCCTCTTCTGTGCATTTCAGAAAATAGTCCTGCTGGCTATAAAGGTTTTGCTTGTGTTGCAGATTAGGAAGGCATGTATATAAAAATATACTAAAATCTGAAAGACAACCTTGTCCGATTTTAAGTACCCAAATTGCCAAGATGTTGTTCACAGTACTGCATCCTCTACACTGCAAGGCCAGCCTTCACACATTTTCCCAAATATCCCATTTACCTCCCTGTTATTCTTCTAGAAAGGCCCTGCATTCACTTTACCTGCCTGACATAGAATTATATGAGAGTACCACAGGAGAGCTCTGATTGCAATGCACCTGGCAGGTCCTCCTTCCAGAGGGGACAAACTCAGGTCTGTACTGATGCATGTCATAGTCCCAGGATGCCTCATCTGGCATGCACTGAGGCTTACTTAAGGCCACAACAGTTTATGGGTTTATATTCACTCAGTTTGAAAAAAAAGACTTATTTGGGTTTGAGTCCCAAGATACAAAGTCAGTATGGTCAGCAAGACTGAAGTGAATACTGGAATAAGGTAAGATGTCCTACTCAAAGTTGGATTTATTGCTTAAATAAAAGGGGTTTTTTAAAAAATAAATACACATAAAAAAACCCCTACACACTAAAACAGAGGCAAGATTCAGTCTTTTCTCTTAAAAAGGTATGGAATACGGGCACAAATTTTTGGTACTATTCTCTGTTTTCATGAGAGACCAATTACATTTAAATGTAAAACATTTCTAATTGCTGTGCCAGATACTTTTTAATGAAACTGGAAGGCCAGTCCTTCTAACCATAGGAGAGGGATCAATATCTGGTGAATGATGCTTCTTTTACAAGAGCAACAATATGATTCTTGAAAAAAATAAAAAAAAATAAAAACTGTGCTTTTTTCTATTACTATAATCAATTATAAATTCCACCATTTCAAAGATTTGATCCTGTGAAAGTCAAAATCATTGCAAAAACATTGCACAATGTGGACAAAAGTAGATCTCCAAAACACAACTGGAAATCTACATTAATAAAACCAGCTGGGAGTTCCATACATCCCCCAGCATATGGGCTGTGTGCTCCACAAATTACAAACTGCAGATGTAGGATAAGCCCTAAAAAGTTTATGTTAGGTGAGAGTCCACTTTATGGGTAGCACTGGCAAGACTCCACAAACCAAATCAGTTTCTTATAGTGAAATACACTCCTAGAAACTAAACCCAAACCTAAAATATAAACCAGTTTGTCAGAGCTACACAATATACACTAAGCTGGAGAGTAACACCCTGTACACTTCATGAAATTAAAAATATAACAAAAAATAACTTTTAGAAAACAATAAGGAAAAATTAGGAAAAAATATGTAGCAGTTCTATAATGTAACAAAAATTCCTGCAGTTGAGACCCTGTTCATAATTCCATCCCTTCAGCAGTTCTGCTTAGACAGAATGCGCTGGCAGCTCCAAAGAGCACATGTGTTTATTCACATCATATTGTGTACTCTACCTCTTATTCATGCTAAAATATTTTATGTCTCTGGCAAATAGAACCTGAAAGGACATGAAGAGAGCAGCTCTTCAGGCTTTTTATGGCAGAAGGCTGCATGCAAACACACTAATGATATTACCTGTATCTAGCTATTTCAAAAAGCTCCTTTAGTACTTTTTGCATTGAAATATATCAGAGGTATAGGTACATCTTTGGTTTACAAAGTCTAAAACTACAACCTATCATAAAACATACTAAAATTTTAAACACTATTTGTTTGACTAATGTAAAATATTACTTGCCTTTCTTCAGATCCTGGAAAGGCGATACAACGGGAAAATGCACTTGTAAAAATCATAGAATCATAGAAAGGTTTGGGTTGGAAAGGATTTCAAAAAAGTCTAAAATCATCTCTAAAGATCATTCCAACCCCCCTGTCATGGGCAGGGACACCTTCCAGAGATGAAGCATGCACAATTTCTCTGTGCAACCTGTTCCAGTGCCTCACCATTCTCACAGTAAAAAATTTCTCCTAATATCCAATTTAAACCTATCCTCTGTCAGTTTAAAGCAATGACTATGTGCCTATTACTACATGCCCTTGTAAAAAGTCCCTCTCCAGGCTTCTTATAAGCTCTCTCTAGGTACTAGAAGGAGCTGTAAAGTTTCCCTGGAGCATTCTCTTCTCAAAGTTGATCACCTTCAACTCTCTCTGCCTGTCTTTATAGAAGAGGTGCTCTAACCCTTTGATCATCTTCATAGCCCTCCTTTGGACTCACTCCAACAGGTCCATGTCCTTCCTCTGCTGGGGACTCCAGAGCTGGATATTGTACTCCAAGTGAGGTCTCACTGGAGCAGAATAGATGGGCAGAACTGCCTCCCTTGACCTGCTGGCCACATGTCTTTTGATGCAGCCCAGGATACAATTGGCTTTCTGGGCTGTGAGCACACAGTTGGGCCATGTTGAGCTTCTCATCAGCTAACACCCCCAAGTCCATCTCCCCAGGGCTGCTTTCTATCCGTTCTCCACCCAGCCTGTATTTGTGTTTGGGATTTCCCTGACTCTGCTGCAAGACCTTGCACTTGGCCTTGTTGAATTTCATGAGGTTTCCACAGGCCCAGCTCTCAAGCCTGCCAAGGTCACTCTGGATGGCACCCCTTCACTCCAGCATGTCAGTCATGTCAGCTTGGTGTCTTCAGCAAACTTGCTGAGAGTACACTCAATCCCACTCTCCATATTGATGACTAAAATTATTTAATGAAAAACTAATGGTAGTTTAATACAACATTATTACAAATGGGTGTGAGGACTGTGATCTTTGTAATTTTCTGCAATTATACAAATAAATAATTCCACCACTCACTGTGACCTCATTATGCTGTGCCACTATAGCAAAGTCAGTATAAATCAGCCTTTAGAAATTCCTAGAGTTCAGTAGAGTGGCATAGAGTAAGCACAGGCAGAGCCATGGTGCCCTGCTGCATTGGCAAGCTGGGAGGATGCTGGTGCGCGTTGCCATTTCCTCAAACTGCTCTACTTTGTGACCTAGAAGGGTCCAGATGCTAGTACTGGCCGGAGGGTTTTTTTCTGTCATGCTCTGTCTCCCTGGAAGTGGAGATCCTGAACCCTGAACTGGCATTAGCTGCATTTTAGCTGAAACTAGGAACAACTTTTTGATCTCAACCATGTTTTCCCAACTTGGATCTGCAGAAGAAACTTTTAAGGACCTTTATGAAAACCAGAGACAGGATGGAAAATTTTAAAAAATGCACCTTAATCCCAGTGGATATTCTCTTGTGTTGTCTACAACCTTGATATCCAACTACACAAATAGTAAACTACAGCTTGAAGAACCTCTCAGACATAGGCTTCCTTGCTGAGCTAATCAGGAAAAATACAGATCCAGGTTCATGTTCATCCTTCAAATTTTACTTAGTGGTATTATTGAATAGGTTTAACATTGCTCCCCCACCCCTTGCCCCAAATTCTGTGTACTCTTGGCAGGTAGATTGGGTTGCTGGGGGAATATTTGCCATGGAAGACAGAATTTTTTCCTATATATTCCTGTTGAGACCTTCAATAAATTAAATTGGTGGTTTTGAAGTTTTTCTGCCTACTTGCTACCATAAGTCTCTAAATAGAGCCTCTATAGTTTTTTCTGTATAACCCATCTTAGTGTTTATAAGGTGGTAGAAGTTGTGGAACTTACCTGCAGGCTTGCCAAGGTTGGTGTATGAGCATAGCTCTGCTTTATTAGACTTTGGAAACATTCCCATTTGGAGGTTCATTTTCAAATGTATAAATCTCAGTTGGTAAAATACCATGACCTTCTAGCAACTTCTAAGCAAAAGCCTACACTCACCTCATACATCAGCATAAATCTAACTCATATCACCCTTTATTCCTCCTCCTTCCACAGCTGTTCCAGCATTCAGTGGGAAACTGCTGAGTTTCACATCTCAGGGGAGCATTTTGCTTTGCAGTGGTTGCCACTGTATCAGTGTGGCAAGAGCCATTTTTATCTCTGAGTTTTTGCCAGAAAATAAAGGTCCTAAAATTACCCTGAAGTCCTGAAATAATTACAATAGTAAATAATTCTGAGCTATAGAAAGTATGGTAAAGAATTGCTCTGCTTCTTCCCCTTACAACTGAAGGCAGCAAGAGATTAATTTTCTTACATGATTTTTGCAGAGCTGCTACACAGACATTAAAAGAAACTTGGGAAAAAAAATCTAAGGCCAGTTTTATCCCAGCAGGTGCAGGAAGAAACAGTTTGCACCTTCATGCATGATCAAGGACTACTGTTCTCTGTGATAGTTCTTCTCTCTACCCAAGGAAAATCACACAGCACTTCCACTTCTCCCCACATTTTAAAGCTCCCCTGAACCCAAAATCATCCCCAAAGAAGCTACAGAACTACTCATAAATCTTCCTGGGGATGCACAGAACAAGCCTTGTCTACTGGTACCAGCCAGCTTGGCTTAGGTGATCCTTATCTGAGCCAATTTCACTAACTTCTTGGACTGTGGCTGTCTCCAGAGGAAGAAAGACTGCAGGCATCTGCATACTTACTCAAAAATTCACATCATGTAGAGGTCCATGTTGGTGGGTGTTCTTGTCAGGGGCATGCTCAGCCAATTCCTATCAACTGTGACTGAAAATGTGGAAATTCTACCACATTGGCTCTTGGGCTTGGACTTTTTCCTTCTAAATCTAGAGGATGAGGTTAGAGCTTACCTCTAATGACTGATTCTTTTATACAATCCAGTAAAAACAGAAAGCTTGCACGCTTTTTTTTTATTTCCAGACACAAGGAAACAAAAATAGAAAGAAAAGAAGAAAAGAAAGGCTCATAAAAAATGGTGGCTAAGCAACTTAACTCAAATGTCACATTTACAACCTCTTTATTGCCAGCTAAAACATAATATGCACTTCACTCCTTGTGACTGAATCTGCTCATGACATATTGTAGGTTACATTCACTCAGAGTTGCTCAGTGCAAAATACATGCTTTCATGACCAATACAACTGTGAAAGAGGTGAAAAGGACAAATACATCTATTAAACCTCCAATGTAAAAATCATTTTTATTCTATTTTTCCACAGCTTTTAATGTCCATGCCTGCATGTACTACAAAGAAAAAAAAATGTTGGGGAAAAAAAGAGGGAGTCAGAAGTAAAAAAACTGGGGGGAGGGGGGGAAGGAGAGGTAAAATAAGACAAAATAAACAAAATTGAAATTTCAGAAACATACCAAAAAAAAAGAAATCCAAGGAAAGGAAAGCAAGAGGGAAAGGGGGCAAGCATTGCACAGGAACTGTCACACTCAATGTAGACTGGTTAGTGTGTCTGCAAAGATACTTCTACATCTTTATAGAGAGTAACACTGAAAGTGGTGATATGCTGGGAGATGGTGACTCCATCAGCAAGAACTTTTGCTCAAGAGCAGTTGCAGTGTTAGGGGCAGGGGCTGCTCTGTCCCCTGCACCACAGCCTGGAGCCAGTCACCAGCTCCCCCAGCCCAATCACTGCTGTGCACACAGTCATGCACACATGAGCAGAGAGGGAAACCTGCAGCCAAGGCTGCTCAGAGCATTCTTTTCTGAAAAGCTTTTATTTTTAAAGAGTCACAGAAGTTCAAGTTATTGGATTTATGTGTTCTCTTTCTTCTGCCTCCCATGAATGTCAGCATATCCTCAGTTGGTGTGCTGAGAAGTGCACTCCTACCATCTTGAAGGAAAAGATTAATTTAAATCTTCTGAGAATTTCTGAAAATCAAAATATTCTCTTTAACGCTGTCTGAAACATTACATTCAGCTCCTCAGGAGCAGTATTACAGGTATAAAATAAACAATAGCATCTGCTATTAATTAGTTTACAAATGTCATACACATTCAAGATGTTCATAAAAGATAATTTCCTCCCCAAAGAATCTAGTTCATGGCATAACGACAGCCACTGGATAGAAATGAAAGTGGAGAAAGCAAACAGCAAGAAAGGCACCATTAAAACACAAGTGAGACATTCTACATTGGCTTGGAATAAAGTGAGAGACAAAATAATAGCCCTTCTAGCACTGAATCTACACAGCTATCAAAAGAAAGTTTTTAACTTAAAACCAGTTCAATCTGCCATAGCCAAATCTCACTGAATTTCAGAATCATACAAGTCAGATATTTGTGTGCGTGCTGCCACTTGTGTAATTTACACTCCAGCCCTAAGTGATTACTGGATCAGCCAGCTGACATATGGGAAATATTTGCACAGAGCTGTGACACTGGTAAGGTTGTGGTTTAAAAAAAAAATAAATAAATCGGGGGGGGTGGGGGGGCAAAAAAAAAGGTGCTGTTAGTATGGAGCCTGTGCCACTCCAGCTGAGTGAAGCCAAAGTTTCACTTGGAAGTTTTCCCACCAGAACTTCCATCCTCTCAATGGTGTTAGCTAGAAAAGTCTTTTGCATTCATAATGCTTTGCTTTCACAGGAAGAGAGACCTATTGCTGCAGAGCAGTAACTGCATCTCTCAAAAAACCTACCTATTCAAAGAAGTATTACCAATTGAAATATTACTAAATGAAAATAAGGGTTGTCAGGGGAACTCAGATGTTGAGCTCTACTTATGTTTGCAACGCCTATTTAAGAGGAGGAAACTCAGCCGCTCCTGCTAGTGGTGCTGGCGACATACTCAAGTTTCTTTTCCTTTGGAGCTGACAGCGCTACGCCCCCGCACTGCAGCAGTGCCAGGGGATGCCGCAGGACAGCAGTGCCGTCTGCTAACCCAGGCTCAGGTTCAAAATCACCCCAATCACCTAGCACTAACCACCCCGGGTAATTTTTGCCACAAGCCACCTCAAGTCGCATGTCCTCTCTAAATACACACTGTGCAATGTGAATCCTCCCTCGTGCTGCTCTCTGGCCATTTTCAGCAGGGGGTGTTTGCCATGCTGCGGGTCGCTGCTACGCTGCTGAACTGATGCCATGTTTCAGTCCGTAAGTGGCTGGCTTTCAGTGGCGGGAGAAGTACTACATATTAACACATTGTATAAATGAGCTAGGCTGTAAAGCCCATTTAAATCCACCTGAATGGTAATTGCTTATGTAGCAAAGGAGGGTGAGTATGCATTTAGTTTGTCTTTTCTGGTGTTACCTCAGATGCTGGGTTATGCTGCAGGAGATGCACTCTATTGTACCATGAAATACCAGCTCGTTTACATGCTTTGGGCCTGATCCTGTCTCATTTACTCATCTTCCTTCAGCAGGACAGCCACAGAAAGAGGGCTACCAGCCCTTCAGGCTACATCTCTGCCCGATAGGTTTTTGCTGTCACTGAATTAGTTATAAGATATGGCTTCTGCTCATATAACTAGCTTTTAATAGTGAGAAAACTGCTCAAAAGTCTTCCAATGTTCTTCATGTTTTCAAAAAAAAAAAAAATAAAAATAATTCAACACTTCATCTATGAGATGAACCAAACCAATTCATGGAAACGTACATCCCATAACTAGGGAAAGTATTTTGTTACCATTGGTGTTAGTAGCTTATGAGAACTGACAAGATCACAGCCCACAGTGGCATGGCTAAATGCCTGCAGAAAGAAAAAGGCTTTTGTAAGTTTGTTGGAAAGAACCTACTTGCAGCCCTGACTTCTGACTGAAATGGAAGAAATATTCTACTTTCAAATGTGAATCAAAAAAGTATTGCTAACATATTTCTCTCTATCACCCAAATGATTTGTCTTACAAATACGCTTTTTTGCTAATTCCTCAGAGGATGAGAGCTGGGTGGTAGATTTATACAACTAAGAAAAAATTTTGAGAGGAATCCAAGCATTTTGAGGCATCTGAACTTTTCCAAACTTCCAGACCTTTAGAGCCTCATTCCTCACTACTGAACACACAGTAGATCCTCTAACAGTGTCATTACAGCTCACCATGAATAAAACCACCCAAACCCTACATCTTTAAACTGCTGGGCATGGAAATCAATAATATCTTTCAACTTTTTTCTGGGGTAAGAGTCTAAAATGTATTACTTCTAAGCATTCAATGATTATTATTGAGGATATTCTTTCAGGATTCAGGGAAAATATGGGGCATGGAGGAAGGAAGATGGAATAGTTTTTGACACTCTCATTCCCTTATTTTTTAAAAAAATAAAAACGTGGTCAAGTTTTTTAACCATTTCCCATCAGTTTCCTATAAATAATGGAGGAGCCAATGAAAAACATGCTGAGGTACTAGAAATCATAAAGTACTAAAATCCAAATTTTTATGCAGAATTCAGAACTTAAGAAAAGTTATAAGTTCCTATTGGCAAGAGAGTTTTGAAAAAAAAATCTTCATATAAACTGATTAATTGAGATAGATTTCCACATAAGAAAGAGAAACAAAAACTAAGGAAATTATCACTGCATCTTTGGCCTCACTGAAAGAAATATTATAGCTGTGGAAGATTCAAAAGATACCAAGGTTTTAAAGTAAGAAACACCTGCATTGAATCTGAACAAATGCAAACAAAAACATTTGTATCACAGACATACTGAATAAAGCTCCAAGCTCCTTGAGAAGGACTGACAGCTTGCAATAACATCTGTAAAGGAATTCCAAACCTTAGGAGGGCTATGCTGAAGAGTGTGCTCACAAGCATGATCTTGTCAGAGTCCAGGTGACTCCCATTAGCCCAGCTTAGGTACCAAAAGCAGCAAAGCTCTGAAAGCAGGGACTTCAGTGCAGTCTCTTCAAGCACAGCTGGGGATCAGGCTCTTTTCTGTGGTGTTTAGACTTCCCACTTTGTTTGTTTGGTACTGGTATCCAACCAGACTGATAAAATGAACAGATTTGGCCAACAGTACTACAGTGGCTTCTCCAGGTTTGGTCATGTTCAACTATTGGTACTGATTACACTGTAGGTGTTCACAATGAAAATAGTTCAGTAACGAAAATAATAAAAAAAGAGTAAGGCAACCACAGAAAAGCAAGAGAAGTCCCTTGGCAAAGTGAATAAGGATTGATAACATAACTGTTTTCTGCAAAATTCTTTCCTGGCTCCAAAGTCAAACTGCAATGACAGACATACATCAAAAAAGACATAGTCCATATTCAGCAACACTTACATTTTGCATCCTTAAAAATATCCTGTAGTTTTTACCACAAATATTAATTCCTGTCCTAAACACTCTGTAATTTTGCTGTGTGCTTTTTTGCAGCAGCCATGTTTTGACACAGGATCGCTGTATTCCAAGGGTGAGAAAAATCAATGTGCTACTGTTTAAATCATCTGTGGACTGCTTTGAGAACCAACCAGCAAAAGTGCCCTGCATTTATTTCATTATTTATTGTTATTGTGCAAAGGTGGCTATAAAGTCTCCTGGAATTCATTCCCCCTGTGTGTTTGATCGCTGGGCTCTGTGCATGGACAGAGGGCACCTCTGTCCAATTAAGAGCTTTCCAGGGAAACATGGCAGAGATAACCACTCCAGGGATTGTGTTTTATTTACTTTGCTCCTTAAACAGAAATATCAACCAGTTTTCCAATGCAGGACCAGACCTGACAATCCTCATCATGTTGGAAGGCAACAGAATTCTTTTTTTTCTTTTTTTTTAAGTATACACTACAAGGAGAAGTGAAATACATGGAAGTTCCTCTTTGTCACTATCAGTAATACATATATTAAGCAACTACATGAACCATTGTGCATTTCATCAAAATAATACTTGGTTTCCTTAAGAAATACATATCTTTCAGATAAATCTGGTCAGAGATGCATGATGCTGAGAACATCTCAAGTCTTCTGGATTTATTCATAAATTATATATGCCTCATCCAGACTGAAGTAGAAACTCTACAACATGCAGAGACAGGACATACCCCATGACTAGCCCAAGCTGTTTGCTGGATTTTAAGGTGTTTTATCTTTAGCACAAACATGTATTGCTATTAAACCACGATCACTCAGTACAAATTTTTAAGCGAGTGCAGGCCTAGACAATAAACAAAACTGTAAAATGAACATATGACTCATCCTTTCATGATTATTAATAAATGCTACTAAGTGGCAAGAAATTTCTTTATTACTCTGGCAGGAAATTAACAATACTGAAATTAATATATTTATGAGAAATCATTAATTTTCATTTAAAACATATAATAGAATTATCAAATAGGCATAAAGAAATATGATGTCATAATTCAGTTTGCTTGAAAAGAAAAATTATTCTCTTTATTCAGCAGATGATCACCAAACATGGACATTCAAAATAACTGTGTTGGATCTGTTTTGTTAATCCATAAAAGTTCATCAATATTTTGAATTCTTTTCCATCCTGCACCAGAATAAAAATTCAGATCAAGAGAATTTTTAAGAAACAGTATACGTTAAATTTCATATTTTTTTTTTTTCTGAAAAAAAGGATTCATTTGCTTTCAGAAATGTCAGGAGTACATTTCAACAATTCCATAATTTTTCTTTAAAGAAAAAAAACACATTAGGAGACATAGCTAAGCAGTACTTATCTCACTGACAACTTCTGTTTCCACAAACTGGAATTTTCTATGCAATGTGTTTCACCAGAAAATTCCTAAGTCTTCATTATTTTAACTTTAGCATACTTTAGATTATTTAACCATTTCTAATGATCATGCTTAGAAAGAATTAATATTTTTATTCTTCTTTTCTTGAGGGTCTGGGATGATTTCTGTGCTAAAAGACTAATTTTTAGGAGCAAATACATTGCCTCATCAGGCCTGAGAGTGTAACACTGTATGGCATAGTTCAAATTTACAGTTTTACAGCCAATCACTGGAACATGGGGACCAGACAGAGAGTATCTTCCCAACTCTCTCCAGGTGAGCTGTTAATGGGGTGGTTCCCCGTTCTAGATCCTAGAGGGCAAAGCCTGGTGCAGGAATAAAATGACAGAAACATATACTTTGTAGGATTGTTACTTTCAGGCAAGATACTTTGCCATTGGCTAGTGTTCCTGAAAAACAGAGGATCCAGGAACTTCCCAGGCCCTTGTTCTCCATAATCCATTCAGTAACTGAGGACAAAGGGTGCAAAGGATTAAAGCTATCACTAAAAATATAGTCTCTGGAATGTTGAAAAACTTAGTATGTTTTAAGATCTTCCAGTGTCAATGACAGTACCGTGACAAAACCAGTGATAAATCTCTCCACCCTCCTCTCATTTTTCATGGTTCTGAGTTTTATACCCAACTGTCCACCAATCACTAAATATAAGGGTGCTTAATGAAAACTTGGACCACTCAGAAACACAATAATGATAATATCCTGCTTGTTGTCAGTAATTAAGCAATGTTTTTGAAGTGACAGGAATGTACAGAACAGAGTAGGAGCACTGTGACCACAGAGAGCAAAGGATTGGTTGCCCTCCATGTTGGGCATCAGTCACAATAACTCAAAAAGCTTAAAACTCAAAGGAAGGAACATCAAAGACTTAGTGACCAGCCCAGATCTTCATCATACATTGTCTTTCTCTCTGATCCTTTTGTTATTTCCCTTCATTAACACATGGCTGTTTATTAGGTTGCTACAAAGATATTGCTTACATACAGCAGCAGGATATCAGATACCATAGAGAATTATTTTCCCTTTACAATTGTCTTTTGTATAATTTCAGGAAATTCTTGAAGATAGACTTTCATTTGCACTATGGACTGTCCAAATTAAAGACACTACATAAAAATATACATGCTAAACACAGTTATTACTATATAGCATATACTACTATATATTTCACTATGAGTTTTGAGTAACTTGTTCAAAAACCTCACCTTATATCTGCACTAGAGTTAGAAAAATAGCTAGTTTGCCCAAATTAAAACCCAAGGGTTTAACTAACCTGATCATTTTTCTCCTATAGTAATAAACAGACAGAAAACCCAAAACTGAATTCCATGTGAAACCTTTAAGAGATGAAATCTTTAACTCTTCATTTTTCTATTTGCAAAGTGTAGCTGACAGAGAACATTTCATACAGCCATGTTTTTCACAGTCTAGTACTCCAGAGTGACAACTCTAGTGACAAACTGCTGTCGTCTGACTGTCATCACCCTCCTCTAGTATCTAAATATTAGCAAACTTCCTAGGAACTTGCCAAGAGATGGGCCACATGTCAGAGGTAAAAGGACTGAAATTAAAGGTTCTCTGATTGCCTACTTGCTATGTAGATACCCTTTTAAAATGCAGCACTTCTGGAAAGAATGGCTGGACTCTTGCCTTTAGGCTGAATAAACCTGTAAATCCTCTGAAAGAAAGGAAGAGTCAGTAAGGGATAAACAGGGATAGGAAATTTCAAGGTATTTTAAATTATTTCCTGTCCTTTTTTTTCCTCAAGAAAGAATCTTATGTTCATGGATACAGATTTAAAAATAGCAGAGTGACTTCCTGGCTGAGGGAAACAGAAAGATACAATTCAGGTTTATTGGCTGCCTAGAGACATTACATACTGTTTTTCTCTGCACATTCACACAAGCAATTGCCTGTACGTACATGTAGAACTGTAGAATCACAGAATCACAGAGTAGACTGAGTTGGAAGGGACCCACAAAGACCATCGAGTCCAACTCCTGGCTCTGCACAGGGCCATCCCCAAGAGCCACACCATGTGCCCGAGAGTGTTGTCCAAAGGTTTCTTGAACTCTGCCACAACTGGTGATATGACCACCTTCCTGGGGAGCCTGTTCTGGTGCTTTACAACCCTCAGGGAGAAAAACTTTTTCCTAATATCCAACCTAAGATTCCCATGACTCAGCTTCATGCCATTTCCTGGAGTCCTGTCTCTGGTCATGAGAGTGAAGAGGTTGGTACTTGCCTCTCCGTTTCAGTTGAAGATGTGAAAATCATCTTCAAATTCATGACAGGCTTCTTCCATTATTTGGGTGCCTGCTGGTTTTAGGAAGTAACTGCTTATTCTATCAAATCATACCTAGCTCTTCAGACAAAATACTACTCCAAATATTCAGATGCTCTGCCGCTCACAAGAGCAGAGACTGAATCCACTGGCTTATGTTTCATTAGTATTCATTTATTGCTGTACAATATACAACATTTGTGAAGAAATGGCAACTTTTCCTGTTTTGTTTTTTCTTTTACTTTCAGAATCCCATTACAGGGGACTTGAGAAACTGCTGAGTTCAATCCCATGCAACATCATGCAAAAGAAATTAATGTATCTTCCAAGGGTGTTGGACGAATACAACTGTAGAAAACCCAGTAGTGCAGACTACTTGAAGCAGGCTGGAAAGGACAAATCTACATGACTTCATGTTGTGTATAATATTACATCTGCACATGAAGGTAGTTCTACTGCCTATGGCCACTGCCGATACTTGAGACACAGCATGTAATCCATGCAAAACCCCACTGGGAGATGGGACCAAATAGTTGTCTTCTCCTTTCTATGCTGCTTAGATATATTCATTTGACTTGAAATAATCAAGTCGATTAAACAGATTCTTCATCTCTGCCTTAACTCTTCACTCCCAAAGCTATGCTCAAAGCCAATTATACAGAACCCTAGAGGATAAGTATCCCTGTTGGTACAAAAACAAACTCACTACATGTTGTTTATTTTTATGAACTTCTGAGAATCACAAGAAAAGCTATCCTCTCCAAACACACTCAAGTACAAAAAAATGGACATATGTAGGTATCAGCAAAAATCTGATACAGAAAAGTAGAATCTAAATCAGTCACAGCATTCACAAAAAAACCCAGATTTGACTAAAACATGTTCTAGACAATGCTTACCACACTTAGGTTCTCAAAGTAGCACTGTAGTTCTAGTGTAATTCTAACAAGGAGCACTCATTAAAAAAAAACCACTGGAAACTGGAGTTCTTTTGGTCACTCACAGTTAAATATCCTATTTGAATTCCTAATTCCTCAATTTTAACTCCTACAAAAGCAAGGATATGCTTTACTCACTTAACCAGTTTTGTAGGGAATTATTCAAGAAATGTTTTCTGCAATGTATATTAAGGGTTTTGAAAGACATTTCACCATCCCTGTTTCTCTCTTTTACCTCTGGAGGGAGGCATCTCAAGTAATATCCCACAGGCAGTGTATACCAGAAGGTGGGTTGCAAAGATTTCACTTTGCTGTAGTCAGGCTGTGATGCTACATGCATTTCCTTGAAGCAGGGCTCACAGGGGAAGCATGTGGGGGGTCCTCGACAGCAAAGTAAAAAGCAGAAAACCTCCAGTTGGAAAGCTCTGTATGGACTATAGGATCTCATATCCTAGTGAACGTGTCCAAGTGACCAAACAAACTCACAGCTAGAAACAGTAACTTAATCCCCTCTTCCAAACACATTTTAGCAACATATGGAAGCCAGTAAATGGGTTGCAACAGATAAGTGACCACACAGAACAAAATGACACTCATCAAAATAGTTGTAACAGACTGAGAACAGCAACAAAAATATAACAAACAAACAAAAAAAATGAAACAAATAAAAGAAATTAACAGACTGTAAAGCAAACATATTAGAACAGGCATGGTACACCTGAGTGGAAGCCAGTTCACCTTATTTATATTAAATTTTGTTTGAAAAAGGATGTCTGATTTCAGCAGATCCATCAGCTTTCACTGAGTATGAAAAGGGATTATAGAAAACAAGTAGCATCACTGTCCACAGCTGGTATCAGAGTGCACAATATCAGAGTAGAAAACTTTCAGCTGGCAGGGAGACAGAAGGGAGTAAATGCTTGAATGATTAAATCCTTGAAGTAGTAAACTACCTACTTAGTACTATAGGAGTTAGTACAAGAAAGTAGAGAATAAGATCCATAACTTTCTGAACCCAAATTATTTTCAGTAGAAATAAACTACACAAAAATTAGTATAAGTGAAAGGGGAACTTACTGCTTGCATTTAAGTTTTACAAAATTATTGTCTTACTTTGCAGGATTACATTTTAAGTAGGTGGTCTCCCATTTTGGAATGAATATTTGCTTCCCTTTTTTTTAAAGCAGTTACACAGCCTATAAAATATTAAGACTTGTTTCAAAGTTTTGCCATTCTGTACTGTTTAAACAGCACAGTTCTAGAAACCAACACATTTTGAACACATTACCCACCCACATTACTAGTCATTAAATGAGCAGCTGTGTCCCAAGGTCTCATACAGACTGGAGGAGTTTGGAGATCCCAACTTCAGTGTGGGATCTACTGACCCACATTGCTCCTCATCTGGTGCACTTACAGAGGAGATGAGGCCACTGTTTCAAACACACCTCATCACCTCCCTTTGCTTCATTCTTTGTGCTTTTCACAGGGTGACCTTTTCAGTCACCTGCACATTTTACTTTAGAGGTCTTTGTTTGTTTTCTGAATAGCTCATATTTGTGGCTCTCAAGCATGTGCCCTTTGACTCCATCTTCCCAAAGGACAGTCATTTTGGTCATACCTACTTGCTTTTTCTAAACCACAAAACAACACTCTGAGCCTTATCATAAGGTGGTTACTCCTGCTGCTAATCTCCAGACACACAGCACTTTACATCTGTTGCTATTGTGCTAATTCTCTGGAGATGTTTTACTTCCCAATGCTCATTTTCCTTGAGCATAACCAAGATAGTTTTCTTCCAGATTTGGTCAAATCCAAATTACTTTTTTGCTTTATCCTCTCTTTAAGAATGTTTTCCTGGTGGTTTTAACTGTAGGAAGCTGTATAACTAATAAATGTCTGCTTGTATGATTTTGAGGTAAGAGAGCAACTGTCCTGAGTGCCATCAGGCATACATTTGGATATCCCTTTGTCTACAAAGAGACATGCCTTTCCAGGGCAACACGAGTTCTTCAAAGTTTCTCTATGATGCCTGCCAGTCCCACAGAATGATCACAGAAAATTCTAATAATGTGAGTCCCTGTGGCTGGACAGCAGAACTAAGCTCTATCATTTATATCAGTTTTTAATACTCCAGGCAAACAAAATCACCTAAGGATCCTTCTTCCCAAAGAGTGCACAGCACAAGAGTTTATAGGTGCAAGACAAAGGTGGAACATAATGTCTGAGTATATTCATACCCTGAAGATTACTAAAGATGCAAACTGGCCAGGAAATACAGTCAACACAAACATCCAGAGACTGAGAGACAGCAGGCTCTAAACCAGAGCATAAGGCAGTTCTTGACAGGGGGTGTGAATCTAAAGGAAAGCTAAAGAAAACTTCCAGAGGGCCTGAATGGAGAGATTTTCAATAATTTAAAGGAAAGACAAGAATCTGTGGTTAAAGAGGAGTTTGCAAAGCAGCTTTCAGATTTAGGAAATCTCACTGCAACTTGTGGATACTTAAGATTTGAAAGAACTGATTAAGAAAGATGAGAGTTTTTCTGAGGTTTTATGTGCTATATGTTATGTGTAAACACACATAGAATGCTTTTTCTTTCTTCCCCTTCAGGTTCTTGTAAATCTCAATAGAAAGAGAAAGAGATATATATAACAACCAGATAATGGTTACAAGTTAGGGGGATGGTTACTAAATTTTACATTGAATAAACCCATAGCAGAACATGACACAACCCAAAAGCCTGAATTCCAGGTCAGTAGAATTCCTAAGTCCTGAGCTAGAATAACCCATCTCCCTAAAACTATTTTGTGCATAAGCATACATACATAACACATGTCTAAGATGTAGGACTGAAATATCTAGTCTCTATGCCAAAGCTTTTCTATTTGAAGCTAAACATTATTTCCAGATAGCTTAAATAACCACAACTACATTGAAATCATTAATCCTTGTTAGTAATTACATATACAATCTTCAGACATCCAAGTTATGTTAAAGCATACTAAACTGAACTAAAAAAATAAATCTCATGTTCTGTGTCTTTCTTTGGATAAATAAGATGCAGCAATATTTTTGCATTAAATAATATTCTAGTGAAATTTTAATTATTAGGTTTACAACTGTCATCTATCACCCCTGATTTTTCAAACAAGCTGATCATCTTTGGTTGCACTGATTTCAACCAGAGCTGCACTCCCTTAGTTTGTATGAGAACTTCACACCCACGTAAACACAGGAGTGAAAGAGAAAATAAGGACAAAATAGACACATAAAGGGACAGAAATGAAACATCTATACATTCCAGTAATCTAAATTTCATCTCCTTTGTATTCAAATTGACACTGAGAGGAAAATCTTGTCATGCTTTTGAAAATAGCTCCATTGGTAGCTGTAGAAAAGCTGTCAGAGGTACCTGGCCTTCTGCTGCTGGGTCACTCTTGCGGAAGATTTTTAGCCAGTTCAGCCTCCCACTAATAACAAACAGATGTACTTAATGCTACTGAATGTAAATATTATTCTAACGCACTTTTGCCTAGTTTTCCATGAGGCCTTATTTTGAACCGCACATGCTTGTGAATCCCCCTGCCCAAGGGTTCTGCAGGTGGCCTATCTCACAGTGCCATTAGAAAGTTAATTACCTACAAGGGAAGTTTAAACAAGTTGTTCCAAAAGCAGTGGAACTAATAAAGCCTGGTTTCCTAGAGATTTGTGGCTTGCATCATTCCCCACTCTGTAATGCAAAAGTCCAAGCCCCTATTCCATACTCCTTTGATAAATTCATCTCTCTGCGATCCCCACCAGCCCCCTCCACCCTCCTGTATCAATCAGCTTCAGGTCAAGCAAGAGGCACTGTGCTGGTTTCCGAACACTGTGCATGTCAGTTGCTTGACCAGAATATGTGGGCTTAAACTTTTCCTTCCATAGGTATACAAATGTCTTTCCTAGCTTTAGTTTCTCAAAGAGGAACTTCGCTATTTTGAGAGAACAGTGGCACTTAAATTCAGTTAAAAAGGGCCAAAAATTTGGTTAAAAGGGCCAACAAGTTCAAAAGTTTCTTTGGAATAAAATTTATCTAATCATACTCAGTGAATTATTTTACTAGATATGTTCCTTTAGAAGTTTAGTCTAAACTGTTCCTTCCTCTCATATCATCTATTTTCCCATTGGTTAAAAGGATGTTTTCTCTCTTATTCTTTTAAATAATAGCAAATCTTTGAGATCATTCCAATCACTGTCTTCTTTATCTCAAAGATAATTAAGACTATAGAAAGATAACTACACACCTTCCAAAATTTATTAAGTACCATATAGTACTAAAATTAAAATGAGAATGTTAACTTTTTACTGCCACAGGGAGTGAGCTCACAATCTGAACCACTCTGAGTTACTTGAACTCTTCAAGGACCAAAGTGTTTTATTTCCTTTTGATAAGCCTGTCCCACAGCTCTCATAGCATCTTTTCTTCACTAAGCAATGGTCTAAAAGTATAATTTTCTTCGACTTTCTACTCAGTCCTCCTTATGACTGTTTGTGAATGCCATGAGTCTGTAATCTATATAGCACAGGTTTCCTAGCTCCTCACTCACAGAAAGATTAGACTTTTACAAGAGAGACCTTTCTTAACAGCAATAATAATAAATGTACCTCCTAAAATAACATCTGTGAATCTGGCCCAACTCTCCAAAGATATTTTTCTATCACCCAGTAACTATAATACGCATGCATATTACTATCCCTGAGCATTCTGGGCCCGTTTTGATTAATCTTTCCCCAGGACACAGAGCCTTCCAAGCCATGAATCACTTTGCTTGATTTTCTCTGCACTTTTCCATGTCAGCAGTTTTCCTGCCCCACCACATGATGACAAGAGCAGCATGCAGCGTTTGTTGACTGCCAAGTGTTATGCTGACTGTCACACAAGTAGAAAAGGCAGTGGAAACAGATCTGCTTTGTTTAAGGACGTGCAGTGATTTTGTAGCCATCTCCTTGCTCTCTAGCTTCATCTATAGACATACCAAACCTCTCTTCCCAAAACAATTCCCAAGATTCCCCACAGAGTATGTGAACATTTGAGGCAAAATTACTTTACCACAGGGTGTTATGACACAGCCTTAAAAAGCTCAAGTGGTGACTACACACTCGCAACACCCTATGGTAATACACATTTCTGTAGGCTCATTCCATCTGAAGGGCCTGACCCATAACATCAGAAACAACCTGTGACATACTCGACCTCCCCAGCACCCTTGCATTGCCCTCTTTAATGAACACAGAGCTGCTCAAGTTCTTTCCATGCCCATTGGCTCCATATCAGCCTTGGCCTTTGAATCTCTCCTTCGGTTGTCCATATTTTGATGTGTTGCTGACTCTGCAGCAAAGCTACACCCTTCTTTTGGTGGAGAATATGTTAAATACTTTTTCATGACAATAGTCATTAAAGATCTATCATGAGTCAAGTTTTCGGTCAGGACTTTGTTTACTCTGCATGAGAGCTTCAATGGAGCTTGTTCCAACTGTGTGCATTCATCTTACAGCTGATGAGAGACATAGGGAGAATTTTGTTTTGACCTTCCCAAAATAAACACTTTCAAGAAAAGAGATACAAAATAAATAGTAAAAAGACTGTAAAATATTGAGAGGAAACTTGGAATGTCTGAGAAGATTACATAGTGTCTTCCGATTTAATGAGATTAATTTCTTTTCAAAATCCTCTTTAAACTGTATATTATCAAATAAACATCTATTTCGATAATTGCTTAGAAACTTAAAAACAGAAGGATGAAATCACTAGAGAGTATTATTAAAGGAAGAGGAAGTGCAGGTCCTAATTTATTTTAAAATCAGTCCTAGCTGAAATCGCCAGTAGGGTATTGCAGGGAAACACGGCAGCAGCAGCAAAGGAATCTAACCCACTACTCAGGTTTGGAAGGAGAGGTCCTGGGGTGGGCTGCAAGCCACAGCCAGGGAGACGTTTAGTCTCCATGTCACAATGTCCTCTTCTTCCCTTGTACTCAGGCGGTTCGTCTGGTTCTGCCTTCTGTGGTTTGAGAGTGAAGATGTTTTTCCTTGTAGTTTTTCCCTTTCTCTATCCCTTCCACTTCTTCAAGGAACAGAGAGGCGGAGGAAAGGAGGAGGTGGGAAGAGAAATGAACGCCTAGTTGTTCTCTGCAAAGGCAGGAATGAAGAAATAAACAACTCACATTACTCACAGGAGGGGGTGAAAGGAAAGCAGAGCCAGTCTGCAGGAGCTGGATTTTCCTGGCTGCAGCGAAACCCTTGTGGAGTAATATATTGAACCAGCTCACACCCTTCGCTCCTTTATCAGAAAAAACTGTTCACTTGCAAGCGGCATTTTGAGTTCCCTTTTAGATCTGCCCCTAGCTGCTTCTTACAGGTAAAAGAACAGAGAAACCAAGAACTCGAAGGCATAGGCAGAGACTCAGTAGAGTAGTAAAATAGCCACAGGAGTCACAAAGATCTGGAAATTCCAGTACCATCCAGGAAAGAGAGGGGAATAACCTACATTATTTGCAGAGAGGTGTCCTAGCTGTAAAGTTGTCACCTTTCTTTTTGACCTGCCACGTGTGGCAGATTTACTCGTGTGGCTAACAAACAGGCTGGTAAGCTGCACAGGGACTAAGAAGGTAAAAACAACCTTTCTGTTACTGCATCAGATTTGAGACTTGAATGGCAGAGTGGCAAACTGCAAACACATAGTGGAGGCTCATTTAGTTTCTGCAGAAACAAATTGTTTGAATATGTTTAACCCAAAACACATTGCCAGTTCTGAGAGGAAAATAATAGGAGCAAAATATGCATCTTCTTGAAGTCTTGCATTTTAAATATACAATTTCATACACACAGAATATTGACAACTCTTCATCTTTGCTTTGAAAAGCATGGGTTAGATAGTGCCCATGCTTTTAAAAAAAAAATTAAAACTTCCAATGTATTTTACCTTCTTCTGTTCTCTCTACAACTTTAAATTACATTTTCAACTATCCCATATTATCAGAAAGACTGTGTACCACCATCTATTTCTTTATGCTCTCATTAAATAACAAGATGAGATCTCAACCAATCAAAGAATTTTACATAATCCCTAAAAATTATGGAACATACCGTGAGTAGTGGAAACTTCTGGGAAACATTACTCTAATATGCAACCACCAGATGACCGCACAACAGATTTATGACTGTATTACGAGGGTAACTTAAAATCTGAGTATAACCATCGTGATGAATGATATTTGAGTTGTCTCAGAAGAGATAGCTTCCTCTTTCACTGAAGATACATCACAGGTGAAGGATTTATGGAATTCACTTTTCATTCAAACCCAGATTTTCTTAAAACAATCCAGAGAAAGTAACACATAAAAACTCCAGGTCAGACCTGAAAAGACTGCAGCCCAGTGGTGAGCAGTGGGAATGCAAACTGCACAGAGGACGTACTGGCATGAGTGTTGTGAGCAGTTTGCAGGGGCAGGGTACTGTCTGACCCACCTGCTCACAAGTCACCTTGGCCTCGTGAGTACCTCTAGCACCAGCCTCCTACACATAACCTCATTAGAGACTGCCAAACTAGGAATCCCACATCCAGCTCTCAGACAGGGACCAAACAACAGCCTGGTAAGTGAGAGAAAAACTCATTTCCCAGTAACCTTCTTTGGCAAACTCATTCTTTAGCACCTTTATTCAGTGTCTGGGGTGGCTTCTGGCACCTACCTTGAATTAGAAAATTTCTCTTCCAAAGAGCAGAGCCCAGAAGTCAGGCATAGAGAATGCACAGGAACACTGAATCACGTCTTTACCTTTGATTATCAGTAAACAGATGACTTTAGTGTCCAGCTCCATTTATTCAGACACAATTTAGGCATCAAGGACCTCAAGATCCACTGGTCCGCAATAAAGTTGGGTCTAAACACCACTGAGACTTTGAAAAACATGTGAAATTCCTTGTCTCTGAGTTGGCTTTTATAAATTGTTTCCTTCAAACCATTTTGGAGACAGGCACATGTCAGAGGACCAAGCTGAACAATTTTGCATCAGTTCTGTGTGTCTTTCTCTACAGAAACTCTGTAAAGTAAGCCCTTATTCTGTTAGAGATGCACAGATTTCAAATCTCCTCTCCTGCACAATCCAATATCACTGCTAGTTTTGTTACAGCATTGACAGATATACCAATATTGATTGAAGCCCTTTGTTTAACACTAGGGTCATATGCAGGAGCTTCCCACTTTTTAGCCAAAATTTATAAGACAGTGCTTTGACCCAACTCAGTCTGATATAATCCACTGCCTAGCAAATGTTCAGACTTTATTACTGGGCCCCCAGTATTTCCTCAAAATATTGATGTGTTTCAGCTAACCAGAGTCCATGCTAAAATCATCAACACTGTACTTTCCAGAAAGAAAATTTCCTGGGAGTTGTTCTGCAGTCTGGGGCCAGGATGAGGCAACTTGTAGTAGTAAAAAAAGAAAAGCTTAAATGTAACTTCAATGGAGCTGGCCAGTGACTGAAAACCTGAACATTCACAGACAAAATCCTGGTCCTGTTAAAGGCAATGAGCAAATTCTCACTGATTTCAGCAAGATCTGGATTTCTCCCAGATGCACTCAGAAAAATGGTCAAAAAATCACCTTAAAGACAGCCAAGCATTCACATTCCTGCTCCTGTAATGAAGCAAAATTTTCTCAACCCCCAGAGAATGAAAACCACCCCCATACTGAATGTAATTGCTTTTATCTTCCAAAACATGGCAACTAGTCCAGAAAATGGATCAAGAGGCTTGTTAAATGTTAAACAAGTTACACACTTCTGTCTCTCCCCTATGTTTCCTCCTGTTTATTTTAAAAGGGAGCTTTATAATCCAAGAACCTAATTCCCATCCTGCAATGTTTCAAGTGAGTGAGTTATGGGCATTACTAGGCCGATAAAATACTTACAGGATTTCAGAATTAGTTTTACCTTTTCTAAAATCATCAATTCTTAAAATAAAGTAAGAGGAATATCCGGTGCAAATGTGTTTTATCAAAAGGAAAAAGAGTGCACCTATATTTAGTACCATTCAATACAGACAGTTTCAAAGGAGTACTGTAAGTAAAACTCTTAGACAACACTATATAAACACATTATTTAAGCTACATTCTGGATCTGATTAATTATAACAGGAGATCAAATGTTAACAACTTAAGAATCTTCACTCACATCTACACATATGGAGTACTTTAAAAAGTACTATAATTTCAGAGTAATAAATAAGAGCTCTCACCTAAATTATACGAACATTATCTTCTGATTGCTTTAAAGGTGAATGCACATTACAGAGTTTTTATTGCAGACTCATTTGGTAGAAGTTGCCCATATATGGCTGCTGAGAGAACTAGAGGAAAATTATGTCCTTTGTAAGAACATTCGATTCACATTCCTGTTCTGTTTTCTGTACAGCAGTTATGCTTATGACAGGTATGCATTCCTGCAGTACTTACAATGTGTTTTTATATGAAAAAGACATTCATATTCATTCTTAGCTGAGAACAGGTCTTGCATTGCTGTGAGCATTACAGTAATCCTCAGTTTCTTAAGAGAATAAGCCAGGCCAACTTTCTCAGTATTTAAAGTCCAAATTCAATTTGTATCCTTACCATTTTGCTTCCAGATATTTTCTCAAATACTGGAAAACTTCCACTGAGCTCCACTTCTTACAAAAATATATTGAATGTTTATTGCCTGATAACAATTACAGCAATTTTCAGTATAATCAGAACTGCCACATCCTGTAGTCACCAATTTAAGAGAAAGGGAAAAACCATCTCCAGTCCAAACCATAACACAGATAGTCCAAGTTCATTCCAGATGAGAGAGAGCAGAAACACAAGCATGTGATCCCGAGCTACCAATACCGACTTTTATATGCCACACATCACCTTATAAAATTCAGTAATGGAAGTGAATCCTTTATTTGAGGTTTCAGCTATTTTCCTTTTTCATTCTGTTTTTCAGAGGCAGATGTACTGTGCCAGAGTTTCATTTTGAATTAACAGTTAAAGTGATCAACCTTAAAATGGAAGACTTACAAGGAAAGCAAGCTCAGTATTTTGGAAATATTACAGCTGTAAACCATGGCTGAAATCTATTTCCATGAATTTTCATGGTGCACAGTCAGACCCTTGGATGAAACATCTTTTGCTTAACATTTATGAATCTGGCATCAACCAGTAACCTACCCCTCTTGCAAGGATTCAGCAGTACCTAGACCCAGAATTTGGGTCTTCAGATCATGAAACATGGAAGGAGCAGAGGAACAGATACACAGCATTGCTCTTACTCTTGCTTTAGTGTCACATTTGAATCAGAATTAGGTAGGATTTTTACCAAGTGTCACCATGGGATTCTGTTAACTCCAAAGGTATGCTATCTTTAGTATGACACGGTATCCATCCTCCAGAAACCAAACTAAGATCTTATGTATTCTGATGGCTGTTACAAAAACTAAAGGACATCCCAGAATTCAAAATGTTCACTTACTTATAATACCTGCTGCATCTTTATCCCACTCACCACAGATAATTCAAAGAAAAAGTTCAACTTTTCCATTTATGTTTCTTCAGAAAGCAACACAAAGTCAGGAGCTCTGAGCACAAACAGAATAATCTTCTAAAACTGCTCCACACAGGCAACAAAATAGCTACCCAGTCCAAAATAAGATGAAAAGCCAAGAAATTGAAAACATTAGTAAACAAATAACAGGTCAATTGAATAGCTCCTACTGTTTGCTCTTTGACTTGTTAAATATAGGGATCTTTTTCACCTTAAAGCTTAACTAAGGTTTTGAAACAAACCTAGTTTCCATTGGAAACATTAAAAAAAAAAATAAATAAATAAAAAATCCACCCTTTTCATCAGGAAAAATGGTTAAATAGGAAAAAAAAATATTTTTTTTTTTAAATTGCACTACTCATGTTTTCCCTTCTATGCTACTATTTTCAAAAAATAAATGTGTCATCAGACTATATCTAAGAATATATCTAAAAAGTTTTAACTGTCATTTCCAGAACTGATATTTCCAGAACCTAGGTGTTTGATCAGTGTCAGAGTTCAAAAGAGCAGTGACTTGCCTTAACCAACTGCTATATCCTGAAATGAGCCTCAGGACATCACCCTTGCACTTTGCTCCCTCCTCCTCCTCCTCCTCTACTCTCCCCAAAACCATCCCATTGCACAGTGATACCGCCAGGCAATTACCTCATCTGAAACACAACCTTTCATTTCAGCATCTTCATTATCTTTTTTGCTTCTCAGAATTTCCATTTCTCACCAATTCCCCTTGTGTCCATGGTCATGCACCATGTTTTCTTTAGACATTTAACATTTTCTTTAGATTTTAATTTCATGTTTCCTCATAAACATGCATTTCTGAGAAACCTTCAGAAAGAAAGGCAGAAGTTATGAAAAAACCCATTGAGGGCTCTTGCATGATTTGCCTTACTGATAGAGAAAACAATTTGCTGTAGGTCTGATGAGAACACTGTATTATTTGTTGGCCTTGACCAGCTATGGGCGTATAAGTATTTCTGTATAATACCATTTCTTTCTAGATTACGCTCAGAATCTAAGTGTAAATCACATGGTTAGGATGGTTTGCGTAGAAAACAGATGCAAAATGCTACAATTATGATGGCAGTATTAACTACTTGGAAAACTATCAGTAAATTTTTCTACATTAATTTCAATATTTTTCAATACTGTGTCATAATGACTTACCTCTTCAAAATAGTAAGTGGATACTCCTGTGGATAACCGTTTTTCAGATTTCAACTGCATGATCTCCATAAGAAAAAAACAGGCAGTAAACCTTCCAAAATGTTAATCAATGTTTCTAAAAACCTCTTCATTTTTAAGGAGCTTAAAAACATATCTTTTAAACTTGCAGTTAAGCAATTATTAAAAATGTTATAATGCAAATACGAAGAAAAATGAAGTGTTGGAGTCTAACATTTGAACTGGCTATTATAAGCCTGGTGTAATACATTCACTCTTCTAAACTTAGCTCAGTATTAACAAGTAACACTAGTCAGAGCCAGGGTGAAATATGGAGGCTGTCTTTTTGGGAGAGGAATGCATAGTAAGAGCTTACAGAAACAGGTCTGGACTTTTTGCTTATGTAAGGGGTCAACCAGACAAAAGTTGAAGCTCTAGGTTAAAGCTATATATTTATGAAACAGGTGCCACCTTCCTCCTTTTCACCTGGTACCAGAGCATTCCAAACACAGCGGGGTTTTGTCTACTCCTGGTTTTCACTGCTGTGTGCTGAAGTGATTTGAAGAAGAATGGAGCCCTAATTCTTTAACCTGATTCAGAATCCTCTGGAAGAGAACCAGCAGTCCAGCTGACTATATATATGATTCATAGTTAACAACAGTCCCCTGGTTTCTTCTCCCTTCTCAACACTGCACAAAAAAGAGACTAGGTTCCCTTTCAGCTAAGCTCCAAAAGAATTATGGTCTCTTTGGCCTCCCTGAAACCAGGAAAGGGCAAGGAGTCCTTTGGCTTTGAGAGTCTGTGAGTCCTGTCACAAAGATGATGAATCAGCTCAGAAGGCCTAAGCAGTGGCACTCCCTCTATTCTGCAGCATGTCCAGGACTGGTGTGCCTGGCCCTGAGGTACCTGAGGACATGGCTGGCCCTTGGGCCAGGACAGCCTTGGAGTGCTGGGCTTGCAGACTGGCAATTGTTCTGCCAGCTGCTGCACAGCCTCAGTCCAGAAAGACATGGGAAAAGCAGGATCCCAGCCACAGTCAGCAGGCACGGTCTGAGCCTTGTTCATTTCAGCTACAGCACATCATTGCAAATCCCTTGCACTGTGTGCAGGCGGCCAAGTGTCTGAATGCAGAACCTGCTACAACAAGAAGGTAGTGCCCTGTCTGTAACTGGAAAAGATGTCCCTTCTGTCATTACTCAGCAACACCGAGTACAAGGAATTGAATTAGGTGAGATGATGAGTCTTCACCTTGGAGCACTTGCTGCTCTCGGTGTCCATGAAGTGTTTGGACAATGTTCTTAGACATGTGATTTAAGTTTTCAGTTACTCTGTGTGAAGACAGATTTGGACTTGATGATCCTAAGGGGTCCCTTTCAAGATCTCCCAATCTCCCAATCCCTTGGGAGATTATTAACCAAGGAGCTGGGACTGGGTGGCTTCATAGTGATGGAACAGCCCTCAATCAGTGCTCTAGTTCAGTAAATGACCTTTATATCCCATAAACAATCCTTTCATGACCGAGATGACTGACACAAGCTCTGCAAGGTCTGCAATTTTTAAAGGCTGCTTTTGCAGGGAACAAACTGCTGAGATGTAGAATCAGCTGGGACAAACGTGTTTCAATATAAATATTTTGCTGTTATATATGGACTGTCATTAACTTCTATGTGAATGAAAGTTTCACAAATGAAGGTTACGCTGCCCCTTCAAAATATAAAAATAAACAACTATGGACGAGCTAGTGTAAAATTCACATGGTAAGCAACAGAGTTCAATGTGCTAAAAACCATTAATCATGCTGAGGTCAACCAGTGCTTTACATATTTCCTCCCCAAACTCTGTCTTGTGGGTGATCTGTCTCCTAACAGGTTTTGTATCGCTGAGTTGTAAAGCGTTCCTCATGAATTGTTTTTGGCACTCAATTCAAAGCCTTGAAAGCCCAAGTCCTTGAAAACAAAAAGCAGAGCCTTCCTTTAAGATCAGTGTTGGACACAACACTGGAACACAGTCTGCATTGTGTGCATAACAGGAGAGGAGCCTATGGCCTGGTCATTGCTTTGTGTGATATCAGGGAGTCACAATGCTATCAGCAGTGTTGCAAAGCAGAGCCATTAGAGAAATGAGAGCACATTTGAAGGGAAGGTTATTGATATTAAATTTATTCATCCTTCACTGTACCGTAGTAACTGAGGGACTTGTTGCTACCCCTCTAACACCCACCATCAGACAGTGACCCAGTATATCCTTCCCGCTGCCCTGTTACTCTCTCTACCTTTCTTTAGCCTCTCACTCTCATTAGTTTCCTCACACTTTTGACAGAAATGTGCCTTACTCTCCTACACTGTTTGAAGAAGAAACGCACAAAACCCACTCTGGCTTCCATCCTTTCATCCCGCCTTTTCAACAGTTGCCATGAACAGTCATACTGAATTCTTCCCCACTGACCTCATTCTTTACTCAGTCCAGTCTAACTTCCCCCTTGAAATTACATCCTTCCAGATACAGTGAAGCACACCTCCTACCTGAATCCAGATGTTCTTGTTCCACCTTCACTGTCGCTCAACTTTCATCTCTTTGTCATCCAGACTTCCTTTGCTTTTTGTGTTTTGATTAGGTATTCAACATCTCCTTTTTCTTTCCTAATTTCAACAAAGGATCCAAACACTTCATCTTATGCCTATGCCTTTTCTTCTTCAGCTTCCATAACTATTTTTATCTCTTATTTTTGTCTCCACACTCTCTTTAGTCCACAGCTCCATTACACAGTTGCCTTTGGCTGTCCAAAAACACTTACTGGATGACCTTTCACTGTGGGGAACAATAAGTTTAGCACAGTGTTCTCTCTATCAAGTTTCCACCTCCTCTACTTTTTTGCATCAGTAACTCTCACTGTGTCCAGGTTATGCATCTAATGTATGTCTCAAATATTCCTCTTGATTTCTTCCTACATCCTCAAAATATTATTTGCTTTTTGATTCAACAAGAGCTTTCTTCAAATGTCCATCACTTCACATCTTTGCTGTTTCCACTAATTTTCTATCCCTTGTCAAAGAGCCTTTGGTCAACACTTAACCTCTCTCCTAGAGTTGGTACAG
The DNA here is from genome assembly GCA_035221455.1 of Xenops minutus. Classification (NCBI taxonomy): domain Eukaryota; kingdom Metazoa; phylum Chordata; class Aves; order Passeriformes; family Furnariidae; genus Xenops; species Xenops minutus. Next base: position 59,974,691 of record JAWWEE010000122.1, on the reverse strand, counting down.
TCTTTGTCACAGAAACATGCCAGTTATGTAGAAATTCTGTGTTCTGCCAATCTGAATTTCAGCAGGTTTTTTATAGCAAATAAATATATGCAGGGAAATACTCTGTCTCCCAGATAGAAATAAATATGTTTCAGAGAGATTGGTCAGGAAAAAAAATCAATTTAGTACAAAATTACATCTCTTTTAGAAAAAAAAAGAATGCAACTAAAGTTATGATTGCAGTCAACACAAATTTCTTGAGCAGAATAATTTTATCAGCTGTCTATGAAACAGGCAAATTTATTACATTCAAAATAATTAGTATTGCATTCTATCATTCTGTAAAAAAGCAATGTTCCTAGACTGCACATGACACAGAGCCATTGATATTTATTTTCCTCTTATCATATAAAATTACTGTCTGAGAACTGTTATGATATTTTTAGGTAATAAGTAAAAAAGCAATATATAATTCACTGTCATATGGCACTGTTTTATGATATTCCATACAGTTATACCTCATCTACACATACTCTGTCATAATTTATTTTGTTCTTCACTAGACCACCCAGAACTTACTAAATTACCTATAATCAATAACACAAAAGGACAACTCTTCTATTCGCAGACAAATAAAACTGCTTTTCAATTAATCACCCCTTTCAGGTGTAAAAATTATAGTATCATTGTGCCTCTGGCTGGGGCTTTATGGAGGTTTAACTATGCAGACTAATTTTTCATAAAGCCTGCAACTGGAAATGAAAGATCATTTCTCTTTTTTTTTTTTGCTATGGTCAATAGGAATCTATTCCTGGATTTCAGCTGGATCAGACACCTATTTTCTGTGATACTCAACTTCATTCATCACTGTTATCTTCTATTTATTCTTCACCACTTTACTAGGGTTGTGATTAAAACACAACTAAGATAAACAATTCAAAGAAAGTTAAGAAACATTAAAAATCCTGGCTGCTTTAATTAAATGAAATAATATATGCAAGTAACTGTTTATAACATAAAAACATAGTGTGCATAATACTTAACAAATTCTTATAAAGATAAAATTAATAAAATTCTGTCGAGTCTTCATTCCAGTGGGACTCTGTTTAAATAAAATATAGAATCATTTTTAAAAAGCAGTTGTGGATTGTTCAATTACAATTTCACCTGTGATCACGAAAAGGCACATTAACATAAATGTGGATTATCTCCTTCCTTTCTATGATTACATTCACTTAGTTATTTCACTTTTTGTTTGCTTATTTTTTCATGTCATGTCTTGTTCATTTTTGCCATTAAATGTTCAGAAATGGAATTTTCTATTCCATGTTTATAAATAACCTAGCACAACAGGACCTCAATCCTAATAATGCGATTCAGAAATAATTCAACTTCTAATTATAGTGACTTCATCATTATTTATGGCTGGCCACAAGAACAGTCCCATTTAACTTTAGCTTAATAGGTCTGTAAACAACATTGCTGTCAGCCCCTTGTTTTGGTGTTAGAAACTGGAATAAATGAATGCTTTAAGCATCATAATTTTCCCTCCTGTGTACATGAGAACATGTTTTTATATAGCCTCTCCTGTCAATAAACTGAATGTAACTTTAATTCTTCATGGAAACCAATGATCGATGTTCCACCTCAAAATTGCTAAAAGCACTATGTTAGCCTCTAACCTCAGCTGCCCCAGTATCTGCTGGGGGTAAGTGGATGTAGCAAAAAATTTCTTGGTCCTTCGAGCTTGCCAATGGTCTGATTTAGAGCAGCCCACGCCACATCTGGCTAGCTGTGACCCCAGAGGGCTGCCTGCCAGCTGGGATTTGCCAGAACATCGTGTGCTTTGGACATTCCCCTGTTCCCACAGTAATGTTCTTGTCGGGGGCTGCAGGGAACGTGCTAAGCAACGAGAATACCCAGCTGAAGAGACGCAGCAATTTTCCAGACATCTACAGCACAGAATAAAGAAGCTCAGACTGACACACTCCAAAGCTGTTTGCAAAAGCAAAGCCTCTTATTCCATGACTGAAAGATCACACCACACTACATCAGCCCTGGCTCTGAAGGAGAGAAAGGCAAATGTTGCTTATGAAGGCATTTCTGTTCTAATTTATAGGACAGCTAAGATAAGCAATGCTAAGATGCAACTGTATTCAGACAGAGAGCACTAAAGTAAATCCAGATAACAAGGTTTTGTGCTTTCAGGGCACCACTCTGTCTTGAAGCAGTACTATCTGTCTTGTGCACAATTTTACACATCTATTTAAAATGGTCCACAGGTGAAAAATCATCTTTATAAAGTCAATGTATAAAAATAAATTAGATGTTTTGTGTTAATTAAATATTTTTTCACTTCATCTATCTTTGCAAGGTAAAATATATACTTGGGACAGGCCTCAACCAATACCCATCAGCATGTTAAATTATGTGTCTCTCAAAAATAGCTTTTTCTTAATGAGGTTTAAAAAATGAGGCTCTAACTGCCAAGAGTACTTAAAAATCCTGACCCATTTTAAATGAGGACTTAATCAGCTACCTCAGCTTACTATCTACTACTCGTTCACTTCCTGTCCCAATTCACTACTCAGCATTGCCCAACAGCATTGGGTGGTTATTGAATTCCTCTCCCATCGATCATGGCGCTCCAGTGCTGGGCTTCTGAATAGTTTTGCAAATCCCTGATGAAATGCATAAAGCACTTTGGGGGAAAGTTGATAAATGAAAGCTCCATAGACTTTTTTGTTTAGCACAAGAGCTTAATGGAGCATGATCGTGGTGGGTGGTGTGTGTGCACCTTCAGTGGGGGGCGAGGGGCAAGCCAGAAAACAGTCTCACTGAGAAAAAGGTCACAGAGACAGTACACATGAAGCCATCCACGGACTTCGCAAGAGATGACTTCTTAAACAAGCGTAGTCCAATATGCAACACATATTTTCTATGCTTTGAAATTGCATCTGCTTCTTATAAGATTATTATGTAAGAAAAGCCTACTTGCCTGAGTATGTGGTTACACATTTTCTACTGACTTCACAAATTGTTCAAATTTCAGTATTTGTTGGCTTCATTATAGACCAGTGTTATTACTGGCAGCTACTATAAGGTATTAAAAAAACCCATTTTTTATTGTTACTATAGTGTGGCATTAAGGATCAGAAACTCATCTGAAATATGTGAAAGCTGAAAGGGCAGGAGTCAATTTACATTGTGTTACTTTTTAAAATCTTACTAAAATAAATTATATTTACCCAACAGGTCAAGGAACCAACAGATCCTCCAGATGTGTGACATCTTCTAAGGTCTCATCAATTAGAGTTCTCTGTTTCAAACCAAATACTGCCCGATTATTCTGCTCAGTTGAAGAGACTTCCTTTGACTGGCCTTTGTGCTTTGGCTCACTTCCTACTCAAGGCACTTTGTGGACTCATTTAAAGTTGATTTTTCCCACATACTTTAATATTTTCTACTGGTTTTCATCTCTCATACTAACTGAAAATGAAATTTCCACCACAATCACCTGTAAACATAGAGAAGTAAGGAGGAACCCACAGCGTGATGAGCCATGTATATATATTCTGAAGAGTTGGCATAGGTCAAATCAAAAATACACAGCCCTATTCTTGACAAGTTGCCACTGTCAGGTGAGACATTTCAGTGTCACGTTTCTGCCAGCGTGGCACACTCTGACAGGCAGAGGAATGAATAGATTTCAACCAGTTGCTTATCTCAGTCTGCATGGTACCAAGCACCAGGAAGCCCTGTGACAGGAATGCAGGCTCTTTTCTAGCATCAGAGAGGGAACACATGGCTTCAGGCATTGTTTTCAAGGGAAACAGGCTTGGAAGGACCATCCATGTCCATCCCTGAGTCTTGTAAGCAACAATGCAGATAATTGTTTTTTTACATAATTTGCCTCAAATAATCTGTGGCTTGTTTTGTTTTCATTGGTTTTGTTTCTCCTACCCATTTAGTTAGAAGACTGTTTCAGAAATTCATTGCTCTGAGTGGTGGGAACCTGCTCATTTCCCACCTGACTGCATTTTTATGACCAATCCATATCTGTCTGTTGTTCATGTCACTGCAGTTCTCAGCTTTAAATTTCACTGAATAACCCGAATAAAATCTGATTTTGTCTTTTTTTTTTTTCCCCTCAATGAAACCTGTGCTAAGACCTTAATCTTCTCACATACTGTAGCTACTTCAGTGCATCACCATCATAACTAGAGGCAGGCACTGACTCTCAGGAGAGCAATCTTCCAGCCAGACCTTGTGCCTGGGATCCCCATTGAGCACAAAGGTTGCCTGTTTTGCCACATATGAGGAATAAAACTTGAAATAAACTGAAACTAACAGTAACAGCACCCTTCACAAAGATCAAGTCATCCATGTACAGACTGACATACAGAATTTTAAGGAAACTAGAAAAACAGAAAATCTCCATTCCCAGTAAGGTGGGTTAAATCTCTGTCCATTAACTATGTTTTTCACTCTGTTTCATCAGTAAACTGAAACAGAAAAAATTGGTTTATAAAATCTAAAATTATAGACACAGGCAAATGTTTTTCTTAACAAAACTAAACTAGAATTGTACAAGCACGTGAACTTTTAGGACAGCAAACCTGTGCCTAAAGTCATCCTGGTAAACTGAGACCACAGAACGCACCCACATGAATTAACAAGCAGGAACACTTCAGGCTGAAAAGAATAAACATATATGTGAATGTTTTGTGAGCTCTTGATTTTAAGACAGTACAAAAACATCAATAATTTTTCTGCCTTCTAAAATTAAGTGCTCAAAGAACATGAGAATTGTTCATAATCCAAATGCCCTGAGTATGTGCAGGGCCTCCCTAACTTTTCAGTGAGACACCAAAGGTAATGACTGAACTATTTCACTTCCTAGGGTGGCATTGAGGTGCTAACATCAGCAGGAGCCACCATGCACCCCCGGGGGCAAAACTCATCTTGTCAGGTCTGCTCTCAAGTCAAAACATTTCAGAAAATCAGGTTTAATGTCAAATGTGGCAGGAAAAAGGATGGAAAACAAAGCCAAGAAGACCAGCGAAATTAAGTTTTCGTCTCAATTTATTGCAGCACTCCATGCAGTATATTGGAAAGCATATGTCCAATTTGCTAAGTGTTACAGGGGGAGAGAAAAAGGCAGTCAGAGAAGGGAATGGCTTTCTGTAGCATTACTAGCCTGTACCTACCAGTTTCACTAGATCTGGCACAGCATCTATACTACTGCTACTTCCAGCATTGCCAAGTTCTCTATAAATTGCCACATCAGCTCTGTTCTTGGTTAAGGACACAAGTTGCATACTGAGCCCAGCTCCTCATAAGCCCTACCCAAGAGAAAAGATGATCTGTCACCCATCGGTAACACACTGCAGTTGTGCAAATGACAGGTTATTTTGACACCTACTGGCCAACTCCACATACAGCATTGTTCAATTGTTAAATTCACAAATTCACAGGCTGAGACAGTGTCAAGAGTAGGCAGATGTTTAAGCTAGACCCAGTAAAGTAAAATCCATTTTTCTCTCCCTTGAGGTTTTTTGGGTTTTGTTTGTGGTTTTTTTTCTACTGGACGTTAATGTATGATTGGAAACTGGAAAAGCAGGACTGGCTGCTGAAAATCCCGGGCTACTCTGAATCACAGGTTTATTTTAAAATAATTTGAGGGAGTAGGGACAGAGAAAGGAGAGAAAGGAAGAAGAACATAGGGACTGGGAAGCAGGATACCGCTTCGAGAATGTAACATTTACATTTGTAAGCACTGGTGTGGTTAATGGCTCTAAAATAGCTCTTAGGCATTGATGCATGAAATCCATTGCCAGGTCCAGGTGTTGAAAAAGGACTTGACTGATAAGAAAAGGCTGGTCAGAACTGAGAGCACTACCAATGATATAAACAACTGTCATTTGGGGGGAAAAAGTATTAATCACCACTGGAAGTTAATCAGAACACCATTGCCCCTAAATACTGTTACAGGATTATATTATCAGGATCCACACAGAGAGAGGGTGCTGTTATATTACAAGTCAGTAAAAATACATCAAGAAAGCAAAATCTAGGGATTCTAGATAAAAAGATTAATGAACCTTACAAGATTTTGACACTGGGAGTCAAAAATCATGGTTACTGTCAGCTCTCCTGAAAGGCTGACACAGGTACAGAATCAGTAGGTGCAGACACAAAGTGATGACTCTGCCCAGCCAGTTTGATCTACAAAATTAAGAAATTACCAAGATCCAGAAAGTATTTTTTTTTTTTTTTGAGAGAAACTGAGTGCATTCGTTTAAGCATTGATTCCTGGATTTTCCAAGCAAAGTTCAGACACATGCTCAGCTGGAAGCAGAACAAATTTTCCAGTTTTCTGCTGTTCTCAGCCAGTCCTTCGGATCTGGCTACACTGTAGACAGCTTAAGCAACAAGTTATAACATATTTTTTTGCAAGTAAGGAATACCAGCAACATACTGTAAGAAAACAAGCAAAACATACTTGCAAATTATTATTTTTTTACCAAGGAAATTTAATCATTAGCACTAAAGTTGCCATAGGTCATATTATGCAGCAAGGAGAGGTGAAAAATAGACAGAAGAGATAGACTCTAAAGAAAGTGTTGAAAGCCAGTGCTATCCCACCTTAGTCAGCCAGACCTGGACATGCAGCAGCTGTTCAGTTGGAACACTGAAGGAAGAAATAAATTTATAATGAGAGGTGAAAAAGTTTTCCCAAGCTGAAAAGTTTGTGAAAAATCTTCCCAGTCAACACGAGTGGTAAGAGGGATCAAAGTCTTCAAAATTTTTCTTTCTTCCCTCTTTAATTATTTTAGGGGCAACTGCTGACTGCAGTTCCTGAAGTGTTGTTAAACACATTTGCCTTTGTATTTGAGTTTGCTGCAGGGAAAAAAAGTGCTGGACATTGACATTGGATTGTTAAGTGTAGCCTGATTCTGACCAGAAGAATGATCTCCTTGAGAGAAATTTTGATATTCCAGTATTAGACACTAAGGTACAGAAAACTGCAGATGAGTAAGGAAAGCATGAAGAAAACTAAAGAAAATGTCTTGAAGGGCAGCACTCTCAGCGACTCTTTTTATAGGATTTTTGGAAAAAACAGAATTTTAACAAGTGACACTTAAAATTCATCTGCATGTAAAGCTAGTGTCAGTTTCTCCTACCCAATAAAACAAGGATAAAAATTCTTGAGTTCACACCCTCCAGCAAATTCAGCTAAAAAACTAGAGGGAGCATCTAGTGCATCTCACTGTAGTGCAGAATCAAGGTCCTTGAAACTTTATACCATCAAATGATGAAGCTAAAAGTCCCTGGTAGCCATTGAGCCTCAGGTCAGATATTCCACAGCTGCACTCCAAACACAAAAAGAACTTTTATCTTAAGCCTACCATGATACTTTGGATGCCTTAAGCAAAATTCTCCTCTTTCACATGCACACTGCATTTCATCTCTGATGCTGTTTGCTCTCCTCTTGTGGGCAGAGTTGGTGGGATTCCCACATGAGTGGAGAAGGCAGACTAGCACAGCCAAGATCTTCTCTTGATTCCTTGGGGAAAGAAGTTGTAGTTTAACAAGGCTGCCCAGGAAGATCAGAATGGATATTAACATTGAAACATTTGTCTCCCTCCAGCATCAAAAATGCATGTACCCCACTCCAGTCATATACATGGAAGAACAGGAAGATTGTGAACAAATTTCATGACTTCATTCTGCTAACTCACCAAGATTTTATCAGCTTACTTTATCATTAACAAACAAACAAACACCACATTTCTGCTGGATGAGAAAAGGTGCTGCCCTGTATCTTAACATATACTCAAGTATAATATCTCAGGTATGTATTAAGAACAGCACCCAAAAGCACTTAATAATGGATAGGGCTTTAGTAAGAGCCTTTACTGCCAGTGATGAAAGCTACAAGCAGGTGCTGAAGAGAATAAGCATAGGGATGACAAGACTAGTGCAGCACTAGCATTAGTGTTGTGTGCTACTTGCTCTACAGCTGTAGTTTGTAGGAGCAGAAAGAAGCCATGTGCCAAGAGAGGGGAGAGAAGAGGGAGGCAGTAGTTGGCCAAACTGAGGAATTTTGCAGCTGCATGGGTTATGGATACATACGAGTAAAACAAAGGAAACTCCAGAGCCCATTTTTCGTTCCACTAACTATCTGGCCTCTGAACTCTGATCATCTGCTCCCCCTACAGCTATAGTTCTCCTGCTTATTTGAGGATTTAATTTCAAATTATATATGTGCAAAACCAGACTGAAATCCCATTTTACCACTGGTTTGATCACTACTGTCTGAACTATAATTCTAAAATACAGTGACTGTAATGTAGTTATGTTTCTTGTTTGTTCTTTGTAGTATAATAAGATACAGAAGCCAGGAAACCACTGTATCAAGCACTGTGCAAACATATCCTTGTACAATTCTTCCTTCATGAGTTTACAATATAAAGACACAAGGGTTGAACTATGTTAACACTACTGCTACTTCCTTTTTTTTTTCCTAGGCTCTGAAAGACCTAAACATCAAGTTGACTGTATATATTATAAATATTTTCTAAATATTATTTACCCAAGAGACAGGATAGCGGCTTTGAAAGTATAAGTACAATGTACAATCACTTAAAATACACACAACTTTCCCATGCCTCTCCCTTGCAATCCATTTAACACAAACACTGTTTTCTCCTAACGCCTTTATGTTAAACATTTCCAACAAAAAAACGGAGCTTGCCTTTGCCTTCAAGGCACCTCTTAACAATTGTATCATTCCTTTGCCCAGACAGAAGTGTTTTCTAGTTGCCCCATTTCTGACTGTGGTTTTTTTCCACACTATCATAAATTTAACAGAACTTTCAACTAGACAGGGCAGAATCCCTTTAAAAATATTTCTGTTGCAAACTAATTTCTCCTTGCTACATATAATTGCCAGCAGTTTTCTGTACTATGCTAATTTGCCTTTTTTGTTTGTTTGTTTTAGATTATGCCCAAAGGTGGCAGGTCTTGTAGGGCCTATAACTCTGAAGTGGCTGGTCCAATGGACAGCTTGACACAAGTTGTAAAAGAGAAACAAAACTGGAGTTTATGATAAATATGATGCCACATTCAGTTCTGAAATAATTCCATCTTCTTCTGCCCAAAAATGTAACTTGAAAATTAATCCTTCCAGTGGGTTTCCCAGTGCATATTTTCTCTCCACCTTTAAGTACTAAACTCAATGACCAAGGGACTGTTTCCATTTTGTATCTCACACAGAACTGAGCAGGTCTGTAATTTGTGAAGAATATGTGAAAGTGAACAAAGAACGTACCACCTGAAGTTTCCATTGCAGAAAACTGAGTAAATTATACCCAGACATTAAATATTAGTTTCCAGAACAGACTGGAATAGCCTCTGCTTTGAGACCCACTAACAGATCTCTTGTGATTTTTCTTTCAGGAATCATATTTAGACTGAACATTTAACAAATTAATTGAAGTTGCAAAAATTTATGATCTTGATGGAGGTTCTCATTTGTTTTAGAAATGCATCTTTTCTTCCCCTTTTAGGGAAGCTGTGACATTCACAAATTATTTAGATATCATTATAATAAAAGAATACCTCAGAATCATCTTTCTGTCACGTGTGCATTGCTCAGGAAAACCTTCAATATTTTGAGCAGTGGCAGGTTTATCTTTATTAGCATCAGTGGTTTCATCTTAGTATGTTGAATTTTAAATAATTTATTCTGATGATTAAAAGATCAAGAAATTCATTTAATGGACATTTAATTGCTGAAGAGGCTACCTACCATTTTAAAGCTATTCATCATGTGTTAAGTAGTTTATTACATGTAACTAGCCCATTCAAGATTCAAGGAGCTTTGATTTCACTAATATTAATATTTGTCCTAAGTTACTACTAATGATGGATACCAGTTTGAAATGATCTCTTTTCCTTTATGTATATGACCTGCAACCACCCAAGCTGTGATCCCGCTGCAGATGCACCAAAGAATCCATCTTCTAGTTACAGTCATGTCTAGTTTTTCCTCTTTGCTCTATACTTAACAAAACAGCTGTAGGATTTTGGAGGGAAATGAGCAATTTTATTTTATTGTGTATTCTAAATAGTTGACTACTCAGCCAAAATAAACTTTGGCCTTCTAGTAGCTTAAAGGCAGTATTTGCACATGTAAAACAAAACATACAACAATTCATATCACGATGAGTGCCAGATGTTCATGGGAGAAAACACACAGCTGTTGGGCTTAGATCACCTGAACTCATTTAAAAGCCAAAGACAGCAGTCACCTTTGTTGAGCTGTCAGATTAACAGAGGGACTGCAAAGACTGGAAGCAAGGATGAGTCGTCTCAGTTACACTGGAGAATGGCAATTTATGCCTCATCAGCCAGCTGTCATGTAAAATTCCCTGTGACAGACAGGATTAAAAATAAGTAATTTGTCTTAAATGTCCTGTTATGCATATTGAAATAATCTAGTTATAGTTACTCTTTTATTAGCAGTTGAATGTTTCTCAAGTTTGCTGCAAAACCTATTTGACAACATTTCTTCTATTCTTCTATCCAGCAATACCATTGAGCAGTTCAGAGAGAAGCTATTCATCAAGACTAAATATCATCATGCTATCAATTACAAGCAAATGGACGGACAGTCCCTGAATTCTCTATAATAATAATATAATAATAGCTAGAAATTATGATTATCCTGCATATACAATCAAAGGTAAATATTGGGTAATACATAACCCTGATATGGCGCTTCAGTAGAGATTAATTTTGCTCAAAAGATGAAAATAGTTTACAACAAATAACTACTGAAGTTGGAGTTACCCTAGCGCTGAAAGAAACTCTGGCAAAACTAGTCCCCAAAACAGCACTTTTCTTAAAAGGCTACAGCTACAGAATTTTAAGTCATTTTGATGAAAACCAGTTGTAAGACTAAACACATTATTCTATTTCCAGTACTGAATTACAGTAAAAGCAATAAATATTTTCCTCAGTTTTCTGGGCATTCAAACAGCAGGATCACATTTTCTTCTAGAAAGATTCAGGAGTTATGGTGTTTGGATCAGTTATCCAAAATTCTGCTAGTGTACACAGTCACAAACATAAACATATTATTTTTACATCACAATAATCAACTGAATAATCTATTTTTAAGTCTATTTTTTGTTGAGGTCCTATGTTATATATGTACCTGCAGAAGACACCTAAAAATCTGTTGTGTTTACACATATTGGTTTCAGTTCTTTCTGAAAGACAACAGTAAAATTCACATGCTCCTAGCTCATGAAAGCTCCAAGAGTCCACGCATTAAGATCCTTGTTCTCAGACTCCATGTGCACATCCGTACTGAATTTCCCCAGGACAACTCTGCAAACGGCAAAATAATACACCTAAGGTTTTAGATTTTGTGAATCTTACTTAAAAGGACTTACTCTGTCCCCACTGAGAACCAATATGCTTTAATATTTTTCTGATAAACAAATTATGTCATGGTAGAAAATTCAGGATGTATTAAACATCTGCTGAGAAGTTTAAATCAGCCTTTATGGAAAGACTTTAGGCAAAGAGTCTATGAGGCCCATCTACTTTCCATAGGGTACAAGAACCCATGAGATTCCTATAGTTTCATACTCTGCTATTAGTTAAGGACTTTATTACTTCCTAAATAAATACAGCAATTCAGTCCATAAACTCACCAATGTGTAACATATTTAGTACAACAGGCCTGGCATTACCCATCTGAACATGTGATTACCAAAAACAGGTGAACAATTTTTCAAAGCACTGTATTCCTGTATGCACTGAAAGAAACAGTCAGAAAAAAAAGGTGAAACTATCGTAATGAAATGTAACAAATATCTTAAATATTGTCATTGCTGTAAAATCTTACATGTGGTTTCACGGAAATACCCCCTTTTTATTAAGGTTAATAAATTCAATGCTTCCTAAAGTTGTTGCCTCAACTGAAGATTTTAATTGCTATAATAGCGCAAAAGATTTATTCACACATCTGGTTAGAATTCCTTGTCTTTGACAAATTTAATCAGTGTAATTATCTATTTAACAGACACATAGTTAGATGAGGAGAAACTTCAACAAGATGTAATTTACATGCTTCAATTAATCTTTCTAAAAATTTATATAATCTACCAGATGGATCAAACTTTATGCGAGTATTTGACCAAAGCCTATAAATCAACAGTGACATGTTTTCTTTCAGGAAGTAGCATGAGAAATTAATATTGTTTCACAAAGTTAGACAAAGGAATTGTAAATCTTACAATAGTGCCCTTCCTCATAAAGCTATCTACTACCTAGGGAATATTAATGATATAGCATTCTTAAAGATGGCAAAGAAAGGATAGGTTAATATATGTTATTCTTGTTAAATAATTTTCTTTTATTAATTTAAAGAACTTCATAGCCTTGCACTACTGTAAATGAATTCACATTAACACTGATGAGCAAATAGTGAAATTCCCCAAAAGGCAGATCTCTCAGTTAGACCATCTAATCTCACAGCACACTGTCAAAGCAGAGACACTGCTCTGATTTCATATTTTCCATTACCATTTTTAAAAATGTGAAATATTGTGATATGAAAACAAAATCTGACCCAGGGAGCTGCTAATATTCTAGGAAAGGCTCCAAGAGATGATTTGTGCTGTACAGGAGAGAGGACTATGTCACTGCTGACCCTCCCAGTCACAGATGGCTCATCATTTCTGCCTGCCCACAGAGGCAGTGCCCCGGCCAGGGAGTCTCTGCTGCTCCACAGAATGCTGGTACCACAGTCCTGGGGCTCAGCACACCTGCAGTTGGCTATCTGAGAACAGCTCCGGGTGTACAGGCTGAAAGCCTCTCAGTTTAGATGAGCCTGGACCTCCCAAGATGCCCTCAGAAGGAAAAGTAAACTCACTGCTTCACCCCCCACTAATCAAAACACACAGCAGCTGAAGTGCGATGGTCTGCAGTAGGTCACTGTGTTACCACCGTCTTACTCTCAGCATTACCACATGCCCATGTGGCCAAGAAAAAGCAACATTCAGAGCTGCAGCACCCACAGGAGCCCCCTGCCATGCTCCTCTAGAGCCATGAGCCACCAGACAAACGGCAGGACTCACTAAGGAAAGGGGTCTTGTCCCAGCTGAGTGCCTGAAAGCCTTATAGAGGTGATCAAGGCTGCTGCTGCCTTGTACACAGTTGTTGCTGATCAGCTGAGTGATGGCATCTGCCTACAGACCAGCTTAAAGCATCTTCAGGCAAAAAGAAGAATAAAACTTGCATCTCTGCCCTGCTATGAGAATGAGCACCACATCTAAGTGGGATGCCTAATCCATTCACTGTTTAGGCAACCTTTAAAATGAAGCCTTGTTCACCAGCTGAGCATGCTACCATGCTGTTATCAGAGTATGCCTTAAGATTAGGTACCTCTGAGTGACAAGTAATACTTTTCATTCTTTAAGCGCAAGCAAAAAGCCATAGGAAAAGGTTTGTGTGGTATAAAAGCGTAGTCTCTTGGTTGTGACCCTCAGCATTCCGCACTCTGAGAAGGAATAGGAGCTTTGACAGCAATTAAGGAGCCGGCAACATGCAGTGCAATCCAGACAGTGCAGTGTCGAATTGGGTGGAAACAAGAATTTGATTTAAAACTTCCACTTGTTAAATACATCTTTCCATCCATCTCTGAGTCAGCAGCATCCCTCTCAATAGTGACACAAGGCTCAAGAGGAAACAAAAACATTTTGAACTTAACCTATCAAGCCAAAATTTAAAACCATCTGAGGTTCACTCTGCTCTAAAAGAGAGGGTGGGGGTATTCCTTTCTAACCATGAGTTGTACTTCAAAGCTACACTCTTTTAACTTCAATGTGAAAAGCAGACCTAGTGCTCTAAAGCTACAAAGCCCTAGTGCCCTTGATGTCTTAAAGATTATTTCAAATCAAATCAAAATTAATACCAGATGGGGAGGGGCAAGAAGGCCAGAGAAAGTGAAAAAAAAAAAAATAACTTTCTGTTTTATCTGCAGTTATTTTTGGCACTTCATATTGGTACTTTAATTTCTTTACCCTTCAGCCTGCTATGACTAACTAATTCCAAGTCTAACTGGTAGTGACTACTGGCAATTTTGCTCTCTTGTGAGATAATTACAGCAGTTAATTTTTCCAGATTTTTTTTTAATTGTGCTAGACATATACATAAAAATTTATTTGCAAATACTATTCCCTTGTTGATTATGTCTTCTGCTTTTTCATTTCACTGCTGTGTGCAACCTGCTTGTTCACTTAGGCCCTGAATCCTGCTGGAGCTTATGTCCAGAACTTACTGCTCATATGGAGCCAACCAATGGGACTATGCATGGAAGCTCTCTCATGCAAACCATGGATACATGCAGGGAAAAAAAGCTCTTACTTCACAGTGTAGAAATACCTATTACAAATTCAACTTGGAAACAGAGAACAAGATAGCACATTTTTCAGTCTTATGCTTTCCATAAGGAAACAAAAAGAATAATGTGCAAAACCAACAAATGACCCTCTGGCATGAAAAACTTGCAGTAACCAGCATAAGAAAAAACCCCACAGACTAAAATTAATTTACATGGATTACTGATGGAACTTTAAGAACATGAACTCATTCCCAACACAACCTGTTTGTGGTAACTTGGAGTAATCTTGAGGGATATATTTTAAGAAGATGAAAAGGTCCCTTTTTACAATGTTGCTAGTTCAACCTAACTGAAAACCCAACAAAAATATAAGATAATTTGGTTTAAAGTCTGCTAAACTTCTCTTGGCAGCCTTGGCTCCAGCATAGCTTATTTATTTATGTATGTATATTATGTTCAACATATATATTATATTATACTATATTATATTTATTATATAATATAGGATTCAAAAAAGCCATATGGAAAAACATTAAGGCTTCAAAGCCAAACAGAAAACTTAGCAAAAAAGCCAGAGTTGAAGTTGCCTGTCCCACACAGTGCTGTCTGCTCATGCCTATATATTTTGACACTATCTCCCATTACACAACTGCTTACTCTTTTCCCTAAAGAAATTCTCACCCAGATATTGCATATTTTCTCCCTCCCTCACCCAAAAATGCAGGACATTCTGTTATTTACTGCCTGAAAGCCTTGCTGTGAGGGCAGGATTCATTTCCTCAGTGGTGAATGTGGTGTTGCCCATCCCCATAGTAACTGACTGCTTCAACCACGTACATATTTTCACAACACTCCTGTCTCCATCCTCCATCTCTCCACTTGGTCCCAATCCCTTTGGCAAGCTGTTGCCTTCCACAGTTTCACGCCCCAGTCACACAATTCCTCATGCAATCTCTGTCTCAGCCACACCTAGAGAATGAGGTTTCCATCCAAGTCGTAACACCAGCAAAAAAATTGGAAAATGTCGTGTTTAACCCGGACTTCCTTGATTTCCTTCTGACAAAGCTCCTCTCCAACTCCTGCAGACTCACTCAAAAGAAGAAACATCAGCCTCAATAGCCAAAGTTTAGCAAAATTTTTGTAGACTATGTGCAAGGAATTGGAAGGGATAATGTAACGTAAATGTGCAGAAGTTGCAGCAGCTCTAATAATATTTTTTATAAAAGAAGACACTGGTCTCTAGGGAAAAGGAATGTGAACTGAGAAAAAAAAAAAAGGCACATGGGTTTAAAAACACCCCCTGGAGTAGAGGGAAGCACTCACTTGTAAAAGCCACTTTCAAAGTTAGGCGAGTTTCATTCTGCACTACTTTAAGGGCCACCTCCCAGTGAAATGTGCCAAGGAAAGAAAGGTAATTTTACAGAAAGCAGGCAGTGTTAACAGTTGTAGTGAAAAGTGTTATTTATGTGTATTTTCTAATTCAAAAAGCAAAATATATTACATATCCTGAATTAACTCTTGTTATCTTTTCAGATATGAGATTTCATTTAAAATAAGAGTAATAAGAAATTACACTTAAATACTATGCGGGTTTTGGGAGGGTGTTAAACACAAGGTTAAAATTTCTTGTCTCTAGAGTAACTGGAAAAAATATTCTTGAAAACTTTCTCCCATTAATACACATTTTGGCGGTAAAATCAACACACTCCTGCATAATGAGGAACAATCTATGTTGATAGCCTGGCCACTCACAAATACAAATCCAGGTTCTCTTTATTAAGGCTGTGTTCCTCTGCATCCTTGTCTGTTGATTCTCCTGGACCCAACAAATATAGCTGCATTACTGATCAGGATTGTCAAGACAAACCAGCTATAGATACATAGCTGAGATCAAATATATCTCTTTTGCAATATTCCAGGGTTGAACTTCATGACCTTGGAAGTCTTTCCCAACCTCAATGATTCTATGATCTCTGAGCAACAGCTCCTAAGAGAAAACCATAGATCTACATGGGGAATACCATGCTATTTAAATCTTTGCTGTCCTAAAACCTAGCGGTCTCTTCTCTGTTGGCCTCTGAACAAATGCCTCTCAAACACTGAGTCAGAGGATGATCCTGCCACTGGCTCTGAATCTCAGAGTTCACAGGCTGAGTGCAGATGCTCAGGGCCAAGACTGGTGGCCTTCAATCCAAGTGTCCGAGGCTGGAGGCAGGTCTGCGCTCCATCGGTCACTGCTGTCCCTCTGTAGCTCCCCCACACAGCACAGCATGGCAGTTGAGCTCCTTGCAAGTGCTCCCATGGTCAACAGCAAAATATTTTCATTTTTGTAGGCTGAAAAATGCCGTGGCAGCATAGAGGTACTGGCCTTCCACTGTGCAGTATCAGCTCTGATAGCAAACCTCTGTTAGAGGTGTGAGCAAAACTCACTTTTATCAAATAATTTATATATCAGCCTCTAGAGATCTCACAGCATTCAGACTCCACAGGAAGCCTCCCCATCTCCAAACATCATAGAACAAGGCAGACAAGTCTTTCCTGCTTGCAACTTTGAGAACAAGTACAATATCTCAAGTAAAACAAAACTACAATCAGTAGCATGATGAGGAAAAAAAGTGGACCAAGGTTTATTTCACCTTTTCAAATCCCAGTATATTTTTGGAACATTTATTCAGCTGGTCTGGATAAAAAGTAAGATCTTAAATATTTTGAAGTATTATCAGATGTAAGACTCTCTCATAAATTACAAATTCAAAGGTCAATGACTCTATGAGTGTAAACGGTAACCAATTAGTAATCAAAGGCAGAAGTCCAACTATCATGAAATCCATCTCCTGACTCCATTAAGTAGGAGATTAAGTGCTGTGTAGCTCCATAGATAAACACTTAGTCCTTTATGCATCTATTATTTATTAAAATTTAACAAATGTTTTGAAGGCCACAACAACTTAGTGTAGAAACAACCTTGAAAAGAGGAGCCTTTGCTTTTTGGCCACAATTACTTGCACTGCTTGTAGTTTTAACATTTTCTAAAACAGGAACTCTGCATGTGAGGGACATAAAGGGACATAAAGGCTTAGGATGGTGCCAGCCACCTCCTTGGGCTGTGACGTATTGAGCTGAGGGAGTAGAAACCTTGCCATCTCACCAAACAACAAGTACAGATTTCCTGAGGTGTTACTGCATGTCTGTAACAGAATCAGAGAGAGAAGTTCAGACCTCTTGGTTGAGATCTGAGGGCTCCATCCATGGAAGTTGGCTCTCCTTTTAACTGCCTAATCAACAGCATTTAACAAGAATTCCTCTCTGATAGGGGATCTGCCTAGACGTCACCACTGAGCACTGAAATGGGAATTGTTTTAGTCAATAACATCCACTGTTAACACATCCACGGATCCTAGCAGCGATGGCTCAGGCAATGTCATCAAACATGAAAGAGTGTCTCCAGCTCTTGCCTCCTCCTCAGAAGGTGTTGCAATGCCAACATGTAACTTCTTCATGTTGAACATACATTGTGGTATTACTATTCACTTTACACATGAATGTACCATTCTGAATTGTAGAAATATAAAGACAGACTCCCTTTGGACTCTCTGGAAATTCATGGGGCCTCATTTAGCCTCCCCCTTGAGAGCTGGAAACAGGAAGGCTACTCAGCCTTTACCATCTGGATGAGTAATTTTAATGAGGAAAATCAGTGTCACCAGGCATCACAGACCACACAAAAGTGGGCTATTGCCATCATCAAAATCCATCCTATGGACCTTCTCATTTCCACTTCTAAAAGTACACCTGAACCTCTCTTTACCCATATCATTCTGCATCCATGTTTGGCTCCTGAACCCTACTTAAAATGTCAGCTCTTTGCAACAAGGCCATCACTGGTTTCTGCATTTGAACAGCATCAGATTTTGGTAATTCCAGAATACAGTTAAGGTTTTAGCATTTCCTGATAAAGATAATAGATATTCTTCCATTTCCTCTAGCAAACAAAAACCTCCAAACCACAAAGGGGAGAGCAATGCCTTGATTTGACTGATTTGACGAAATGTATATCATTTACATGGCATCATCACTTGTATGGCATAAGCATTTAGATACATGACATACTAACACTTCAAATATAAATTAACAGGCTTTGCCTAGTTTCTATACAAGGGGACAACCTCACCTTTGGTGCATATGGACACAATGACATTAGTGTCAGTGGCAGCCATATGCTAAACACATGATTTTCCCATGAAGTTATTCTTGATCCGGGAACAAAACTACACAAGAAAACTTCCAACCAATATGAAGTAATCTATGCCATTAAGTTACACCCCCTTCCTCAAGTCACTTATTCACCTTCAGATGTAAGAAAATAAAAGAAAGGTACACTAAAACAGCAACTGCTCTTTTTGTGAAAAAACATGTCAGAAAACCCAGAGAGGAATGTAAAGTATTGCTTTGGAACAAATTTCAGATAGGCTGAAAGGGCACTCTGTGCATTTCTTCTCTCTCTTCACTGCTGTTTCAAGAAACCACTTTAAAGGTACAGAAAAGGGGCAGGTCATTTTACGCTTAAGGTAATCATCTACCTTCACTGAATTTTATGTTTTAAAAACAAAAAAAAAACAAACCAAAAAAAAAAAACAAAAAAAGCCACAAATTATTTTATATAGAAAAAAGTTAAAGAGATCAAATTTCAAAACTTGGGGTAACCTTAGCCCTGAAATCAGATGCTTAGGTTTTCAGTGTCTCATTTTAAGCATCTCTGAAATATCTGAAATATCCTCTATATGGAACACAGACAGGCCTGTCTCTTGGTGCCAGATGTTCTTTGATGAGGCAGCTGCTTTCACAAAAAGAAAAAAAAAAAAAAAAAAAAGGGAAATTCTTGAAAATTATTATTATCTGCTGTGTTTCTGCCAGTAACAGTAACACGTAAGGAAAAAAAAAAAAGTGAATTCAATATCTGGGAGCCCAGGAAAAGATGTCTTTGCAGGCTGACTTTCTGCATGTGGCACTGATGTCAAGACGAGGTCAGACAGTGGTGAGCAGTATAAGAAAAAAGTCACTTTTCTCTACAACTTTTGGACGGCCTGAGGATTGCAAGTCAAAAAAACGCTACAGATTTTCCCAGGAGAGTCCATGAGAAGTTGTCTTCACCTAAACACTGACCAGGGGTTCTTCTGTGCTCCAGCTCACTGTCACCTCAGCCATCCTTAAAGAATGTGTGCCAGGCCACATCAATCTTGTCTTCTAAGAGAAATTCATTCTCATATGCTCCTCTTCCATATTTTTTAAGTTGGATCATCTTCCCAGTCTACATTATAACATATAAACAACTGTGCTGCCTTAGTGACAGTAAAGTGGAGGGAGGATTTGAACTACCGTAGGCTGATACTACTGGGAACACCCAAGTGCTTTGGTGAAATGACAAGAGTTGGTTTGCATTCTTCCCATTGCCCTGCTTCCCACTGCAGCTCTTACTGCATGTAATTAAACGTGAAAGGTGAGCTGTGGTCAGGCATGTCACTTTTGCACCACAGCACTGCAAGTAACAATGTTCCAGTGCTCTGCAGGGCTTCTTGGACCTGCTTAATTTACTGCATCAATATAGTGTGTATCGACATGGTTTAGAGACAGATATATTTAATATCTACCATTAATAATTGCAGATATTTCCAAGTTATAGCCAGGTCATCTAGCATGTGCTTCTAGCAGTACTGAAACATTTGGCTTAAAACAGTAAATAGACAGGTGAGGAGGGAACCCAACATCTATCTAAAACCTTGCTAGTACCATCTACCAAGACATGCATGTGTGCACAAGTGTACGGAGGCTTCTATATATTCTCACATACACAGATGTATATGTATGTGTGAGCAATATATTGTTCTACTAAAGTGCACAGCAACAGAAGGAACAGTTACAGACAGAATGGTTGCTGTTGAGGATGACTGCAGTTGCCAAGGACACAACAGGAACCACTGCTCTAATGCATGGAATAGTTAAAAGAATTAATAAATAAATTTTAAAAAGTGGTTTCGGCAACTTTTTTGTTTTTACAAGGTTATTTAGGGGCAGGATCAGACCAGAACAAAAAAAAAAAAAAAAAAGACTAATTTTTTTTCATAAATTCAAAAGAATACCAAGACATGACTAGTAACTCAAGCAAAGCAGAATACCAGAACACCTCAGTGATAAAGAGCCTTAGCCTTCAGCTGTCAGTTGTGTGTCTTCTGAGCAGAAAGGGACATCTTTTAATGTGTATGGCTTGTATGATGTCAACAGTCAGCTAACCTTGCTGGGATAACTTTTATAAACTTGAGCCTGTTTCTTACCTGAAATACACCTTGTCGAGGTCCATCTCAATTATTTGGCTATAAGAGGGACACTGTCAGACTGTACACTTGCACAGTAGAACCACTGATAACACAGTTTGATGCCTCCCATGTCTAAACAAAGTACCAGTCAAAACTACCACTCTGTCACAGTACACAAGCACAGGACATTCCCACAAATGTCCATGGCAGTCCCACTGGATGGAGTACTGTGGTTAATCTGCAAAGAGTTCCAAGACATAGGTTTGTACAAATTCACATAGGAAGCATTTCCAGCTCCTCCAACTCAGAGCCAGAGATTCTGCCAGATCTGGAACATCCAGTTTCAAATAACCTTAAACAATGTGTATTTGAATTTCTTGGTGAATAGGTGTCAATTAGACCAGTAAGGTCCTATAAACAGGCAAAAAACAAGTAGGCAATTCACCAATTTTCATTGCTCAGCACTTCTACCATGCTAGGGAGTTAAGAACAGAGAAACAATCACAAAGACCAGAATTATCATGACCTGCTTATACCATCTTGAATGGATACTGCAACATCATAAGGAGTGCTACTTGGAGTTGGCTAATATCAGTGCCTACACAAGGATCCAGATTCAAACTTTCTCAAAGCTGAGTCAGAAACAGTCGCCATGATCAGAATATCTTTCATATTGGAGAATAATTCACTTATTTATTGCAGGAAATCTTTGTCTGGCAAACCTGCTGTAGCAAGAGATCTCTGGTTCCATAAAATTCCAAAGAGAAATACAGGTAAGTTGCAACATGCAGTTTCCACACACAAACTGATCTCTGAGGAACACCTTTTCCCTCCTCTCTTTCCAGTTAAGTTCTCTGCTAATGATTCAAACCAGGTGAAGCAAACTGCTTTGATTAACTTCATACTTAGAAACAAATAATGATGCTTCTAAGAACTTAGCTTGCATATAGCCCTCTGCAACATGACAGGAAAGTTATTTTTCATATGCTGAATGACAAAGAGGATTTTTACCAGTAGCAGATCAGTGTTTATGTCTGGGGAATCTTCACGGACTACAGTTGCCATAAACTACCATGTATCTGTTGGCAGCATAAATGTTTTGCTACAAGAGGCAAATCCATAGTTGCAAATATCTGCACCATGGTTTAGCAGACTTTTGCTTCTTATACTGGTTTCCAGTTAGTTTCCAGAAAGTGTTGAAAGTTGTATTTACTTGCCAGACAAATACCTCAAAGCAAACGGGGTGGTATTTGTACCAGTTTACTTCTCATATGTACAACAGACATTGGAATCAACATTATTTTAATCTGTTGAAGCTTGACCTCATCCTCACTACTCCAGCCTAGAAAACTGAAAAATGCTAAGAATCTGATTCAGAAAACCCAAACTTTTGTTCACAAAAGCCACAAAATGTGGCCTGACAGAGAAACATCTATTGAATAACGGAGGTTCATGTGCACAGAGGGTGGTAATGAATTATGAGTAGCCACTTTGAAGTGTCTGGATAAAAAAGGAGTTATAGGACTTTATCATATAACAAAATGCAGGGCTGAGAGCCCAGTTCTTGTGCTGATACTATCTAGCATTTTTCTGCCTTTCCACATGGCCACTCTACAGATCAGTGAAGGACTTACATGATACCAAAGACCCTGCCTTCTTTCATGAGCATGATTTAGGCTACTATGTGCACAAACCCACTTTTATTTTGAAATTGTTGCATTTCACATGAGTGCGTTTTGTTTCTGGAGGGCATGGATTTCCCACTAACCAGTATCAATCACTCTAAAAGGTTTTCCCCTACATTTAATTAAGTGAAGACCTAGTAAGAGGGCTAAATCATATGAATTCAAACTCAAATTTTTTCAGTACATGCAGAGGTAGCAGCAATAGAAAACAGCATTAGAGGTATAGTGCAACAGCACAGGTGTCATGTAGATAGTACCTATACAGCAGCTGCAAAAACTGGACTTGCTTTGCATGTGGAATGGGGACATTCACCTGAAATTTCTACAATTCCAGAGCCTGGGTAGAATTCAACCTGAATCAGTATGGTTAGTGAGTCTGCACTGCAACAAGCTTCTCAAGCAAAGAGGAAAAGGCTGCCCACAGCAGGAGGATGCAGAAACATCCACCCTGTTGTCACAACTACAATTACAGTAAGCTTACACTTGCCTGAGAAAAATAATAGTAATTAAAATATCCAGTTGGTATCCTACGCAAAAGACAATAGAAGACATTCAATTGCTGCTGACTCTACAAATTAAACAAATTGTATCTCAGTCAATTAAACACATTCCTGATTGCAAAATCTGACTGAACCTTCTCCAAGCCTGCTCAGCTGCACTTCAGTATCACCACTACCTGTCACCTCAGTCTCTGCTACTGGGGACATGGCTGGCACCATGTGCCCTTGACAGAGGAGACTGGGAAGCCATCTCATCAGCCTAGCTGCTGACCATACGGAGACAGAGTTAAACTCTTAACTTTCAAAGGCTGGGCATTTAGTCAGGAAGATTAGCAGATCCATAGGAAAAAAAAAATTTGAGAATTGAGAATGTGTAACCTGGTGAGTACAGGCTTATTTGCATCTCTGAATTTCTGGGTGATAAAACCAGGAAAGAGGTTAAACCAAAATACTTCCATTTCCTTTCTTACATCAGTGTGTGGTTCCTGGGGGATATGATTCGTTTTCTTGTAGTTTATGCTAGGTTGTGAGCTCATTCCCTGTTAGAAATGGGTTGTCTGTATAATTGTTACCAATTACATGCAAATTACTCCTAAATGGCACAGACAGCCCATTTGTGCCAAACGTTGGTTTACACTTTGCTCTCCTTCCAAGACAGTGGGGAGATAAAATAGCAATTGAATTGATGAGTGCGATGTCAAAATTTCTCTCCAGTTTCCATTATGCAGTTAAACATTGCCTAACCATTCTTTAACAAATACTGGAATATATCCAGAAATCACACTTCATTTTTTCTAAGATGATCATCAAGTACCTCCTCAAATCTGAGCAAGAAGTACCAGGTCTTGTTTATGCTCCATGTCAGATCTGCAATTCAAATACTACAAATGGGAACTTGATATGTTTTCCTGCACTATCTGTTGGGATTCAGTTTGCAATGATAATTCCCAAGCACCTCTAGGTTCTTTTGTTTCTCACTCACTATGGATGTGAGGAGCATTTGTTCCAAAAAGAGCAAATTGCCCAATGTCAAGTACATGTTCTGGTCACAAAACTGAACAACATTTCAACTATTTTTTTTTTTTAATTTCCATACCATTCATGTTAGACAAAATATCAGAAAAGCAATTGAACATATGAGAAACATGTTTTTTCATTTGCTTTTTCTTTTTAATGTGGGAGTGGCTTTAGTTTACACCCTTCACAATGGGTAGAAAATTTAAGAAACAAAACTGAAATTCCTGAAAGAACTTCAGCCTCAAAGGCATTTATTTCAATGCAGAGAGAATTTATGTGTCAGCAAAGTATGACAGAATGTATTTAGCTTCAAGTGTGTACTTAAATAGCATAGACTTCAAGGGAACTTAAATACATGCTTAATTTTGAGCATATGCTTAAGTGCTTTTGGTGAATAGTATTGAACCACAGCATTCACCTCTTTTTTTAAAGGAGAGAATGCTTTCCAAAGTAACATTTACTTTTCAGGGCACAGTGTGTGTCTTTTAAATCCTCCTTTGATGTTTCTTGGTCTACTTTGTTTTTAAAAGCTCACCAGAAATCAAAAAGGATTAGTAGGTCATGATCCTCCAAGCTACCTGGTATGGATCAGCCCAGGAAAGGACAGAAATGGAGTTTAGTTAGCAAAGAAAAAATGTTTGCCTGAAGCAGTTTGCAGAACGCTTTCTGAGACGTGAATTAATTAAAACCAGTTTGGTATTTTATTTTGTATTTATAATCATATAATTCTAAAGAATATTTTAAATAAGAAAAGTAGAAGGCAGGGTATAGGATATTTAGTGGATCATAACAAGCAAATATGATTATTAATATGTATTAAATTTCTTCAACTATGCCAGTGATATTTCATACAACATAAGCAGTTTTTTACAGTCATCCTTAAAAGAAAAACTTTCCTGAACTGAAGTCTACTTACCATGTTGTGATTTTTAAATGAGGACTTAAATTAATATTTTTTTTTAAACATTGATTGCTAATGTGACATTAGAGAGTAGAAGTAGAGAAAGTCTTGAAAGTGATATTAAAAAAATATCTGGATTCCTATTTCCTCCAAAAATCGGTGCTCTAAATATGGTATCTGAGCAAACACAAGCTCTTGACCTCAAATCTATATTCTTCTCTGAGGTTCGTCCACTCGGATAAGGACGGCTGTGTAGCGGTTAAATACAAAACAAACCTGAAAATTGGTACCTTCTGAGGTTTGGTTCTGACCAGCCTTTGAAACAAGATTGCTTTCAGTCAATCGGTTATTTCAGCACTTGACATCACCCCCACATAAAACAAGGCAAATGGCCAATTAGCTAACTGGAAGTCTTCCAGTTCAAAATGGTGCCAAAATGAATGAAGATGAAGTGGAGTAGGAAAAAAAAAAAAAGTTTAAATTGGCTGAACAGTCAGCTCTCTATGGGAAGCTGAAAATAGAAATCAGTTCATGGAACTCAGGAGCTTCACTATCTTCTATTTGGGGAAGATCAAACTTCGGCATTTGCAAGTTAAACAGGGATCCCCAAGGCTTCTAGAGAGTACTTTATAAAAAGAGGTTTTATATAGGACCTGTGTATTTTGCAAATAAAACTCTAGCACATTAAATTCTAATCACATTCTATTCATAGCATCTGAAATCAGAGTATAAATTTGCTTCCTACGGATAATTATCTGGACTGGAGTTTTAATCTCATATGTATGCCATTACCCCTATGCAAACATGGATAAATTTTGGCTTTTTCTTTTCAGCAGCATTCAGCTATTTTGACATTTTAAGTAGTTATGAGTTAGTTTTAAAAAAAAGACAGCCTAAAGAAATCAGATTATATGTTAATCAGTAGTACTTGAACTAAGAAAGAATACAGCACTGTAGAATAACCTCTTTGCTTGAGAACTAGGGTGGAAATTCCAGAGAGAAAAGTAGTTAATGATGTAGTTTTGTATGTATAATTTCTATAAAAGTCAATGCTGCTTTAAATACATCTATCAGGCCCCTCATACAAGCTGTTAATCTACATCAGAAATGAATGCAAGTACTCTAAATAGGAAAATTCCCCTGCAAAATTTTCCCATTATTTGAAAACTGTTAATTATGTTAAGGAACAGCACTTTAATCTTCTGTCAATGAAAAAATGTAAACAGGACAGTAAAGTTCTAATTAGGTATACCAACACTTAGTTTCTAAACAGTACTCTGTACTATAACTTCGTAAAAACGCCATGAAATACCATGAAACAAAGATTACAAACCTGTGGTGCAAAAGCAACCATATTCCTAACACAAAACAAATGCAAAAAGGAAAAATACAATGGCAATTTATCCAAAATTGCCATTATTACCAAAAAGCAGAATAAGCAACTTCAAATATTACTATGATATTTTTCATATTTTCCAGGCTATCAGGTTCATTATCAGGTGCACCTGCTGACAAGGAAGTTAGCCCTGTATTCAAAAGAAGCTGTCTGATGTAAAATCCCTTTACTTCCAGTGAAACCCAAATAGTGATTTAAAGAACAAGGGTTTTTTGGATCTCTAATGATGCAAATAGTACTGACAATTTTCAAGTTCCTCAAAAGAGCGCACTTGACATAATGCTCCTAGTGACCTCGTATGTGTCTCAAATTTAAAAAAAGTTATTCTGGTTACAAAGCAGCCTCATGTGGTTTTATGACCTTTATGAACTGTTAAAAGAATAATGTATTCAGAGAGATCATGAGCTCATCACGGGTTCTGGTACTTGCAACAGATGGTTGTAAGGGAAAATACCTTCATGCTGTTAGCGAAAGAGATTCAATTCGACTTCACCAAACTTTAGAACCACAAAAGACAGTAAGTTGCATAAGTCTAATAACACTTCAGGTCCATGTTTTAAAAACACTGGTATTCTAAGGTACGGCCAGACACAATGTACCTACTGCTATCCACAGCACCACAGGAAACTGACCCCAGAAAGGAGCTGAACTGAGCAACAATCTTTAACAGCGGAGCTGTTACTGAAATGATTAGTTACAACAGCTCTGAGCAGGCAGATCACTTCGCCAGTGTGGATCTGTGTAAGATCAGGGCCTGAGCACGTTTATTCCCTTCATCTGGCCTCAGCTTCAGGAAAAAACATGCTTCACTCACTCCATCCTGCTCCCCATGTCAGTGGACAATAAGCATATGTCTCCTCACTTTCAGAGAGCTATGCATTATTTAACTTCAATACTGTTTGTTGAATTGCTTTCAACCAATTCTCACCTTGGAAAACACTTTTAAGTGCATTAATATGGCACATGATTCAACTCCACCATATGTGAACTGTGTGAATCAGTAGTGGGATGTTACTTACAGAAGGGAACCCAGGGCAGTGACTCGCTTGCCTCCCTCTACACTTCTTTAAATAAATTTGTTTCTAGCCCTCCAGTCACCAGATAGCCCTTGCCTTCTTTGCAGAACAGTGCCTACTATCTCTCTCCCTATTGCTTAATCCTTCAGAATTATCTCTGACCTTTCTGTTCAGCCTAGAGGAACTTGGGCCATAGCACTGGCAAAGGCACTGGTGAATCTTCAAACCCAGCTGCTGCAGCACTTCAAAGGCAGCTACCACAGCTAAGGATTTAGGCTGCAGCTGGAATCCAGAGGCTTGAGGTGGGGTCCCTAGGGCTGAGTAAAAAGCGTAAAGCTCATTTGTAAGGATTAAAACGTGGACAGGTAATGGATCTCAGTGGGGCAGGAAGGGTAGGAAAAAGCAGAGAGAGTGGAAATCAGTATACAATACAAAAAATCTGAGGAGGTTAAGAGGGGCAGCAAAGGGAGGGGCTGGGGACATGGAAGACAAGAGATTCCTAGTTAGGATAAATAATATACACATATGTTAGGGAGGAAGAATGAAGGTAGTTCAGAATTGTAAACAAAAATACCTTTGTAGAAGGTAGGCCTTTAACATAGTATTTGGTGAAAAGATCAATGGGAACAAAATGCAAAAGGAGGTACAAGTCAAAGGTGGCTAGAAAAACAAGCACTGAGAACAAAAAATTGTGATGAGACCAAGACACAAAACTCATCTGTAAATCAGCTTGGAGTGGGACATCTTTCATACTGCAGGATTACCTCAAATGTAAATTTTTTTTATTCAAGGTAATAATGGGCTCTGAATATTAAGTTATGAAAAAAAAAACATTTTCTTTTGAAAAGTAAGATTACAGAAGTTTTTAAGAGAAAAGCACTGTTGGGTCTTCGAGACCGTTATGTATAACGTGAGAAGCAAGTAAAGACTACAAAGGTGACACACATTAGACTAGAGAAAGATGGCTCCAGCCATCTGCCTGAGCCAGGCTGTGCTCAGGTCCTCAGAGAGGGGGCAGTTCTTGTCAATATTTGAACATACAGGCAGAATTCAGGGCACAAACACATCAGGAAATCTGAGCGTTCAAAAAAACTTTCCACCTGCTTTGAAGGCCATAAACTTTTGAACTTATCAACTAATTTAGAAAAACTCTTGGAAGAGAAGTTCTCATCTGGTGGTAGTGGAAGACGAGTTCACCTTACAGTTGCAGTTAACTATTATGGTGAAGCTATGGATGAGAGATGAACTCCACGGGACAGGAGCAAGAACAGATTGTAACCCTAGAATAAACAACATACTGCAAATTCACACCTACCTTAAAATAATTTCTCAGCATCTTAGTTTCTTTCTTAGAATTCCCCACATCTGAACAATGAAATATTACACACTACATCATATCATGGAGCTATAAAACTATGTGGCAAGCTAACAAATAGCACTTTTTTTCCATCTGCAATCTTTTTTTTTTTTTTACACATGGTTAAAATAGTTCAACTATTTTATTAAACTACTAATTATTTAACTGCTCCAACTATTAAGCACTTGCTTGAACAGTTTAATAGGAACATTCATTTGAAGAACCTCATAATTTTCACTTGTGATATACAAGCTTCCCTCACAACCTCATTAATTTTCTGAATCTCCAAATGTTTTTGTGTAGTTAAAAGAAGGCACATTCTAGAGTTCAAAGAGGAAGATTTCTAGATTGGAACTGAGATGGCTTTTCTTTCATTCCTTAGCTTTCTGTTCAGATACGCCAGCAGAGAACTGCATGCCGAGGAGACTGCTCGAAAAGGAACAGAGAAGTGTGAAGATCACAGAGCAGACATCTTTTTATTTGTCATTTACTCTGAATTAGAAAGAAAGGAGTACCAGGCAAAGCCATTCCATTTGTTATTTAAAGTGACTGATCCTAATTGATCTATCAACAGTTTCTAGTGCATGTTGAATATATCATTCAACATTTACAGACCAAACTGTTGACTGAGATTCATCCATATTCATAAAGACATATGAGCCTGTGTATTACTGCAAGAAGTAATGCTGATGTAGTAACAAAAATACACAAAACCACTAGCATTTTTTAGAGCATCCATGGAGACAACTTGGGACTTCAGAAAAGTAACTATCTTTATAATAACAGCTTTATTTCAAGCACTGTTTCTCACTGGATATAATTTATACATTTTGTGCTAAGTATATATATATATTAATGGAACACTTTAGAAATTATCTCTAGATAAAACATATTACATAATTAAAATTATTCCAGCAATAGTTTTTCCAAGTTACATTTTGCTGAGTGTTAGTTTAGATCACAGGAGAAAAAAATATTAAAAACGCTTTGGCAAAATACCCTTCCATAGTGATGTCTTTAGAAGCATTTTGAATGCAGGACTTCATCCATTTTTATTCTGGTGCCAGTCAAAGAGACAGGAGAAAACATATAAACAATTATACCATTATACAGTTTTATTTAAATATAATTTAAAAGAATATACATCTTAATTTTTCCAAACGTGTGGTCTCATGTTTGGGTTTCAGCCAGTCAAAAAAACTGTCTGATGCTTCTTCATGGACAATGGTGCAACACACTTTTGAAACTTCCAATTGCATTGTTGCACTGGTCACTGTTAAAGCTCCTGGTAATCCCAGAGCCTGTGCCAAGGCAGGAGGACTGCAAAGGCATCAAACCAGAGAAGATGGTCATTGAACTGCACACATGGAGCTTCTAGGAGGGTTAACGGTTCTTGTCACAGGCTCCTGACTGTAGTTGACAATATCTGCCTTCACCACCCTCTGTCACAAAAGAAAACACAGTAACAATCAGAAAATACAACCTTTATGCTGGCAAGGCATTCAACAGATTTTTTACTATGAAAATTGAAGGGAAAAATAACAGACAAAACAGGAGGTTGGTTCTATCCTAACTCTACAAAAATCTTATTAGGTTCTAATTCTAATTATCAGTTTATCCATACTAAGCAAAAACAAGTGCTTTGGTACGTTTTCACACAACAAACACAACTTTTTTGTTAAAGCAGTAAACACAGTTCTACTTTCATGGAAATTGTTTTGTATTAAGATAAAAAAAAAAAAGTATTTGTTTTCAAAGATTGTGCCGTTCATTCTTTAAGAATAATTGCCTAAATTGTCATTGGAAATTGTGCCTAAGTTTTGATTTTCATCTTTACTCCCAGCACTTCACCAAATAATATGGACCTAATTCAAAGCAAATTTCAAATACAGCCCTATTTCACTAAAACCTTTGATAGGCATACTGGCTAAACACTAAATTAACATAAAAAGAAGTTCTGCATACCATAAATATTTATTTTTCAATACAGATGCAATGGATATTACCCATTCTATTTACAAAGCAATTGATAAGACTGATGGTCTCTCCCATCTGTGGAGAAGGAAATGAGATTACAATTTTCTGTCCATCTCCATCTGAGACAGCTATATAAAACTTTGAAGATACAGCACTGAATACAGTAGTATGAAGTATTTCAAAGTTTCTACAAACTATCTGGTTATTAGAAACACTATGTAGTTAATTGTACACAGAGTTCCAAATGAATATATTATTACAAGCATTTACATATACAAAACAATGTTCCAATAGAACTTACTGTAACACTTGTTACTTCATGTAACAGCAATGCAGTTTATTAAAAAAATCCACCCAAGTTTTCAATCAATACCTGAACTACTGCATTGAGCAGACTTTGCTCTGGCAGTTGGAAGTGTTGTGATGTTGGTTATCTTCTTCAGGATATTTCACTAGTTCTGCCCTGACAACATGCTGTTAACCATGTATCAACATGATAGATAGAGGACAAGGAGAAGAATGTAAAAAGAAAAGAGAAGGAAAACAATGGAGAGATTAATCAGAAGTTGAAAAGAATGAATTAATAACCTAAGAAGACTGCAGATGCAAAACTAATGCATTTTCTGGCCTCTGGCTGATATAAGAGCAACAAGTCTGGCTGAAAGCAGCTCCAGGGATGCTTCTCAAGCTTCTTCGAGGACATACCCTTTTCAAAGCACTAAAGTGAAAGGTTCATGAAATCAACAAAAGTGTATCAAAGAAGAAGGGACAGAATGAAAAGGCAGGCAATTCAGTGGGAGAAAAGATGTTAATGGCCTATTCCTTCTTTAAGTCTAAGATACTTAAATGTTGCATTATTAGATTGCAACAAATGCAGTAGCCATACACAAGCATTTTTTGAAGTAATCTAACTATTGCTTTATAGCTAAATGTACAATCAAAATCAGTGGCATAAATTAACAACCTCACATCAAAATGCTGCAAGCTTTTATTTTTTAATTCATATAAAAATAAAAGGTTCTCATTTTTCCCCTTAAAGACAAATAAAACTGTTAAAAGCTTTTTCATTAATAATAGTGTTCATGCAAAGACAAGCAAAATTCAGGGAACAATTTCAGCAAAAAAGAAGCAGAGGAGGTAGGCCTGCTATGAAAGATATAGTAAACCAGTTTAGCTTTTTTTTTCCAAAATTCTTCAACTTTCATGCAACATATCTTCAAGGTTAAAAGGAATGAATAAATACTATTATTTTAAGGGAAACAAGGTATAAACTGGATTATATGAATATATAAACATTGTATGTTAAAGATTACCTCTGTAAATAAAACCCTTATGTCAAACAAGCAACAATAACGGAATTGGCTGGTAGGGGACCTGGATTTATTAGCTGCTGAAGTACTCTTCTTGAGTTTAATTGATCACATTCATATTATCTTATCTAGTGGACAACACTCATGATTTACTGGACTCCTGGCCTGATGTTATCAAGAAAAAAGTTGCCAAATCCCATGTAAGGCAGTAAGTAGGAGTTTTAGCATTAAACAGCGTTATCTGACCTCACAGGACCTGTTTTCTTCATACCAATCTTTTGATTAGAGTTAAGGGGAAGAAAAAAAAGAAAGAAAAAAAAAAAAAGCCTTGCAATCAGTGGGCAATTAATTGTTCCTCAAATCATTGGTCTAAATCCCATCCTGTAAACACAGGCAGGTTAGTGACCCATGCTTAGGCATGCTGTAGAAAGAAACTGACTATCATAAATGACTTGGATTTCCTAAAGGAATTTCAATTAAATAAGACTAAAAAAATACCACTACAACATCTCTTATTAACTTCATGGTAATTAAAAACTTGGGCCTCTTTGAACCAGTTTCTATGTCAGGCATATCATTGCCATGGTTCAAATCACTGTCAATAATGAGAAATAACCTTTCATGGTGCAGGTGCTCTGTATTCCAGGTCTCACTTATCTGCCAAACGTTTTATTGTACAAAGCTGGCGCACACACACTAGTTTCCTGAACTGGCATTTAGTTAGAGAGAAAACTACACATCACTTACAAAAATGCTAGCTCTTGCCAATACCAAGGAACAAAGCTGTACCCCATGCAGCTTTTACACTATGGTTGAAAGTAAAAAATACAGAAAGAAAAACATTTGATTAGTAAAGGAGCTATTTCCTCAAATTTCATCAGACCCTTGCAATTTAAAAGAGTATTTTGAGGACTGAAAATAAGTCAGAATCTGCAGTTTTCTTACTTTGGAACTTTTCCATCTCAAAAAACATGCTCTGCTTTCCAGTCACGCATAAAGAGTAATCTAGTTCTTTGTTTCACCACAGTTTTGTCCAAATAAAGGTTTGATTAACAGTCATCTCAGCATGTTAACAGACAAGGTTTAGTAGCTCTAGCTGAGGCAGTTTAAAAACTTACCACCCCCAAATGTCTGTCCTATTCCTCTGCTGGAGATCATTGCTGCCAAAGGAGAGCTGGTGGAATGTAACGTGTACTTGCACCTCATCCGCTTCAGCACAAAGTCTGGCAGCTTCACTTTAAAACAACTTTCAGCAGCAATTTAAGCTAAGCTGCTCAACTTCACCCTGATGTGGCCAAAGCACACGATCACCTTCCATTTTCTGATTCTGCTGTGGGAGCAACACATTCCAGCAAAAGCGCAGTAGTAAATAGCTTGGGTTGCATTAATATCTTAAATGGCTGCAGCTGCTTTCTAAAACAATGCAGGGTAAATATAACTCCATTTCTAAGGCTCATTCTTGCAGTTAATTAACAGAAGTTGTGCTGCTAATTTGAGAGGGACCAAGAACCCCACCCACTTTCCGCAAGGCCTTCTGCAGTTCTGCCAGTCATCAAAGTTCAAAAGTCACGAACCAAATTCCACAAATTCAAGTTAAAATAATGTGTTTGGGATTCCTATTAGTTATTTCTATCCACCTATGCATTACATCTCAGATATCCCTAGTGACTGTAACAATTACAAGTGATTCTAAACACGATAAATATGATCTTCAGGCATAAAATCAAGAGTGCTAGAAATAATTTATAAAGCATATTCTCAATACTAGACAATAAATCATAATTCACATAAAGCATTTGACTGTTGGCATTTTACATAAACTCAGTATTCCATCTTATACTTTGTTACTACCAAGATTGAATAAATATGTCCCCTTGTCCTCTGACAAATACATTCAAGCAGCAACCTTCTCAGTTTTCAAAATGAGGAAATCTCACATTACAAAAAATACGGAAAATTCAAATATATAATCCAGCATATAAGTAGCGCACATTTGTAAAAACTACAAAGTCTTTCACTCTTTACTTAAAGATTAAATTCAAATCAACACTTGCATACTTTAAGGATTCGTCACACTAGGTACTGTATGGTTTGTATTTGACAATTTATTGCATTTATCTAGCATCCATCTCTCTATCTACTTTATAGTCCACTGGCTAGAGTATTCAAGGCATAAAAAGTTTAAGGAACACGTTTATGCAACTGTTCCACAATTTAAGGATGTCCTGTGCCCATTTTATAGATGTAATAGGGGAAAAAAACACCACCACCACGTTAAGGGGCCTGTACTTGTCATATAAGAGTCTGTGGGAAACCAGAAATCTATAATGGCAACATCATCTAACACCACCTCCTTCCAGCCAAGAGACCAGCTTCATGCTTTTGGAAAACAGCATCTGCACATCACTTCAATTAGGCTTTTCTACTGCAGACTAATGAATTTCTCTCAAGACATGTCCTTCTAGTCATCTCAAGGATATGAAGGTTAAAGTTTTCCTTCTCCAGTTTTATGTAGAGATTTTGGTTTTCTGTCTTAAGAAGTGATGTGGGCAGCTGGTTCCCTGTAACAATGAGCCTTAAAGACAGAGCTAACAGAAAGATACTGCAATACAATTCCCATTGGTTTCTAACTTAAATTCGGGAAATTTTTACAGGCCCCTCAAAATAACACTCTCAAAGGAAGCAAACATTTTACTGATAACAAAGAGCTATTGCTTATTTGGAGTAGGTTGAAGTTATGCTCGATTAAGAGAATTTCACAAGTCAGGCGGCTGCTTTCCAGCTCTCACTCTTTAGCTACATGCACAGTGTTTCACCACCTGGGGACTTCTGCTGTATCTAAAAGGCAACAATGAAGCTTCTTTTCTGTCTAAATCTATTTATTGGCTTTGTTTCTTCTTCTCTTGTTTTTTGGGGGGGAGGGGGCTTGGGTGGGGTTTTTTATTTAATTGTTGTTCTTAGTTTTTCAGGGATATTTTTACTTTTTTTTTTTAATCACTAGAGCCTGGATTGACATTGGCAGTAATATGAGTCACAGTGAGTATTTAATTTCTGCATATTAACTATTTATAGGTTATTGTTAATGCAATTTGTGTAATGTCGACTTTGATCCACATATTGCATACTCCATTGATCTGTTCAACAAAGTTAAAAATTAATTACAATACTAAGGTACAAAGAAGCCTACTTAAAGCTGGTAACAATTTGACATAGAAAGTTATGCTTTCAGCTGGGGCTATGTAGAGGTTCTTACTTTAAAAACAACCTAAAAATAGACCCATTCTTTAGAAAACTACAGCTTTCTGTATAATCTCTTTTATCATATTCTCCTTCATACTTAAGGTGTTTGCATACCTTTCTACAATCTTACACCTGAGTTATGGAACAGAACACCACACACAGCACAGAGAGGTCTAAGGCTGATCTTCCAGTGTTAGCTACATGACTAAAGAAAAATTAAAGAACTCTACATGCTCAATTATTTGTATGCAAATAACCACAGAGGTCAAGACAACAGTTGGATGGTATCTTAGTAACAGCAGATCATTGAAAAGACACACTCAATATTTCTCTACCTATAAATACAGCTTTTTGAAGCTATTTTGCTTGTTGAGTATGCTCTGTGAGTTTATTTTACAGTTTCACTGTAAAATATACAGTTTTCTAGTTAACCACATCAACACAGATTGTAAACACTGCTGTGGGAAAACACTTGCAGAAATTATATATTTATTGTATATTGCAAAAAGCAGGAGACCAAGCTGCATATAAGAAATGCCTTGCCTCTTATTTTAAAAAAACTTGTTGACTTAATTTTGTGGTACTTGTTTAATATTGGTAGTAAGTGGCAGTTCCAGGATATTACACTATTAAAACAGTAACCTTTTTGTTCAATAATTAAATTTAAATAATTGTAATCTAAACATCATTATGCAGGGTTGCCTCTGTAGTATAATCTTTGTTTTTGAGGTTTCTGAAACTGGGTTTGTAGAAAAACTTTTTCATTTAAACCTATGCACATAGTCTTACCAGCAGAAAAGTTATTTTTAGAAGCAAGAAGTAGGAAGAAGAAAGTGGCAAAGGAAAAGGGGTTATATTGGAAAACCTCTTGCTTGTTTTTTATTTGAACAATTAACACATTTTTGATCTCCTAAATTTCACTGACAAAAAAGTGACTTCCAACTCTCATAGATTAAGCAACTGCTCACATTTTAATTAATACGGTTACAATTTAAATTTTTAAAAATAGTAAAAACATCTTTTTACACTTAATTTATATGGCGTTAAACCAATGCTCTCATTAAAGCCATTTTGCATACAGAAACTACTGAACAGCATGAACTGCAAGAAAGCTCTGCTACAGTTTGGAGCAGGGCATGCAGCAGGTTTGCCATGTGTTTACAGTGGAATCCCTTTCTTCACATCCCTGTCTTAATGCTAACCAATGTAAAAGATGGGGGACAACCTTCCTGACAACCTTCCGACCTATCACTGGGAAACATTCTTCCCTCTGTCAGCTCTTTTGTACAGAGGAAATGGCAGAAACCCCCTAAGATAACTCTCATAATGCAAAGAACAAAACAAAAGGGCAGAAATTATGCAGCTCCTCTAGGGTGAGATTATTTGGGACTGTATAGTGAGAAAAATCATTGCAGATGCCAGGGAGCCACAAGAGCTACCCAAAAGCATGATTCCACAGGTCTGCCAGCTGTTGAGAATGGATATACTGAATCAGAGTAGGATTCATTTCTCATTCACACATCTAAATAAAAAGGGAAATAATAACCTTACAACACAAATAGCCCTTCCCCAAGGCAGACAGTCACTACAGAGGTCCTGTATTACACAGGCACACAGTGAAGACTAAGATCTAAGATTAACCAAAGAAAGGATTTGACACAGTTAATTCCTGATTGACAAATAATAAATTTTGCTGTATGACTGCAATGAATACTGATTTAGCACTCACAGAAGCTTATGCCTTCTGTGTCTTGAATTTGCAGTGTTCTAAAATGAAATTTGTTTTTAAATATGTATAGAATTAAAAAAGAACAACTGTCATTAAAACTGCATCTGACATGAATGTACAATAATGTGCATCCTCCATGCTACCTGCACATGTGTACATATAGAGACTCAAGTTCTATTTTTAAACAAACATTTCTAAAAATCACGTTTTTTCTTAATTTTTTGAACATCTTTTTTCTTATTTCAGGAAGTTTATCATGATGGATAAATAAGGAATTATTCTATTTTTAAAAAGTTGTGAAATTAAATAATTACCTTCAGAACAACAGATGATTGATTTTAAGGTCAGGTATTAATCTGCAATGAGATTATTTTTAAAAGTAAAATACTAAGAAAACCCAAGTATTTCTGGAAAATCACCTGTGATTGTTCCAACTCTGCTTTGTTTAATTTGATGCCGAGTATGTCAGCAGCAATTCTCTGAAAACACAGGAAGACCTATGGGAAAAAAAATAAATTGCATTTATATGATTAAAAACAGACATCCTTGAGGTTCTTTCAAATATATCAAACCATTCTTGAACTGTAAACAGTGAGATGTACAAAATTATGACCTGTGCAATGCAGATCTGAAAATAGCCTCATCTGGTACTTTCAATTTTGTTTAAAAATTTGAGAAAATAACTCAACAATGGTACAAGGAATGAACAGTATGCTGGATTGTTAAGCAACACTTCTACTCTGCCTCCAGAGACCTAAGTTTAAACAAGCTTTTACACAACCCACCTCTCAAATACTACTCTCAGTGCTATAAAATATGAATAAGGGTATTCACTAATGTTTAGTACAAAAATATATTACTAGTGGGCTGTGCAATAGAGAAGTAGGTTTCTGAAATTGAGAACAACAGAACTGTGCATCAACATCACCAAAATCTCTACTACGCACATTTGAAAAAAAAGAAATATGAAAGAGTTCTGAAGAGTCTTACAAAGCATTATATACCGAACAGAAGTATCTAGAACAGACAAGATGTTGTACAGCCTGCAGCAGCAGCCTGACAGAGTTAAACTCCGGACACAATACTGGGTGGCAATGCTATCTTCAAGAACTCCTTTAATTCATCTCAAGCCAGTCCACCTCTTACTGTTTAGGCAACTGCATTTTAAATGAGATTAAAGAACACAACAGATGTTCAAGAGGTGCAGCTTAAGCTTGCAGTGCTGCTGAACACTTATTGTCAAGTTACACGTTATACTTTATCTACAGGAATGTTCGTCTGAGCTCACAATCTAAATTACTAACAAATGTTGTTTTTCATCACGCAGCTGTCACCCCTGAAAAGTAAGGCCTGTGTACATGCTCTCATTAATTTACAAATTTTTAGAGAAAATTCAGAAAAACACCATTTACACAATCTCTTCTTACACCTGAGATGGAAACAAGTAACAACTTGGTGGCACAACAAATAAACAATGGTAGCTTCCAAAACAATTGCTCTTTCTCTCAACTACATGGTCCAGTACTGCTCTGTTCTACTAACATTCACACAAGAAAGGAAATACTGAACAGAGATTTTGGGGTCCAGAAACCTACTTTAACCCACACCAAGCTCTCAGGTGTTCTGAGCTAAATCACCTGCCCTGACAACACTTTGTGCAAAAAGCATCAGGCTGAAGTTCAGTGCTTTAGTTGCCATTTGATGGACAGTAATAGTCAGCTATACTAAATCTTTTGTGAAAATTTTTCTCCCCTGAGGAGACTTTCGGGCTTTTATATGCACATAAAGTCATTGCTTGCAAACAAGTCTGTTGGAGAAACCTGAGGTAAACAAGACAAATCATTTCTCTTAACTGAGTAAGACTCCTCTAGCCTATATTCGCATTAGCAATGGATGGCCTCTTCTTAAATCACTGTCTAGGATAAATTCAAATTTATATTGAAACTAAGTTTACATTCAAACTAAAAACGAGCTACTATAAACTACTTCTTTTTTAGTAGACATTTAGACAGAAATTTCTGGATAATGTTTTCTCAATATGTTCAGATTGAGTTTTGGTTTTAAACAGTAAGTTATAAAAGGTATGATAAGTATATATATAGTGGAATGCTGCTGTAATTTATGAATCAATTAAAAAGATGCAATAAAAATTCCTTCATAATTTGTAATTGTATGTCAACATTATAAAATTAACTGATTTTTCTTCTTATTACTAAATCCCACAAAAAGGTTGTCTCCTTGAGAAAAGAATACATTTTATCAGATGCACATTTCATGGAGTCAAGTATTACAAACTTTTTTTTTCTATTTCTAGCATAAAAAGCCTGTATTTTCACATTTTAAACAAAAAATTATGCCACAGATTTAACACAAACTATAAAGAGAATCAGGACTCATTGCATTTATAACAGCAGTACTGTTCAACTTTACAGAAAAACTATTATCTTATAAAATTAGGCAGTCCACTTCAGAAGTTTTATTAAAGACTTTAAAACAACAAGGGATTCCATTGATGTTATAGAACTATACTTCCATGTAATTGAACATGGTCTTATTGTTCAATAACAAAAATAAAGTAAATTTTGTTGTCAACAGTAATATTAAGGAGACAGACACAGGACTCTTTTATGGGAATGACAAACACATTAGGCAAGTGACAGAAATCAAGCAAAACAATACAATATGATTTGACTGATAGTGTCAACTGAAAACGAACATTTTCTTTCATATGTGTCCAACTAAAACAAATAACCCAGTTAGCTCAGAGTCAAAAGACTGCTCAAAAATGCACTCTGCAAAGCATCTGGTACAAATGCCAGAACATTCAAATTTCAGTGGACCTGCAGAGGGAGTGCTTCTCATGGCTCAGGACTCACATTGAAAACTTTGACTGCAACAGGGTCGTGTCACGTTATTCAGCAGTTGTTGGAAGTTTCTATACTGATGGCCTATAAATGAGACTCTACTTGGAGTGAAGGTATATATTTAACTACAGGCTGACCTCAAACGGATTTAGCTGGTCTCAGTTCTCACTCTGATGTATAAGCTAGACCATTTCCATTAAAATCTATACCTCAAACTGAAAATCAGAAAAGAAGCCACTGTAATTTAGTAACAATAATATACACTCATAAAATATCTATTTTTCATGCAACTAGGGAAGCAAAAAAGGACCTGCAGCAGCTCAAGTTCTCAAAAGATTGTTTGTGAAGTATAATAAAGCTGCTGAAGCTTGAAAAAAAAGACAGACATCTACAAGTTTCTTTTTCTTACTTACAGAATCTCCTGTTTTGGCT
The DNA here is from genome assembly GCA_035221455.1 of Xenops minutus. NCBI lineage: Eukaryota > Metazoa > Chordata > Aves > Passeriformes > Furnariidae > Xenops > Xenops minutus. The sequence continues at coordinate 59,934,552 of JAWWEE010000122.1, read as the reverse complement.
GACACAAAATGGCTACTGAAACTGTTTTCTTGACAAAATCGCTGGTGCTTGTCAGCTTTCACTGTGCGCATATGCTCCAAGTCAACTAAAAATAAGTTGAAAAAGGAGAAATTATTACACTGGAGCTCATTTAGCTACCTATCTTAGAAACTATTCATTGGAAACACATCAGATGCAAATTCAAGTTTCTTTCTCTTTATAGGAACTTGCCAAAATAAAAGTCATTAATTGCATCAGATTAATTTTTTTGCAAAGCTAAAATTAAACCACAATTAAAACTGTATGGTCAAACGCAACAAATTCATATCTCAAAAAAAAAGGACAATTTTATTTCTGGATACATTAAAACAATTTGTAATAACTTTACTGATAACTACATACAAAAATGAGACAGAAGTAAATATTGCATATTCTGTTCGCAAGCACAAGGCATATTGAGAATTCCAATGCAACCTAAAGACTTACAAAATAAAGTCACAGAGCACATCTCAATCAACATATTTTTCCTAAGTAAAAAATGTAAATGAGTTATAAAGAATTTTATTGCAAAACATGGCAAAGCAAAAACATTCACTATAATAAAAAAATTAACTGAGTAAACAGAGTGATGCTTAGTTACTTATATACCAAGCTTTCAATTCCACAAAGGTACGGCTCAGAAAATTACAAAAAGTAAAATGCACATTTCAAGATGCACATATATTTTCATTTTTATCATTTTACAACCACTGGAAGCAGCGAAACACTCCAGACAGTATTTTATGTTGAAAAGCACTGGTTGCTTCCAAAACCCCACGGAACTCAAGCCTTGCACAGGTTTTATTGTGTACATTCCAGGTTCTCCAAATCTGATCCTAAGGTAATTGGAAACTATATTGAACAGTTTCTCTTTTTTTATTGCATTACAGTTTCTATAAGGGTGTTGACTCAATGCAGTCAAATTATAAGGCAAATATATTCAGAAGGATTTAAGGACAACCAGGCTCTTTGAGTCAATACAGGAAAAAAAACCTTAAACTGATTTCCTGAGGAAGGGACCCAACTGACTTGTAAAAACTTGTAAATTTGCAAATCTAGTAAGCCTGTATAATAGTGTCATTTGATTATCAGCTGAAAAAATGCTCTCCTACTACATAAAAGGCTTTATTTTTAAATGATATTGGAGGTCTTTAATTTGTAGGCTCTGGAGATTTTCTCTTGGAGATTTTTAGTCTAACAGGGGATTCCTACACCCCATTTATACTGCTTACCTTGGTTAATGTGGAGTTTTTGCCGCATATTACTGTTCCTTGCACATCAGTAAGGCCTTGTTCATTAGAACAGGCCTAAAATCATCCAGTTACCACAGGCATTAATTTGTAAAGAACTAAAATACTAAGCTATTAACACTAATGTCTGTAGTACAGTTTTTTCCGTAATAATGTTGACCATATAATATTCATTTTAAAAAGGAAGAATAAATACATTTACTAAAATAAAGCCCATAGTCAATAACAGTTTTGTTAAAAACTCATGCAGTCACTTAACTTTTTTCTCTGAAAAATAATTACCACAAGAGAGACTCCTTTGAAATGCTTTTAAGAATAAAATACGGCATACTGCCTAAAACATTTTGTTATTACTTATTATTTTTATGCTTCACATATTATCTTTAAGTGCAGCTTGGAAAACACAGCAGTGACTACTCTTTTGGGGAAAATAAATCTGTATTTTCTTTATTTTTATTTCATGAGCTTTTAAAAGAACTTTAACCCCACCTCCAAACTTCACTCATTGTATTTCTTTGATTATACTTGAACTTAAAACACCTACACACAGTTACATAAAAATAAATAGATAGCATTTACATATATTCCTCTAAAATACCATGACATGCTTACATAGCTCCATAAAGACAAGCTCACATCTTACAATCTCTCTCAAACTCTCTTTCCCAGGAAGGAAAGAATAGAATGGACAAACAAAACAGCAGGTGAAAAGGCTGGCAAATTTTCAAGATGAAAATGTCACTGCCATATTGGAAATCATATCCTCAAATGTATCTTATCTTCTATGAAGAAACATCAGGAATAATATATGGTCAGTGGAGCATATACTTTACTACAGCAGGGAAATTAAAGCACAAAAATTGTAGAAACAGAGTGAAAAATCAAGGTGAAATTGTGCTTTTGAATTTTGTGTATTTCTCAGTCCTAATCCCCACTTATAAGTATTTCACCTTCTGTGTCCTGACGTTCAGGCAGTCTGCTGTGACCTGTGCAGTCACTGTCACATGAGGTGACTGCCCGGTGACTGTCCACTGCACACTCCCGGCCCACGGGAAGTGCAAGGTAGTTCATGCTACATTAGCTCTTACTGAAAAGGGCACAGTTTTAGTATAGGAGTTTCAACTATTAATAAATATTTAACTATACAAAATTGTGGTTTGCAGTCAATGAAGGACAATGATACTAATTCCAATTCCATTGCATTGCTCACAGGCCAAGGGCAGAGTCACAGAGTTACTGAAGGCCAGCTAAAAGACAAGGAATAGTTACCCTCCAGTCCTTTTTTTGGAATATGTGACATTAGCAGAATTTTTAGGACACTGGGAGATAAGTCTTGTGAAGCTTTTATTTAGACATCACAGCAAAAAGACTTTAAGGAGAGCTTTGGAGGAGAAAAATTATTTCCTAAAAAAGATGTTTATAAGGAATGCAGGAATTTTATAGAAAAAAAACCTAACAGCTGGCCAATGTGGACTCATATGATGAGCCAATTAACAGCAGGAATAGCTGTCTTGGGATGAAGGATGATACAAGAATACACTTAAACCATGAAAAGCTTAAAGGCAAAGACAATTAAATTTTGGATAGAAAGAAAGCGAGCAAGATACATAAATACAGTTTGATTTTACAAACTGGGAAAATGATCTTGCAGAATATTCTAAATTACTAGATAACATATCATTGGCCAAGAAAAAGGAATTACTGAAATTAAGATGCAAAATGAGAACATTTTAACTGTGGTAATGGCTACGAGAGGCCATTTTTAACAAAGGTCTCAAAGAAAGAATCTGCAAGATTTGGCCACACATCAAACACAAACATTTAGAGAAAGGCCCAAAGTGAAGTTTACGTGCCAGATGGTACAGTCATCCTCCTCATTTGAAGGGAACGAGAAAGAAGACAACACCAGGGCAAAATTAATAGCGTCATTTTTACCAAGCGGAATATAAACTGATAGCTAGAGGCTCACAATGAGATGTATAAAGGAGACAAAAGGACATAAGTTTGAAAAGTGAAGAGATTTAACTATTTGCAAACAATCACTACAGCATACAAATGTTACAAACAAAAATGTTACAATACAAGAAGTATTTTGGGTCAGGTGCTTGAATACAAGTTCTGCTACCTACATTAATAAATTCTGTTTCCTGATCATGAAAAGTTAAAGCAAGCCCAAGGTGTGTAAACTTTGGAGAATGCAGTGCAGGTAATTGATTTGTCATTTCAATAATTCTGAACTTCTTAAAAATTAGACCAACGGGCAGAAAGGGCAGTTAAAAGTATAAATTAGCAAAACAATAGTTAAAACGTCAAAGGAGTACATTCCTAATTCCTTGGCTAGAAAGGAACTACTTAGTGTATTTGCATTAAGTGGAATACCTAAATGAACTACACAAAAACTTAAATCAGGAGAAGCAGAGGGACATCTTGAGCAATGGGGGAAAGAGATGTAGAGATAGGTCATAGTGTGGTTTCCCTGATTGGCCTGATAAGGACAGGAAAAAGGGGCCCATCACCTCCAAAGTACCTTTGAAACCCCCTTCTAATAAAAGGCATCCACAGTACTGGCTTAAAGCCTCAAGCGACAACTGCAAAAAAACTCCATGGCAGCCAGATATTCTCCAAAAATTATCTTCACTGCCTTACTTATCCTCTCCTGCAATCTGTCAAGAGCCCATCTTATTGATTCTCTAAAATAAGACTTAAACATTTAGCTTTAAGTTCCTCTAGTATGAAGAGTCATTTCGGCTAAAGCTAGCAAGATAAACTGCTGTTCCATAAATAATACATCTATACACATCAGTATGTACAGGTATCTCATAAAGATACCAGCACAAAAAAAAAATAGATTAGAAAATTCAGGAATTCAGACACAACTTTCACCAAGACAAACAGATCCAAGTGAAAATCTCCCCTCAAAGATTAAACCAGCATAGACCAGTGTCTGCTGTAGAAAATATACATGAGGCTTACTAAAATACTTGCTTCTCATGAATTCCAGAGTTCAATTTTGATTTATAGGTTAGATTAAACAGAGATCTAGTGAGGTGAAAAAAGGAAACATAATCTAGGAGAGAAGTATGGAACTCCCACAGAAATCCAAATGATACACCCTTTCAGGCATTTGTGAAGATGTCCTGAAGATTTCTGTGAAGAAAACTAACTCTATACCAGCCAAAACTTTTTTTCCACCAGAGTGGAAAAAAAAACAAAACAGGTAAGAACAACATTGCAGAATTTAGGTAAGGAAAAATATGTAAATGCCATCATGGCCATCTTTATGGAGAAAAAGTGACATTTCAAAGAAGACAAGGACAAAATAGTCATTTTAAGTTAGAATCAGAGAGACCTGATTAGGTTACATCTTCAGGTAATTTATACAAACATTTTCACCACCCTTAAAATTGTTACTATACATCACTTATTTGCAGTGAAAAGCTGACAAGACAGTGTTAAAATCAAAACAGAAAAGGAAACCAGATTTTAAATGACTGCAAGGCTAGATATCTATCCAATGATTAATAAATTCTGAGCAAACACTTGAGACAGCATAAATTGTTCTTCAAAGTCAAAACTCCTTATGAATTTACTTGACAAATTAAGAGTAAGGCACTGAAATTTTAGTTTATTGGCCAGTAGCAAGAGAATAGAAAAACCTTAGAAAGTGATAGATAAAACATAAACAGGTGCTTTACAATCTGCCCACACCCAGCCATTCAACAGCAATTCAGTCTTGATTGAACAGTTCGGCTGCTTTTGACTTAAGACTCTGAGAGCACTAATGGTAAATAATTAATGTCAAATGTGTTTCTCTTACCTATTTAGATATATGTGTCATTCCATAAGATAAAAAATGGCCTGCGATGAGCCACATAGCACCACTGTGCAGGAAACATCATTTCCATTCCACTACACAATATCTGTGTGGAAAACCAATAATCAAGCAGCTTAAATACTACTTTAACTCACCTGCTTCACTGAAATCAACTAGAACAAATATAATTAGCTCAGTAGAGTTTGCATCAAGGAATAGAGTGTGATATCAAATTCCAGAACTATATTGTCTTAAAATTAAGGCAATGACAAGATACATGTAACAATTGGTACACAAACAAAGCCAGTAAGTATTCTGAAATATGTATCTTCAGTTAGAAGAATGATCAGTGTTTTGGTTTTATAATCTTTCAAAATTATACAAGCCAATAACTGCATATACTCTAAAAAGACAACAGAATGTCATTTATGAAGCATGTAAAGGCTGGTACTCATTCTATTTATCTCCCTTTCCCATAGGACTGCCAGTCTGTTCTTTCGTAATATCAGTGGACAAGAACTCCATGTAAAACTACGGGGTTTTTTTAAGTAGGAAAACATCCATTTTGCATGAATCTTCCGTTCAGGTAATTCTGGAAGAAACACAAATAGGTAACTTGTACAGGTACTTCCAAGCAGCTGAGAAAATAGTGCCAGTACTTGCTGAGAATGGCATGAACAGCTGAGTGCCACACATAATGCATCTGAAGCAAGTCTGTTTAATAGTTTCTTGGCACTTCTGGATGGTGAGACTTGCAAACTGCAAGCCATTTCCAATGATTATACCAGTGATAACTAACCTAACCACTTTCTAAACCATATGTATGAAAGCAAGCATGAAAGAAACAGTGCAGAGCATTTCAGTACAAAGACGCCTCTTCACCCAAATCTGACCATCTTCCAGACCTTGAACGGTAATAACTGCAAGGGATTCTGTTGCAAAGGGGAAGTTCCATCTAAGATGAGTATTTTTTTAATTGATAACAGGATTTTCCATTAAAACTGGTATTAATACATAACAAATTCATACAAAAACTCTAGGGTTTTTTTGTTATCTTACATATTATAACTATTTTGTATTTCAATATAATTAAGGGTAGTTTTAAATTTATGAGTAAACATCTTTATTCATCTATGGTACCACACAAAAATATATTCTTTTATAGTATGCTGTGAAAAATGAAATATAAATCTTGTTGCAAAGTATTTGCAGCTGTGCACACAAGGTATACAATTACATAATGTTTAAATAATGAGCTATCACGATTAGCCCACACAGACATGACAAGTAAAATGCTCTAATAATTTATTAATTTGATTTACATGTGCTTAAAATTATGTACACATTTTCTCTTCTGAAAATACTCCAGGGTCATAAAGAAGGGGGCTGTATATGTATATGACAATGCCTTTTTCATCCTATTTTTTGGTATTATTTTCAGACTGATTCCTTAAGAACAAACCTAGCTTGAGCACCTGAAGATGTAACAGACTGAAGATAATACTGTTTTACAGTATTATCCTCATGCAGTACATGCTGCTCCACAAGAGCAGTCAAACTCCAGAGTGTGAAGTGCTTCTCCCCTGCATCAGCAAAAGTGCATGAAAAAGGGAATAAATGGAATTTCTCCAAGAGGTGCCAAATATCTGATATTCAAAAGAATAAACCAGAAATCAAGCTGAAAACTGAGAGTAGCACTCTAGGCAACAGGGTTTACTTCTAGCTTATCAGACCTCTGTGCCGTAGCATGTCAGCAGAGAATAGCTTAGCAAGTCCCACTGCTCTAGCCAGTTCTTACCCCTCTCAGGTCTCTTCTACCATAAGCAATATTACCCAGTTTTAATCCTACTTCTACCATGACTCCAAAGAAAAAAGTTTGGTTCTTTTTTTTTTTTTTAAAAAAAGGCAAGAAAAGCAAAATCATTCTATCTTTTTATTGCACAGCTTACAAGTAACCTACTGCTTTCCCACTAAAAGATGGAACTATTTCATTATGTCTTAGTATTTAAAGAATATTTTAATAGGTTACTTAGAACTTTAAGCAAGTGCACTTTCATTTAGACACAGAGGCCCAGGCCCTTTCTGTGTAAATAAAAAAATCATCTACTGTCTGATGGTATTAATAATTTTTATTATCCTATATAATAATATAGGAGTAACTAGACTTATACAGAAATAACAATAAATTAATTTGCCAATAAATTGTATCGGGTCTGCAGTACTATCAGATTTTGTGTATTAGCTAGCTTTTTGAAAATCTATTTTGATTTGGTACTTTAAATTACTACGGAACACATTCTCAAATATTCAGTCCCAAATGTCAGAGTGCGAACTGCAGCTTTTCGTAGTTAATTTTTTGTTAATACTTTCAATCTTTTTCTCACACTGAAATTGTATAATTGCCAAGAAAAAAAAACTCTTTCATGGAAGTCCTGAAAACTATGCCACTACTCTGATTTAAGGAAGCTCAAACTGAAATACAAATATAGTTCCAGTACAGATTTTCTTAGTAATTTTTTTAGGTTATCAAGAAAACATCTAGAGTGTTGATCTGGTTATACTCATGTCAGACAAACTACATGTCACATTAACTACCTCCAGGAAGTTATTCCAAACACAAAATAAACTGTTTATGCCGCTTCTCAGATAGATAGCATGACAGAGTGTTATTAATTGAAGACAGATGAAATACATTAATTTGATTGCAAGCATGTGTTTACTTTCTCACTGTCATGAACACTCTACTGCTGACGCTATGAGGACATAGTAACAAATCAAATGTTGTATTAGAAGACTTGCTAAGGCAGAATAATAGCGGGTGCTGCACTTTAATACTTAAAAAACTACACTTAACATTTCCAGCTACAACAGGAAATTACTGGTTTCAGAAAGCAAAAAAAACAAATGATAGCTTAAAAATTCATGTAATTTACACAAAACACTGTAACACTTCCTCTAAAAAAACTAGAATTATTAGCAAACATGCTTCTTGATTACTTAAGAAAAATACAGCTCTGTAAATGTCAAATCTATGATCTGAGCTACTTCCAAAAGATAAATTCCTACAGATTCAAGACATGAAAATGTATGCTTAATATGGGAAAGAAAAGGTGAACAATTCCTAGGTCTCTGGTTAAAAACAGAAAGGCATCTTGCCTGTGAATGAGGTTTGCCTGTTTTTTTGCACATCCCTCTTACCTTCACTTATTTGTACAAAGCTTATGTGGAAGTCTCTTCTCAAAAAATACCAATAAATAACATCTGCCACAAACTTCTTGGAATAAGGATATTTCACATAATAAAATCACATTTATGATACTGACAATTTGTTCTAACACAGGAAATAATAAGAAAGAATGACAAGTTCTCTGATTTGCATCATCTCTGATTTATGAAAGTAGCTGTAGTTATTGTATTTTATTTTATACTTTACTTTTATTTATGAAAATACCCCATATTAAATGAGACTTTCAAATATTACTAAAGAATAAACAACTAAAGAAAATTTGATAAAGGTATAAAAAACATTCCTGCGTATCTCAGGTTAATGAAGTTAACACTTCCAAGATTTAAAACAGGCTTCAACAGAAACCAAGAAAAGTAGCCAGAAGCAAATGCCTCCACCTCAGCACACCAAGTGCAGCTGACTGAAGAGGACACACTGTGACAGGATTCTTGCCTAATAACAAGCATGTTTAATGTCTGGTAGATGGCAGGTCATTTTTAAGATGTTGTTAACCTTTGCAAATACAAACAGCAGGCATCTTTTCATACAAGAATAAAATCTCTTATGAAGAGAAAAAAAACAATACACCCAAGTTTCTTTTCAAAACTAGGATAACATGACTGGTTTACATAGATTGAAGAGACAGTTAAAGAGAAAATACGAGAATTTTTTTCTAAGTTACACATTTCTCATTTTCATTTCTTAATAAATTCTTGTCAGAAATTCTTGCAATCGTTTTTCATTTGACTGAACAGGCTAAGACTACACTGACAGTTGGAATCTGATCCCTTCTGTTAGGTACCTGTACCCCTTATCTCGAGCCCTAATGCTGACATTTTCGGAAAAAAGTACTCAGAAGAGATTATACTATTAAACTAATACAAAATTGAGGCACATCAGATATTATTTTAGGATTAAAACATAACTGGAGCAACTTTTTTGTTTCTTTTCAAAACGACATCACAAGGCCACAGAAAGTGAGAGGAGGATGAAAGGCATGTGTTGACTGCCTTCTCCCCAGCCTGCAACTCAAGTAACTAAGTAGGCTGAAGATCTATCCAGGCAGCAGACAGTGGCACAGCAAGCACATGACCAACTTAATTCAAAGTGCATTAATCTGGGCACAAAGAGTTCAGACGTGGCACACAGACCTCTGTGCAGATGATTTTACCACATATCTCTGTTTACTGTCTGCAGCATACAGAAATAAACAAATATGCCCTTAGGGTAAGTTTAACAAATCAAGTGAGGTTGTGAATGAAAGAACATGAAACACTTCTGTCCATTCTGGTCCAAAGAATGAACAGTCTGATTAATGCCACTCTCTCAAAAGTATCATCTCACAGGACTTTAATGTTCTCTAATTTCACACCTTTGGTCAATTAGTTTTTACTTTCCATAGAGAAACATATGCTAAGATTACAAGCACCTCCTGGAAAAGAAGAGTTTGTTCACTGCTTCTTTTTATCCAGTCAGTCATTTTCTTACATGGCCCCAGTGCCAGTTTATAAGCCCTTTCAAATTAGTAATAGATCATTTGCTGACTAATTTGCTTCCCAGTAAATTAGGCAAATATCACTCTTATTTTTACAAACAGAAAATGAAAAGTGTATGAAAAGATAAATTTAATGCCTTGCTAAGATCACAAGAACTTTCACTGAACCATCAATTTACTGCTTTGTGCACTAAACCATCTTCCATGTTCTTTAACACTCACGTTCAGGCTTCTTAATCTTTGTGCCAATGAGAATTTAAGTTACTAAATTAAGTTAAAGATGTTAATTTAGACTCAAACATCTTTATGAGTAGCTATTTCCTAGAGACAAGGAGAAATAACAAAATGGCTGGGACAGGAGAACACACCCTGGCTGGATTTTTCTTGTTATATTAATTCAATTATAAAAATCACTGGGCAGTCACAGTGACCAGCACAGGACAGGAACACAGCTGAACACATTTATTGAATGATGCTGAGAAAGGAAAGCAAAACAAAACAAACAAGCCTGTGCTCCCACAAACCGTAATGCACAATGCCCAGTAACATCTAGATAATTCCAGTGCCCACAGGCACACTAACAAACTGGCATCAGACAAGGATCTGTCTAAGGAAATTAAAAATTATATAGTTAATAGCATTAGTATGACCACCTCTGAGAAACAGAAATTCTGTTAATGAACAACCATAACTCAAATACAGTAGAGCATAGAAATATGTAATAATTATTTTGTATCTCTGAAACTCTTGCTGCAGCATTTTTTCTCACTATCTTAAAATCTTCTCTAAGTAAGAAATATGGTATTTTGCTTTTTGGATCCAGCATCCTTCATAAACACAGTAATTAAGCATACACATAGAAAAAAAGAAGTTTCAAGTGAGACATCATTTTTTAATTGCTAGCATTTTAGCAACACCAACAAGAAAAAAAGTTATATAATTTAGAATGTAAATTTCCTCTCACCAGTGTAAGACTACCCTTTATAGAGCAACATATGAGAAACACAGAATTACCTGATTCATAATCTTGTAAGAATATTTTTAACACTGCAGTGACTGCAATACATTTTTTGAAATGTTCATATGAACTCCTATGGACAAATTAATTTCTATAAGCTTAACTTCAAAAATACATTTCTCTTTAAATTAGATTGTTGCTTTTGATAATAGTTTCAAACTTCCCTGTAATGAACTTCAATGACTGTCTCATCACTCTGAAACAAGCCAGAAAAATAATGACACTCTTCTTTGATTCAACACAAAATTATTTTTACCAGGATTATTGATTTTTTTTTTTTTAAAATTGCTTAAATTGATTTAGCCAAGCTACTAGTGACAAACTGCTGGACTCAACAGCTTTTTTTTACAAAAGAAATTCCCTCTTTATAATATTAAATGTATGTTTTAGGACAGAGATAAAAAAACTGTAAAAAACAAAAATTATAATTTGCCACTAATGCAACAATATCCTTTGTTTTAGTTGAATTTAACATTTTCATAAGCTCAACATAGTGTAAAAAAGATATTATAGTAATGCAATTACTGAAATTCAAAGCTGAGTATTTTTTAAAATGTTCTTTAGTAATTAGTGAAGACATGAAGTTGTAATGTACTAAACATTCAGAAGATGGTGCTAGTCCAATATATCCACAAGCCATGGATGGATCAGCTTTTCTTCACCTCTTTCAAACATTTGCTCTAATTTTGATGTATCTACTACATCATCACTGAACTTATCAATACCAGGACAAGGTACAGTCATCTTCATTTAATATTAAGAACACTACTACACGATATGTAATTCTAAAGTTCAAAGATTTAGTGGATTAACAAGAATAAAATATAAATTTCACTGTAATTTTGTAAACTCAAGGTCTTGGGATCTTAATGAAAACTCATACAACATTTCTTACATCCGGCCTTCAGTCACTCACATCCATCTCATTTTGCAGTCAAAAGCAAGAGTTTCTGTTCTCAGTTTCAAGACCCATTGATGCCAGCACCAAAGCTTGGGAAAATCTCACCTGTCCCACTTCTGGCTCTTCCCTCCCACCTTCATGTCACAGTGCACTGTTCTCTCGTCACCTACTTAGGAGGCCATGCAACTCGTACGAGCTTATGAAGCTCAATGAGCTTGTTGAGCCGTGTTAAAAATAGCCATTTCTTTTTGCACTGTTCTGTTTAGCCCAGATCAAGTCACAGATCCGATTTCCCATGAAGCAGTGGTACCAACTTGAAGCTGCAAACTGCCTTCAGCGCAAAACCTACTCATTGGGGATCTGCAGCCTCCATGAAGTTGGAAGGGCCAAATTCAGCATTGAAAAGGGATGGCAAGTTAACAGTCAGTTTCATTACTGCATATGAAAAACTACTTTTTTCATATTATTAAAGGCAGATATCTACTTATTAAGATATTACATGCAGTCTGTAGCTATAGACAAAAATCAAAACGAACTCCATCTACGTTCCCCCCACCAAGCCCCTACAAAGTTCTGCCTATAAAAATTCAAACATTCTACCGTCCCTTCCAGACTAGGTATATTTATACAAGTAATTTCTTCCAAAAATAGTAAATCCGGACATACTTAAACATCAAGCAAAAAGCCTTATCCTTACCTAGCAGTTTCTAAAACAGTGTTTTCCAAATAATGCGTAGGAACATATCTCAAAGTAATATATTTTATGAAGCCATGGAAATGAACTATTCATACCAAAATTACTCCTATAAAAGGCATTTACCTAGTAAATCACAATTCCTCAGAGGACCCATGGCAGCATTCTTGATGGCTACTGCTTGCATCCATCTATACAGACTGCTTCCACAGGTATGCTTCTGTTGACTTCAGGCCAAACAGCTATGTTAAAAAACTGACTGTCCTCTCAAGTGTGATGCTTTTATCCAATACTCCGAATTACTTGCTCCTAAGAAAGCCAGCCCAGGTCAGCTCCAGGGCCCTTCCATATCTGATCCCATTGTGCTTTCAGCACATGTAATAAGGAGTTGGAGACACTTAGTGCTTCTCCCACATGTTCCTCTGGGAACTCTCCCACGACAAAAATTATAAATGAACATGAAATCATTCACTGGGATATAAAAGCAAGCCTTAAATGCTCAAAGAGCAGGCCAAGTCAGTATTACTATTATTACAATAAGCCTCCAGCATTAAGCAATTTAAAACATCAGTTCTTCTTCCAAACATTTTTCAATGTAGAGGCAAGATTGGCACATATCTAAGTGAAATTACTCAGTTACTAGGCAATTTATTGCTGCTTAACTGTTCCATGTGTATCAAATCCTGTTTAACAGAAGCCAAATTTTTCCTCCATTTGGAAGCTTTTGTGACTAATTATTACTGAACCAAACTGATTTAAACTGGCAGTTAAAAAATTAATAGGACAACTCAACTTTATATTATTTTTTACCTGAAAAAAGTAAGACTGCTTAGTAAAGAAACATAAAGAAACTTCAATTAAGTGTAAAAGGAGAAATTAAACCCAAGCATATTCAGTTCAATGATAGTAAATTTATCAGCTAATTCTTAAACTGCATCACAGCATTTAAAAGACTACAAAGAACTGAATTCAAACTATTTGCATTTCACCAATACGATGATTTCAGAGCAGACAGTAGAAGTCGAACTGTACAAACCTCTTTCATATTTGCCAGCTCACATATTTCATTATCACTAACTAGTCATCCAGGCAAAAAAAAAGATATTAAAAAACCCACCAAAAACAAACAAACAAAAACCCACACCACTACCTGAATTTTAATCAATATACCAGTTGGTTCATCACTGTCTTGAAGAACCGTTCTTGCCTCCAAGTGGAATGAACATACAGCTCATTTCTCTCTGACATAGATTTCTATCACAATGTGAACAAGTGGTCCACACTTCATTACCTTAATGGAAGGCTATTATTGACTCACATAGTGAGGAAATGCTACAAAAGCTTTTTTCCAAACAAATTAAAAACATCAAATAGTGGACACACTGAGACAGAATATATCGATATTGCAACTTTACACTATTAACCAGTCTCAGACAAGCAAAAGGAATCAAGTAATCAGACTAGTTACAAGGGGCTGAACCAAAATCATTAACAATCTTGTCCAAAACTTAAAAAGCAATATTATGCATAAAGGGTCTAAGGGGATAAGAAGACTACTTTGTACACAATTTGTTACAGATCAGGTCCCATACTCTTCTCAGAGCTAATCTGTCTGTCTGTACAGAGCAATCCAATTCCCTCTTCTGGTCTCTCTCACACACAAACAGAAAAAAAAAAAAATGAACCAAACCAACCTCACACCAAAAAGACTTTCATCAAGAAAGCAGATGGTTCAGTGGAAGCGGCAGGCCTGAAATTAGGGTTAGAAAAGTGACTGTTTCTTTAGCAGCTTAAGCTACCATAACTGCAAAACAAATGGGTGGTCCTGGCTTTCCCTGTGCTGCTGGCTGAGCACTTCCAAACCTTCCCTTGTGTTAGTACCACTCCGGAACAAAAGGAATCCACGAGTTCGTTCAAACAGAAACTCCTCCTTGTTCTGTTCACTTGAGGCGGGATCAGTGAACTGAACCAAATCACTGTCCAGTGCTACCATGACTGCAGCTGACAAAAGCGAAACCAGGTTAAAGTCAATTATGAAACCACCTCCCTAGACTGGGCATTCTCAGACATTTTTTCTCAAGATTTACTTTATTTGAAAATATTAAACAAATAAGTTATGGTTCTGCTGGAACTTCTTTTTTGTAAACTTTTTAACACTTTTTTCTATAAATTCCTAAAACCAAAGGCGATTTTAAGAGTTTCTGCCAGAAATCAGCTCTATCTGACTTAAAGCAGAACTTAGATGCTGAAAGTGTATTTTCCCAGATCATTTAGTCAATCACGACCCCGAGCAGTTAAATAAACCCACTTTACTTCTTATAGTTCGGAGTCCTCGAGGATCAGCAGCACTTCCTTTGCTAAGTTTGAAAAAGAAAGGGAGAATACGTGTCAAGAAGTTAACAAGTCCCTTGTAAATAGCCCCAAGATATTATCTACTAATATCTTAGCATGGCCCTGATGATGACCTACTTTCTTTGCAACGAAGTACCCTCCTCTTCTAATATACATTAAGAGGGCACGAAGTTCCTGCAGGCACAATTTCCGTGGGTGAAGTTTTGTGAATTAGGATAGTAAGGAGACTTTAGTTAATAGTCAAACACTTGTTAGGCCATCATTGAGCACTCTTACAAATTTATGTTAATATCATAATTCCATTTAGAACATACTTCTAAAATTATATTCAACGAGCTAGATTTTTAGAACTTTTCATTAACACAAATTTATTTAACAGTCTAGGCAAGAAGTGGGGGTTTCAGAGGAGTCTGTGAGATTCACACAGATGAATTTGTTAAGAGCAGATACTATAAAGAAAGACCTCAAGGGCCTAAAATTAATCAACAGAGATTACTCAAATACTCAGTACTTCTATATGTCCCACTGACTTTTTTTCTTAATTACTTAATCCAAAGACTGTTGTATTTAAAAATAAATGAGACTGTGGAGCAAACACGAGAATTCAGCTCGCATTCTCTCACCTGCACTGTTGCCACCAACCAGCTACATACAAAAACACCTACACAACCTAAGGTTCTGAGGCGAAACCGGCAAGGTGTGTGTTTGCGGAAGGTGTTTTGTTCACTGTTTTAGAGGTTTGGAGGTTTGAGTGGGGGAGAAGGAGTTGTAAGAGCTTGAGATCAGGAATTTGATTTTTTTAAAATCTGGTACTTGAAGACCTGGTACAACCCACGTTAGCAACTTGCCTTAAGGAGCATTCATTCAACAGCAGGTATTAAGGTGGGAAAATAAGAAACACTACAACTAGAGTGATCACTCTTTGATACACACTCCACTTTGAGGCAGCCTGCATTCCTCAGCCTGACACCACATCTCCAGATTGCCAGGAATACAACTGAAATGATTTATTGCCACTGGTGAACCAGCCCTTCACATGTCTCTGCGGTTCCTTTCTGAACCCATGTATATGTTTGGCTTCTACAATAATTAGGACTCTCACAAATTCACAATGTGAAAAAGTGATTTTATCTGTTTATTTTAAGCTTGCTGCTTAATAAAAAGGCAAGAGTTGTCCTCGGGTTTGTATTGAAAAGATGCTATTTAATTGTTCTTTACTTTCTTCTCATGATTTTATACACCTGTTTGTCTTTTTCCTACTGCTAAGGGACTCAATCTATTTTGTCCCTCCTCATATAAAAGCTTTTTCACTCCTCTGGTCATTATTGCTCTCCTTTATACACTGTGTAGACTTTTCCCAATTCTTGATGATAATTCTGTTATTCATACCCAAAATTCTAATCCCAGTCTTTTGAGCGCTTTACAGTTTGGCACCAGGGATACACACTGTATCAGAAGGAAACTACTCACTTGGCATTTTACTTGTCCTACTTGTTTCTTCTTTTCATTTCAGAAATAATAGCAGGAAAATTTTACAGAATTCTAACTGAACAACACATGCAAGAAACTGGAAGCAGTAAGTCAACTTTTTGTGTTCTTGCTTGTTAATAATATGAAGTCATAACATACTTAAACATATAATCAGAAAACAATGACAAAATAACTTTAAGAGAATTTACACTGCAACCCAGCTCATCTGCACCAGCTGCCCATGCAAAGAAAATATGGGCATATTGCAAAGACAGATGTGTCAAATGGAAACCATACCAAACCTTCAAATCCAAAACATTTGGCTGCACACCACAGGCAACAGTTGGGGGCAAAAATGATACTGAAGGTATTTCCACAAGTGTGGAAATCCCAACACA
The DNA here is from genome assembly GCA_035221455.1 of Xenops minutus. Classification (NCBI taxonomy): domain Eukaryota; kingdom Metazoa; phylum Chordata; class Aves; order Passeriformes; family Furnariidae; genus Xenops; species Xenops minutus. The sequence goes on along the minus strand of JAWWEE010000122.1, from coordinate 59,917,916 downwards.
GCAGCTGGAAGTGTAACAAAGCAATAAATACCAAGACTAAGATAGTGACAGCATCAGTTATGAAAGGCTGTAATCTGCTAAGATTAAAAGCTAACAGACACCTCAACAAACTCAATTAAAAACACAAAATAACAACCAAACAAAAAAATTTGTAGCTTTGAAGAAACTTCAAAAGCATCTACGATTATTATCATTCTGCTGGCACACAAAGCAGTCAAAGACTACAGCCTTGTCTCTGCCAGGCTTCCAAACTGTCTGAAGACAATTCACTATCCAGACGCAGGCTTTGAAGGAGCATTGGTGCGCACTGACACAGTAAGCTTGAGCCAAATGAACTCAGGGTCTCCCTACCACAGGGTAACCTGGTGGGACAGGTCACACCTCTCAGACTGCCACCATACATCTGGCAAGGCCTTGAAGTGATGATGTCTGACCTATGGAATAGGCCAGCTAGGACAGGTTCAAAAAAAATGGCCCAAACCAATTCCAGAAATACACATATATGGATAATAGGTCAGAGAGCATTTTGTACTCTAGCCCCACTACCCCCAACATAAGTAAAGGCAAAATATTCTTGAAGGAACCATTGCTTTTGCCTCTGAAAGCTCATTATAGAAGGTGAATTGAACAAGAAACAGTCTAAATCTTTCCGCTCTCTTTTAAGTGTTCAACATCTGATAAATTCTCTGCCTGTTTCTTCCAGCTGATTTGTCAGATTTGGTAATCAAGAATAAAAAAAAGAAATCCTATGATTACCTCAAAATGCTTAAATCATGAGCAGGACTATAATGCCTGCAAAATACGGCACAAGGGAAGTATTATCCTTCTACACTTAGTCTTGGAACTTGGGAATTTCAATGAACAAGATCCCTCATTAGAATCAAATGGGGACAGATGTACTCACATGGTGGGTGGGCATGGGTGGACACCAGCCCCTTCAACCCCTATAATGAGCAATTTCCTCAGATTCAAAGAAAAATTTCATAAAAAGTTAAAGAGAAATGGCAACTTGCCGCTTATTACCACTTGCCTAACTGCTTGGGCTGCTGGTTCTATAAAACAGGGTTTTTTTCAAAGAAAATTATTGTTAAAACCATTTGGCTGAAAGTGAAGAGCTATTGAAAAGTATAGTCAAACTGGCAGCTTGCTCTTAAAATTCCCCCCACCACTTTTATAAGTATCGTTTTGCTTGTGGCTTTTAACAGCTGTTCACACACGCCTAAGCTAGATGTGAACTTTTATTTTCCCAAAACTAAACGGGAAGCTTTAAACAGCATCTGATTTAATTTTTTTTTAATTAAAAGCTGAGGTTAAAAGAACCATGGAAATGGATGATGCAGCTGTGCTGATGCTAGGGAAAAGAATTCCAGAACAAGAAGTGAGGTAGAGTAAACACAAAGTAAGTTTCACAACACTAAGTGCACACTACATTAAGTGATTTTTCAGCTAATGGGAAGTTAACTCCATGTTTCTTTAAAAATGTTTTACAAAATTAAACTAAATTGCATTTTGCAAATATAAGAGAATTTGGATATCTACTACACTTTTCCCTCAGAGCAGTCCTAAAATTAAATCCAGAATGAAATGGCTTCACAGGTTCCAATTATTTCCAAATTCCTTTAGAAACTCAGAAAACTCAGACACACAAACTCAGAATTAACTCGCTAATATTGCTATATATTTACTGGTTTGGCTCTCAAAAGAATTTAACCTTCCCTGCATTTAAACATCTTCTTGGAATCGTTAAACGTTTAGAGTCAGATTCGCAATGGTACTGAGAGACTGAAAGATGCAAGCAGGCATTCCTCGGGGCACTTTATAAAAGAACCAAACCAAATACTGGGCAACTAGGCAATGGTTTAAGCACATTTGAAAGCCCCACCAGACAGCAGTCTACATTTCTGAGCACCAGCATACTCACAAAAATTCTTCCCTCTTGGCCTAATTACTTAATACATAGCACTAGATAATAAATTCAAGCAAACAAACCACAGAAAGAATAAAAATGCCATGGTTTCTTTTTACTTATACATATTATATATAAAAGCACAAGATGACTATAACAATTCTAGATATCGCATATTTAAAGGGCTTTTTCTACTAAAATTCTTATGAAAAACATTAAAGCATTTCTAGGGCAGAAAATTCACAGGATTATGAAGGAAATGCCACATTAATTCATGTGGATTATGTACCTTGTAGACTGTAACAGCTCCAAAAGAAATTTTTTCCAGGGCATTAGTAGAGCTACTATTTAAGCCAAAAGACTTTAGTAGTTCATCCATCAAGCTTATTCAAGGAAGCTGATGGAACTTCTATGTCTAATAGAGTACAAAAGTATGAAAAGCCACACTTCTTAAAACATATTAAAAAATCAACAAAAACCTGGTGTCTATACTGTGCTGATCAAGAAACACTCTCAGACCGTGTATGAAAAAGAAAACAACAACATTAAGAGCATTCCCTTTGCACCAAGCACAAGGAACTAGGTGTAAAGAGAATGGAGAAGATGAAAAAGCGGAAGAGAGACACATAATGCAGCCTAGACAGCAAGCAGGTGGAAAATTATAGTGATGCAATCATTTGCCTCCGTCATCCACCCACATACAAGAGATTTCAAACTGATAAATAAACTACCCAGAATATACATGAAAATCTGAACTAGTCAAAAGCAGGAATCCAGAATATTCTAATTAGGTCCAACAGAAAATACTACAACCTGGATCCCTGCCTAAGGTTCCTCTAGAACATAACTTGATACTGTCTTTGATAATATGAAGCCTTGATTTCTGTTGGGGTAGTTCCTTGTTTAATCCAAGGTATAGCTGAACAAATGAAACACAAGGCACAAGTAAAAGGTTTTATGCAGATGCATATAAATTACATTTGTGTACTTCAACACATCAAAGGCAGCAAATAGAAGTTGACCACAACACACCGACATAGTAAATACAGCACTAATGTTTCTGAATCTTCTACAAAAAAACCCTACCATGCTTTAAGAACAGAGATGAGTACACTGTACACCACTTGCAGATAAAATGATTCAGACTGCACCAATTCACATGTTTCACATTAGACAGAGCAGAAGGAAACTCCATTTCCATAACTGCTAAGTGGTTATAAGCCACTTTCTGCTTAGTTCCTAATAGTACTATCCTCAGCACTACAAATATACACAAATCAATTATAAAAGTGTCACTCAATGAAAAGACAAAAGAAACTACCAATGATCAATATGCATTTTGCAGAAAAATAGTTTCTTAATATTCCACAAGTGAGCTGGAAAAAAAATTGGCCAAGCAACTTCAGAAATGGATACACACTACAAATAGGATAGAGATGCACCCAAACTATAAAATGTTCAAAAATGGACAGCATGGAAACAGAAAATGCCTTGCTACTATAAGATATTTCTTTGTCTAGAGGATACCAAAAGTCCTTTCTTTTCCCTGCTGTCAGTCAGTCTGAGCCTAAACGTATGAGAAGTTAGCTCCCAAAAGGAGCACAAAGATTTTTCTGTCCGGAGAATTCTTAGCTGGAAGTGTTCTCCACAAGTTGAACAATTACAAAAGCATGTGTTTCTGCAAACTGATAAATAAGGCCTAACACAGTAAAGTAATCAAATTCAAATGGAAAGAAAGCATAACCATTTTCATCAATAAAGCAATATAATCTGCTCAGGACAAGGAAAGTGGTTTTATAGCATATTTGCTCAGTGTTCCCTTTGCACCATGGCTTCCTAATCTCTAACTTTGTTTAGAAAATTACTGTTTCCTAATGGCAGCAGGATTTAGAATGTTAGTAGAGTCTGTACCACTTGAGACAAAACCTGATGGCATTTCAAAATGACCTGTTCTAGTTCAGTCTGAATTACTCAACATGAAGCAAAAGTTAGAGAACAAAATATTATGATCTGTGCCATTCAGATGACTATAAAACAAGGCTTGTGGCTAAAATCTCCAAAAGAAATCTTGGTCACACTGATGTGAAAGGCAAAATAGTAACACTGAAAATAGAACTAGAAACTAAGTTTTACATTTATGATTTTTCAGTTCCCTCTCAAAGTGATCAAATCCTAAAGCTTATCCTCACATACCTGTCAATATGTCAAGTGTAGGGTACTACTCAGTGTAAACACTGCACTTAAAATAATCTTCCTAGGATCACTTATTTAAAAATTAAGAGATCAGAGGAGTTAACGGCTGCTTTGTTGACTGCTAAAGACCAAAACTGTGGATTTCTAAGTATGCTTCAAATTTAGAGAAACCATGCAAAAGGTATTTTTCTCTCCATTTTGCTCTCAAGTGTCCTGCTTCCATTATTATTATGCCATGCTCTAAGCCTAAAAATATGAAGGAGACTTCAGTGTTCTTTCACTGCATTTGAAGGCAGTGAGACCACTTGGAACAAGTGAGGACAAGTGTGTACGATGGGATAGCGTTGTTGCTATAGTGCTCTTTCATGAATAGTAATTACTCTGCAAGTGTGTAAAGCAGACAGGCCCAGTTGCATGAGGCTCAATGCAGGTTTTATGAACTGCAGAAAAGCATGATTAGTATGGGGGAAAAACATGTTTCACACTTTTATTGTAAAGAATATGAGAATCTCACAGAAACTGCCAGAACAGATGTTCATAAATTGGGCCCTTAATCTGCAGCACTTTCCAGGTTTTAAGCTATATCCACTGGTCTGTAGAACATATTCCTCTCTTTTTAATATAATTCTTCTGTTTAGGTTTTTTAATAAATAAGTTTATGACTTTAGTAGTGTTGCCAGCTGTTCAATTTTGATTTACTGTCAGAGTCTGCTTTAATATATAGTGGCTTTTGTGGCTTACCCATATAGATTACATTTTAAGCTTCAAGATATCACTATAAAGCAGCTGGAAAAAGTACTGGCTGTGCTCAGAAACCAGCATTATTGCCCTAGTGATCAACCACTGAAACATGCAACTACGCCAGTAACCATTCTCTAATAAAGTTTTGTATACACCATTTCCAAAATAAAACTGCAAAACTTATGGTCTGAGGGGTCATCCTAACACATGTACTTTAAAAAGCCAAACCAAGAAAACTGCTAAATTATTAATTAGCCAGTGTGTTAGCCTAATTAAAGATCTCTATAATGACTGTTCTTCATTCTTTCATTACATTGTTTCCCTTCTACTGTATAGCTTGAGACAACAAGAAATAAAAGATTTAAGAACTGCTTATACAATGCTTTCTAGCAATTTTCTTTAAAGCATTGTTTACTGAATATTACTGTGGAAGAATTCGTCATAGAGAATCATTTTTAATCTCACAGAACTCCAGTACAACCAGACTAGGCTTTTTTCCTTCATTATCTGCAAGTACAGTATAATGATATTAAAATAAACTACCACAACAGTATTCTTAGAATTAAACAATGAATCAAACTGAAAAACTCTGCATACTCTCCACAGCAGAAACAGTCCAGAATCATCCGGACATACTAGTTTTAACTATGGGGTTTTTTATTATGCTGAAAATTACTTTTTCTGACAAAGAGATTCCTTTTTCTATGAAAAACTAACTGTTTAAAAAAATTCCAACCAAAAGAACAAAACTGTTTGATTCAGAAAGATCAGTATGGTGCCTCACAAGACGGTTTTTGTTTGTCTTACACTGTTATTTTCTCCCGAGTTTGCATTTGCCAGTTGGACAGTATGCATGATGTATTACTCTCATGAAGTCCTATCATACCTAGGGGGAAGGCAGACCTACCTCATGGAAGATAGAATGGGAAAAATAAAACAAAAACAAAACCAGGCTTTCTACTCACAGCATCAGGATCACTGCCTGTAAGAGAATGAATAAGGAAGAGAAGAATTAACACTGCACATCGATTGAGACACAGCAGTGGCACCTCCAAACCAAATACTTCAAGCTTTTCCATAACACTTTTGAAGGGGGACTGAGAAGTTGACTCCAAAATGCCATGAGTAGAACATAAAAATATTTTTGAAACAGTTTAACCTAGCAGCCTGACCAACAACTCCTATACACTGCTTTCTTCCTTCTGTGTGCCTACAACAAATTACTTTTCAATGTCTCCTGTAAATGCGTAAAGTAAGCTTTTAGCAACTGAGGATCTCTCTGTCCACAGTATCAAAGATGTGTTATATGTACATATTTTGGTTTTTCCATCCTTCATTTCAAACTATCTGCAATAAAAAAATGCTTGATTGCAAAATCCAACAATTTAAAGTTGCCCTCAACATACATAATGATTATATCCCTGTATTTTTCCAACGCAAGATTTTCTCAAGATATTTTATTATTCGGTGTGTTCCATTCAACTATGTAGTCCATAACATTTTTCTGAATTGGTGTTTCTTTACCATATGAAACAAAAGTGCAGTGGTCGTGATACCAGTTTTCAAATGCTACTACATAGAAATGATTGAGTTCTCTAGTCAAAGAAAAAAGGTAATTACCTCAGAAAAAGGCAATGTTATTCCTCTTTCTGTACACATATTTCAACATTTTAATGAATTCTACCACCATGTACTAATATTATGCTAGTATATTTCTTATATATAATTAGGTAGAGATTCAACAAAACTTACAGCAAAAAACATAATACAGAATAAAAAATGTAATTCGAAAGAATATTATAGTCTAGAGGCTAGTCATGAAACCATCAGAGTAAACTTGGAGGAGCTCACTAAACATGCTCTAAATTTACACTCATGTAAATAAAAAATTTTTATCTTAAGCACTAATTCTGAAAAAAAAATAGAGCTAAAAAAATCAAAAACACATCATGAAAATTTCATATGGGACTAATTTTGAAATAGAAGCTATGTGCAATGTACATAAAGCGCTCCTCTTTTAAGACCTTTTCTTAAATAAATAAATTACATTACTAATTTACCATTCATCATCACTCCACCTCCTTAATCAACACATTTCAGTATATCTTAATTGGATTTAACTGATTTTAACTGAATTTAATGCTACAGAATCTTAGATTTCTCTTTTGAAAACAAACCTATTTTGAGGGTATCCTCCAAATCATGAGGGCTGGAAGCACAGAGTGTAAATAACAACAATAACAACAATGTTGTCTGCATTTAAACTACCTGCCTAATCTCAGTGATGTCTTAAGATCAAGATTTGATACTGGCTTAGCAGTTACTCCCATGGTAACACCTCCACAGTCTCATACTATACACACAAGTAATGAAATATCTTTTTTTCATTCCAAATACCATTTTACCTGCTCAAAAACCATGACATATAAAATACACCAAAGTAGACAGCAGAAAGAAATGGTAGCACAATTAGTACATCATCAAGATGTACCATCTCAGTTGCTGGAACAATGAAGAAGCCACGTCTTGAAGGCTTTAACATGCTTAAATCTCTACCAAAAAAGCCACATATTTAGCAGGGTATAAATGTTCCTATACTGAAATGGGCATCATGAACTCAGAATGCCTCACGTATGGAGCTGTAACTGTAGACTAAACTTTAAATAGTACCATTCCGCTTCTCTTGCAAATCCCCAATAAACATGATGCTGTCCTGACAAGTACACTATTTTAAAATATACATATAATACACTGCCCATAACTTTTCTTCTTTGTTCTTAAATCTACATGCACATAGTTCATCCTATACCACTGAGAGAGTGAAGGTTCTCTATTATGATTATTCCCCATATTAGCATAGACTATCCTTCATCCTCTAAACTGAGTAATAATAATTACTGGTTACTTCCAATAAAAGTCTTAAATTTTTATGGTTTGTTGAAATAAATAGAAAAGCCTTAAGTTTTCCCTGCTTATTATAAAGAAATTTCTCTTCCACACTTTCTACTCAGACAGAGTACTAAGTACATTCAATTACTATATACATTTTAGTTGAAGTTGCAGAGTACACATAAATACTGTACAATTGTTACTATATTTATCAGTCTGAAACTACGAAGCTTTACAAAAAGATTAGTTTAGTGACTTCTCTAGCTTTTAAATAGAAAATAGTGCTACAATAGCACTTGTCTTTTTCCTCACTTTGTCCAAAATCCTAATACTAATGCACTATTCACACTCAAAAATTTGGCTATCCTCTCTCATCAACTTTCTTCAATAATAATATATGAGAATATATTTCCACAGTAGCTAATGGAGACATTCCTACAAATCAATGTGCTGCAGTGATACAGAAATAAAAGCTTATTTCACTGTAATGATGCTTCCAGACTTCCCTCAAGTCAGGTGGTTACTTGCAGTTAATGATCTGTGACATACCACACAAGTAGTCCTAAAAAGACTTATTATCCACTGCATGTGCAACAATATTTGCTTTATGGATGGCTAAATGAATGAAGACATTCAATGTAACTGTAAAAGTAAAATCAAAAGAAAACTTACAAGTAACATGTTTTCTTTGAGTAAAAGAGCTGTGAACATTTTCCATTAATACTTAACCTTTTGCTGGAGCAGTGCAACCACATATAATGCTTGAATCCATAAAGCCCAAGAGCTCTTCAGGGTTAACACTGATTAACTGCCCCCAATCAAATGTTATAAGTTTTAAAAATTTCGGAGAGCTTCCCTCCACTAATGAAATCAAATTGTGTTTATGTCATATGGCAAAGGTGAGAGCAGGACAACTTGCAAAGAAAAGCAAATTTGTTCTGTTTAAAAAGCAGGGGTTTTTTTTCAATACAATAAAAAATACATGAATTTGACTGGGGTTTAAAACTATGTATTTTATGCTGCACTGACTTCCATTAATATACTAATAGAAAAGAAACGCAAATTAACTTAAAATAAGGTACAATCCAAAAGCACAATATCTCCCATGACTCTTAGACTGTGCAGACATTCACACATTTTCTGTTTATAATTTTTTTTCATTTACTAGACTCAGCTTTTGTCCACCATATGTCCACCATAGATTAACTATTCCCTTAGGTACAATTAAGGGCTTTCCATTTGTTGTAAGAAGACCTAAGAATGAAGGACGCAGCCAGAAAAAACATTTCTACCTAAACCAAAAACAGAAGCACATTCAGCCTGGACTATAGTTTATGCAGCATCTTTTTTATTGGACGTATGTCTACATTGCTAAATAAACTACAGAAAAAATCCATGGAAACAGTAAGAGATCTCTCAGCATTTCATTTGTGTATTATTGTAAAAAGATGATACATATACTGTTCTAACCTTTGTATTTAAACAGTTTACTTCTATTTCCATTTTTCAATGACATCTTTAAAGATTTTTCTGTATTTAAGCACAACTGTTAGGGAATGAGAATATATAGTATTTACTGGCACTTCTGTCACACTGGCATTTGAGTTCCAACTACACTAACAACAGTCTACCAACTTGGCTGTAGCTCTTGGTTGGTCTTAGCAGGCAAAACTTACACGCACAAAATAAAAGCCTGACATGCAGCCCCAAGATTTTAAGTGTAGGAAGAACAAACCAGTTTATTCATAGTCACTAAAATAAAAAGCAGAACATAAGTACTGTCTGTCAGTTGGAATAGTTCATGACTATCCTCACTTTCTTGTTAAAGCACTATATGATCCAAATGAAAAAATACTAATTTCTGCAAACAGTTTGCATATATTTAAACTGTCATAGTTCAAATGAATGCAAATTCATTTTCATGGAATTACACCTGTTTATATCCGGGCCCAGTCTAGTTGTACAACTCTCAAACTCAGACAAGTGGAAGAAGAGTAATGTATCTTCTGTGTGCAAGTTGTGTACGTTGTTCAGCTTCAACCCTGTACTGAATCTCATACTGCAGCAGAACACAAATCAAAAAGCAAGCTCACTACTAACTAATGCTATCTGGGCATAATACAGCCAGGGCAGAAAATTATAATAATGATTATTAATTATCTTTTGAGCAGCATGAGAGAGAAGATATCCCCTTTCTACTCTTTTTTTTTTTTTTTTTTGGGGGGGGGGGTGGTACTCTGGCAGAGGCTACCTAGTTTTTGAGAGCCACCATCAAACCTAACCTGTATACATGCTTTCGTAATGACTGTGGCACTGAAAGAAAGTCCAGAAGTCTAAAAATTTGCCTTTAACCAGGTTACTTAGCAGCTTCTATGTCCCCTGTGCCTTCCTATCCAAGAGATCATTTTATGAATGATTCTGAAAGAAGGGTTCAAGTAAACCACAGGCTGATTTGCAAGCAGATGCAACAGATACATTTATCATAGCAGATCACATGAAGACCAGAGCCAGAATGGAACATGTATGCATAGATCCTTGTGATCTTTCCAGGTGTTTTCCCTTCTCAGCCAATGGAATATGGCAAGCTGAATACCACACAATAGCAATAAGCTTTCCTTCTTTTGTTCTATATAGTTTTCTGTGAGCTCAGATCCTTTCTAAAGAAGAGCACTTGAGGCTCAGGCTCTGTCTGCTAATCACAGTTGAGTAGATTTGTCCACTCCACAATTTAACAGGCACAATTACATAGATCTCTTCAGCATGGATGGTACCCAGTACCATTAATATTAAACCAAGCACAAATTAGGACCAAAATCTTGCAAGACAGATACTTTCTCTGACAAGCAAGGTGATTTTTTCCACTCAAAAAATGTGTATGTTTCTAGGTTATTTTCACCACTAAAGTAATACAGATTACATTCAGACACTAGGTTGGAAATATAATATTATAGTAAATAAAAGATCATTTTCACCTGCAAATTTCCCTTTCAATAATCCAAGTTTCTTGTTAAGAATAATTTTTAATGAAGTTACTCAACTACTGAAACAAATCCATAAGGCTGCAATTTTCTATTAGTCTTACAAGTTTGTTGAGACAAACATTCTATACATATTTTAAAACAGTGTATCATTTTACATTTATTCAAATGAGTTGGTAAATTGACTGTAGCACAGGACAAGGTTTTCTTTCTAAGGGAGTCTCTACATTTAAGTAGCTTACCCTCCAATCCCAGGAGCATGTGGGAGGCTCAGGTGACCAGACCTGCTGTCAGGCATACAGGAATTTTAGTTTAATCAGGCATAAGACTCAAAAGAACAGGAGTCTTGGCATTACCTGCTCAACGCTTGTCTTAATTACAGGTGAAGTACCCAAAAAGTGCAAGCCCACAGGAAACAAGAACAGAAAACAGCTTGGGGAGGCTGGGAGGGACAAGAGAATGAATACACAGCTCTGAATTTTAATCAGCCAGAATTTCAAATTGAGTATTAATGAAGAAATTTTCCTAATACAACTGTGGAGATTAAGTATATAAGGCAGCAACTGAGTCCAAAAGCTGACTGGGCATGTTCCATTAGCACATTAGTACACACTACACTAAATATTAATTCATATCTGGGCTGGGAAATGTTTCTTTCTGTGCTCAGATAAGATAGGTAAAAACATTTTATGTTGTACCTAAAGGCAAGTTAAAGGGTACACTAAAAAGTAACCTTTAAACTTCACAGTGTAACAGCACACCACTTCCTGTTCAAAGATAGCACTCCAAGATCAATTAATCATGGTTAAGACGAACAAACAGTCAACATTCTTAATTAGTGTTGATGCATTCTCCTCTGTGCCCTCATCTGTCATGAAGACTGTTTAAAAATCAGAGTTATTAGTCTTTATTGAGGAGTGGATCTGGTTAATATCTCTAAGAATAGAAATCATTCATCTAATCACTATACATTGGTACCTGATAATTCCTACTCCCTATATAAGCTACAGATAACCACCGCCCTTAGACCATCTTAGTAGCTATAAATCAAAATGAGTGTAGCTCCCAAGCAACCTGGGTTAATTTTTGTTTACAATATATCGGCTGAAAATGTTGGTACGACACTTGAGGAGACTGCTTATAGATTAGTGCAGAAGGAAATATATAAAGTAGTCAAAGCAGAAAGGAAGGAAACATATCAGTCACAGAAAACACAGTAAACCCTCTCTAATTCACTTAATGACTAGAAGATCCATTTTGATTACTGAACTTTATCAATACCGAATTTAAGCAAAGATCCTAAGCGCGCAAAACACCATTCAATCACTATCAAGTTTCTATAGAAGTTACTATAGTTTCATTTATACCATACATGTCAAAGTATTTGACAGCAACATATCTACAGAAGTTTTAAGTTATTGCACTGAAGCTCAAAAGCATTTGTTAAAATTAACAGTAAGGTTTAATCCCCAATTTCCAGTGCAAAGGAAGTGGTATTAGCAACACTGAAATAAGACCACTTCAAATAAACTTTGTATTAAATAAGAATTAAATAAAACAAAGTAAGTAACTAGGAAAATCAAATTTAAGACTCAATACCAGCTGTAAAATTCAGGATTATTAAGATCTTATGACTTATAATTAATAGGAAAAAAAAAAGTTCTACATTAAATTTTACAATTCCATCTATTGTTCACCAAACAGACAAAAATCCATGGAAAACAGAGAACTAACTGATAACAAAGGTGCAGAAAGCAGGTCTGGGCAAGATCTTCATTCAAATCAGATTTCTACTCTTTCTGATCAAACATGGAGGTCAGGTTATAGAAAAAAAAAAGTACAGAAAGAAAGAAAGAATTAAATTGAAACTAAGCACTCAGTCACCTTAAATGACGTACTGCTTTTACAACAAAGGTCTGCATCTCTGAAGTTCTTGTTTTACCAATTACTTTTAATAAATTAGTGGGCAGTGACAGTTCTTCATTTTAGCTACTACTGAATAACAAAACAAAACAAACAAACAATTAACAACGAAACAAAACACGATAAAAGAGGTGGGAAGCTCCAGAATTCAGATGTCAATTCACACTGTTCTACTATTTTCAAATAAATTTCTGATGGAAGAGTGACTGGAAACTGATTGGAGCTTTTAAAGTAGAAATTACCTTTCCAGTGTTTCATGAGTAAACCTTAATCTCTTACAATCACAAGAGATTTTAATACACTGACAGCACACTGAAGTTAATTATTCTGCTTTCAAGAGACACAGTAGCTTACTGTGTTCATTATTTCAATCTATTGCAATGTACAATAAAACAGAATAACAAACAAAACTAGCACTGAACAATTTCTTCAAGTTTTGTGAAATACTAGAGAAATCCCTGCAAACTTAACCTTTAACAGAGTGACTATAAATTAATACTACAAATCACTAATAAATTATCTATAAAACTGCATGATTTAACAGCTAGTTACACAATTACACACAATTATACACAACATACTGCTACAACTCAAATAATTTACTTTCAATGACAAAATTACTCAAGGAAATTATTTTCCTCTAATAGAATTCAAGCATACAGTTTTCTATATTACATTGTGAAGAAAAATATTTTTGCTTTCTTCCAAGCTTTTTTTTTTTTAACCACACCTTTATTCCTATTTCTGAGGCACTAGAGCAAATATTCCTAGTGTATCTACTGCAAAATGGGAAAATACATATATCTTTCAGAAAGTATTAGTAAGTGAAAACAAATAACAGTCTAAGCCCAAGTTAAGTCACTAATTTTAGGCCAAGGTTTCAAAATGGAAGGTTACAGCTGAGCTCCCAAATTCTTACCTAGGTATCTAAATACTGGCCCAAAGCTTTCCAGTGGCTGTGAATGAAAATGACTGCATTCCTGGAAGTTTTTAAAAACTTTTATCTGAAAGCAACTTAAGTGTTAGAATAACTTGCCTGTGGATATTGACATTTCTAGTCTAAGTCAGCGTACCTGGATATTTTCCTAAAAGACATGTATAGGTCAAAAACCAAGTACAAACCGGAGACAGAAATTACTGACTGAAAGTATTTCTCTATAATGTATGAGGTCAAATGAGTTTATCACTTCGTCAAATGGCTTTTCTTGACTTTAAACCTATTATTGTTCTTATATTGCATATGTGTCTCATCACTTCCTAAGTAAAGAAGTTGAACAGAGTGATTCCTCCTTAATAACTTGTTAGTACTGGTAGTTTTATCTTTTCATAATACTCAAGAATCAACACCATGCTTCTATTCAAGCATCTTGTTTTCCCTTTATTTAATGACAGAAGCCTGGCTACAGTTTCCTCTCACAGGCCATAATTTTTTTTTGTTTTGGGGTGAAATCCCTTCTAGATATTCTTCTGCTCCAGAATTCAGAAAAAGCAATACACTTCTAAAGTCTTATTTTTATCATGCTGAAATAAAACTAAAGCAAAAAAAAAAAAAAAATCTGTAAACAATATCCCCTGAATACTCAATATATGCAACAGTAACAAACATCTTTGGGATCACATGAAAGCACTATTTCCTTCTTCACTTTATACACAGATGCTGAAGGAAAACAAGGTAGCAAGTACACGTTTTCTCCAGTTGCTATTTCATAAAATGAAAGCCCTTTCACTAGCCAGTGTCAGCGTTTATCTGAAAACTCACCTAGGAAACCAGATTCTATTTCCAGATGCTTCTAAAGAAACACTTGAATATTAAAGATCTGCAGGCATGCATATGTGAAAAGTAACAGAAATTAAATTCCTCCAAATGGAAACTGGTGTCTGATTTTCTACCTCTATGGCATCACTTCAGCAAAAGAACACTTTTTATCCTATGTTACACTGTATCTTACTGTAAAACGTTAATAAGATTTGCAGAACTCCAGCTAAGAAGTTAAATTTGGGGGCACAATATAAATCGGTGAAAAATATTTTTCATTTGAATTTCAACAGAATCTGTATTATTAACTCTGGCCTGCTAGAGTACAACACTGTCTATGTTATACTTTCAGAAGTGCTATTTATATTTGGTAACTCTGAGAGCTTCTTTGTTTTCTTCACAGGAAATAAGTCTTAATTAATGTCATAAAATGTTACAGCATCACTGTAGCAACACTACCGTTAATGGTTTTGAATGAAAGTGTTTTATCTCTACATTATTTTCAAATGCTTTTAAACAATTCTAACTTGCTGGATAAGGTGGTTTTTTTCAGGTGTGTTCATGGCATGGTCACTGTAACATGGAAACAAATTACTTGGAAAGTGAAAAAAAATCTTTTTCTGTTGTTCAAATACATATATTTATAATGTTTAAAAATTATGTCTCTGCTTCTACCATTTTGTTTCTAAAATTGCAATATGTTGCTTTATCATCTTCAATAGAAAAAGGGGAGGAGAGCCAGGATCAAGACCACAGATATGCTAATACAGATGCTTCTGTAAGATTTCTTAGTTGGAAATGGGGGAATGTGGAATCCATCTAATTAGAAAACTAACTAGGTCATAATTATTTAAAGTGGCATATTTTGGTGGTTAG
The DNA here is from genome assembly GCA_035221455.1 of Xenops minutus. Taxonomy (NCBI): domain Eukaryota; kingdom Metazoa; phylum Chordata; class Aves; order Passeriformes; family Furnariidae; genus Xenops; species Xenops minutus. Next base: position 59,902,654 of record JAWWEE010000122.1, on the reverse strand, counting down.
AAAAAAAACATTATAAGATACCTATGTGATCAAAAAGAAGACAGGTTAAAAAAATCCCAGAACACAAAGTTAGTTACCTCATGCAAAACTACAGATAGCATACAAAGAAAGTCAAATAAACAACTTATAAATATTATGCCTAGTGCATAGTATAGTTATTTTAAATATATACCAGTATTTAATTTAGCAGTCTCTTGACATACAGAATCATGGACTACATGTTTCTACAAAAAGGAATGCTTTCCAGATATCCATTCCATGGCTATATCCTGGGCCCCTATGAAATTCAAACATGGGCAAGTGATCTCTCTACTCCTGTGTGCTGCTCTCCAAGCAAAGAGAACACAGGCAAGGAGGCTGCAGGCTTGGCACAGTATGATGCAGCAAGTCCCATAACCTGCCTGCCCAGAGCCAGAATCCTGAGGTGTACCCAAGTATGTCATCTGTACCCAGCAACAACATACAGGACAGTATTTAGTTTTATTTTACTAAATACATATACCCTATGTCATTTCTTTAATAGCAAGCCACATCGAGAGTATTTCAATTCATATGTAAACATGAGTAACTTACTTTTATTTCCAACCAAGGCCACAAGTGGCTGTGTTTCTGATTCTTCACTCACTTTTTTTACCACATTATACCAGTCTTCTAAATTTTCAAAACTCTGGCCATTGGTAATATCATAAACCAAGAGTATACCCTAAATAAAAAGATACATTTAAAATGTTACAGATTGTAAAAATATTTTAACATAGTAAAATTTGCATCAGTCTAAATTATTATTATCGTAAATAGAGCATTAACAAATAATGGCATCATATATTTCAAGGATCAGTTAGAGGAATCATAAACTTCCATAACATATACATGTTATTGCAGTATTTCTCCTGCATTCACATTATCTGAACTACAATGGCAGAAAAAAAAATGTAAACACACTAAAGAGCACAATTAGTTGTGTCAGAAATATTACAAATTCCATATGCTTTATGGGAAATCCAAAAAAGTATTTCAACCTAGTAGGAAGATAAAAATTGCATTGGAGAAGGACTTTTATTTTAGCTAATATCAGTTGTAGTTTCACTGATTCCTTTTTTGGGAAAAAAAAATAAAAAGGCAGTTCAATATTACATTTCTGTGCATTGTCTAACTGTCATGTTTCTGATGTCTGTCAGGGAGAAAAGCCAGATTCCCTTCCTTCAGTGCTGTAGAAAACAAGCAAGAAGTACTGGTAAGCTTTAAACTTTCAAAAGAGAAACTAAAGATAGTCAGAATTCAAAAAGAAGAGAGTCCTGTATATTTCAGAGGTTTTGGGTCAAGATACAGGTAACAAATACTCAAAGCAGACATTACTAAGGATTACTCAGCACTAACAGCCAATATTATACAACACACCCTATTAACAGCCCAAATGTCATGCTTGTCCCCTCCGCAATTCTAAGATCAGCTCTCAGTTATTGAATCTTCTGCCCCTGCTTTCCACTACAGCCTAATAAAGTCAGTATCTTGTAAATGAGGAATAAAGTCAGAATTTCAGTTGCAGTTGTTCTCATGGAATTCACAACTGGAAAACAAAACCTACAACTGCACACTGTTTCTGACATGAAATTTTCACAAATACTCAGAATAAATAATAAAATGCATACAAAATTAACTGGTTCAATGACTCACTGTCAACAGTAAAGATTTTTCAAGTCAAGTTTTTTCAGGCATTTGCCTGGGCCCAGCTTTAATTGATAGTTTCACAAGCAGTGTCTTAGATCACAAAAGAGTACACACATTTAATTAATTTCACAAACTGATACAGACTGTAAGATTATTTGAGAATAGTTTAGATTAGATTAGATTTAGAAACCATCTAAAAATAATAGGATGCAATTCAATAAATACCATTACAAGTTCAAAAGAACCAATAATCAAGTGCACAATAGGAAGCACCTGGCTTCGTAGCAGGTTCCATACAATAGGATCAAGGAGTTATAGATCACAGTTAAATACGTCAGGCAAATATAACACTGGCATGAAACATTCCAGGTGAAATAATGCATTCAGCTTTGGACACTGAGTATCAAAAAACGGGTAAACTAGGGCACTAGAGACCAGCAACGATATCAGAGGTTTAGAAACCATGACTAACCTGAGAAAATTGAGGGAAAAAATGGACAGTTTCAACACAAGACTGGTGGCAGGCATGATGATACTGGTACAAGTTTCAAGACAAGATAAGAGTTCTGTGTATGATCTTATACATAGTTTGCAGATGATACTCACCTGGGAGGATCAGCCAATATGCCTGAGGGCAGGGCTACCCTACAGGGATATGTAGACATGCTCAAGGAGTGAACAGCAATCTTTCAACATTCAACAAGAATAAATGCAAAGCCCTGCAGCTGCAGAGGAATAAAAAATACAGGCTGGGGGCACTGACTGGCTGGGGAGCAACTGAAAATGACCTGCAGGTCTTGTTAGACAGAAAGCCAAATATAAGCAAGCAATGTTCCCTGGCAGCAAGGATGGCCATTATCCTGGGCTGTATTAGCAGAAACACAGCCACTAGACCAAGGAACTGTTCTACTCAGCACTTGGTTAGGTCATATCTAAAAGAATGCATGCAGTCAGAATACATCTTTGGATCCCTCAGGACATCACTAAAGTGGAATACATTCAGCAGAGGGCCACCAAAATCATCAGAGGCTGGAGCACTTGTTCTACAAGGAAAAGATGAGTGAACCTGAATTCTTCAGCATGGAGATGAGGTGGCTCTGGGAGGTGTCAAAAGCAGACTTCCTATACCTATGAGGAAGCTATAAAGGAGATGGAGCCAGGCTCTTCACAATAGTGCATGGCAGGGGGATGAAACACAACAGGCATAAGATGAAACATGAGAAATTCAAGCAACATACAATGAAAAGCTTTTTTACAATTATGATAATCAAACAGGTTGACCCAAAGGTTGCTCAGTCTCCATCCTTAGAGGTTTATAGAAAGGGAATAGGATAAACCCTTGAGCAGCCTAGCTCCACTGCAGAGCTGACACTACTGAGAGCAGGAGGTTTGACTACAGACCTCCCAAGATCCCTTCCACCCTGAACTTCCTTACAAATCTGTGGTCAATACAACACGTATCAACAGGTTTAACTCACAGCAATAGGATTATAGCAAGGGTACATACTAAAAACAAACAAACAAAACAACAAAAAACATCGCATGGAGACAGTAAGAATAGAAAGCCCTTAAAATACGTCACCTGTAACAGTCACCAAAACAGGAAAATTTTTGGAAATTGCTAAAAATTAAATATATATTATACATGTATAGCTTTGAAGGAGGGCAAGAGATCCTACTGAGATCCCTTCAACTCCTACTTTCTTATGACAGCAATACCAATCTATCTCTTTTCCTCCGACGTCACCAATTTCTTGGCAAAATACGTTCTTGTTCCTTAAATTTATATAGCTGCTATTTTCTGAGGAATAGCTTTCACTAGTTCCTTCAAGAAAATTAAGAATTATGACACCAAACTTCACCCTTGTTATCCTTCCTTCTTTATCAATCAAATACGATATTAAACATCCACTTACCTCTTCCAACTTTGGTACAATTTATTCCTCAGTATTTTTCATCTGAGTTACCTTCTCCTGACTGTCCTTGTAACTATCCAAATGCCTGTGCATATATATAATTGTCTTCCAGAATCTACATCTTGCTCTAGGAAGGACATACTTCTGTTATTAAATGCTCAATGGAAAAGAAAAAACTCAAAGGACCAGTATGGTAAAGCTTAAAAAAAAAAAACCAGCCATAAGGCTGAAGGTTGTAAATGAGAAAGAACACACGGCAATGTCTCTTTCACCAGCACTCAAGTTCTCTCACCAGCTTGCTGAAGAGCAGACTACCTAACCCATCAGATTTAGATGAAAAGAAAAATTTAAGAGAGTATGAGAGTTTAAGGTTAGCCAACTCTTCTAACCAGTTCTTCAACAAAATTCTACTCTCTAGACAACTACATCCTACCTACCCCTTTGGAAGAAAAGGTATTAACAGTGGATTCAACATGAAAGAGATCATTTAACAAAGTCTGCAACTAGAGCTCACCTAACTTCTTTCTACTCCCTTTCTCTATGATCTAAAACACTGCCTCTAAAGTGCATTCTTTTCTTAACTTTTTTTATTATTATTATTTTGTCATTTGTTATACTTAAGAAACAAAGATGGCAGGTATGACATCTTAGAGATGCAAAAAAAGGGAGCATAGCATCCAGGTCATAAAGAATAATTTTTTGCTTAGATTTTTACCCCAGAGGCACTCTACAAGCAACTTAGTATGATACAGATAATTAATGAAAGAGTAGTCATAACTCAATGGCTAAAATTTAGTTCACCTTTTTTTATCTAACAGAAAAATCCCATAATTGCTTTCAAAAAATGTCCTGTTTTCCACAAACTTACAGTATATGGAGTATAGAACAAGCAGACAGTATAAAAGCTGTTGCTTCCCTATTATGTATGAGGAATTAAGGTGGAAAATAACACTGGACTTTTTACACTAAAGTAGTGTATTTCCCTGCAGTGAAAAAGGTTTGAAACACATGGTGGACAACATGCCAAGAACAGCATGTTAATTCTCTAGTCTCCAGCAACATGGCAAATAGTCCCTGCTTGCATAATTTCACTCTGGTAAGAGACATTTTGAATACATTAGTGCATATGTGAGTGCTTTTTTTTTTTGAATTATAGAGCATTTTCAAAAATAGGTCACTGGAAACTAAGAGTATTGGAGAAATTATTTGCTGGTCCCTGGAGAAGGTAGAGTCTGCAGTACTCTTATTCTATTAACAAGTCAATTTATGAGGTAGCATATGCCAGATCTTAAAGATAATTTAAACTAGATACGTGGGTAGAGGCAGCAATTACTGGTAAGAGATGGAAGCGGTTCTGAAAGATTTACCACACAAACAGCAGCAGTTATTTTACAGCAGAACTGCTACTATGGAAGTGTAACCAGCAATATATTTCCATCACACAATCAACATTTAAAAGGTGTCAAGTTTATGTCAAGATTTGCCACAATAAAAGGAAGCTTCAGAAAACAATAATTAAAGCCATGTTTTCTTTTTCAGATTCATCCTCAGCTACCCTCATCCTATGACTGACTTTAGTATGAAGGAACTAAATTAACTTTCAAAGTTTCATTAATATTCATTAGTCAGACCAAAATTCTGAAGTATTTTTTCTAGTCAGAGAATATTCGTTTAGTAAAAAGCAACTTAATTATGATATCTTGCACATTTCCAGAAATGCTATTTTTGCAAGTGAAAACAGTTTACAGTCCACATATACTTAACAACCACTGTTGTCTTTGCTGATACTGAGGACATGGTCACTCAAATACATGTGATTGCATTGCCATAATTGAATGAGGTTACTGTCTATTGGTGCAGCTGTGGCAACTGACCAAACAATTACTCTCAGCCTCTCTCAATTCTGAGATAAATGGGCCAGTTTTAAACAGCTTTCAGTCAGTGTTAATTATTAACACCTTTTATTTATAAAGAACAAAGAGCTCTTTTTTCCCTATAGTTTGCCGAGTTCTTCTGAACCGCTACTGAAATTTAGCTACCAAGATGGGATGCATCAACTATAATGTTCTAGGTGAGCAACATCAAAGAGCAAAAATGGGCAGGGGGAAACAACTACTTCAAGACAGCAAGTGAATTGAAATTTCTCCAACTGCAACTCCAATCATGCAAGCAAATTACATAGGTTCTCACGTTCAAACCTGCCATTCTTGTTTTAAAACACGGCACAAGAAATTGGCTATCTCAATCAAAATATGGCATCTTAACAATCTTAGAGAATTGATTCAGCTCTCATACAAAGGGAAGAAAACCTCCAGTGCCAAGGTTTGCAGGAGAGTATAGATGGATGCTCCACTTACTCCTGATAGCCTGGTCAAATTCCAACCAAGATCAGGTGAGCTGTAGATTACAGATAACCTTTTCAGTTGCTTTTTAGATTCTCAAAACTTCTATCTCCAGCTGGTCATAGTATTTTATAAGTGGGTCTACCACACACTTAAATTTCTGAGCAGAAAACCAAGAATTCAGCCACTTATGATTTCCAAATCTCACAATGATCAACCAGATGGAAGTTTACACAAGGTCATGGCATCTCCAAATACTGGATAAAACCATGACGCATACTGTATGTATGCTACAAACAATTCCAATTATTTAGATTTGGAAATGAACACAATTTCTGCAACAGATCCAAATCATCTACTCTATATGTATCTGTGCAGCTTGTCTATTTTACAAACAAGATGTTTAAAATCCCAGTTGCACCACACATGCTGACCAAGTGCAATACTTCATAGGCACACATACTTGTTTCGTAGCAACCTTCACTAGAGTTACTTCAATATTTTAAAGCCTTCTTGTACTGGAGAACCTCAGACTAAACACAATTCTCCAAATACAGCCTCAAAAATGTCAGACAGCATGATAATCACCTTCCTTGATTTGACTACTTCATTCTTACTAACATAGCTCAATATTCAGTTAGCTTCTACTATTGCAAAGGTGCATTATAAACTCTGATACAACTAGGGACTTTTTTCCTGACACCTCTCCAAGGGTATTTTTTCTCCAAAGCCATTTCACAGAATGACTGAGGTTGGAAGGGACCTCCAGAAGTCATTTGGTTCAATGCTCCTATTCCACATGGCTTTTGAATAACTCTGAGGATGGAGACTCTACAATCTCTCTCATCAACCTTTGCCAATGGTCAGTCATCATCACAGTGAAAAAAGTGTTTCCTGATGTTCAGAAGGAACCCCAAGCTGAAGTGTCACAGCTCTCTCAGCCTTTCCTCATTGAAGAGATGCTCCAGTCCATTGATCATCTTCATGACCCCTCAATGCACACTGTCCAACTGATTCCTTGACAGCTGATTCTCAGCCTGAGTCAGATTATTCTGTACCAGGCGCAGGACTTCACATTTGTCATCAGTTGAACCTCACAAGGTTTCTGTTGGTCCACTCCTTCAGTTGGTATGGTCTCTCTCAATAGCAGCCCTACCCTCCAGCACAAGGACTATTCCTCCCCAGTTTGGTGCTATTCACAAACTTACTAACAATGTTTTGTTCCATTGTTCAGAGAATTCATAAAAGACAGAACTCCAATATCAACCCCTAAGGAATATAACTTAAAATCAGGCACCAGTAAGACACTGAGCTATGAACCATCTCCCTTTAAGTCCAGCTGTCTGTTCAGATTTTCAGCCCAACCATCCCGCCTGTATCTCTACATATTGTAATATTATGGGAGATTATGTCAAAGGCCTGGCTGAAGGCAAGATAAGTGACATCCACTGCTCTCCTCTTCACAGAGCTAACCATTTAACCATGGAAGGCAATCACGTTGGCTGGGCAGTTTACTCTTCATAATTCCATACTACCTCTTCCTCATTACTTTCCTGCTGTTTTGCTGTCCATTCTCAGGAATTTTTATCCATATTTAAAAGGATTTTCTCTTATAAATACTCCTACTTACTCTACTTTACCTTTCCTCTTATAAAAAGCTACAGATGTTCAATGTCAAATAAGCTTCTGCCTAGATACAAGTTGAAAGCAATGCCTTTCTGAACTATTCATGGTGTTTCATGAATAGACAAAAATAAGGATAGTTTTATGCATCTTTAACAGGTAATGCTATAAAGCTAACAGAAAAGTGTCTTAGAAGTCAGCTTTGCTCATAAGAAGCCTATTACAGACATGGGCAATACATGCCAACATTGGGAGTCATTAGTCCATTAAAAAAATTAGGGTTACAGTGAGGGCTGGGGGAGGATTAAAGCCAAAAGATTGGATGTAGGGGTTTTTTTGTTTGTATGTTCTGAATGACTAGAAAAATCAAGCTTTAGTCTTACTGATATCAACTTTTTCACTACATTTGGGCACTGGTATTAACTTTTTGACCTGTTATTTCTGATAAGAAACTCCTAAGTTTATCACCAAATTCAATACCAACAGAGTTAACAACCTTTTATTTCCTCCACCGAGTTTACTTTGGGCATATGGCAACAATTTCTGATTAATCAAATTCCCTCTGTCATAGAAGCCACTTTCTCCTATTGCTTGGTAAATCTGTAACAGGGCAGCAAATTGGTTTTTATTAAAAAAAAAAAAAAAAAAAAAGAAAATGCTATAAAACAGATACAACAGCTAAAAATATTCAGATATTTTTTTGAAAGTGTTACACTGACAAGTTTGACTTTAGCCCATTAACTAATAGATCTTAATCTTTTTTATTAGCCATTTCTGTGTTGTACTTGTTAATAGAAAGTTTGTGTCCAATAAAAGTTTTAGGATTCCATATTCCTATTGTTTAAAGTATTGGGACAAAAGAAATAAGTGAGTATCACATTACCTAATAAAACAAGTTACACCTATTATTCTCTTTACAAAATCCAAATTAAGGAATTGAGCATATTTTAGGATCACACATGTTAGGAAGTATGGCATATAAGATATCCTCCTAAATCATCTCATGACTCAATATAAAATTATATATATTACTAATATATAAATTAATATTATAATGTTATAATATTCAGCTCTTTCTTAGTCCTACCATTCACTTTAAGTTTCTTAGTTAACCTTAGGATAAAATTAATTTTTATTGAATAGGAGTTCTGCAAAAATATTTAGCTACCTGGTTGACTCCTTTTGTTTGCCTTCTTATAACCCCAGTTGCATGTATGAGTTTAACGGTGTAGGATTGCTCTTAATTTCCTCCTTCTACTTTTTCCCCCCAGGAGGCAGCTGTTCTAAAAGCAGCCACTCTATCTACCATGTGGATATCCAAATAGCCTTTACTATTTACTGTGATTGCTTTTCTTAATTCAAGACACAAAGCCTGGAAACAAACATCTGTTCTGGAGAGTTATTCAGATCTACAAATGCGTACAATTGCTTTGCTTTTTATGTCAGTTCTAAAAAATTAGGTACACATGGAAACTAAGTTAGCATATTAATATCAATTCAGTTTAGATTGACCAGAGATTAAACATTTTTGAGATTTACAAAACAACAAACTAAAACCTATGTATATGTGTGTGCACATAATTTTAAGGACAGTTTCAATTAATTTTATATCATTACCATAGATCCAATTATCAGAATTCATACTGTACCTGAGCTCCATAAAATTTTGGAGATCTATAAAACAAACTAAACGTTATGCATAATGTATGTATGTATAATTTTAAGAACAAAGTTTCAATTAATTTTATATCATTACTATAAATGTAATTATCAGCATTTATACTGTACCTGAGCTCCATAAATATATTTATCCAGCATTTTGCCTCCTATTGTTTGTCCCCCTACATCCCACACTTGAAGAGTAACATTCAAATTTCCTGCGGAAAAAAAAAAAGATACAGATATTGTGTAACCTGGAAAATTTAGATAATAAATTTAAAGATATATTATCACAGCAGGTAATACAGCTCTAGCAGCTCGACAGCAATAGCTTTTTACATGTATACAATAAATATGAACTAAATTTCAACACAAATATGATTGTATAATTTGGAAAAAAACTCATTTGTGTCCAGCTAAGTCATTAAGATACCGTAAAACTACAGCCAGGTATTAACATATTTAATATTAACAGAAAATGGATGGAATTGTATGAAGGATAACATTCCTGACTAGAAATTGTGTGACATACTCCACTGAAGAAACATGTAAATCTTTACAGAGCGCATTCTATAGCACAGTACTTGGAACTGAAATGCAACACAATTAATGCCAACTTAACCACATTATTTCAGACTGTGTGTTCCTTTCCCACCCACTCTCATATCCTCTTTAGAAATCAAGAAGAGAGGAAAATCTACACAGTGAGACTTCATTCTGGTAGTGATACTGACAGTAATATACAATTAGAGAATTATATAGTTGACAGATTAAAAAATGGAAATACCAACACACATGTAAGTTGGACACGATTTACATAATTTCATCTTTGAAGAATCTATACCAAGAATAGACCTTCTTTTCTACTATAAACATTTTTTAAGCTATGTTAAATCTGTTAGCAGGTTTTTAAAAACTAACAAAAAAATCAGTCTAAATACACAATATTTAATATCCTACATATTTTAACAATTCAGAAATTCACAGATCAAAAATACACACAGAAAGGTAGATCACCATATACATGCAAACATATTAAAGTGTAATTTGTCTCATCTTGCATGATATGGTTTTCAAAACTACACTGATTACCGAGGAGCACCACACGCTAATAGAGTAAGGATTGATGAAAACTTTTCTTATCTACATAAAATTCACAGGAATTACATGTTAATACAAATTCTAATTACACATAAATAATCACAACTGCCCATTAATTTTATTCCTAGATTTTAAAAAAATGCAACAAATTCCACACAACTATTGAGGGTTGAGTGGAAATGAACAAATTACTTTGGGCTGCTAAGAAAGATAAATCCTTAATTCAACTGTTTTACATAGTTAAGAATCTTATTTTACACAACATGATCTATTCAGCTCTTAATTTATAACTAACACACTCACACTGGTTACACAAGTGAGTGTGATCCATGGAAATGTATCGCAGCACTAAGTGAAAATAACCAGCAAATTAGAACTATATAGCTGAATATATGCTACCTGTAATGCTAAATACATCACATTATATTTTTATAATGCACTTGGCTTTAATCTGATTAAAAGTGCATATTTCCAAAAATACCACCTTGGTCTCAAAAATATAAAGATGAATAAGAGACAGCACTTTTAAGAAACACTGAGTTTTATCTAATACTAAGAGAATTTCTAAATGGAACTTAGAAAATGCATCATAAACACTCCAGTTCAATAAAGGAAAACTTTTATAATCAATAAAAAGCTTATTTTGATAGTGTATTAAATTTTTTTATGGCTTAGAACATAAATTACCGCAAACAATGCAGGAAAGTCTTACATAAAGCATCTGGCACGGATAAACTGATGAACCTGCAGTCTGAAAAGATTACATATCCTCAGTGGGTAAACAAACTATGTATGCTCAAAGGCTCACCGTGCTGTAGTATTCTACCTCTATGTATTCTGCTGGAAAGACACCATGACATTCATGCCAGCTATTTGGAAAAAGCAGCTTTATAAATATTATCACTTCCAAACTCAACAATTTTCAGATGCCTAATTTTGTGTTCAAGTGCTTTAAAAAGTTTCTAACTTCAACTTTCCTCCTAGGAATAATAATTATGAACAGCATACTGGTTTTCGTACCTGGATAACTGCAGTGAATGACCTGAGAAATTTTAACGCACTTAAGTGAAATTAAATGGTCCAATAGTCAATGTTCAAATAAAAAAATCTCCTTAATATGAACTATTTACTTACCTTCACTAGCAACAGAAAAAAGAAATAGGGGATTAAAAAAAAAAGATTGATATGTTCATTTTAAGGTGAACTGGTTCTTAAATAGGACTTCACTAACTACTGAAATTCATGCTGACCATGTCCTGTGCAAAACGCTTCATTTTCCCTTTTGTTTGTATTAGATTCTGTAATATTTGCTTTGTGCTCAGATTGATTCTGGGGAAGAAACAAGGATACTAAGATTATTCTCACAGAAGGAAAAATTCCAGGCAGTTTGTCGTGCACATATTTAATCAACAACTACGACAGCAGCACACAAAGTTTTCTGCAAAAAGTTTGAAATATATTTTTTCATAGACTTAAAAGGGACATACAAACTGAAGACTTACTACAAAACAAAAAAGAAACCATGCACAATAAGGCAGTTCTTAGAAAGAGACTTAACATACCAATAAAAATAACTGAAGAATCCCATCAAAATAACATTTTATACACTGATAAGGAAAAAGAAAACCCTAGCATTCTTTACTCTGTAGAAAATGCACACAAGTGCAAGTTAAAATAACCAAGGCAACAGAGTGCAGGTATCTAGATTGTTTCTGGTATGATCTGAAGCCACTGGGCTGATGCAGCAGTGATCCTGCAGCAGTACACTTGGGGCACTGGTTAACCTTCCTTACAGTGCTGCAGTCAGGATGGAACTAAAAACACAAGTCTGCCCACTTTTTGCACCAACAACTTTAAGAAAATCCTTTTAACAGAAGAATCCTGTTTACTGAACTGCACTCACAACCTTCCTAAAAGTATACAACCATGGCTCTTAAGAGTTTCTATCAGCAGACCCTCTGACTAACAGATAGACTATTTATGCTCTAAAATTTACACCACAGTTGCATCCAGACTATACAAGATTCTGCATCAATAAATATAATGAAACTGATTTGCATTTGAAAAAAAAAGTATTTTGACCAAACTGCATGAAGCAAATTTTTCAAGTTGAACACTAGAAGTCATTGTTCAAAATTGATCAAAGGATTTGCTATTTGTATTAAACTATATTGTTTTACCATGTAAAATATTTACTATTTCCATTGCAAAACTGCAATAGCTGCCAGAATAACTGGAGAAAAATGCCACTTTTATCTAAAAAAAGCCAAAAAAAATCCAGAAAAACAGCACTTTATTTAACAAGCTAAAACACATTTCTAATGTGGCCTAAAGTACATTTCTGTGCAATTCTAGAAATTGGTAGTTTTAACTTCTGAAATATTTGCTTACATTGAAGAAGAAAAAAACCAAGTAGTAAATCACAGCTATTCATCAATTCTCCTACTAGATAAGAGAAACTGAGGCTTTTTTTCCTACTGATACATAATTTCTGTGCAGTGGTATGAACTAACTTTTCAAGTAAGTATAGCAGCTCTGCAAACCCAGAACTAATCAAGAAATTAGAAAAATCCTTTTACGAAAGTAATGCTTCCCATTCCAGTATTTAGAAATTTTACCACCCTCCCTCCCTCTCACTCCCCACGGCCAGTCCAGTTTACCTATAAAACAAAGAGGGCCATATATACCTAAACATATATAAGCATAAGCAAAACTAGAATGACAACCCACAGAAAAATGCATCTTCCTGAATATGAATACAAACTTTACTGTTTTGTTATGAGTGAGGAAAATAGATATACAGACTTTTTGGTGCTATTTGCACCTACATTCTGATTTTATTACAAAATAGAACTATGAATGAATGAAAGTCACACAGAAAATAAGCTATGAACAAAAATGAATGAAGCAACAGTTGATAATTTTCCAAATTTTCTACTCAACAAGAATATTTAGAATCCCAGTAATGTACTAATAGCTTCTGTATGCTTAACAGCAGGAAAAAAGCTTGCAAAATAAAAGTTCTCAGCATGCACACTGCATGATTTGTGTACACATTCCACTTGCAAGTACTGCTGTTAAGTACTATGCACACTGGTATTTTTAGAGGCATGAGCAGGACAATAAAAAAATTATTCTGTTGATTTTATGAAGAAATAAGCACTGGAATTTGGTACTTTATCACTCACCAGATACTAAAAAACTACAGCAAAATGACCAAACCAAAATAGTGCAGGCAGGAATAGTCTGAAAAGATTATTCTGTTTCACTTAAGAAAATATATAAACATAATCAAGAAATTACTGGCAATATAATTTTTAAAAAAAATAAGTTCAAGAACAGCATATATTTTCTTATAGCTTCAGGTACAAATGAAATGCTTAATTTCTAGGTTTGCTTGCCTCTCCATCCTTCACAAGGAAAAAAGACAGAACCACAGAACTTTCATCAACTTTATCAAATCTCACTACAACTTTTATTAATTACACATACTTTTTTTAATTTCTTCTGATTTCTAAAACCAGAAGAAAATGCATTTAATTAAATACTTGCATACTTAGAATATGAGCAAACACAGATCAATGAAAGATTTATTTCAAATCCCCAATTGTTCAGAGACAAACTTCTACCAGCAACTATTCTCTTTTAATTATTTCTCTGCATTTTCCATGCAGTGTGCTGCAACTGGCATCTAAATAGTTTCTTTGCCATCGTGAAGTGAAACATCTTGAATGCTCAAACTGTATTTTTATGAGTGCCAAGGGACCCTAAATTTTAGTGGTCTATTAAATGCCAGCAATTTCATGCTGCCTTGCATAAAACAGCATTCACATATTAGAGCACTGCGAGTCCATAGCTGCATTATGCTTCTCTCACACAACTCAAATACAAGTTGTGTATTTCATTAAATATATATATTTATTTCAAACCACATATACTTTTTCAACTAATACATTCAAAGTTCCGTTTCATTGTTGTGTGTTATTCACAAGGACAGAGGGCACACTCGAGCAGGGATAATAAATTTCAACAATATAGATAATATTCCTTTTATTTGAATTCACTATTTTACTTAGAGATGTAAGTTGCAAACGCGTAACTGGCAACTGGCAAGAACATGCTAACAAATTTTTCTCTGAACAACCCAATTTACTTTGCCATAAAAATCACTGTACTAAGCTTATTAAGTACACATTACTTTGAAGAATCTGTTTCTGCAAGTCTTGCTGCCACCCAACCTTTCAGTGCTAGTTTTTATTCTCTTACCTGGCAATAATATCCTTTTCAAGAAGAAGTCCAGTCCTATAGTTTGTTTGTACTGTTTTCCAAATGTTTCTTGAGCAAAACGTGTAGCTAAGGATGTCTAAAACAGAACAGCATCAAATTAAGTTGTCATTTTAAACAGCAAAAAACTTTATGTTAAACCAGAAGTATGGATACAGTTAAACACTTTTTAAATCAATGAATGCTAACAGTGTTCATGGATTTGGATTGACAAGCACTCCAGTCAGCTTCAACATAATAACAGGAGGTGGCAAAGGCTACTAATTTATTCAAAAAGCAGCAAGGTGCATATTTCCTTTGATTTCAAAAATACTGTAATAGTCATATTATAAAATAACGCATAGATTTGAATGAGGTATCATTAGTATGCTCAAACTGACATAAATCTAAGTGACACTATCTGTACCTGAAGATCTTAGTATTTTTATGAAGTGTTTGTTTCCAAAACAAGGGTCCTCCCCTGGTACAGAACACCATGATCCCAAACCAACCTTTCTGGGAGGGAACAGAGATCTGCACAGTGCAGAGTCCCACAGGGGCTCCCAAGTATGGCAAGATTCCTGCCATTGTACATCAGTTTCAGGATCAGGGACTACAGGAAGTCTAAGATGGGCACAGCACTTTCTTGCACATAGAAAAAAAAATAACTAAACTCCGGTTAAGAATGCACATTTGCAGAACCATTTCTTTCAGTAGAATTTTGGAAACTCATTTCTTCAATTACTATTTTGTGCATTTATGAAAGCAGACCAATATACTGGTGACCTAATAATCAACCTTCACTTCATACCGCTAAAGAGATACAAAACTAACCTAGATAAACTAATGAAGCAAGACATTTATACTGTGTCAGTAGCAATTTAATAGCAATTTAAGGAATTTAAGGTCTCCATGCAAGGAAAAAAAAATGGAGGGGGGGAAGAAAAAGGGAAGAAAAAAAGAAAGCCCGACAAAAAAGTAAAGGAGAAAAGAGTGGTACAACCATAAAGATTACAAAATTTGCATTGTGCAAAAAATTAAATACTATATTAAAAATATAAAATACATCCTACATCACATTAGTTGTGTACACTTACAAATCTCTTGTTGACATGACACTTGTAAATATAAATAGAAATTGACTACAGAAAAAAATCTAAATATGCATTTACATATATAGGGAGGGAAAAAGACAGCCTCACAAAACCCTTTCACTGTCTGAGAAAACTCAAAACAGGCAAGAAGGTTTTTTTTTTTGCCAGTTTTCTGTTCATCAAGACCTGAAGAGATGAGTCACACCTTTATTAGAAATTGGTGTGAGAGTACATTTAGTCAAAAATTCAATAGCAAGATAATGCCAATGGTTGTGAAAAATGAGAATCAGCAAGGTCTAAAGATATAAAGTGGGCTCATGATGTCAAATGTACAGAGGAAGAAAGGATAACTTGCCTTTTTTTTTTTTTTTTTTTGCATTAAAAGATGATCTCAGAGCCCCAGCATTAAAGCTCTGGTATGAACAGGCAAACATTTATTCAACTATTACATTTCCTATGAAGTAAATAAAACAAGATGTACTGTTTTCATGTTTTTATATTATATTTCTATTCCTATCATTGCCACATATATAATGAATGATATCTTGATATCAGAAGATTAGGAAGTAATCCAAATGGTAAATTATAGACTATGACAAGCCCTGAGAGGATTATAAATAAATAAGGGGGAGAAAGTAAACTAGAAATAGCATGAGCATGCTTATATATATTTATATCCCTGTGGAATGGCAGAAAACCATAGAGGAAGAATCATGAGACGATTCTTCTGTGACAGTAATACTAACAACACACACAAAATAAAATTCAATACAGGTTCAGTCTGTAGTATTGAAAAAGTCAGCAGAACTGATTCTTTTAATCACAATAGTTAGCATGTCAAGATTACAAAGACATTATGTTTAATCTGTCATGACCTTAAAGATGTAGAAAGTAAGAAGATCACAGAAATATACCATTTAGCCTTCTCCTTGAAATCTTCCTTTTTTGGAAAAGCAACCAGTGCCTGGAGTACAGATTAAAGTATCGTCTGACTGTATCATAGTATTCTATATTCTCCAACACACTAATTTATGTCCTCATTAAATAATTAACCACTCCCTTCTTGTTTTAAAGGCTCAGTAAATATTAGCTTATCACTCTGTGACACTCAATATTCCCCAAGAGCTTCTAGGGGTGTTAGTAAAAATAAACAACATACATTCAATTAACAGTCACCTATAAGAGCAGCAAGTAATCAACAGCATGGCAAAGTTCTCTTAAAATGTTTTTCTCTACTGCGCTCTTGAATGCAAAGGAATTTATAGCAGAAAATCACTGACTAACTCTTTTTTAAATTTTTTTCTAATAAATGTTAGAGCTCAAGAAGGTGTTGGATTACCAGACTAGAGTCCTCTATTTATTCACAGAACAAGCATTTATCCACAGAACAGTAAGAGCTACAGTTCAAACTTCTCTACAACAATAAACAAAGAAGTTATGTCAATGCATATTCAAGTACCTCTACAATGCAAATACTCCCTTCAAATCCCAAAAGCGTTCTCTGCCGTGCTTGCCACAAAAGATTTTGCACAATAGTTTTGCCTGAGGTGATATATTGAGTACAATCTATGTGAAAACTAACAACAGTTAAATAATGCTTCAGTAGAATTGTAGTTGTAAAAATAAATAAGTGATCAGTGACCATGTTCTAAAAAGACTGTACTCCATACAATTCCATTCCTTAACGTAAAGATCAGAGAACAGTAGGATAGTGTGAAGGCCTTGTTCCTTCACATCTCTACTAACAACCAGGCCACCAACTTGCAAAGCAGAATTTCCATCAGAAATTCCATCAGTTTAGCAGGTTCACACACTTGTCTTAAATACTCCAAAGTGAATGTTGACATGCTGTTCTAAATACCAATACACTTTTGAAGGGCTTTACAGACTGTCTCCTTTCAGACTAGAAAATGTCTTTGGGCTCTAATACACAGCAACCAAGATAGCAACTAAAAATAGCACATAAAATTTACAGAATTCTAAGTGCAAAATACAATGGGATATTTGGGAAGGGTTTTTTGAAAGAAGCAAAAATGGAATTTAACCTTACATGCAAGGCATGACAGTTTCTTGCTTCTATTTTTCAGTATCAACAACTAAGTATAAACTGCTGACATACTGTTCCTAAACACCTACATAAGTAGGAAATAAGGGAAAAAGCAAACAGTGTCTATGAAATAAATTGAAAAGTCAATAAATTGAAGTAAATTGAAAGTCAAACACAACAAGTAATGATAGCCAGCTCTGATGTTGACTACTCACAAGGGTAATGTGGAAAATTGTAGAGAAAATCCCAACAATGACCATTATTTGAGTAAAATCCTACAGAAGAAAGCTTTGAGAAAGCAATGCCAAAGTGTAGTATCATAGGTATAGGAAATAAAATTAAACCCAAAATTCAATGGTATGGAAGCACATAGTTCCAAAGCACGAATTTCCATTCACATACCAACTTTATCAGCTGAGAATCCACTTTCCAAAAAGCAACATGCATCTATCGACCCCTTCCCTTGCTCCCTTCCAGAACACCAATGCCATTATCCAAGCACAGCAACACTCACCGCTCATTCATGTCTCATCCTACTTCAAAAAATGTTAGGACAGAAAAAATGAAAAGAAACAGTAGGCTAAATAATGAAAAGTTTTAACTACCATAAAAACACAGAACTGTCTAATCTGATGTCTCTCCATCCCACTTCTAACTAGTGATGCAACTTCATTCACTGAAAAAAGAGAAAATTATCATGACTTTTTGATATTTGATGTTGATCTCTTTGACATAGCTGGGCCAATCTGCATGGGACACTTCATTCAATTTTCCATTTGCAAGACTCAACAGTGACAACAATATTTCTGTCAACACTGATGAAGTTTTTGAGCCCAAGTGTAACAAAACAATCCAGAATTGTCACAATGCTTAAAAATCTGCTATCCTAAAAAATCCTGAAGTAACCAGGACACCACTCTTTATGCCAGCTTATGTTTTAGCTCTTACAAATTCCCCCACCAGCTCAAGCATTCTGTCTTCCATGCTCATCATCCACTGCTAGCAGGAAAAGGTAGGATGTTTCTAATACCACGCTTTAATCCCAGTGACAACAGAGAGCAGACAGAACCCTGACACATCTACTTTTCAGGACCACTCTTCCCATGAATAGCTCCAAGATTTAATTCCAGAGGCCCAAAACCTTTTTCAACAGTAGCAAATCAAAGTAGCCTACCTTAAATAAGTATCATTAAATACTTCACTATTAAGCCAATCTGTGCACAAAAAGACTAGAAATATCTGGATCATAACATCATTTTTTTTCAACCCATACTAGTAATGCAGGCTTACTTTAATGGAAAATCATTTTGGCTCAGGAAGAGTGGGTTGATTTGAAACCGAGACACAAGGCTGCTGTGTATATACATGTTCCTTCCTGTAATCAAAATCAAAGAGCCAACTAATATAAATTAGTGCTGTTTATTTCCATTTCACATTATCCCTGTGTCTGATTGCATTTCAGATTGCCTTCCTAGTTTGTCTCGTTTGTCAAAATCATTCTCTATTATCTTCTTACCAGTCTTGCATCCCTCAATTTTTCTTTTCAACAGGTCACCACTTCCCTAACATCTCTATTTTACCCTCATTTTTAGAGATTCTACTCTATCTCACTGATCTTATTCCTTCTTCCATTTTTACTCTTCTCTACTTAAGAGTTTGCTCCAGCAGTGCTTATTCCTTTCCTTAAAATTCTAGGTATCCAATTATCCATTTAAACACCTCAAAACAAATGAATAGAAGCACAACATCCCTCCCTTGCCTCACGGATAGGGCAATTCCTAGCTAGTGGAAGCACATTACCCTTAGCTTGAACTGATATTGATTTGTTTTTAAGCTGCTACCAATCCTTGCACAGCACCTGAGCCACACTGCTTCTAAACAATGGGCAAGGAAAACAGAAAGCAAGTTTACACCTGACTCACAACTTTTCTTTTTTCCCCTGGAGAGCAAAAGACCAGACAATCCCAGATGGCCGAACTTCTCCCCACCCTTTTTTTTTTTTTTTTGGTAGGAAAGGAAGCAAAGGACAGAAGTCAAATGTGAACATCTTTCACTAAACAGAAGATACTGCATTACTGATATATCCATTATTGTCTACACTCCTCCTGTCTGAAGATCCCAGCAAAAGAGGTAGAGAAAAAACACCACCTTGCACAGTAAAAGAGGCTAAGTATGCATGTGTGTAAAGACCAGCTGTGAACCAGATGTGAGGCAGGCTATTTAGAGTTGAAAACACATAGACATGCACATGTTTCAACAAGTAAGCAGAACAAGTAGCCAACAAAGGAGAGGAACTCCAACAATTTAGTCTTCTGAGGTGCTTGAAATAGCACTAGGTACATTTCATCTTTCCATTCCATGACCCAATTGCTTCTTTATTTTTACAAGATCTTACAATAAATCTATTATTTCACATGTGTGCTGCCAGGCCATCGGGATGGCGGGAAGGAGCCTCTATTACAGCATCATCTAGGGGGAACAGGAGGAAAAGCAGCACACTAGAGCACTGCTGCTGCTCATGCCCACTAACCTACATTGAAAGCATGGGATTCCTAGAGCCAGTGGGATATTCAGTGAGTGGCAGCTCCTGTGAGGGAAGTAGGAACCAGCAGGAATACACATCAAAACTCAAGAATGCTTGAAAATCCATGTTTGGTGAGAGGCCTTGCCAGAAGCTGCTGAACAGTGGTAGTGAAAAGATTCCTCAGTTTGAATGGAAAACTCATGGGAAATGCTACCAGTGAAACAGCACTTCAGCTGTCAGTCCTGTATATTTATTATGCTTTCATCACATAGTCACTTGGAATTGCCCATCTACTGACTCAGATGAGCACAATACCACTTCAGACTGGGTTTAGAATCACTGGAGACAAAAAAATGTTTTGTTTCTTCATAGAGCTCTGAATAAGTATGTGAGTAAAACCACGCATGTAGTTTCCCCGGTAAGTGTCAGCCAGTTCATTTAAACCAGCTCTAAGGATACTTCCACTATTCATAGGAACTTCGAGGCAGGCAGACTTTCTGCTCCCCACGGTTTCAGAAGTTAATGACAGAGAAAAAAACTGTATACTTCAAGGACACAATAAATTTAGTATTTTCAGCTAAACACATTCAAGAGTAAGGTAAAGATCAGTGACTACTTTAATGGTAAGAAACCAGCCTCTCTTTTGCCTTCTTTGGTCTCTCCTTGGCAAAATTTCTCTTTTAATAAGACAGGTACTACTTGTTGATAAATAAACTTTTATATACAGTATTTCATTATGTTGATTATTAGATAGGGAGGGGAGAAATCAAAAGTCACAAACAAAAACTAAATGGACCCAGCAGTGCCTTTCCAAACTCTGACACTGCAACGCCCATAGCCGCAAAGGGTCCTATCCACCTCGGGAGGCTGTGGTGGCTCTGCAGAGGAAACAAGGGGCGCACGGAGACCCAGCTAAGGAACCTTCCCTGCTCGTCCTTTCCCGGGGAGCCGCGAATCCCTGGAAATTCGGCCCCGTTCCCGGCCCCCCAGAGCGACTCCGGGCTCTTCCAGCGACTGCAGCCGAGCGGCTCCCGCCACCGAGGACCAGCGGGAAGCTCCGTCAGCACCACAGGAGCTGCGTGACTCGCCGCTCCTCTCCTCACGGCTCAGGAAAATTGGATTAGCGCCGTGTGCGCCCATTCACACCACCCGGGTCCGCCGTGAGCACGGCGGGGAGAGCCCCCCGGGAAGGGCCGGGAGCCGAGGGCAGCCAGCCGGGTATCGCGATAGCGCGCCACGCCGCGAGCCGCCGCGGCCTGCTCCCCCCTCGGCGGCAGAGCCGGGAGAGCGCCGAGGGGGAAGGGCCGGGAAGGGGCTCGGGGCAGCGCGGCGAGGGAGAGGAGCTGCCGGCGGGGCCGGCACTGACCTTGCCAGTGGTGCCGTCCCCCAGCACCACCAGCTTCAGCTGGCGGTCCGGACTCTCCTCCTCCTCCGAGTCCGACATGGTCCCTGCGGCCCCGGCGGGGAGGCAGAGGAGGCGGCGGGCAGGAGCGGGGAGGGCTCACGGGGCCGGCAGTGCCTCAGCGCCCCGCGCCGCCATCTTGCCACCCGCGCCCGCCGTCGCTATGGCCCGGGCGGGGCGAAACCAACCGGAGCGCAGAGGAAAGGGGGGGAGGCGGCAGCTCGCTGGCGGGGGCCGCAGCAACAAGTCCGGCAGCCGCGGCGGGACGTCCTCAGCGCACCCCCGCGGCGGCCGGGCGAATGGCTCGGCCCCGCCGTGACGCCCCGCGCCGTAACCAAGGAGCGGGGGGCGGGGCCACGGCCACACGGCGTGTTGTCATGGCAACCGAGTAACTAGACGTGGCGACTGAATCGTGGGGTCATTGACGGGTTTGGTCGGACGGGACCCCAGAAAGCACCCAGTTCCAAACCCCCTGCGCGTCCCACCTGGACTTGAACACCTCCAGGTATGGGGCACCCGCAGCGTCTGTGGGCAGCCTATTCCTGTGCCTCACCACCCTCACAAGGAAGAACTTCCTAACATCTACTCTCTATTCTCCTCCAGTTTAAGGCCACTCTGCCTTGTTCCATCACTACATACCCTTGTATAAAGTCCCTCTCCAGCCTCCCTGTACCCCCCTCTAGGCAATAAGGTCACTTTGGAGCCTTCTTTTCTGCAGATTGAACAATCCCAGTTCTAGGGATGCCACCGCTTTCTTACACAATCTCAGAACTTTTCTATCCATTTAAGGAATCTGTAAGAAGACTTGCTGACAGAGCCCTAGCCGAGTTTTAGACCGTGTACCTTGTCCCACACCATGTTCACAGAGAACAGGTTATAAGCTGCTGTGTTGCGCTCCCCGTGTGTGAGACCTGCCCGCGTGCCGTCGACCGTCACCTTCCACACAGACTAAACTACTCACCTCCCTCAGCCTTCCCCTGCGTTGTCTTTTCTAGACTTGTGATTATTCCTGATGCTTTCCTTTGGCCTCTCTCCACTTTCTTGCAGTGGTGTGCCAAAAAGCGGATACAGTACTTCTGTTGAGGCCTTGGGAATACTGAGTAGAGTGGAAGTATTACTTCATGTGTATTACCTGTTACATAGAAACATCTCCTGTTTATATATCCCAGTATGATGTTTATTTTCCTGACAGTAAGACATTGCTGACTCATACTGATCCTGATTTACTAAAAAACTTCTGAATCCTCTCCTGTTATTGGAATTTCATACACGTTTGTGCTGGTTTAAAGGTAAACCAGAGGGAGAAATGAACCCAGCTCAAGAGAGATTAAAAGACAGAGTTACAATTTACTAAAAAAGATTACAATAAATACAGTGATACAGAGAAAAATTGTGTTTTACCCAAAAAGAACAGATGTATAACAGGGCACCCTGAGGCACGAACAGAATGGTGTTTGTCAGCCCCTGTGCTGAGCAGCACATGGTCCTCTGAGTGCAGAGTAAAAGGAAAGGAAACCCTCTTGGTGAGGATGATGGTCACAGTCTGGTCAAAACTGGAAGTGTCAGTCCTGTTGAGATTCTGGTCCTCCTCTGGATCCAACAAATGGTACCTAAAGTCCCAAAACCCAAGGATTATATATGCTCAGGTTCAGGTGGGAATGCCCACTGCCTCCCCCAGGGCAGGGAGTTTCACAATGGGTAA
Organism: Xenops minutus; assembly: GCA_035221455.1. NCBI lineage: Eukaryota > Metazoa > Chordata > Aves > Passeriformes > Furnariidae > Xenops > Xenops minutus. Next base: position 59,879,313 of record JAWWEE010000122.1, on the reverse strand, counting down.
CTTTGTGAGTCATGGGATACTTTTGGAATCTTTGATGGTCTAGGTCGTTGTAGCTGCCTATTGTGCCAGTCTCTAATGGCCCATTAGCGGACAAGACCCCTCAGGCTGGGTGTGAAGGTGCTGTTGCCTCCCCAGAGGGGAGTTATCACAGCTGAGTCATTGGTGTGAAGACAGAAACACTCCCCTGTCTCACAGGGTTCTTTAACACCCATCTAGCCTGAGGTGTCAGGTGTATCCTGGGCAGCTGCTGCAAACAACCCATTATTAACAGTTCATCAGGAATGACACAGAGGGTGTAGAATGTACAGTTTTGGTTACACCCACATAGTGATAAACTGGTCCCAGATGCTGTAACTAAGACAACATTGAAGCTTTAGTCCTTTTTAACTGTAGTGCTTTCTGCCTTTCTCCATTGAATTTTATCCTGTGTTTCAGACTACTTGCACCATTTGTCAATATAATTTTATTTGTAAACTTGTCCTCCAAAATGCATGCCATCCCTTCCAAATTTGTTATATTTGCAACTTTAAGAACCATATTCTCCATTCCAAAATCATTAATAAAGATATTCAATAGTACTAAATCTCTGCTAGTCCCTATTTGACATATTTTTCCAGTATGATGAGTAACAACAATTCTTTGTAAACAATTGTTTACATGACAATTTGAGTAATAGAGACAGCTAGAGCTCTTTAAAGTAGAGATGTACTTTAATGAATTCAATAACAAGCTAAGAATATTTAGAACAACTTTGTGTAATGCCTAAATAGCAGTTACACTTTTTTTCAGTCTCTGTCAGGTTTTCTTGAAATGTATGTCTGAAATTTCCAGTATTACAAGCACACTGTTTTACTCAACCCTCAGTAGGATCAAGAATGTTCCTTATTACTCATGCCTTCAAGTGTTTGCACAATTGTGGCCAAATGTTTTCCCAATGACATTCTGGGGGGAAAAAAAGAAGGGTAGCGTGGGAGTGGGGGAACATAAAAGACTTAAATTTATAATGGAAAGCCAGACATGCATGTTTGTCACTTCATACTTAAAATCAAGTTACATCAACCATTTTCCACTTCAAATTGTCTTTTAGCCTAATTATACTGCAAGTTCTCTCAACTAGGAACTTCAACAAGATCAGCATCAGGGATCAGCTGAACAACATTTTTTTTTAAGGAAGAGCACCAGGTATGAACATGAAATTTTCCATTATGATTTGTGACAAAATATGCAATTATCATAAGACATTTAAAAGCTCTACATCTCACAGGGCAGACGCATGATTGATAAAGCACTGTTGGTGGAACTGCTCATATTCCTGTGATTTTGCCTCAATCAAGGAAAAAAAGAAACCAAAACACATAAAATATGAATTCAAAGCTTCCTGATGCTTTTGGGGAGAAATGGAGTGCTACGCAACACTCAGAATAGGAGGTTGAGTGTGCAAAATCAGAATGATCAGAAAGCTCCATGTGTCCAGACTACACATATTGGCATTTGAAATACAACAAAGAAATGTGTGTATTATAACACACATCCCTGAATTTAATTTTCTTCTTAAATTCTTTAAATTTTTCCTCCTCAAATCACCTAAGCCTATTGAAAATTAGCATCATCACCTGAATGAGTGAAAAATATAGAAATAACTGCTTCATCTTCAATATGGCATTTATGGGCTTAAAGTTGACTTGAGCCTGTGTATTTTGGAAATACAAAGAATACTTAATTGGATAAGCATGCATGTTTGCTGTTGACTACCAAAAAAGATGAATGGAAACTACTCCAGGAGACAGCATAGTAATGTAATCAGACAACTCAGCCTTCAAAAGCCTCCTTTCTAGAGTCTATGGGTGACAGGCATGTAGTAAAATCCTTTTTTATTATATAAAAAAAAAAAAAAAAGTGTACAAGATTAAATCTGCCTGATGGAGTTAAGGCTTTAATTAACAATAAAACTACCAAAGACTGTTGTTTACCATTGTTTCACTTTACTACCACAACAGGGCAAACAGTCTGACTACAAATCTTTATACGCCTTGCTTGCAGTGTTCGGCAGGCACATTAACAGTGTGGTGTGGTAATTTTATGTGGAGTGGTACAGACTGTTGCTACCAGCACATCCCCTCTAGAAAGGTTTTCAAGTCAAAATGGTTTTTATCATTGCAATCTTTGTCCCTTGATAAATATGAATAGCATTTTACAGATGAAGAGAAGCTAGCCATGAATTTCTCAATACTTCACAGGTAAAGTGAAGTATTCCTTTTTTCCTGAAGCATGTTGAAAAGCACTGGAATTAACAAACAGAACTCTGCAGTAAAAAAAAAAAATATTTCATAGATGGCAGTGTGCAAATAATTTGAACTTCTGCATTTTTTTGAATATTAAGGAAAAAACCTTGAGCAGTGACTTTAAATAAAACTTTCACTAAAAAATGCCTAGGTCATCCAATTATGCAGAAAATAAATAGATATTGTTAAATAAATAAATTTTGTTTATTTGACATTCAGTCTATGCTTTGATATTTGCTCTTTTGGGGTTTTTATTATACTTTCTATATATTTTATATTATTTCCTTATGATGAAAATTCACTGCTAACCTGTTGGTAACTGCTAATATTGTCAATGATAACTAAGATGACAACAGCTTAAAAATTCCCATATTTCATTTAGGCTATAAACAATAAAGTAATTGCATCCTCATCCTCTGTCAAGTTTTGGCTTATTACTTTACTTGATCATTTTCTACTGAATGAAATCAACTTCTTAATATGTGAAACTAAATGGTGTAGACTGTTTTCTTTGTCTATATTTGAGAAAAAGGGAGGAAAGAGCGATATAACATTTTTTGAGCTGGCAGTCAGAAATAGTCCCTTTTTTCATGTAATTTTGTTCCAGTTTAACTAGAAAACTGTTTTCGGTAATCAGTTCCAGTTTTGGTTCCTTTGCCCTAAGTAATTGTGGCATACACAGACAACTGTGTTTGGACATGCAAACCGTGTGGATGCAAATTAGACCTTTATAAGCGTGGGAGGGTTTTTTTGAATGTAGTATAAGGTTGCATTCCCTACACGCAAGTATCTACAAGAGAACCAAAAATCACTACCTACATAGAAAATCGACATTATGCTTCTTCCAAGCTGAGAAAAGGTGTAAATCAGGCTGGATGAGGTGGAATTCTGGACTGACAGAAAAGAAATAGCATGTGTGAGAGACTTCAACCTTTTTGCCATCCCTGTCAGGAATGCAAGGTCATTAGGTACCAAGTCATCTGTGCTGTTGCCTTCAGTGCCTGATGGAAACAACACATTTCTCAGAGCAATTGGCAGGAGCTGTGTCCTCTGTTACCAACACAAGCCATTTTTTAATTTCTATTCTGCTTTTAATTCCTGTGGTTATATAAAAATATGCATTCCCTTTTGTGTTTCATATCAGCTTTTCTGTTTCAAGTGTTTGTCACTGGAATCCATAGACACTCCTCCTCTTCAAGATGGAAATTGCTATTATATGTTTGGACAAGAAAAGTGTCCTTCTTGAAGAGAAAAGTGTAGTGTGCTTTAAAAAAAAAAAAAAAAAAAAAAAAAAGCATAATTATTTCAATTATTATGTTGATTTTGGCACTCTGCTCTGGACCACAGTAGAAAGAAACAGCTGCTATTTTTAATTGCATTTCAGATTTGCAAGTAAAACCCAATCTGTTTCTTCTTCAGCAGTATCATCTCTAATGTCTTTACCAGACAGTGTTTTCTTCTGCACTGCTTGATGACTGTGCCTTGAGTGAAACTGGGTGATTAATGAGGCTGACTAGATGGACAAGTGAGTGGAAATGGTAAATAATCATTTGTTTTTATACATGTAAAAAACAGTTCCTACTCAAGTTGGAAATCCTTGCTTTTGGAAGGGCGTTCTTCCATCTTGCTTCCTGCTAAGCTAAGGTCACTTAAGGAGCAACTGCTTTAAATGCTTCGTGATTACAGTGATGCAAAGTCTCTGGCCCAGACACTGCAGTGAACAAGACTTTCCACACAGGAATATGGTTAAGCTGAAGGCCACAACTTTTATGAACTACATTGCCTAATAAACCAGGGAAGAACTGCTAGCCAGCTGTTCCCCACAAACTACCCAGTAAAACAGGACCAGTGAGGCTCACCAAGCACGGGAGTATGGAGGCCAAGCTAAATGTTTAAGAGAAAGCTAACCACATCCTCCCTCCAGCAAAAGTGACCAAAGTATGTGGTCCCAAAGAAACTATCTCCTCCTACATTGTCTGTGCTAGGGAGAGAAGAGTGATGTAAATAACATCTTCTTAATTTGCGTAAGGTGCTACCTTTTTCTCTGTATTGTGGAAAGGGAAATAGCTAACTGACATCTGGCTAGTATTTAAGACATGAGCAGTAATTTTGCCCACAGCTAGCATGAAAAAAAACACACTGGAAACCTGCTCTCCAGTTGTATGAATGGACAAACCAGTTCTCTGGTCTTTCCACTAGCTGAACTTACTAATAAAGTCACACCACATTTTCAGTGTGGTAAACACTTTTTCTCTCTAAATCACACTATCCAACTCAGAGTAGAAAGTCCAGCAATAGCCAGGCTAACATCAACAGCCGTTGGAGAAAGAGAAGGGGTCTAAAAGACCTTCAGAACAAGAACTAATTTATAAAAGAAATACATCTAACTTCTAATGAGAGTGTCATGTAAATTTGTCATTTACCACCTGAACACAGAGGATCACTGGCAAATGTTTTTTGTCTCCAAACCACAGTGCTTGTTAGAATAATGAAGAAAGCTGTCTTTCCCAGTCTTGACTTGTTAATAGTTCAATAAAAAGCCATTTTTTTTCCTTTTATAACAATGAGGAAAATAATTCTAAAATTATTTTTAGCATGCAGTCCTGCAGGTTTGCAAAGACCCAGCTGAATCACTGGTGTCCTGTTGTTAAAACCTGAAAGAAACCACCAAGTTCCTTCACAACAGCAGGAAAGTCATTTGCCCTCGTCAATCCTGCAGGAAGTTTGTTCTACAGCATGATAGCTTAACTCCTTGTGGTGGATTGACCCCATGTGCTGGTTTGGCTGAGGTAATTTTCTTCACAGTGAGACGATACAGTACTAGAGAGGATGAAGCCAAGCATTTCCTCCACAAACCATCCAGCCATTCAACAGCTGTGCCATTTCAGTGTCGCATGTCAGCAAAACAAGCCAAAGCACTGACTACCCCAGTGTAGTTAATGATCTCTAAATGATCCCCCAAAATAATCCCCATTTGTATGGCTAAATGTAACGTCTTAATCAGCTTTGAAATGTTTGTTGTGCCCAACAGGCATTCGTATCACTACCTGGTGTAGCAGAGGGCTTCAACTCATATTCAGGGAGGAAACTGCTGCAGCAGTTCAGGATGTCACCATCCGCATCCTCTCCATGATTTGCTGCCAACATCTGCCTGCAGCTGCCACCACAGCAAGAGATTTGGCAGCAGTGACCATGTGTCCACACCTCATCTGCACCACGGCCTCACCTGAGCTTATCTTTATCAGTGACTTAAGCAATGACATGAGCAGTGAGGCTGGATGCAAGTCCCTCCAGACATTCCAGCTGCTGTGACATCCAGCAAACTGGAGAGACAATGTCCTAGCTGGGAGCTGGGCACTGCAGTCTGATTCATTGGCTGACCTGTCATAGCTCTAATAAACATGCTCTCTTAGATATTATTTATATTGTTTAGCACAGTAAAGTTCACAACTCAGTGTCAAGGTGTCTCAGCTGGAATGACAAAGAGGTAATGTTTTCGATAGTTTTTCTGTCCATCTTTCTTGTTGCATTGCATATGGCAAATTAAAATCAGAACTATCAGTAATCCATAAGTGAGTATGATTAGTCGAATTACATCTCTGAGATAACTGATTTTCAAAATTACTTTGTATTGATGTCCTTCTGATGTGGTATAAAAAGTTATGACTCATTCTAAATGTTTTTGCTCAATACTAGCTTATGCACTTCCAATCTAATTTCTTCCCAGGAAACTTTACATCTTTGAGGGTAGTTCTTTTATTGCTGCCAAAATTGTGGGTGTACTTGATGGAGGTGGAATAGCTTTATGGCACAATTATCTCAGATGTACATTGAACTAAATTATAGAGATGTATTATGAACATGATAGATATAGAAAATGCTAAGGAAGAGATGGTTTGGAGAATCACACCAGGAAATACTGAAAGCAACAGCAGTGACAGCATTTGCACATCTAATTTTATAATCAAGTAAACCAAGGTGAAACCTTGCAGTTAAGATTTTGAGAACATAGAATTATTACTAGTGAGAGATTAGGTATTATTTTCAGTTTCCTGAGAACTATACCACATATCCATTTAGCATCTAATAGTGTATCAGTTCCTATTGTTTTTACCTTAGTTTACTCAGGCAAAATTCTTGTTGGTTAATAACACACTAAAATTTGTATTCAGTTTGACAATATATTTAATTCATTGGGAGTTTACACAGCTTACTGCATAAACTTGATGAAATAATTTTTAAAAATTTATCTAGACTATTATGAGAACTGAGATTCAGACTTATGATTAGATATTCTGTCTCTTTAATATTTCTCACCATTCAACACAATTTGAAATGTATGAGGTGATTTTCTATGGTTACTTGTAATTAGAGTGCATGTTTTTAGAAGAAAATATGACATTTGAGTTGCTAGTGTTCCTTTTAAATGGACAAATATACACCCACAGAGAGAGACAATATGGAGCACATCAAATAAAGCGGCTGGAGTTTAGATCCCCGCTGGCAAACACAAACCTGTTGGATGCTGTGCAATTCTGTCACTTCACTTTAGTTCTTCAGTGGCAGCTGTAATGTTCTGAAAAAATAATTGGGCTCATAAAAGTCTGAGCTCTTTGGCCAAGTTCCTACAATCCTTTGCCTACGCAAAACTGCCTTCTACTCATGCTCTGTTATCCAGTAAAATGTTACTAAAGATCTTTACAGATCTCACTTTACCATGCAAGAACCTTTCTGAGATTTCCTGCTAGATTTCAGCTTTAACTGATAGACATTAGTATGGGTTTTTTTGTCCTGAATCAACCAATGTCTGTCTCAAGAGCAAAACAAGGATCCTTGAGCCAAACTCTTGCCCTGCACATGTAAAAAAATTTTTTTTGAGATCAAAGGAGTAAATCTGACTGGTCTGAGGAGTGATATCACTGCTAATCCTGTTTTATTTTCTGCTTAGTGAGAATGAAGAGCAGAAAACTTTATGCAATATGCAATGTAAACATAACAGAGTGTGTGAGCCTGTCAGCCTATCATTGACATAAGACATGCATACCTGGATCCTGACAAGGATATTTTGTGAGCAAAGGCAATAACGAGGTTTTGAAAAGCACACATTTAAGAGTGATGGATGCTTCGAAGTTGTGCTCCTACAAGCTGTGATTTAAAATGCTGGAGGCCTCAATCTGAGCCGCTAAAATTCAAAATGACAGAAACTGACAAAATTTTATTGCTCTGCATTTAATAAAATTTACATTTACAAGCTGTCAGTTTGAAATGCTGAATAACTCATAGTTTAGAACACTGAACACCAGACTGTTATGTTTGCAGTTCATTGCTTTCTACTTACAATCTCTCTGAGATACCCAGAATAATTCTTCCAGCACACACTTTTGTTATCTCTCTTAATTCAGCTCTAGCCCCAAAAATATATTGCCCTTGCAGGAAGGTCAGGGAAAGAAATGTATCTTATTGCCATAAAAAACTTAGGCATGATTCAAAGCTCCCTTTCTGCTTGTTTAATGTGCTAATATGAGAACATTAAGGCCAATGTACCATCTATGGCTTGGTTGCTCCAGCTGTCTGGATTTTTTTATTAATTTACAGATTCAATTATGTAGACTCTTAAATTCACAGTGTTGTTGGGTGGTAAGGTAGATGGTTAATGAAGAAATATAGAGTAGGAAACTTCTTTAATGCCTGTTTTATATGTATCTTGGGCAACATTTTGAGGAGGACAAGGATCAAAGATTGTAACTTAAAAAAATTCTCAAGACAGGAATAAATGTACATGGTTTTAAGGAACCCCTAAAAATTATGGGATGGCTAATATCCCTGTGATTCTGTGGTCTGTTCTAAAGCAAAAATATGGAGCAAAATGTTTGGCTCTGTATAATAAAAACAGATTATCTAATGGCTTCCAGTGGGAAATATGAGAAAGACCATTCATAAAGACTGTGTAATAATTATGAATTATAAAGACTTCCTCATTTTCAGTATAAACTGAGACCCCAATAGAAACTGATAGATATTTATTCACATGCCCTCAAAGGGATTTCACATGGACAATTTTAATTAAAATTGTTTGCAACACCTTACTCAAGTTGTTCATTATTAATTTGACATGTTTTGAAGTCTTGACCAGAAAGTTTTCATCACCTACTCTAATGACCCTATTCTTACTTTAATACTTTGAAAGGGATACATTATATTCCATCTATATTTCTTCTAATTAAAAAAGAAAACAATGTTTTCAAGGTCATAACATACAAAAAAAAAAAGTCAGGAAACATAAAATAAACTTTGGGTCATTATCTTTAACATGCCATTAGGCCTTCTCTGTAAGAAAAAAAAAAATAAAGGCACAGTTTGATAGCCCTTCTGCATTTACAGAGATGCCCCTCTTGTCACCACTTTAGTCTTCCTTTACTCTTCTCTTTCTAGCTCTCCAAAATGTTTTTATGTTTATTATTGCATTTAAAACAGGTATATTACCCTCGGTTCACCTCCATCTGTCCTCACTGGCCACATGTCTGTGCCAGTCAGTTTAAATTATTAAGACAGGGTAATATTTCTTTGTCTTTCTTCATTTGAATGATTTTCCTTAGCTTTTCTCTTTCTTACAGTTTTAAGAAAGCTTTTTTTGAAGCCAAAACTTGATGGTGAGTCTGCAGAGATTTGTTCGAGGTTACAATCATGGTAGCAAAGGCAGAAAATACACAGGAAACTATTGACGTGACCTTCATGTTTGTGTCTATATAGAACAAATAAACTCTGGTACTTTGTGTCTATATAGAACAAATAAACTCTGGTACTTTCTTCCTAAAGAACAGTAAACATGACTAGAAAAAAAGTGCCACTGGAGAGACTTGAGAGATCAGCATAGCCTGTGTTGTACCATGACAGACACAGAAAAACCTGCTGATTTTCAAGAAGATCCAACAGTCTCAAATAAGCTTCAACTTTACTCTTTAGCTAGAAGCCAAAATGTTAAAACTTAGCGTTTTAAATAAAACGGGTACTTGGCACCTCCGGTTGAGAGTATCTGTTAAACTGTCTCAGCTACAGCTTTTTTTTTTTTTTCTTTTGAAAATACACCTTTTCGTTGAAACTGGTTTCGTAAATAAAAGCTGGAACTGTAGAACACAAGATGGCAGTGTCAGGCACCGCGTCCCAGCAGGGAACTGTGGGCTGGTCCAGCGGCATCTGTTGGGTGGGAACAGAAGCAAGCAGCACTAAGGTCTTCGTGCTTACCTTGATACCCCTGTGGGACACTTGTTAGGACTCTAGGAGATCTTTCTGTTTCAACAATACCTAGAAAATACTCTGCAAAAGGAATAAAGAGACGGTACTCTCTGTAGAACAGGTCTTGCTCCACACGGTTCTCTGAGATCTTTAAGTTTAAGGTGGTGTGTTAAGACATAGAATAATATTTATCTTACAAAGTTATCAAGGAAATCAAGAGACCTGCTGTCGCCGGAACATTGCTTTTCTTTTTCGATCCTAGCAGAGAACGAACATATACATCCTTTTTTTTTTTTTTTTGTCCTTCTCCTTTCCCCCTCCCCCCTCCTCGAATTCATATATCACCAGTCTCTGTAGCTGGCTAGATCGATACATATAGTAAGAGACTAATCTTTGTCAAAGATTTACTGGAAAATTTATTGGTTCTTGGATGCTATGAGGCTTTTTTCTGGTTTAGGAAGCTCACTATAATCAATGAGTATGGAGCATGTGAGAGAGTCAGAGTGAAGAAGATGCAAACGGGACCTAAAATGTGGCAAAAGCTCCAGATCGAACATACATGAAATGGAGCTGTGCGAGTTCAGACACCTGGCAGAAGCTCCATGGCAAAATAAACTTTAAAGATCCTTTAATCACATCTGTATGTCCAAACCAAGTAAAACTCATTAGCAATTATCGTTCTGCTGAATTTGGGTAATACTTGCTGTGGAGCACTTCTTGACTTTCCTAGTACTTACCAAACACATGAGCCCCAGTATGCTTCCACTGAAGGATGTGGGTCTATTCCTTTGCATGATGCAGTTCCGACCCCCCAAACTTGGAACTATGACCTGCCCCTGCGGTGTGTTAGGCCCCGCCTGAGGACGGGCAGTTTCAGCCCAGTCTGCCTGGTCCCGCTCCCGGCTGACGCACAGCGCTCTTATGTTTAATATGTATTAGGCCGATATTTTTTTCCATCATCTTCACCTCGAAATCGAGGGCTGAGAAAGGATTTTATTTAATTCTTGGGGAAAGTTCAATAACACCTCAGACATGCCTTGGAAGTTTAACTAGAAATAAACCTCCTCATCAAAATACCACTCCGGGAGCCGAGAAACCTCAGACAGGCAATCCCTTTAGTCCTTATTTTAAAGTACATTGATGGTTTAATCTTTCCTCTTGCTCCGTTAAAAAGGCTGTGAGAGCCCATTTCCTGCCCCCAGCTGTCCAAAGCGGGGGTCGGTGTGTTTGCCCCTTGCGGCGGAAGGCGCAGCGGGGCCGGGGCGGGGGTCAGGCTGGATTCAGCACTTTCCCGCCGATGACAGTTCCCTGTCGCTTCCCCGAGCCGGGATCCGGCGCCAGTGGCCCGGCACTGCCCCGCGTCCGCATCCCTGTCTCCCTGACACGGAGGTCCTCTCGCCCCACCGCCACCGGCAGCCGCTGTGCGAGTGCCCAGCGGAGTGGGTTCACCAGTGGGTTTTGTGGAGGCACTCAGGGGGAGCAACTTAGGGATTTACCGCACCGGGAGCCCTGAGAAGGCACGGGTAATACCCCTGTATGCTCGGACGTGCGACCCTCACCTCGGCAATCACTAGCCCTCGAACAAATCTGTCTGCCCCACTGGAAGCACGCGTGTCTGCGTGACCCTCTCTGGGCTTCTGTGTCACTCTGACTACTCACTGGGCTGCGACGGTGAGCATTGCAATGCGGGGGAGAGAAGCATAACCTCTAGAACTGACTGTTTGCTGCCTCTCTGCCCTTTCTTGCAACTGTGACGAGTATCCACAAGCAGTTATTCCTGCCGAAGGAAATGTCTCATATGGCTCTTCAAACGTTAGTGCAGGAGAAATACTTAGGGCTTAAAAAGCAGACGATGCCTGCCGCTCTACAGAAACGCGGAGTTTCTGCCTTGCAGCACTTGGCAGGGACGTGCCGTGGACCTTGTGGCAGCGCTTCCGTCGTGCGGGGATTTAAGTCAAACGATGCTGCTTCATTCGATCATTTATTCATTAAAAAACCCCTAAAAACAAATAAACAAAAATTAGAAAAAATACCCTCCTTCCCCCAAAGAAATCACCCGAGGTGAATCTTCACCATTTGCTTTTTGCGAAATGTGACCCAGCGCCGGGGCACATCTGTCCGCGGAGCGGCTGGGTGTCCCGACGGGCGGGCCAAGCCGAGCTGTCGGTCCTGCTTCCATTGGTTGCATCGGGTTCCGCAGGGGCACCTTGTATCGGGCGCATCGGCTTTGAAAGGGAATTGCGCATGTAAATACCCCAGGAAAAGTGAGGGATATGATGAAAAGGCACTGCGCTCCCTGTTCGCAGCTAAACCTCCTCGCCACGCTTTTCCGTCGCTCCCAGAGAGGACAGTACAAGGCAGTGGGTCCCCACGTGGAGGGGAATCAGACCACAAATACACACGCGGGTTTCCCCGACTGTGATGATGACAGGGGCGGCGGGAAGCGAACGTCCCGCAGGTACACCCCTGGCTCCCGGATCAAGCCGCTTTCCCATCCGGGATTCCTGTGAGGCGCTATAAGCGCCTCGAGGGTGAGCGCAGCCCGGCTGCCCCAGGAGGGCGGCGGGGCGGGGAGCGGCGGGCCCGGCTGCTCCGCGTGGGACTCGCTCCTTTCCCCACGGCTGGTCTCACACACGTCCACGGACGCGGAGCTGCCGCCCCGGGCGCTTGCGACGGCGAACAGCCGGGCTCCGGCGGCCTGGGGAAGGGCCGGGGGTGCCCGGGGGGTGGGTGGCATCCCAGGTGCCCTGCTCAGAGGAGAGGGGCTCGCTGCAAATGTCATCAGGGCCTCGCCGCCGAGCCCGGCGCGTTTCAGCCACATATGGTGGGTGGATTTAGGTGTCAAAAGCCGGCGAATTAGAAATGGTAATTGTCCGTCATTATGGGTGAAATGCGATCTATCACAACAACTGGAACATGTCTGGGCGCTAGCAAAAATAATTTGAATGATTAGCGATCATTATGGATGTCAAGCCGCGTCCATTAAGTTGTATGAAGAAATTATCCTTGACGTGCGAAATCAAACTACAAATACACAGGCCTGGCATTGAGGAGACCCTCGCTGCCGGGCCGCGGGAGGCCGGAGCAGCCCGGCGGGGCGCTGGCAGGCCCGGGAGCGGCGCCGGGGCTGCCGGTGCCGGGGCATGGGGCGCTCCCGCCCCGCTGTTCCCGGGGCCGCGGACGAGGGCTCTGCCCCGAGCTTTGCGCGGCCCTGCTCACGGTGAGGGCGCAGGGGACAGGCGCTCGGCCGGTCGGAGAAGGCTTTGCAGGGAGTGGGAGGCGAGAAGCAGCGAGCCGGGCGGGATGCGGCGGCGAGGGGCGATTGTCTCGAGCAGCAAGCAGGCACCTCCCGCAGGACAGAGGGCAGGGAAGAAGAGATGGGGAGAGCTTCTGGAAGACGTCCTCTGCGAGGGACACGTCTGCACCCGCCGTAGCTACTTCTGTCCTTGGCATGAGGGGACGTCCGTGGACCCGGTCCCGCGGGGGGACAGCGGCCCCGGCCCCACCGCCGTCCCCAGCCCGCAGCCCCCGACCCCAGCTCGTCCCCGCCGCGCCCGCCTGGCCGAGGGCTCTGCCACCCCTCGGAAAACTACATTCTTCCCGAGGCGAGATCACTTTACAAGTGATTTCCATGTTGCAAATCTTGCATATATTTTCTTTCTAAGATAAAAATGTTGGGGTTTTGCATTTTAAAGTTCGCCCCGTAGGACGAAGGCTTGTGACAGATTTTTTTTTCTTTCATCTTCTCTTCTTTCTTCGCAAAAACGAAGTGGTTATTTCAGTATGTTTTGGAAGCATTTTGGGTAAAACTACATCATTGTGATCCCACGGGCCGTGGCCCGGCACGGACATCTAAGCATTCCTGGTGGCTCTGAAGCCACAGCGCAGAAAAAAAAAAAAAAAAAGAAAAAAAAAAAAAAAAAAAAAAGAAAAACCTTGTCCCCTAGAGAGAGAAGAAACCCGTCTGTTTCTCCCACACTTTTTTTTTTATATATATATATACTAAAAGAAGTAAAGTTTCAGAGAAATTGAAGGAACCTTCACAGTCATTTGACAAAATCACAGTCTGCACCCCTGCAGAGCGGGGTTTATAACCAGCCAATGAGCTCATGTGCTCTTCTCTTGTGGTCGCTGGGAAAATGTAGTATGTCTGTAGAAGTTCCCTGTTTGCGTTCACTTTTTATTCTTAACTAAATAAAGAGAACGGCGAACCGTCTATTATTATTATCATTATTATTATTATTATTATTAGCCAAGTAAAGACTATTTGTCTTATGTGTTCATTTTGAAGTACTGGGCCACCATGCAGAACAGAGCGGAGACGCCGCCAGCTCTGTAAATTCGCTCACGACACGTCCCCGCGGCTTCTCGTGGCTGTATTTGGGGATGCGCACCCCGACACCCTCCCTGCCGCCGACCGGTACTGCAGGCGAGGGCCAAAAGGCAAGTCCCGGACACGACTCGTCCCTCATTTTCGCCGACCCGAGCAGGAAAGCCTGGCACAAACCTCGCTACCGAGAACAAGCACTGCTGACAGTCGGCAGAACCGCCTCCCCTCTCTTCCCTCGCAGCCTATCCGGATTTATTCGTACAGTTTGCAAATCTGTATTATTCCCGCACAAGCCAAAGATAATATTATTTCTCTCCACGCGCATTTCATCCCTAATTATCACTCGATCCCTTTGCGACACAAAGAGTTTCCCCGGCCGGTTTAAGCGCAGCGCAGATCCGTGGGCAGAGCGCTATACCCCTACCCGGGAGACAAGCAGCGGGGTCTCCCTGTCGGACGCCTTAAACGGGGAGCAGATCACCGGTGCCGAGCGGAGTCCTCACAGCGCCGGAGCCAATAGGCAGGGTCAGACTCTGAAGGAGACGGTGTTCTTCAGAGCCATCACCGCCGGCAGGATTTGCTTTCCTCACAGAACAATTTGGGAAACAACGCTGTAATGCGCGCCCCCCCGAGCTGCGGCTCCTGCCCCGTGGGCGCTCCCCCAGCGCTGGCCCCGGCCCGGCGGTCACCCCCCAACCCCCCGGCCTCCCCTCTGCCCGGCCGCCGGAGCCCCTGCTCGCATGCCGATACCCTCCAGACCCGGGAAGCTGAAAATCAGACCTTTCTTTGCCTTCCCCCCCCCTCTGTTTTATGGTTTTCTGGCCATTCTTTCTAGCTGTAGAAGCCCTGTTTTGGTTGTCAATCGGCCGTGCATGAAAAGACTGCGTGTGGCCTTTCCAGCTTCCATGCCTTTTTTATTTTTTTCCTCCAAGAAAGAAAAAAAATGTTTTAAATACTTCGGAGCACTTTTGCATATTATTATTGTTGTTGCTGCTGCTGCTGCTGTTATTAGCTGTGCCCCTACTCTGGTGGGAAGGACATCGGCCACCAGTCCTGGTGGCAGCTTGCACCTCTTTAGAGACAGCGGGTAATCTCTGCGGGTCGCCTTCTGCCCGTGGGCAGTAGTGGGGGAGTCCCTCTGAGCCCCTTCCTTTCTCTCCCAGCGCCGACGCACTGCTGCGGGAGACGAGAGGCTTCCCTGGTTCAGATGTGTTTCTCTTTCAGCGTCGGATGTGTTGCTGGCTGCCAGCAGTGTCCTTCGGGGCCCCAAGTGGTGGCCTTTTCACTACCCAGTCAGATTTTAGGCAAGAAGCCACGGGCCCACCTGAGAGCCCCCAAATCTGCCGCTCTATAGCCACCACTCTCTGACATAATTTTTTCAAGGATCACCCCGACAATCGCCAGCATCACTTGGGACCAGCCCAGAGGCTGACACCTCTCCCAGCTCCGATTTGGGACTGAGGAAACAGCGGGAAAAGAGCCGGGGATGGTTCTTCAGGCACCCCATGGGTCCTGGACAGAGGAGTCAAAACCCTCATCCTCAACCAAGACTTTCCTCTGAGGACCGTCAGACCTGTTTAGGGAGTGGGAAGGTGCCTGCGGACGCGGGGGCAGAAGGGCAGCCCTTGGCCCTGTCCTGCCCCTGGCACCGCGACACCCTCCTCCCGGGTCGGCACGGGCGTGACCTCGCCCACTCTCTCCTCTCCTTCCCTCCGGACTGCACGAGGATTATCGAAATTCTGTCCCTCTCTTAAAAAAAACCCAAAACACAATAACAAAACCCCAAGAAAAAAAAAAAAAACACCAAGAAACCCCAACAAAAACCCCAAACAAAACAAAAAACACACACCACAAATACTAAACATATTTTAGGAAAAGGACAAGCCCCACCTGCGGGTAAGGCAGGGCCAGCCGCTGTGCGGAGCCGCTCGGGTGCGGGTCAGGGCTGCTGCCCGGGCGCAGGCTGGTGCGGGGTCTCGCAGGCGGCTGCCCCAGCGGGGCCGAAAGCCTCCGGACAGAGCCTGCTTAGCCCACCGGCGTCTCTGTTCTCCCCCACAGAGGGACCACTGCCTATCCCGGAGCGGTGCGGGATCCCGGCGGTGACCGTCGTGACACTCGGCTGGGAAAAGTTTCATTTGCTCCCTGTTTCACCTTGTTCCCCAGTTAATCATGTTGCTCCCCGCAGCAGCGGACAACGCGAAGGAAGAGTCCGCTTTTGTGCGGCTTTCGGATAGGTTGGGAGCGGCAATGTCCCCGATTATGTGGCTGGGGCAGGAAGATCTGCCCATTATTTTTCCCATTACCTCGGGAAAAGCCAGGCTGCTCGATGGAGCCACCACTGTCAGCGCTCTGGATATCCCCAGGCCGCGGGGGTCCCGCTTTCCCGCGCGGGTCAGCCGCCCTACATCAGGGCTCTTGGAGCTCCCGACCGCATGTGGACAGGAGCATCCCTGTCCTTGGGCTTCGGAGTCCTCCCAGCCGAGAGGCTTGCTCCGGCTGTTTGGTGCTGCAGACCCGGGAGAGCCGCCCTCAGGGCGCGTCGCCATCCCTCTGACAGGAGAAGCAGAGCGAAAAAAAAGCATGCCAAAACCTGCCGGGGAGAGGCCCTTAACCTCGGGCCACCTTTGGCCCCTGCTCCCGGGAGCCCCTGGGAGGCTGGACAGGTGCTGCGCTGCCAGGGGGTCTGCCTGTGCACCGGCATCTTCTGCCACTTCTCCTCCCGGAGAAGTGTCGCTGATTTCTACCGGAGTGTGTGTGCGTGTGTGTGTGCGCGGAGGGGGCAAATCTACATGGATTCCTGTCTTATTTTCCTGCGACCGAGCGAGAGGTATCTAAATATAGGCAGCCTCCCGGTTGCAGAGTTGGACTCTGCGCCTATGCGAGTGTTTAATACACAAACACAAGCGCCAATGGAGACAGATGCAAAGATATAGACAATTTACATTATATTTCAACAATCGAATTTCTTGTAGCTGCGGTATTTTCTCTCTCTCCCTCTTGCCATTGCTAGTGTTTTCTTTAAGACTAGAGCTTGTTCGTGGTCGGATGGAAAATGATTCCCACGGTTCATGTACAGATTCGAGGTTTGGGAGAGAGAGCGAAATTGGGACCTATAGTTAGGGAGATTATTTCACCTTGCGGCAGTGGATGTGTTGATGAGATGAATGTGTGTTTTAGGATTGTGTGAAGACAGCATGTTAGAGCCTAGGTTTTGCAGATAATTTAAAAGCCGAAAATCCAGAGTAATTCCTTTGGCTTTGGTGCACGTATGCACATTACTGGGGATTTTGTTATTAAGAAGACATAAAAGGATGCAAAGCATTTACTTTATATTTCAAAATTCAAAATTATAAAGAAAAACAGGAATATAAACGCCTCCAATTCGGGTAAAATTCTATTAAATTATCGATTAAATTTCCCCAATATAAAATACTGATGTTTCTCAACAGATTTTGTCAACGCCAAACGAAGACACTGTCAGTGCATAAATACCCGATATTAAACACAATCCTGAAATTCAAGGTAAATTCTCTGGGATCATCTTTCCCAGCAACTTCTGTCCTGAGTAAAATGCATCTTAGTTTTACGTGCTTTAAAGAAAAATAATTTGACATTTTATTCTGTGTCTGTTACCCAGTGTTACAACCCGAGGAAGCTCTAATAACTAACGTTTCTCTTTCATGTCAGGCGGTTCCCTACACCACTACAGCCATCAGCACGTCTGAATCTAAATAATACAACACGGTGATCTACGGGAGGAAAAAATTAAAAGGCTTAGAAATAGTCCTCTCTTTCGAACAGGGAGCCTGGTAGGAACCATAACCAGCTTCGCTGAAAGCCACTCTTGCCAGGGACAAAACTTCCGCTGGTGTCCCATCGAACCTAGAATGGCATTTCGAGACATCATTTCGATGTCTTGTACGGGGCTGCAGCCAGAGAAACGTCCTCAGGGGCCAGAAAAAAAACAACCCAAAACAAATTACGGAGCAGCAGGGGCTCCTCTTCACCTCACCAAGTGCACGGGGCCTCTGATTCTGCCATCCAAAAATTTCGTTTTCCCAGGAAGGAAAGTGATGGGACCGGCGGAAGGAAATAGATACAAAAAAAAAAAAAAAAAAAAAAAAAAGGAAAAAGAAAAAAGAGACAAGAGTTTCAGGATCGGGCCAAATAAATGTCAGTCCTCCCACATCCGCCAAGGTCTTCGCTATAGAGCACAGGACCGCTATATCTGGAGCGCTGCTTTCGCCAGCAGGACCACCGACACGCCCGGCGTAGCAAAACCAAACCAAAGCATTCTCCCCAATGCCACGACGACTGTCGGCTTTGGGAGCAGAGGACTCTCCCTAAGCCCGTGCTGGGGTGGGGCAGCCCACAGGGATCAGCCATCGTCCCGACTGCCCCGGAGTGCCCGAGCCTGGGGAGAGGGAAATGACAGGGAAGGGTCGGGGCGAGGGGGCTGACGGGGGAACAGCCCGGCTGCCCCTTGGGGCGGATGCGAAGACGGCGCCCGGGGAGCGATGGGGCAGCATTGTGCTCGGGAGCCGGAGCGAAGCCCGTGCGACCCAATCGGGAAGGAAAGAAGTCGGCGGTGATGAAGAATCAGCGGCGCCCGGGCAACGCGGCCGCCTGTGAGCGAGATCCGAGCAGGGCTCCATCGGCGTAGAGAAACTACCGGAGCCACCACCGGTGCCGGTCCCATAGAGCGGCGCTGCCCAGCCTCGGCCCCCCGCGGGGAGCTGCCCACCCCACCGGAGGCTGCCCTCCCCTTCGGGCAGCGCTGGCCCCGCCGGGACCGCCTGAGAGCGGCAGCCGACGGCGGGGATGAGCCGCCAGCACCGCGCCGAGGGCCCGGGCTCGCAGCAGAGGCTTGCAAGGGTATTCAGTCCAAGGCGGGAGGCTGCCCCAAGCGGCTATCGCCGTTCTGTCGGGATAGAGATGGCCTCGGCGGTTTCGTCGAGGACTACGAAGCCCCCTCCTGCAGCCCCACGCTGAACCTCGCCCGACTGCCCGCGGCCCCGGCCTCCCCGCCAGGCTCCAGCAGACAGAAAACAATCCGCCGACACACGCACTTTCCCCGGGAGCCGACAAGGTTTTAAACCGTGGAAGCGGAGCCTCAGCCCACACGGTGAGGCCACTGTCGACCAGGAAAACTGGTTCGATGTCCCCGTGGCTCCTCGGACCTCACTGCATCCCCACCGCGACCGGCAGCCGTAAATTCAGCCAGTGATCCCGGCTCTCCGGCAGAAGGGGGATCGCTCAGTGCAGGGCAGGCGTTATCAGAGAAGTGCTTAAGGAGCCCAGCCTGAGCCCTTGCGCCACGTTCCACAGAGGGAACTGGCACCGGCACCACCCGGTGCAGCTGGGCATGGCCCAGAGGCACGGCGGGAGAAAACTCTACCAGGCCCCATGAACCTCGCCGCTGGAGCTGCAAGTCCTCACCAGAGTCACTGCCTGCCTCTGTGTGAGTGGGAAAAACAGAGATGTGGTCTGAGCTACAGCCTGAAGTCTGCTGTGGGGAAAAAAATCGCTGGGGAAATCTGTGTGCGCTCTCAGAAACAACACAAGTGGCAGAGCTAAGTGTTAAACTAAAGTTTATAAATTAAAAAAAAAAAGTACAGCGGGTAGCTTACAAACATTCACAATTCATTTGAAGTAAATAATCTAGTTGAGTGCACAGTGCCATTGAAAGAGAAATGGAGGGGGGAAAAAAGAAGGGGGAAAAAAAGAAACGAGTTACCTTGAAAAAGAGACTGTAATTACATTGCTAGGCAGATAAGAAATCCCCACCCCTGGAGGAGAGGTCTGTAGAACTGTAAAAGGCACTGATGGTATTTAAGTTTCCCATTACATTGATTTCTTAAAAAGCCTGACTAGAAATATTCACATTGAATATAAAAATAATAATAATAACAACTTTAATACATCTGGAAAGTGCGAAAAATCCGTAACTCCTCCCTCCCCGAACACGGAAAGATCTCAGGAAAAAAAAAAGGAAAAGAAGTCAGGAGTTTCAATATAAGTCTCACCCTTTCGTGACATATTTATCCTTTGTCAGGGATCATGGAGTACAGGAATAGCATGGGCAACAAGAGCAGGGGGGATCTGAAAGAGGCTTCCTTACATTCAGCACCATACAAGGCACACTCAGTTTGCAACGAGCTGAAAGACCAAGGACTCAGACGACGAAAATAATCTTCCTTACAATCCACTGACGGAGTCCTTGATCTCCACTTTTGAGCTGCATTTGGTTTTGCAGGTCGTACATTTTTTTCCTCTTCTTTTTTTCTCTCTCTTTCTCTCTCTCCACACAAGATCGAGTCTCTATGCATCCGAAGTGAAATAAAAGTCTACACCAAATACACTGACAACATGGATACCATGAACAAGTCGTGCTGAATTGAGAGTCCTCAGCTGGTGGGGTGGGGATGGGGCGAGGGTCGGGTCGGGGTTGGCCAAGAAGTCCTACGTTGAAAGAGGAGAGGCTGAGGAACCATCCAAAAATATTAATAATAAAAATAACAATAAAATAATAATAAATACTGTCCGAGGCACTAAGAACTGCAGCTGGGGCTCTGGATTGGAGAAGCTGAATGGATGGATGGATTGACGGATGGGGGGCTGGTAGAAGTGAGATGGGTTTCCTGGCTGCCAGTGTGTATGGGGTGGGGTCGGGGTCAGGAGGGTATGTATGTGTGCCCCTCACTGGGTGCCGGCGGCTGCAGCACAGGTGGACAGAGCCCACCCGGGCAGGCAGTAGTAGGGGTAGTAGTAGGATGGCTGGAGGGAGAGCAGCGAGGGCGGCCGCAGCACCTCGCCGGGGTGGTACTGTCTCTGGTCGTCGCGCACCAGCACCTTGACGGCCACCTTCTTGGCGGCGGGGGCGGCGGCCAGCAGGTCCGCGGCCATCTGCCGCCGCTTGGTCTTGTAGCGCCGGTTCTGAAACCAGATCTTCACCTGCGTCTCGGTGAGCTTCAGCGAGGCGGCCAGGTCGGCCCGCTCGGGCCCCGACAAGTAGCGCTGGTGGTTGAAGCGCCGCTCCAGCTCGAAGACCTGCGCGTGGGAAAAGGCTGCGCGGGAGCGTTTCTTCCGCGGCTTCGGCGCCGCCGCCTCCTCCTCCCCCGGCATCAGGTTCCCGCACTTGCCCGCTCCGTCCTCCTCCTCCGGGGGGCTGCGATCTGCGGGCAGGGCGAGAGCACGGCGGTCAGAGCAAGCGGGCACCGGGGCAGCCGCACCCGCGGCGAGCCCTGCCCGCCCCGACGCCGGCACAGCCGGGGCTCCTCGCTCTGCTTTAAGCGCCGGGCGCCCCGGCTGGCTGCGGCATCGACCTGGCCGAGGGCCCTCCCCGACCACCCGCCTTCCCGAGCCCTGCGGGACGCGCTTCGGGGGACCTTTCCCCGCCGGCACAGCCCGACCCCGCCGCACAACCCCGCGGGGCCGGCAGAAGGCACGGGCACTGCCCGCTCCCCGCGCCCGGGGCCGCCCCTACCTGAGACGGCGGCCGACATCTCGCTGTCGCTGAGGCCGGCGCCGTCCCGCTCCGCCGCCCCCGGGGGCCGCGCCTCCTCCGCCGGCCGCCCGCCGCCCGTGCCCTCCGCGGGCCGGGCGCTGCCGCAGCCTCCCTCCTCCTCGGAGCGCCGCTCGCCCTCGGGCTCCTCGCTGAGCGCCGAGTCCGAGTCCCAGCCCGCCGCCGTCCGCGGGGCCGGGGCGCGGCCGGC
>JAWWEE010000122.1:59802574-59854929 GCA_035221455.1 Xenops minutus | reverse complement strand
TCGCCCGGCCCCCAGCCCCGCGGAGGAGACGGGCAGCGGGAGGGAGAGAAGGAGGGAGGGATGGATGGATGGATGGATGGATGGATGGATGGATGGATGGATGGATGGATGGATGGAATGGGGGAGAGCGGCGGCCCGGGCGAAGAAGGGCTGGCAGCCGGCTCCGGGCCGCCCTCCGCGGGGGCAGCAACCAGAGGGCAGGGGCTGTCCGAAAACGGGCTGGGGGGAGTACAGTGTCCCCTCCGATCCTGTGCGGGAGAAACCGGGCACAACGCCCCCCTCACTCAAAAAGGCTCGGAGTGGACCTGAGAGGCAGGGGTGAGGACAGCCGAGAGGCAGGGCAGCGGGGGATGTCTGCGGGAACACGATTCCCATCTTGTCTCCACCCCTGACGAGGGCTCCGCATCTCCCATTCCTCGCCGTCAGGAAGCGGCCAAAAGCTGTGTGGGATCCGCCGTTTCACAGACGTGTTCACTGCAGCATTACACACCCACAGTGTGTTACACTGCAGCGGGGACAGTCCGAGCCCCGCGCTCGCCGGAGACCCCCGGCCCCGCATCCGAGCATCCCGGCCGGCCGCCCCTCGCCCTCCCTCCTCCCCCGGCGGAGCCGCCTGCGCGGCCGGGCTACCCCACCTAGAGGCGGCCCCGCCGCACTGCCCGGCCGGGGCTGCCCTCGGCGCTGGGCTCGGCCCGCACTGCCCGCGCTGTCCGTCGGCTCCGTGTGCCCTCTGGGGCCGGAGTGGCCGCGCCGTGTGGAGGCAGAGGTCCAGAGGCACAGCCCCGGTGCCCTGTCCCGGTATCCGGCGACAAAGCACGGAGTGAGCTGCACAGTGGGAGCAGAGCCTGCCTGCCTGCGGTGTGAGGTGGCTTCTCGCAGCCACCTGAGCCGTTTTGCCTGCCAGGTGTGAGAGCTCGTTCACAGAAGCGCTACGTAGGGCATATGGGGAAGTGAAATGGGGAAGAATGTGTCCTGCTCACGGGCACCTTATGAAAGCCTGTTTATCACACGTAAAAGCACAAACGAAGATGCCCACTAAACGCTAAAAAAGCCATTCTGAAAAGTGCACACTTTTTACACAATATATAGCATTGTACAAATAGCCCCAGATGGTACTCTGGGTGGGAATAGATGGCACTGGGAAAAGGAAATGTTATAACTTTCCTTCAGAGTAGGATTTGTCCAGTATGGGAAATTAATTAGTGGTGTAGACACCATGTGTCAGCTCTCTGGCAGAGCCACGCTAGTTCTGCCCTCCAAGAGCTCTCCTCAGCTCTGAGGCAGGCCAAGGAGTTTCATGGCCAGGGGCTACCACACACTGCAGCCCTCTTGGCAGCACTTCCCCAAGCCTGCATGGTGGTAGGTAATATTTTTGCCATACGTCATTAGAGGAGATCTTTTTTTTTTCCTATACAGAAGCTGTCTCCCCAAACTTGTTCCTAGTTTGCATCCTGATGTACTCAGAACAATGCAAATTCTTGCTGTGTCCTGCTGGGTTTTCTGGGGACTTAGGTGGAAGATGGCAGTGGAACAAAAAGGGCTTCCTTCCACAAGGCATTTTAATCCCCTGTGATTCTGTTGGTGATCAGGAAGATTTCATTCATGGATTTCACCTTGGCTGTGCTGCTCTCTGGATGTGCAGCAAAACACATAAATGTGTCCTGGACAACTTGCTAGTTTTGCAGGAAAATATCAGGTAATCTGCTTTTGAACAGTTTTTACTCTATTTCTTAAAAACCAACAATTCGTTTCCAACCAAATGCTACTATAGCTACACAGTAGGTGACAGCTGTAAGACTCTAAATCACATTCCTATCAAAATTTCTCTGTGTTTTTCATAAGGCATGCCATGTAAGTAACTGCTGCAACACTCAGTCTTCAAGCTTCTTTTTGCAGTTGATGTCAGGATTCTGTGTTGTTGCTGAGATTTCAGCTGTAAGATGCTTCTGGACTTCAGTGTGGCAAGGATATAACTTCTACAATGAAGAAAAAAAGGAGTGATTTTAGAATCCAACTGAATGTGTGCAAATATAATGCTGACAATGAGAACTTTAATCTCACTAGCTTGTCAGCCTTTTAGCAAATTAGCTCAGTAGGTTATAATAGATGTTTTACAATCCCCCTTTCTGCTCATACTCCTTATATGGGGAAAAGCCTGTGTCCGTTAAGGCTGGGAGGCTCAAACACAAACACTCCTATAGGAGTTTACAACGAAACTGAAAGGAATACTTGAATCTTTTTGGTTGTATATATATATAGTGACACCATCTCTCCCAGTTTTATTGCCCAGAGATGCTATTTCTGTGAAAACCAATTCAAATTTCCCCCTTTTTTCCTCGTCTTTACACTAAAAAGTAAAGGCTTGGCTTGCAGAATACCAAGCATGAAAATAAACCTGCCAATATTTCATCTCACTACATGGCAATTTCTTCTGAATTATTCCTCCTTGCAAGACCCTGAAAAGGAAAAGACATGCAGACTGTCTCCCAGGAAGAAGTGAAGCTGTATGGTTGTGTCTGATGCTTAGTGACAGGAGGCAACAAGCTTTGTGCACACTGAGAGCACTGTCCCACAACCACCTTCAGGCACAACCAGCTTTTGAAATAATTTTCTTTGATTGTCTTCTTAATTTTATACTAGGTTTCCTACTACCTCAGTAAATGGATGTATATTCCTCATTTTCTGATGTAGGTGTCTGTAGGATAGCAATACAACCTGGACAACATTAGCTTGCTTTAGTAGCAAAAAGCAAACCAGTATAACCAAATGGCCATGTGCTTCTTATAGTTATTGATTAAAGCTTTTGTAGCTCCTGTATTTAGATTTTGTCTGTTTCATGCAATTTTAAAAAAAGGGGTAGTCTATTTATTTGCAGTCAGTGACAGAAAAATTGAAGTAGAAATGCATCAAATTACTTATATGAAAGTCATGTATGTGTGAATCTTCCATAGAGTATCTGGTACATCTATATGTTCTGAATTTTTCCTTATTATTTACTAGAACATTTTAATGACTCTTCATCATATTACAGTAGACGCATTTGTTGTGTACAAGTCTCCAGGCTTTTAAGAATACTTGTAGCACAGATTAATCATTTGATGTTTATTTGGTACAACATCATATGAAGTCCAGGTTTCCTTTACCATTGCTTCTCAACGTATATAAGTAATGACCTTTCCTAATTTTTGTTTGAAATAGTTGAGCTCACTTTTCACGTAAAATGGATTAACTTGGTAATTAAATCAATGGCTACTTTGCCTTAACATTTAAATATTTTTATTCCTTCTGATGCTTAGATAAATTAAGTAAGCCTGACAGCCTCTCAGGATACTGAACTGTTTACTTTTCTAAAATGATTTAACTTTTTTTTTTCCCCTAGGAGTCACCTCTTTATTGACAGCAAGTCAATATAATTTTATATTAATTTTTCTATATTTTTGTTATTCATATCAAGGAGTAGACATCCATCAAAGGTAAAGTCTGGGAGCATTTTGGACTTATAAGTTATAAATTTACACACACCACCAATTTCTCAAAAATGTCACAATTTGAGATCAAGGACTCATTTCTTTCACATCTTCCTCACACTGAATAGGAAGCATAAACTATGGAGATAGGATGTGGCATTTCTGTGCACGTCTTGGGCAGTCACCTGCATGCAGTGCTGGCTGTGGGGGAGCTGCTTGGAGAAGCAGATCTGATTCAGGAGCTCCAGTACTGACTCAGGTGTCTCAAACATGGTGTGTTGCAGAGATGAGAACTGTGGAGTGCCCATCCTGTTTTAGATCCAGGCCTATGTGTTTGAGTGCATGTGTCTGAGGGGAAATCAGAGGTGTGAGTGCACCAGGCAGTTGCACAGGGTGGTTGGTCTGGTCTGGTCCCTGGGAGAATCCATCCCTCTGTTGAGCAGACAAAGAGGCCAGGCAGTTTAGACCAAGCATCTCACTCCATGGAATCTCTGTTCTTGGAAGGGACCCCAGGCTCTCTGAGAGCTTTTTGACACCTCTGATGGAAAATGAGGCCCCCCAGCTCTACATGCTTGTGACAGGGGGGTCTGTGCCTGCAGCTGCCTTGCAGACCCACTGTATTTACAGGCTTCCCATGATCCACGCCTGATAACCTGTGGTGAAGCAGCCAAGCCAAGCCAAGCAGTTTGAGCATGGAGACCTTGGATCCAGTATTGAGTTTATGAAGTTAGGGCAATTAGCAGGTTCACTGTGAGAGTTGTTTCCACTGGCAATGATTCTGTATGTACAGTGACTGTATGTTTCATCTGAACACAGCTTTTACATCAAATCACTAATTCTTTTGGCTTGCTCAGTGAGAATACAAATACTTACATAAACTTCACAAAATACCATTTTGTTCTGTACCCCTGCAGATTTAATTGACTGCCTGAAAATAAGCAAACATGATGCAAATTTTCTGCAGGCAATACAGGGATTTTTCATATTTTCTGTGTGTTCATTAAAGAAAAGAGACTTTGAACATGTCAGTTGTGGATGACTGCAAGTAAGCACCCTGTCTTGTCCTTATGATGCTCAGTTCTCTCCTCTCAGAATTCTTGTCTTCATTATTATTGTTTTTGCCTAGATTTAGATATTCTCCACTAAAGGTTGTTTCCTGAGTAGGTATTCAAGGTATTCCTGTCATAAAATTATCTGTTTCTAGAATTTATTCTAGACACATTTTGGGATTTACCTAACAGAAGAAAAATATTAAGGCAGATGACAGATGACAAATAAAAATGTGTAATATGAAAAAAACAATTTGCACCTTACCCATTATATGAATGGGTGTAAATGAGATGTTTGAAGTCTCCAGTACTAAGGGATTCCTGTGACATAGTTGAAAATGCTTGTGATATGGGATGTACCAGAAATGCAGGTAGACAAAATATTAGTTATGGATTCTTTGAAAAAGTAAGAAAATCCTTTTATTTCTCCAGGTTTTTCTGCAGCAGAAGAATGCAGAAATCTTCCTGCAAGTGAAATGGGGAAGTAGAGAAATGCCTGGAAGGACATTTTGGCAATACTTCCGAGATGGCAAGTTGTGATATCCTGCACTATGGTTGAGGTTAGTTTTGGCAGGACAAATGAAAACTTTTTTCTCTCCCTGCTTTGAAAAGTGGGTAGTGTATGGTGTAGCCTTTTGGTGCTTTATAGTATTGTCTTTATTTTGTAAGAGCTGATTAACAACTCCATGCTTTGCTCTATGTACTCTTAGAGTTCCAACCCTGTACAGGACAAACTGCTGCCTATAGGAAACATTAAAACACACTCTTCAATCAAAAGTGTTGCTATTGACTGTCCTTTCATACCTCTGGAGGACTTCGGGTGCAGCTATATTTCTTTCACACAATGTACACTTTGTGCAACACCTCTCTGTCAAAAGCTGTTTTGCATCAGATACACTCCCTCATGAGGAAATACAACTCAATAAAATGAAGCATCATATTTTGTAGCTCCAAAAAGCAGTATAGTCTTCTGCCAAATAAGCAACAAAGCCCTCACAGTCCAACATCCTTGTACTGTAGTGATGATTGTCTGGTTGACTGAACATCCAAAACACAGATGATGTATATGACTATGGATCAGTCATGCCCACATTTATATTCATATGTCTGGCTTTGCCCATAGTTATCACGCAGGTGGCAAAAATCTCCCAAAGGCAGAGGACCTTCACAGACAATAATATTTGATTCACAGGGTTTAATTAAGCTATTTTGGTGTCTCCTCAACAGCTAACTGTAAGAAATCTCTGCTGCTGTAAATTGTGTTGACCCTGAAGCCCTGTGAACTGTAGGCAAGTTCTGGAAGAGCAGCAGCATGCTGGAGAGAAGAGTTGGCATCCTGCAGTCTACAGATGCTATGGAAGAACTTCCACCTTTCAACCCCAAATATATTGCTCCTTGGTCTGCATATGGCCAGGTGCACTACTACAGCTCCTAGGGCTAATTTCTAATACAGAAGCAGGCCTGGGCAGCTCATGTAACTGCTTTGGTATAAGGTAACAGCTGCTTTAACAGAGAGGATATTAGATGTCAGAACACCTGTATAATGAGAGTGAGATCCTTTCAGTGAGAAAACAAGACTAGCAGCTGTGGAACTGAAAACTAGTTTGTCATCTACAAAGCACTGTCATGACAGGGATCTGTCTATTGTTTTGTTCCAATTGCCCCAGCCCTTTGGACATGGTATGTGATAGTGATATTTCTTGTGAGCATCACAGTGCACCTTGCATTTAATAAATGCCTTTTCAAAAGGTGTTGATTCTGAGACTCATGATAAGACCAGTTTATGAATATACTGGGATGTTATTGGCTGTACCTCACTTAGATGTGTCTCCTTTATCGTGTGTCTTAGCATCTGGGCCCCAACCAACATGGAGAAGTCTGCTGCGCATTTCCTCCAAAAGGCAGAAAGTGTTCAATAATTCCCTTAAAGAACAGGCTTTATTTTCCCACCTGCTGGCTCAACAGATGTTTGATGTTGACTCTATCCCAGTTCTGGTTTGTTGGGTCCTGGAAGCCTGAAAGGTGATTCCAATCACGTCAGAGTTAACTGCAAGAAATGAGGAATAAGGATGGCTAATGAAAAGGGGATTATGATTGCCCTACTTGATATTTTCACAATTTCTCTCTTCATCTTTACTCTCAGAGGCTAGTACAAATAAAGGCTCCCTAGACAGATTCTGGTCTAGTTCAATGTCAGTAGATCCATGTCATCCACAGAAGTTCTTGGTCATGGCAAGACGACTGAAAGAAGGGAAGAATGGATCTGAAGAAAAGGACTTTTTAAGAAATAAAAGAAGGACATAGGCAGGAGAGGTCGTATGTGTCTGATCCTAGAGGAGGGAAAGGAAAAGGCGAGAGGGAAGGAAGGGAGATCTGAGAAAAACCCTGCAAGAGAACTGAGGTGCATGGAATGGGAACAAATGGACACTGAGCAGTTATAGACAGGTGAGATGAGAAGTGAGGATTGAGGCAAGTAGACTGGAAAAGCCTTAGTAACAGAGGGCTGGGAAATGAGAGAAATGAGAAGGGTCTGAGCAAGGAAACTGAACAGAACGGAATAGCTGTGTTCTATTAAACCACAAAATCTAACTCGTTACACTTGAGAAAAAAAAAAAGTTAAATGCACAATTCCTCAAGAACTTTGAAGTGCCTATAAACATAGACCCATGTTATATGGAATTTAATATTGCATCTGTTAACATAACACTAGGTGGATTTATACTATGAATGGTATGCTACACAGCACACTCATGGATACAGAGGTGAAAAAGGTGTTCCTGCTGCAAGTGGTGAATCCTGCCTGTGCTGTGCAGTGTGGCAGCTCCGGATGTCCGGGAGCAGACCATCGCACACCAGCCCCACCTTGCTCCTCTCTCGAGACCTTGAGGGTCTTGTCTAAGCTCCCCAGGCTCTGGGTGCTCCAGGGGCAGGACAGGGATCCTGCCTGTGCCTGCCTGTGTGCACCGTGCCCGCCGCACCACCTGGCAGGCACCTGTTGCCATCTAGCGGCTGTTGTAGGACTATCTGTGCCTGGAAAACAGGTTTTCTCCAACCAAGTTCCAACCCAGCAATTGATTTTCGCGAGAAGATTCGCACGATTTGCCCCCAAGGCCTCCCGAGTGACTCACACAGAAGCGCAGGGTTTGATGCTCGGAGCAGAGAGTGGGTGTACCTTTCTGTAGCACAGAGTTTGGCCTTGCTTTGCAATCAGGAAAGTTACTCAACTGCCTTCTATTTGTGGATTTTACATGAGGAGAAGCCTGAAAAAGTCTCAAAATCAGCCGAGTGAGACTTCAGCCCTGCCGGGCTGGCTCCCTTTCTGGCAAACGGGAGTTCAGCAGCACCACGATCTTCACCTCTCACTTTTAATAATTCTGTCCAGATTATTGTAATATGCTGAAAACATTTCCCTCATCATATTTTAGTATATTCACCCTTGCCAGATCCCAATCAAGACAAAATAATCTAGTTGGTGGGCAAGTACAGAGCAAATACTGGTACAGTGGATCTGTTGCACTGGTTTGAGATACCCCTCTCCCCTGGTCCATGAGAATTGAAGAGATGGTTCAAATGGACAGTTGAAGACGGGAACCAAAAGTGGAACCAAAAGTAACTGGACTAGTTTCCCCTTTTAGAGAGCTGCCAGTCACTTTCCCATTTTTTTTTTCCCCAGAAGAAAAGAGGTGATAAAAGCTGAGAAAATTTGAGAAAGGTGTGAAAAGAGGGAGAGGGGCAAAGGAATGAGATCTGTGAAGCATGCCCTGTATTCATTGGTGTCTTTGAACAATAGCATTATCTCAAGATATCAAATGGACAAATCTTAAGAGAAGAATTATGTGAATTTACTTGGAAAACTGAAATACTGCCCCCCTGCCCCTTATATTATTTCCTTTAAAAGGAGACCACTATGAAGAAATGGAAGAATTTTCCTTCTCTATCTCAGAGTGCCTCAATACAGAACATCCACCTGCACTACTGGGGTAGCATTTACTTGTCTTTGTGTTCACTCATGACGGATTATTTCGTTTTGGAACATTGCCACTGTGGTATATAATCATAGTAGCAAGTATTATCCAATTGTACTTTAAGTACTTAGCACTTACACCCTGAGCCTATTGCTGTTTTCAGAATAAAAGGTTCCCCAGTTCTGAAAATACAACAAAACTGTGTGAACATCTATTATGAGGTTGTAAGGCTAACTGGACAGTGTTTTGACCATGCAAGAAAAATGAAGGTCACTATAGGTCTGTAACAGCAAAGCTTTGTGCATGTTTTATATGACACAGCTGCCTTTCTCATTTCTTGGATACACTTGAAGAGGTTCCTTGTGTCTGCTAGCTCCAGGCCAAGGCAAACTAATGTATACCTGCAAAGCATGACTGCAGGGCAAAACTCTGAAGCCTTTGTATGCAAGAAATATCATAGATGTTTTAACAATGGAAAAAAACCTCTCTCTTTATTTTTTCTTTTTTTAATGAAGAACTCTTTCCTTGTTTTACATATTTATTTCAAAACAGAAGAAAACTTTATGCCTCTTTCTAAGTTGAAGCTTTCATGCTGTTCTTTTTTTTTATTGATTTTTTTTTTCTTCTAGTGGGGAAAGAATAAAAAAAACCCATATGAGGCACTGAAAGCTGAGAACAAAAATGGATTTGGTTTTTGAAAACTGAAAAGTAACAAAACTTGATCAAGGAAAATGCAAGTCTTAAGGAGGTAGGATCCTGCTGTAAAGAGATGCAGGAAATGAAAGGCACAAATTGCAACAGAAAATTTCAGGTTAGGAAAAAATTCTTCAAATCTTATCAGCAACAAAAGTTAGGTGACATGGGGTGGTTTGTGTGTATGTGTGTGTGTTGCCATCACTGGAGATATGTAGGATCTGGTAAAATATCACATATTTGGAACAACCTGGAGCAACTTGCCAGCTGGATCAGTCAGTCTTTACCTCCTCCCATGAGAGTGGATATCATGCAGCTGACTAGCAGAGGTGCTGGTGCCAAACCTTCATAGAGAAATGAACCAACTTATTACAGCCTTCAGCCCCATCTCTAGCAGTCCCATTCCACCTACCGCTGTAGGCAGCAGGGTATGAGAAGGTCACAACCTCCAGTGCCTCCCTGGGCTCAGCAGACCTTCATGTTTATATCTGAAGGCTCTTCTTTTCTTCTCTCATGCCAGTCTTTGTCCCCCAGATCTCCTCTGGTCCAGAAAAGGAGCTGCCATTTCACTGGGAGTGGATGAGTTCCATTTTATTTAAAGTTTCCCCAAGAGGATATTTCTTGTGCTTGAGGACTGCATAGAGTTCTAAGTTCAAAATTAGTTGAAAGAAGTTTTATCATCACTTTAATTTTTTTTAAGTGGCCTTATTTTGTCTATTTACTTAGCCTGAAAAATCCTGGATAAATAGAGTTAAATAAGCACTATTTTACTGAGCAATTCTTAGCTCTTGTTTATATAAAAAGAGCAGAGTGAACCTATCATTGTCTGAAAGAAAAGTCACATTCCAGATCTCTGCTTGCTTTGGGCACCAAAGAGGGAAGGACTATTTAATTTTACCATTTTTAAGTTTATATAATGGAACTGGTGCTGGAGTATCATGAATGTGATCACAGAGCATTTTTCTTTTATGTATTCCTCTTCATTCATCTTGATATGCGATGTTGACTTATATAAATCATTGCATAGCATGTGTGACATGGCACAATAAAATCTAGAAAAGGAAAGGACATCATTAGAGGGCTGAGTTGTCCAGCCAATAGTAGGAGTAATAGCTTTGACACTCCTCTGTTACTCTCAGTTACATCCTCAGTACATGCACAGAGGCACTGCCAGTGCCTGTGCTGTCTGCTGTGTCATCAGCAAAGGACCTGTGTTTAAAAATATGGCTCAATTTTGGACTCTTCATGTGGTTTGCAAGTGAGGGAGAGTTCAAATTATCCTGAAATACATTGTAGAGCTTCTTCTACTTCAGCTATATTCCCACCAGCTTGCTAAGCCACGTAAGAGTTGCCCTTTGCTTATGGCTTAACTGGAGCCATATATAAACATTGTCCTCCCATAAGGAAATTCCCTGAACTGAGGTCACAGGGACTGCAGCAGGTACATGATCGCTAAACTGAACTCATGACTGACAGAAGAGTTTATATTTCCCCTGGGGAAATGATAGTTATTTTCAGTGTATTTGGTGACATTAGAGCTCTGAGACATCTTTTCTACATTGCAGGGTACCTAAGTTGCTGATACAAGATGTTGGTGGTGAGGGCAGACACACACCCACAGTACACCTACATCTTACATTCACTGTTAACTCTCAGCAGTTATGCTAGTGCTTGTGAACACTCAGTAAGTAAAAGCTGACAGCAAGCACATGGGAGGTGACATTACAGCCACCAGTCCCAGCAAAGCACTTCTAGTAATCTTTCAGTACTTGCTTTTTGCTTCTGTTCTCGTCTGTGTCTGCTATACCCATAGCATCCTGTATACAGAAGTTTTTATGTTGTACTCATAAAGATCTAAATATCAGTGCTAGCAGAGACCGGTAAAGTGGCCCAGTCTGTCCTCCTGCCTAGTCTAGGACATGGTTGCCTCTCGTAATTTCTACATCACAACCACACTGAAGTTGCAAATTTCATGACTGGCGGCTGAGAGATATTGAAAAAAATACTACATCAAAAGCCGGTAACATCTCCTTCTGTGGCTCTCCCTTTGCCTTTCAAGTGCCAGTGTATCTTGTTGTCAATGCTAAACAGATACACAAAATAAAAGAAATAAAACCTCACTGTTGGTGATGCTTTTTCTTTTCCGTAAAGATTTTTTTAGTAACCTCCACTTAAGCTGTTTCCCACCTGAACCAGTGGAAGATGCCCATTATCCTTGCAGGGGGAGTTGTAGTAGTTGACCTTTAAAGATCCCTTCTAACCCAGACTATGGTTCTGTTCTGTGATTCTGTGAAAACTGAACTGCCCTGGCCTAGACTGAATCTTTAGAAAGCAGCAAAGGAAGAATTTCCACAATACTGAAGCCACAGAGAAACAAGAGGCCTGTGATTTACATTAATAATAATTAATGTTGTGATACTTTCCTTGAAGGTCAATATGCATTGGGTATCACACCACCTCAGCAGGAATCCTTCATGGTGCCTGGTATGATGTCTGAGCTGGACAGACAAGCTTTCAAAGTCTATTTAACACTTAACTTGGGGTGGAAGGGGATGACCTCTTCTCTTCAGGAGCCACAGACATGAAGTTTATCTTGAAATTAAAAGCCTAAACATTTCTTTTTGACAAATATTGAATGAGATGGTGGTAAATGTACGCTCCTAACATACATTTCCTCAATATGCTATGGAGTGGAAGAGTCATCTGCAATGTTGACAGTGGGACTCAGTCCCTCGCTCCTGCTTCAGCAAGTAGGGCATGCCATAGGATATGAAATGCCCTAACAGAAGAGAAAGCAGCACCCATCTTTGGATACCCCACAGCCTCACCCTCCTGAAATGTATGGGTTTAAGTCCCCCCATGCTCTAACCACAGAATAAAATAAGCCTTCTTTCTTTGTCTTTGGAAAAAAGGCCAACAAGGCTCCACACTTGGTGAAACGTAAGCAGAGGGTAGATATAATTTTCCAGCCCACCTGCTTGTCCTTGAGGAGCTAAACCTAAATGTTTCCTAGAGGCCAGTGCTGTCAACTTCCAAGATAGGTTTGCGGATTCCATCTGAGGAGCTAAGCTTTGATGCTTCATTTGGATTCCTAACTTCTTCAGGGAGCCAGCTGGCTTAAATTCACATTTCAACATTAGATCCAGTTTAAACTTTAAGCACAAAGTCAACATTTACATCACTTTGAGAAATGGGGCTCTGATTCCTAAAGAACCTTGAAAAATCTTGTCCCATGCCAGAATTTAAAGCACCCCTCTAGAGGAGAAGCTGTCACACCTCTTCAAGTCATTCCACTCTTAAACTACCTGAACTGCTGAGAAGTGACACAGTGCCTTATAATTAATTTATCTGGCTTCAGTTTTCAAAAAATGCATGATCTCTTCTTGGTACATGATAGATGGCAAGGATCCCTGAGCAGTTGGATAAGTTGGATAAGCCATCCTTCTTGCAAGAACCCCACAAATTACCTCACTGTCCATGCATACACCAATTACTTGATATAGAGGTACCATAAATGCATGGGAGAGCTAAAGGTGTACCTGAATGATCAACACAAGGACACTCAAGGCCATGGTACAATGGGAGGGTGATTTCACAGCCCCTCTCTGCCACATGGCCATCTTCTTTATGCAGCCAGCAGTATTTTATACAGCTCTATCAGCAGCAGGTTTAGTAAACTGACCACATTAAAAACTAATCTGCTTTGTAGAGGTAATTTCCAGCTTCTTGAACCAGCAGTCTATGACTGTACAACAGCATTGGCATGGAGGAAGGCACTGGCCCAGGGGCAGAAGAGAGAAGGTGAAAAGTGCCTTGCAGTCACAGCTTGACCATGAAACCCCACCCTGGGCTAATTAATTGCACAGTCCATGCCAAAAATCTATTCCTGCCCTACTAAGTTACGGCCATTTCAAACTGTATTTTTCTTCCCTGGTTGTTTGGCAAGAGTATTATGTTTCTAGCTTTAAATACAGCTATCTAGGGACTTCCAGAGAGACATTTATTTTTATTACGTTTTTCTTTTGGACTTTATTCACAAAGCCAGTAAGGATAAGAACTAAAAAGCTGAGATTTGAAAGAGGAAGGGGGTTTAAATTAGAAATACTCTTTCACGGAATTTTGGTGAAACATCAGAATATTGAAACAAAGACTAGAATGTAGATAGAATTTCTTGGTGTTTAAGTTTTCATGTTTTAGTTGAAAAAATCCCACCTTGCTTGAAACAGGCCTCAGATTTTTGAGAAGCTGATGGAAGTAATGGAGTGTGACATACATAGCTAGGACAAGGAATATACTGGAAGAAGCAAGCACAGTATCTTTAAGAAGCTGCCAAGACCTGCAGAAGGCTGACATGGGCAATTTCCTCTGAATGAAGCTACAAGCAACTGAAACAGATGGAAGACCATTAAAATTGAAAGTGTGAGTCTTCTGAGCCATAATGAAAAGAATGAGCAGGCAATGTTGAGAATAACCTGAGTTATCAAGAGTTTGGAGTAGATGTATGTTATCTGAATGCGCAGTCATCTTTGTCAAGATGTTCACATTAAATCTTAAAACTGAAAATTTTGATGGAAAGAGAACAAAAATATACATTCATTTTCACAATATAAACACACAGCTTTAAGGAAATCAGTCGCAGCTTCAGGGCAGCAACTCTCTTCTGGCCAGTGACTCAGCATCACAGAGGTACTGCCACCTCTTCCAAAAACAAGGGAGTGACAGAAGCCTGTGGTGGCAAATGATCTTTTCCTAATGCAAAACTTGATACATGTATCAGACTTCGGCCACTTTTAGTGTAGATTTGCATCATAGTGGACAGCAGCTGATTGCCACCATGACCAAGGGCAATTGCTGCTCCTGGTTGCCAAGTTTTACAGGACAAATTTTTACTGAGCTTCTGGACAGATGAAGGCAAGTCACAACAGCTTCTGAGGGAACAGGGGCAGAGGTTTTTCTGTACAGGATGATCTTGGAATATAGGTTGAGAGGGAAGAAACAGTAGATATGTGTTGGGGAGGGATGTCACAGATTAACTCCTGCCTCCCCTGGTTGAAAACTAGTTATGTTACTAGAGAAGCTGTTGGAAGAGAAAACTGAGGCATTCAGAGACCCGCCAGCATCAGCAAAAACCTTGCCGAGCACACCTACTGACTTTGGATCAGGTTCTAGAGGGAAATTTCGTCAGTTGCTAGTTACAAGCTTGCCAGATTCCATTAAAAAACGAAAACTGCAAATGAACTCTTACCATTGACTCTTTAGCTGGTTTAAAAGACCACCACCACAAACAACCGAACAAAATCCAGCATATACTACTGGATATACATACCCCATAGTATTTCAGGTTGACAACAGTCATGATGTGTAAATAGCCTTTAAGGAGAAGGCACTAGGAGTATGAAGAGATACTGAGAGCCAGCCAACAGCCAGCTGGTAACACTGAGCTATGGTTAAACAGCACTCAAGTTCCTGTTCTGTAAAACTCATCAGGGGAACTTGAACTCCATCTCTCCACAAAACACTTTCAGGACATTCTGTTTCATCACAGTGCAGGACAGTATCATTTTCCTCACCACTGTAAATTTGCCTGGGCTAGGAAAGTATCATTGCTTTATACACGTATCAAGATTCAAGGTGGAGTAGGAGCCCAAGTTCCGAACAAGATGGATGTGGGTGACGGTGGGGAAAGATAGTGGGGTCTTATGACTGCATAATGAAAGAAGCTAGCAGTTAGTGAAATGTGTACAGGCTGAAAACTTCCTGGAATTGGCAGTTTTTACCCTCTCTTTAAGGAAAAGCATCTCTCCTGCTGAAAGATAATTCTTTTAATGCCTTCATATTATGGACTAATTTAATGAATGATCAAAGATGCATTCCCTAGACAAGATGTTCCTAAACGTTATTCCTAAATGTTTATCCATCACTACGGGGAAGGACAGTAGAGGACCTTCTAGGAGCTTAGCTTCAAGGGACTGACACTGATCTTCAGAGTTGTATTTCTCTACCAAAACCATTAGACCACACACCCAGTCAAAAAAACCTGCCACAAACTGAATTTCTGTCAATCATTACAATCCACCCAAAGAGCTGTGCTTGTGAAGCAGGCAAACATACACTGTACCAAGGCAGGACAGGTATTACCAGCAGAGAGAATAAATGATAGTAACGTACAGTGCAATGGGGGGCTTCCTTAGGAACCTCCTGAGCAATCTCACTGCTGAATTCAGGTGTTAAGTAAATCAATGGAACAGATGCAGGGAAGGACTTCAAATCCCATCTACAGTCAGGAAAGCACCCTTTGAAAAACAAACAGCTCAGCCTGTTTAGCCCTACAAAACAAAGGCCGAGATGAAATCTACAACTTTGGTCTATGCACACTGCAGGGGGCAAAGGGAAAGAAAAAGAGGGGAAAAAAGGAAAAGATTCAACTTATCCTACAACTGCATATGATGAAGTGTATAAACATTAGTAATACATAGTAACTATCAAGCAGTATGTTAGCAAGGTATGCATTAGTAAGGCATCAGGGTTGAGGTAGAAAGCAAAAGGAGTTATTTTTCAGAGCAAGGGTATTTTCTTCTTTTACACTAATTTCCTCAGAAAAATATTATGTGTGCACTTATTTTTACAGTGTACTAAGCCAGGTGAACAGTTACACACTTTCACTACTGTTTACATACCTAAAATATAAGTACCTGCAAACATTTTTTGAAGATACTAACCAGGTAATGCTTATAGACTCCAACCAAACACATTTGTAAACACAACTTCCACAGCAAAACAATTAAAGGAAAATAAAATATGGCAACTCAGATTTTTGGCAAACATTTTATAATTTTTTATATAAAAATCTCAGTAAGAAACCTAGCAGAATATCTGACGGAAACATCTGCCTTACAACAAGTTCAAAAAAACCTCACAAAAAAAAGAGAGAAATAAAGAAAAAAAAAAAAGTAAAATTCCAACCCCCAAAATCTTTTTTAATTATAAACCAGAGTATTAACAAAACACTTAAAATAATCTCAGATTGTTTGGCAATTCATTACATCATAACAAGAGACACATTTGATCATAAGAAAAGTTTAACTTTATATACAACGTCAATTGAACATTTGCTCTTACCAGAGTTAATATACATTAAAAAAAGATTCTGGCAATAATACCAGGTTCTATTTTTAATACCTGTGTATAAAATGTAACATAAAATGCTGAAGCTCTATAGTTAAGCAAAGTGACATTTGATTTCAATGGGTCCCTCTGTTGAAAAAGACAAATACTGAAAGAACAGGTGTTTAGTTGCAAAATAAAACTGTTTCATTTCAGGGTGGTGTTGGGTGTGAATAAATCTAACCTAATACTATTTATTTCTTGAGGTCGGTAGTAAATTTACAAGTGAAAATATAATCTAGTAAGATTACATTTTAAATTTCATACTTTGTCACAAATGTGAACAGAAAGGAGCCAAGTCCCTTTCACTATGCTAAACTACTTTAATGCATGCGAGAAAAATACTTTACCAACTGTCTGAGCATATTTTAGAGAACTTCAGACTTCAGACAGCCCTGGGGGAATGGAGGGGAAGTTTCCTACTGACATCTGCATAGAATGAAAAATATATAATTAAAAACCCCTAAGGTATATACTAAAGTTTACAGACCAATGCTTTCCATATAATAAATAAAATGTCCATCATTGATTAGATTCATACACAGAGTAAAATACAACCTATTTTTACAAGTTTATGTACAAAGTGTATTAGTAGGCACATGGGTGCCTTATGGGTTGGAAGCATCTGCATTAGCATGTCACATTGGGAAACTCCAACTTTCCAAATCAGTGATAAAATATATAGCTACTTTGTTTTTCATTCAGATACAAAGTAAACTTATTTTTCATCTGAAATAAATGTACATAATATTCTGTATAAACAATAGTTTATAAAGCTGTTTAAAATGTAACTTAAAAGTACTGCATTGTTTAACTTAGAGCTCTGAAACAAGCACGTGCAAATCCCTTTGCTTTAAAAAAAATAGAAGCACAGATGTTTTTTTTCCTTTTGACTCTTCCACGAACAGTGCTAGCTGGTAAAGATTATCGTTTTGCTTTCTTTACTGGTGTTTCCTCTGTTTTCTGTTGGCCTTTTCTTCGTACCACTGTCGGGCTGTCCTCCTTTTTACGCTTGGCAGACTGCACCTTTAACCTGAAAAGAATTATTAGTAATTATTTTAACAATGGTAAGGCCTGTAAAACAAAAAGAGTGGCGAGGCACAATTCTGTTTAGAGGACTGCACTAATTTGTCTATCTCTGACAAATTACGAGGATACATTATTTAAAAGCTTATTTAAAACACTCACATGCTTCCATCCTATCTTAACAGGATACTGTGTACTAACTCTGTATTCTGGAGAGTGCCCTATATGTGAAATTTGGGGCTAGGATGCTCCTTCTCTTTCTTTGGAAAGATTTGTGGATTGTAACAGAATCACGTACCTCACCTCTATTTAAGCATCCATCCATAAACTCACCACATTTTAGATACAATTAATTTTAAGTGTGGCTTAAACTCTTGGCTGTTCTAACCATGCAAAGTAATGAACATGAGGTGAACTGTGACAGCCCATCAGTATACGATACACATGTCCCAGGTTCAGTTTGAAGACACTGCCACATCTCAGAGAGGATGACAGCTACATGTGTGTGGCATGTAACACATTAAAGTGTACCAGAAGAGGAGGGAAAGGGAGATATACTCTAAACTTGGTATGAGGACTCTCAGAGTTTCTCCTCTTTTTATCAGGTAAACTTAGAAAGATCTTTGAAGCATTATACTCATGTCATCGTATTTGGCTTTAACCTGCACTACTGTTGTTCTTCCCCCTCACCCAGGAAAGAATCACAGCTGAAGTTCAAATACTGAATAACAGCATTTTCAGATTCCCCCAAGAGGTTTCTGAGGATATAAAGAAAAAATCTAGTCTTCCAAATGTTAAAGAAAGGAAGAAAAAGAAAAAACATAAACGGAAGAAAATCCTTTAAAAGCTTTTATGTATCACAAGAGAACAAAACAAAACTAGAGAATGCTGTTCAAATTTTGAAGCAGTATATTACATGTATCAATGTAGTGGCTTCCAAAACAAATACTCGAAGTGGATTTAACTTTAATACTTACTGTGTCAATGGAGGAGATTTATTAATTTTTGTATCACTTGGAGATCTTTTTTTAGCGGCTATTTTCTGTCGTTTTCTAGGAGAAACTGGACTTGGACTGCTGCCTTTAGAAGTTGCACGTGTGGTTGGCTTGCTGGGCTGTTTTCTGTAATACAAAAGAATGATGAATGTATATATAACAAAATACTTTTACCAAGTCACTTTCTTTGTGCATTCCAAGTGCAGAAAATTAAGACTGCATTGTATTTTCAAAGTATATCAAAGCTGCCAAAAGGAACAGTGAAAAAACCATATTTGCTGCTTCAAGACACAAACTTCAATGCCAAGCTGTGTATTTTCATATCAAATGTAGAATCAAAAGGCTACTTTACTGATTACTTAGCATTTAACTAAATAAAAATACTCATTCCAAATCTGCAATAATTTTGGTATATAAGTGTCCATGTTTAAAAGAACAACTTGCTATGAACTCACTTGTATGAGCTTAGGTATCCCTTTACTTCAGAAACATGAAAAACTGGTCACTAGTAATTAACTCCATAGTTTGGAAAACAGGTTACTTAAGTCAGAGAAACTGTTAATCCAGGAATGCTAAAAATAAAGAAACATCCCCTTCTACAGAATTATTTCCAAATGCTACTTACAGAAGGCAGACTATATGTAGCACCTTAAAACAGAGAAGCTTTGTTACCACTGGAACTAAAAAGGTAGCATTGGAAATCTGAGACACAACCCCAAATCTACAGAAAGGTAGATGTTTCCACAAGCAATCAGAATAAAGCCACTAATATCCAAACCATTATTACCATTTTAGAGTTAACAATTATGTGAGACTAAAGGAAGTCCCTCTGCCTTCAGCAAAACAAAACTATTGTTTACTAGGTGGTGGTGGTAAACTTTCACAGTTTTTACTTAGATGAAGATCACGTAACTACTTTCTGATTCAGCTCTGAAATTATCAGTTCAAAATCACAGTGTGAACTGTGCTTCAAATAAGGCCCAAAGGCTAATATATAATACATATAATATAATGTATCTTTATGAGTGAAGTAAATCTGGTCAATTTAAAGAAATCTCTCCAACAACATAAAAACAAAAGTCTGCACTCCTATTCTGGCAGGCAGCAACATAAATCAGAACTCCCCAAAGCTGCTATCTTTCATTGTTTCCCCAATAAGAACAAGAGAATGAGCTCTGCTAGAATTCAGTTTGCCTACACGAAGGCAGACCTGTGCTAAGGTTGATGAGAACAGCTTCATGGAAACAGAACTCTTGCTACCACACTAGTCTTTTACAGAAACATTCCTCTCCAAGTTTGCATTTCACCATACTAGAAATTAAACTCTCCAGCACCGCAAAGTCATGTATTTAAAGAAAGAAACACACATGGATAATTATATTTTCACCTTGTTCCAACACGAAATACCAAATGGTGAATTGCACAATAAAGTCAGAGGTCCCACTTTAACCTATCAAAACTAAGTGTCCTTAAACTCAACTTCTGAGGCATCTCTAGGAAGAAGATTGCCAACTGGATCAATTTTTACTTTCTTACATACTCAAGTACGCCTTTTTGAGACCCTAACAGCTTCCCAACCCCCTTCCCTTTTGTCTCTTCATCTCTAGAAAAGCGGTACTATAATTAGAATCAAAATTATTTGTTCCTATCAATTTAAAGGAAATAAACAGAAAAAGGCAAAAAAAGAGAAGTAACAGCTCCTTCCCTGAAACAAATCCCACAACTGAGAATAATGTAGAAAAAACCTTGCTGTTGGTGTCTCTATGCACAGTTACCTTTGAGCCTCTAATCTTGTGGCTGATCTAGTTGTGGCCCCGGAATGTGCATCATCGTCTTCTTCACCATCTTCTTCCTCATCTTCCTCTTGTTCTTTTAGTTCATCTTCAGAAGACACTAATTTCCGACGTTTTTTCTCTGGCTCCACTGTTTCTGTCCATGTAAAATTTTACACATGTGCTATAATTTTCCAAAAGCCCTCCAAAAGGACATGAACACTTAATTTAGAAAAGGTATTCTAGTCACAAATCCCATTTTCAGT
Organism: Xenops minutus; assembly: GCA_035221455.1. Lineage (NCBI taxonomy): Eukaryota > Metazoa > Chordata > Aves > Passeriformes > Furnariidae > Xenops > Xenops minutus. The sequence goes on along the minus strand of JAWWEE010000122.1, from coordinate 59,834,532 downwards.
AAGTAATTTTCCATTTCCTTTATGCTTCAACATTTTAAATTCACACTTGTTTGACTTAATCTTGCTAATACATTCACCATAGTTTACTTACATAGCTCAGGGCCAGAATTCATAGAAAATTCATGAGGCTTTATAGAACCATCTGGGATGTAGCAATTCTGACATGAGATTACAGCAATTTACACATATTTACATAATATTTACACTAGCTGTAACTCAATGATTTTTCCTCAAGAAAGGAAAATTGAATAAAGCTTATCTTGTTGCTATTAGTAAACAGAAAGGCGCAGTAATATCTTCTCATTGTGTTAGGAGTAGCACAGTTTCATGCTTTTACCAGTTTCCTCTGACTGAAGCAGAGAGCGCCTGGGCTTTCTTCCCCTTTTACGCACAACCATTTCTGCTTTCTCAGCTTCATCTTCCTGAAAAAAACAAAATGGAAGCAAGTCAAGAACGATTTACTTTACATGGAAGACAGGTATTTTTCATTACATACTGCTTATAAATTTACAAATTAAAATGGCTGCACTTACATTTGTTGTTTCTTTCTTATCAGACACGTCTGTACCTAAAAAGAAAGAAAAAAACTGAATCCTGAACTTCAAATCTTTCACCAATCAATTTAAAAGGGGGTTCTTTCATAATCTGTCACCTTTGCATAATCACAGAAGCTCAGACAACATTTAAAGTCTCTTTTTAATTTAGAATATGGCTTTGTTGTATTTTGCTATATACAGAGACTGGCACAACGATTTTTTTTTTCTTTTAAAGTACTAAGGCTTCATATGACTGTCAGTATTTACTGCTTTGTTGCACATGCTGTTTTGTTTCAATGGGAAAGCAAAAGTTACTCTCTTTTAATTACTGTCAACGAATTACAGAATCACAGAAAAATTTAGCTTGGAAGGGGCCTCTGGAGATCATCTATTCCACCTTCCTGTTCAGAGCATGGCCAAATTAATTGGTCTGATCATATTGCTCAAGATCTTGTTCAGTATCATTTTGAAAGTCTCCAAGTACATGGTTCCTCCAGGCAACCTCTTCTAGTGCTTAACTGTGCCCATGGTGAAACACCAAGATGACTGTAGCTCAAAATGACAATATTTAAAACCCATCTAATACCAGGTATGCAACAACTCTGCTGAAGTACTTCTTGCTTTCAGTTCAGTAATTTTCATGGACTGGCCTGTGCATTACAAACACCTTTTTAACTCTACAACTCATGACTCAACCTGGCCTCTCTGTGGTTACCACTTCTACCTTAACTCTATGATACGAGAGATATTATTTTACAAAGCTTTCGAGTCTTGTCAAATGAAATTATGTCTAACACTGCAAGGTTAACAATCCTTAGCAACAGAAATAAAAGGTTTTATATTTTTTTTTTACTCTCCCATAAAATTGCTGGCTATTTTTATGAAAAGCTACACAAAAGATGACACAAACTCTAAATCCCTCACCAATTAGACTTAAAGAAAACAAAAGGATATCAATGCGATGAATCTAAAATAGATCCCAAAGAGAAGAACCATATTCTGAAATTCACACAAAACCTTTTTGGCACTTCTTAGTTAAGGTTATGGGGAAGAACCCTTACACAAAAGCAAATGAAAGAAAACACAAATATGTTCAAGTATTTAAGTGCAATAAAGCATAAGACTGTCCACTGTATTGAGCTCTTCTCAAAATGTAAATACATACATAATACAAGCAATTATAAGTTCTGTTGTGTATCAAAAGATACTTCAAAATTCCGGTACATTTTGGCAAATTTGTAGCAAATGGGTTTTTGACTTAAGAATACTCCCTCTAGATCCAAGACATGCCATCCTTAACAGACACAACCCTCTCTAAGATGTGAAATGTAGTACTTTTGCCTAAAGATAAGTATAAAAATAGTAAGACATACTATTTAGAAGTCTTACTAATTTTAGAACAGCAACTGCTGATTAGTGCTAAGCTATTAGTTTCAAGTTCAGTGCTAGGGGAGGATGATGCCTTCAGAAAATAGAAGTCTCCTAACTTCGTCTGCTGTACTGACCAAAAAGAAACCCTCTGCACCCCACTCCATATGCAGGTCATCAGAAATCACCAGAGTAAGCAAACTGCGCAGAGGGATTCTACTTTGTTTTCCTTTCCCTGCCAGGGGTTTTCAAAGCCTTTTCTCACATGAACGCTAACAGAGGATGAAAAGTTTAACAGTGTAATTCATTCACTTCAAACATTCTTCTTAACATTGCGGTGACATTAACAGCCTTTTGCCTGGAAAATGTAATTATAACTTTAATTACACAGTCAGGTGTCTGTCCTTTTGCATAAAAAGCAAACCAGAATGCAGTTTGACTCCTTTGTCACATTCTTGTCTGTTCTCTTTGCAGTTGATAGGAGCCAAGTACCACACAACCAGCTAACCCTCCAGAGACAATTCTGAAGGATATGGATTAAAGCTGACATTTTAACAAATGTGGAGAAAATAGGAAACAGTCCATATGTGCAGTGCAGCCAGATCTCTGTAGAAACATAAGGTTTTAGAAACTCCAAAAGATTTGTTTTCCAGGTTTGTTCCACGTTTGTTTGTATTTATTTACAAACCATTTTTAACCTGTCTTTCAGGTTCATCTGCTTCCTGAAAAGGGTTTTAAAGTTTGCTCTGTGAATAGCCGTAATTAAAAACATGCATTTAAATAACCAGTGCAGTTCAGACTCTATGTCCAAGAAGACTTAGGAAACAAATAGAAAAGTATTTCACTTACTTTGATTTTAGTTTGAAGTGCCAAAAGTACATTCATTTTTTGAGTCACACTAAGAAATCATTTTCTAAAGATCTTACAGCAGTTGTGAAAGGGGAAAGAATTATCTCCTCAAGATGCCACTAAGCTCTTAAGACACATATCCACAGATGAGCCAATCAACGCAACAAAATTTTAAATTTTAAAAACGTTAATGCAGTGAGTGTGACTGATAGTCACTGTATGAAAGAAAACAAGCAGAAATGGAAAACAGTTGCTAAGAACCAGTCTGATGGGGTACTTACCTTCCTCTGAAGCTCTGCCATGTGCCCAGTCACACAAATTAATTATTTGGTATATTCTGCAATGCATTATTCAGCACTTAACAGTGCTGCTCCACCTTTGAACTAAACTGGTCTTTTTTGAAATTAAAAACTTGGTAGCTATTAGGAACAAGCCTTCAATTCATTTGTTTACTCAGATGTTTTCATTCATGAATAACACTGACCACCAGAGATGATGTTTAGGAAGGACACATGAGATTTTCTTGAAAACCCTCTTTTATTTCTTCCATCTTTTGTTTTATATGTTAAAGCAAATATAATTTTCTTACCTGTTTGTGGTGTTTTCCCTCTACTTGCAAAGGTAGAAAACTGCAGCTGAAATAAAAAAAAAAAAGTGTGTTTCTTAATTTAAAGAAAATCAGAAAAATCCAGCATTGTATTACATTATCTCAGAATTTATATGTAAATCTAGAAAACATGAACACTCTAATGACCACACAGAAAATTCGTACTGGATTAAATAGAATACATTTTTCCATTTCTGTTAAAAATCAGAAACGCGTCAAGTCAGCCCACAAACAAATCACAGCAGTTTCAGTAACCTAAGTGACTAAAGTCATTGCAATAAAACACACAAGAGGTAAAAGCAGTTTCAGTCAAATACATTTCTGAAAATTTAATTATCAACAACACAAAAATGTAAAAGTCACTTGATATAATCACACATACAGATTTGCAGAAGTATAAATCACCAGTTTTTTTAATTTACTCAGAATCAGCTATGCATAATTACACAATCTCCTATGATGACTGTCCAAAAAATCCTATTCTTTCATCACTGAACAACTCCACTATGATGCCTATGCTTCCTCTGAAGTAGCAACATGTTCCCAAAGCAGCCCTGTGGAAACTGTCATGCAAAGGTACCTCATATTACAGAACCCTTATCTCAGATGGGGAGCCAGTAATGCTTCTCCTAGAGCCAGCCTGTAACTGACACCAATCACTCCTCACTTAAGAGGTACAAGACCTTTAGAATAGCTGAACCAGAACAAGATAGTTATGTTCCAGTACTGAGGGTGCCACAGTACATCTATTTCTGAAGGTGATTTTAAAAATAGTTAAAATTTTTAATTGGGCAAAAATACCCCCAAAACCAACCAAACAAAAATCAATGTGAAACACCAAAACAGAAAAACTAAATCCCACATCAGTTCAAATTACATTTCATTAAATTAATACTGGAAAAAAATCAATTAGGAAATATTAGAAATTTTGAAACAAAACTCCAGCAGACCTGTAGAAGGGACAGGACTCAAAGGGCTGCCTAAAATGCTGCGAGGACAGAGCAAACGGGGATAAGAACTCCTGCTATCCATATCCCAGGTGAATCCCCAAGATTTCCGACAGTCATGCCAGCAGGTGCCTCACCAGGCAAGCAGGCAGAAAACACAAGTTTCAACACAACTTCATTTTTAAAATCATCCCTTTTCTACGCAGTAATGTTGCTTATGATATACAGGAAATCCCAAGGGAGGAGCCTTTTGCCAGAATAAATCCCACTAGTCCTACTCCATAAATATGCCTGATTCATTACTACCCTGTGCTGCAATCCAATGGAATTGCAGAAACAATACCTACAGCACACTTTATTAGCAGTGAATGTACTTCACAGGGGTTAAGAAATTAAACTACTGCTGAGCTTTAGAAGACAGAGGAATGTTTTATGAGCTCTTAGGTCACCAACCACCATGTCTCTACCTCTTGAGCAAACTGTAACACATTGTAATACATATAACTGCTTTGCATAATATTTTATTTTACAGCTGTTGAGATATCATGAGCTATTATTATGATACATTCAGTAGAGGAAAAATAATTTCAAGTTTTTGAAACAAAGTCACTCTCACTCTTCAGGACAAAATTACTCTCAGCACAAATTAAGAGACATGTGCACAACACTCAAAATTTCACCCTGCACATGGGTATATATTGCCAGTCAATGTAACACTTGAGATTTGTATTAAGTGAACTAAGTTTGAAGCTGATAGGTTATTTGCTACTTTCTGACTTAATACTATAGTTTGCTTAAAAGGTTCAGATATATTAGGAGATGCTATTAATAGTTTTTATTTGCTTAGAATGAACTCAATTATCAAGTTTCCCATAAGATGTTTCTGAAATGCTGTTAACTGGTAAACAGATAAATGGCTCTTGAATTACTGTGTTTAAATGCACCCAAACAAAATAAAGGCACTTACATTCCCAGTGCTCATATCAGCTTTTGACTCCCCACCTGAGGGAAGAAATATGAGTTCAGAACTTGAATGTCACTATTTTCCTTGTTTTTCCATACAGGTATTATGAACTACTTACCACCAGGTTGTACTGCTTCAAGAGGGTGTTTACGAGGCCGTCCCCTTTTCCTTTTCACTATTACAGGCTCTTTTTCCTATTAAAGGACAACAATATTTTAGTTACTGTAACTGACATTTAGCATTTGGGCAATACAATACAACAATTGATGCTAACTAAATTCATGGTGTGATAGCGGCAGAAGCAGTGCTTGTCAGTTAAAAAAATACAGATGAGGCAGGTCTCATTGGAAGAGACACTGCCTGTTATGAAATCAACTAATACAGCTGAAAAGAAACAAGACAACTTTCAATTGTGCAAAATCCTCTGTGGCTGGGCTCAGGCAGTGCTTTCTGCTACTTTCTCCCCAAAACCTCTATCACTTGGTCTCACAAATGTTGCTGGCTTACCCTATACAAGAACTCCAAACTTGGTATCTTGTGAGTCCCTTTTCCCAGTGCTACACAGCACAGGCTACATCCTATAGCAGTTGAGCAGGTGCTGTCAAACAGCTAATATCCCAGTTATCCCAACACACAGATTGCCAATATTCTCTACATAAACAGCAAAAAATAGCAAGAAAAGGTGCTTGACTTTGAAGTTTAAGCTTTGAAAGACAACTTTAAGTAACAAATATGGTCAGATGTTCAGACTGCAAAATCCCCAATAACACACTTTCTCCTATGTACAAGTAAAGAAGATTAAATGCCCCATTCAGCATTTACTGAAGTCTAACAGTATCTCTCCCAGAATGGTTCTTAGTGACTCAAACCTTGAGTGAACAAATAAAAATGTATTCTTAAAATTTTCTTCCACTTCCAAATTTGAGGCAAAAATAGCAAATGATGAAAACAAACGCCTTTATGAGACCAGTGTCTATATCTAGAGGCCAGCAATTCTCATCTCCAGGCTTCAGACATTTGTTTACACCCAACACTGTAGAGTATCACAAGTATATGCTTAAGTGATAATATAAACAGTTTTAGAACTGCTAAAAGATCCTATTTTTGTAAAGTCAAGACATATTTGTTAGTGACTAAATTGTCCACATCAATTACAAGGCTTTCAGAGGACATGGTTACTATATAATACAACTCTAAAGAATTACTTTTTTAGGCAATTTGTAAATGCTATTAAATGTAGGAAGGGAGTTACTTCCACTTCAATAATCAGCCACTGATGTCTTATGGTCTGTCACTTCATACTTTGTGACACAGAACTACATGAGTCTTTGGTACTTTAGAGCACCAAACAAATTTCCACAACTGTGTAGGTGAAGTAATTATTTTAACATTGTTGTTAACAAAATACAAAGTATTTATTTTCAGTATGAACCTGCACTATAGTTAACGTGAATAAAACCACTCACCTCTGGGGAATTTTCATTTGATTCTAGACAGTGCTTTCTGTTTTCAGACATTTCCTGTTCGATGATAAATTCATCTTCACGTATAAAAAAAAGAAAGAAAAAAAAAAAGTTGTATACCTTTATTAGTCAAAAAAGGCAAAGAAAAAATTTACAAGCCACAACCTCTGCACTGAAAACATTTTGTTCTCTAGTCCAAAATTCCCTAAAAACACCCATCAGATGTTAATACTGTGGACACACCATCTTTTCTTATTTATTTTAGTGCAAGTCATAAGTCAATTATAAGTCAATGCACATTCTTTCCTAGTTCATTTCTTTACAGAAACAAACAGGATTGATGATGGTGAATATGTAAAAGATTTTTACATGGAAGGACATCTCTTGTGGTCACTTAGGAGAAGTTCTTGTCACAGAACCCTAATCATGCTATTTTTCCATCTATTCATCTTTCCAATTAGCTTTCATACTGAAGGTACATACTGAAACAACAATACCGTGAATGGATGATAGCACAGCAGAAACATCAAAACTTCTCTCACCATTAAAGAGCTAAGATTAATGCATGATTTGATAGCAGTAATAGAACAGAAATCAACTAGAGAATATATTCAAGTATTTGCTGGAATCAAGTTCCTAATTCCTCTCAAAATCATTGAAAAGAAATTAGCATTTAGTGTGCGTTCAGAAAATTTGCCACAGCATAGTTTCATTACCTTTTTCTTCTGCAGTACTTTTAGGTGTATGCACAACATCAGTTTCTTCGGACACTTCTGATGTATCACCTGAAATAACGTCCTACATTATTTTGAAACAAGAAAGAAGAGAGCATCTTACTACAATTTAAAGACCATTGTCAGTTACTTACACTAAAAAAACACCACATTCCCATACACAAGTAGTTATTTTACTCATGAAGATTTTGTAATGTCTCAAACACTTTGATGCTGAGAAACTTCATAAAAAATCAGTGAGCTAATTCCAGAAATTCTGCATGTACTCTTAAAGAGAACATCTATTTTGTTCTGAATTCCTGTTTTGATTTAGAAGGAATCAGTGCAAACCCAGAACTCAAGTAAAGTCGTCCAATACCCTCTTGAGGGTCTCAGATCAGTAGGACCATGTAGACGCTGACCTGGCTGGACAGCTGGGATCCATGCTATCCTAAGCTCCCAACTACTGTGCACATCAGTTCACACCTCAAAGGGATTCAGCAGAGATCTCTGCCTTTTTTTTTGTTTTTTAAATTGTCTTCCCCTTGAAAAATCATCATTCTCCACTCATTATGTATTCAAGACAAAGCAAAAGTAGTTTAGAGTTAATAATGAAAACACCTCCCACAATAAACTGCTATAAAAATAAAGACTTAGATTTTAATCTTATTTAAATTACAGTTGCAGAACATAAAAAGAATTCTTGAAAATACCTTGTTGTTAGCAGATTTTGTTTTGGAACACTGACTTTGTTCATCATCTTTTTTCACATCCTGAGCAATCAGCTGGTTGCCTGCAAAACCAAGTAACAATCGCAGTGTTAAAAAAATGTCTTCTGCATTTGTCATGTTTTCATGCTACTTTTGTATCAGATCATCATTACTGAGATTCCACAGTCTGAAAAAGCAGCACCTTACTTACAGAAGTTATTCTAACCACTCTCCACATAGGGAGGACAGAACTATTGCAATAGAGAATTCCATAGCTCCTGTACGTTACAGGTGTGGTTTGTTTTGACTGTTTGTTGTTAAAGATAAGCTCAAAATTGAAATTTGACATCAAGAAATAGAATATCAACCTTCACTTCATTCATGAAGAGACAGAGAAAGCAGTTAACGCTATGGGGGAGACACTAATAAATACATGCCTTCTAATGGCTTCTAATTACTTAATCAAATCAAAACTCTTAGAAGAAGAATAAAACCCCGATACTATTAATTTCACTATTTTTTTTTATAAATTGTTCTGGTGCTGGAAAGACAAAAGCAGTTAAGGCCAGAGCTTGAACAGATATTACATAATCTCAACTTCTATGTCAACAAAATGCATAACTTATTACTACATTAACTTCATCTAAATTTAACTTAGAAATGTTTCCCATTCAATGGACTGAATTCCTTCTCACCTTTTGCTTCTAGACAAATAAAATGTTACACTAAAACTTAGCTCTTTCCAACCTAAGAGAAGGAAGCATCCAGCCCAATGAAGTCCACTGAATGTTTAGAATTTGCTCTAATGATCAGCTTCCTTCCCTGTGTTTTATTTTAGAAGGATAGATCAGTAATTATGTTAAAGACTAAAAAAAAAATGTTTGTTCACTTACTATTGAAAAAGCTACTATAATACTCTTTTGTGCAGTTATTAATATTGCTTTAATACTTTTATCAAATATATGAAGTGTAATATTAAAAATAGTTTTGGGAAGATAAATTGCTTTGGAGTTTGAAATTCCCCATATTCCATTCTTTCCTCCAAAATACCATTTTATGGCCTAATGGCAGTAGAATTCTGCTTTGCAGCAGAGAAGCTCTGCAGTAAATTAATGTAGTTCTGTATCACTTACACTTTTCTGTATCTTTTGTTTCTGAAGATTTACATTTTATTCCTCTAGATTTATGTTCTTCAGTTATCTGAGTATCCAAGTTTTCCACCTACACATAAAACACAAAGAAAGATAACGCCTTACCTTCTTTTTTTCCATGAAGTTTATAAACATAGAAGAAAGAAACTTTTTTATTCATGCTGCTTTCAAGTACAACATGCATTAAAATGGAAAATAGCAGTTTACAAAAGGAATTTATTCCTAGAGCTCAAGTAAGAACAGCACCATGGAAGAATTTCTCACTCATAGTACTTTCAGAATTTGATTGGTATTATTACTGAAAAAAGGCTCAGAATTAATTAAGTACCCTACTAAGTGTTTTAAAAGCAATTTATCATGGCAAATCATGCAAAATATTTCAGGATTTAAGAGGACACTCTCCTACATGCAGGAACAATAGAAGTATCTCACTAGCACCAGAAATGTGGTCAATCAGTATTACAATATAGTAATAAATAAATTTACTACTCAAGTTTAAGAAACTACAAACACATTTTCATCTTGCTAGCTGCATTAAATGTCTTGTTTCTGCTCCATAAGATACACTTTACATTTGCAACTTTCCCAGTTATCTCTTTTATACTTATGAATTCTTCTGAAATCACAGAAGACTGCATTAAAATAACATGTTTCTAGTCATGATCAAAAGCTCCAAGAATAATCCCTATTTTTTTCCCCTCTGTTCTCTTGGAGGACAATCAAGCTTATCTTTTCTGCCAGTTAACAGTCTTGAAATAGTCACAGACTGTGGAACAACAATACAGGATTTATTTACTGGCAGATTTGAAAGAATAATTAGACATCAACCTACACAGCTGCACAGTCTCAATATACATAGCATATACAAAAATAACATTGTCCTTTAGAGAATATTTAATGTAAATAGAAGTAAATGCAAGTATGAAAAAAGCAGCACAGACTTCGAGAATAAATTTTAGAAACAAGAACTTACGTGACAAGTTTCTCTTTCTAAAGTAATATTCCTCTGGAGCAAATCTATTTAAAAATAATTACAACACAATCAGAAAAGCTAAGTATGAGCAAAGCATCACTGTATCCTCTACTTCACCCCTCTGAAAGGATTCCAGAGAACCTGAAACTATATAAAACTTATTTTCAATGTTGTAAATAAGAGACATCCAATCATCTTCTCTTTAACAAATATACAAACAAAGCAAAAGAACAATATGGATTTCTAAAGAACAGAACAGCTGAGAATCACTTTATGACTAAAATACTGGTAATCAAGGGGCTTTCATCTTTGAAATATATGGTGACTTTGACATTTCAAATACAGTTCTATCATTTGAAAGAATCAAATTTCATCCATCAGAACCCTAGATGCTGGATCATGGGATGAAGTAAACATGATTGAAACTATGCTCTAACACTGTTCTTCCAGAGAACTAAAGTTCGCATAATTGCACTAGTGAGACCTGTAGCTGATAAGAGTGCACATAAGGAAATTATCTAATTGCTAAGGTGTACTATACTCTGATGAAGAACAACCTTAGCCTTCCCTATCACAAAAATTGGGAAAATAATTATGAATGCTGGAGTTCTGAAAGAATTCTGTAACTTCCAATACATAAAGAGAATCACAAGGAAGATGCTTTATTGAGAATTCTTAAAATCCCAATCATAAGAGCACCAAATTAATATTTTAATTAAAAAATGCTGCTAAAGCATTCCAAGCAGCTTTTCTTTCAGCTGCAGTATGAACATAAACCTATATCCAATAAAAACTTTTTTACATACAATTTTATATAATTTGTACCTTGTTTTTTAAATGTACATACTTTAGCAACAATTCTTCCACAGCTATACTGCTGAATTGTACAGCTTTCAATTTTTAAAGCAGTGTCAAATGAAGAGCTAGTTCCTACCCACTCAAACAGCAATGACTTGTTTACATTCCAAAGAATCTTGGACTACTAAACTACTGTGTCTGCTGTTCATACTCATGACAGGACACACATTTGTCTTTTAAACAACTTCCTTTTACGTACGTTGAGCTGTATGTATATATACATGCATATACACATACAAGAGAGATTATTGTGGGGGAGAAAAAGAAAAAACTCTCTACCAAGAGCTACAAAGCATTATTCTTCAACCCCTGTCACATCCAACATGATTTACACAAGAAATGGGATTTTGTTAAACATTTTACAAGAAACAAGATTATCACAGCTAGTTCAATCTGCACATTTTAAATTTTAAGTACTGTCTGCCTGGGAGACTGAGTGATGGAAAGTGGCACAGTATTACAGGCACTTCAAAGAAGCCTCACAGTACAGAAAAAGTGGTTCAAATTTTAGATCTGCTGTCCTGAAGTCCACATTCTTCTAACCCACTCTTAGGTTTACATTTTCTTTCTTGTGAATAGAACATGTCTCTTATCACCCAGATGAATATACACCACAATGAAACCAGTTATGTGAATCTGACCTACCCTGAGAATAAAAAAGAATTCTCAAGTTTTATACCAATGCTCATATCTCACCTTATTCCTATTTTCATTTTCTATTTTGTAAACGGTTATTTTGGTATGCATGTCTAAAAATTTAGAACTTAACAGTCCTTTCATAGCATTTAGGCTTTGAGCTGCAACTTTCCATAAGAGGAAATGCATTTTTAACCTCCCTGGACAATATATGCAGCAGTAATGCTGGTACGTCTTGGGATTAATTTCAGTTCCGCTTGATATTCCAATAACTGAGGATTAACTCTCATCTGGTAGTGTTGTAAACATCTTTGTAATGCATCTGGAGCACAAAATCCATCAAGATAGGCACAAAGCAGGTGTTTGTTGCTGCTTTAACAGGAAAGTCAAACAATTGAAACATGTAACACATTTTTGGGTTTTCCTTTGGTCCTACTGAAGATTAGTTTAATACATGGAAAAGGAATTACTGAGAACAAATTTAGGTTGGCTAATTGAGATTTCTAGCTAGATGATAACTTACTTATAACTGTTCTTCAAATTTCAGTGGATGGCCACAAATACTTTAATCTTTAGGAGAGCAAGTATTAAAAAAAAAAATAATCCAAAAACTATCTGTAAAGTTTCTGTGAGTTGCCATACAGTACATGATATTGCCATATCTGCACAGGGCCTGTCAGAACACCCAAAACACAGGATGTCCTAAATTCACATGGAAGAAAGCCATTTTTTGGGGAAGATTCTGCATCTTTCCCTGTCAAACATTTTTTTGTATTTATTGATTTTAAACAGAATGCTAGCAGTCTACTTTTTAAAAATCCTAAATGCTTTCCACCTTTCTTTCACCATATCATATTGGAAGAAAACTTTGACCCTCCATCCTTCTCACAAACCAAATTCAAAGCCACCTGGACTCCTAGAAATATTCCAAGATTTCCAAAGGCTTTCTTCAACTTCTCTGTACGTAGTATATAACAAATCTGCAACCTTCCCATAACTAGCAGTCTTTTCAGCATGAAAAGGAAGTTGCTATCAGTATAAAAATCACCTTTTTGTAATTCTTTAGTATGAAGATCCACACATCTGTCTTCGCTTCTTGCACTTTCAGGCTGTTGTGACTAAATACAAAATCAAAAGAAACAAGTATTGCAGTCATTCAGAACAAGTGCATCTCACTCCTCTCTCTCATGTCGTGCTGAACGTTGTCTTATCGTGATCTATAAAAGTCTTCAAAAGCTTTTTTATTAAGACATCAGCACAAATATTAATAAGGAACACTGCCAGAGCTGTCACATTACTGTTCAACAATGCAGCACGTAGACTTCACCTTAGAGTTAATATTAGTACCAGAAGTTGGTTTAAAAAAGCAGATCTCAAGAGAAATCTCAGGAAGTTAAGGTGCAATGCTTACTCCGAGTTTCAAATACAAGTAATAATCCAGAAACCTTCATATAGAGAGAAAAAAAAAGAATCTGCAATGTATAATTGGGTACAATGAACTCTTTTCAACTTGTGTTTTGGGTGCATTAGTTTGCTTGCTTTTTAAAAAACAATTTAAAAAAAAAAAAATCCAAGTTGCAGATCAGCTCTGAGTTACTGCTGCATAGATAATGCTGTATGAAACTAAGTGTACTTAAGTTTGATCTGGACACAGTAAACTCAGCTACAGTTCCGTATTACATGGCTATACTGACTTTGGAACCATGTACAGCTGTTTGCAGGTGGAACTCAACTCTTGTCAATAAATCCCACCAGACTGAAGTTTACTTGGACTTTCCTGAAGTGCATCCCAGGCATGAAAACTGTGATTCAGAAATATTCAGCTGGTCTAACAAGGAGCTGCTGCCAGGAGCCCTGTGGAGATCCACCCCTTCCACAGACACTTGGGAGTTTCTGAACCATGTTACCCCTCAAAAAGCTTACTCTCAGAGTTTGGCAAGATACAATACGTGGATACCCTTCTGCACCTGAATGAAGAATTAACCCATGTGGAATCCTGGCTACTATGGATCACAGTCCAGACATACAGACTCAGCCTTGGTCTTAGAGAAGCTATAGGTGACCATGAGCCCCAACACCCTGGATGATGCAGGGTGCCCCACTCTTCTGTAACAGCAGATAACAGGGCTGTAGTTATCAGTACAGAACAGCAGCAAGTGTTCCTCAAGCACACAGAGAATGGGCAAGTCTGAAGACTGGCAAGAAAGCAATTCAATGAAATGAACAGCAACATGTTTACTGTTCCAAAGAACTAAACTAACAACTGCCAGCTGTAAGGACTAGGGCATGTAGGACTGTTTTACAAGCACTATCACAAGCAACATGCACACAGTATGGCCCATTTTCAAAAAAACAAACTTGGATGTTGTGGTCACAGAAGGAATACGGCTGAGGGAGGGAATTATTTCTAACACAGAATAACATGGACAGTCCACAATTTAAATGCCAGCTACCTAGAAAACTACAGCCGAATAATCTGAAAAATTACTGCTTCAAAATTTTGATGTTTAAATGCCATTTTTGCTGCATAAAAATCAAAACGAATAGTAAGAAACCCTAGCAAGTTGCATGATAATACAAGAAACAGTATAGTAAAAATTTTCAAAATAAATACCTTATCAGTTCTCAAGTCACTTTCAAATTCTAGTTCTTCTGCCAACTTTGGTAAAGCTCCATTATTGCCTAATGAAATACAAATATGTTAAAATTATCAGATTACATTATGCTGTGTTTTTCTCATGCTACAGTAGAATGCTATTTCTCAAGACCACCTCAGGAATACAGCACATGAATTAAAACCCTTTCTGTAGACAATTGAAACAATAGCAAGTCTGTTTGTAGCAAACCAGCTCAATAAAACCCCAGCTTGGCATCTGCAAGAACATAAGTACTTCTATGTTTTCCTTAAATACAAAAAGCTTGGGAAATATGGGCTATCAGGATTTACCATAGCTTGCTTGTGAATCCTTTTTTTCTTGCTTTTCCTTTAAAAAGACACCATCAACAGATTTTTCAGACCAAATTCCAAACAGCAAACTACCTCTGTATTGATGAATGAAGAGCTAAGAGGTAATACTAAGGATATTTTGCTTTAAGTGACAAGTAGATCTAAATCTGTAAGCTCTAGAACCATAACTACTGAAATCATCCAATTCCTACAGAGACTGAAAACTCAGTAGCTCCTGCTAGTATCAGTATAACTTCAGCAAAATCTTATTCATCCAATTAATTTCCACGGGGAACAGCTGTATGTTTGTAGCATCTGAAAAACAGGCCATGGCAGACAGCATCTTCGTATGACTTCCACAGCCTTTTTGGAAACCTGTTTCAGAAGTCTATTTATACAGCTTTTCCTAAACAAAAATAAACATTTATAATATGACAATTCATCAATGATGCATGTGAAGTGATTAAATTGTGGTTGCAGTCCACAGAATAAGTACTATTACCACTGGTACTTGCAGAGGTTACATCAATGGACAACAAGGACTGAGGCAAACACTGAGACTGAAATACTTTATTGTGTGGCAATTTACAATTTCATGGCTCATGTTTGTCTCTTGTGTAAACACCAAATAACATTTTTCAAGTTTACTAGGTCAGCCTCTTTTCCCAACACATTTTTAAGATCCCAAAATCTGCAGAGAGCTTTCTGAAGTGAAATATCAATAAAACTTGAGAAGCTGGACCTAAACTCACATTGTAAAATGTTTCTTTGAAACAACAGCAAAGACAGACACGAGAAGAAGAAGACTTTACAAGTAGTACTTGGTCAGGATCATTCCACTTCCTATGGTAGAAACAAATCCTTCTAGTACTTTTTGACAGCTTAATTTCTCCAAAATTCATAATGAAGTCATAATCTTGACTATGGCATCTACAGAATTTATTAATTTTCATAAACTTGGTGCTTCAGCTACTATGGAGGGTGAAAGAGGAGGAAGGTTGAAAATAGCAGGATATTCATTATATGGTATTTTAGGAATTAGCAGCCATGCAAGTTCATTTCAAATGTTGGCTTCCAGAAAAAGGGTTCTGAATATACACTGTATGATATCCTTAATGTCATATACTATAATAAGCTTTCTATTTAAAACAGACATCTCTTATCATTGCTCACTTAAAATACTTGTTTAGGATGACTGTCTGATTCCTTTGTAACCTAAAGGAGAACAGTATCAAGTGTATTTACAGGACAAAATTCAGTGTAAGACAATGAATCTGAACATGACCATTAAATAACTATGCAGAGAAAATGTGCAATTATGACTAAAGATGACTTAACCTTCAAAATTTCTGTTACATTTCTAAAATGATGAACATATGTCTAAATCAAATGCAGCCTCTTTCCTAAAAAAGCGTTTTTGAAGTTCATATACATTAATAACAAACATATCTGTAGCTTCACAATAATTACCCCTAGCAAATCACCTCATATATTAGCTCACGGTTTTAAGTTGATGTATTTTAGTTTCTTTGCACTCTAATAATGTGTTTTCCAACACAACTCAGATAACTGTGCTCAGTCTATACTCCCAGAATCACATGCTTATGTATGTCACCAATTCTTAAATGTATTAATAGATATTTTGCAAGCAACAAAGCAATGAGGTATATAGCCAGAAGTTATTTCTGACTATAATGATAGTAAAATGCATCTATTTAAGACAGCTTTTAAATCAAAGACTGTAAAACAAAATAATAAAAAAAAAAAATCCTCACCTGCATTGCTTTTTTGAAAAGTAACTTCAGTGCCAGGATCATCTATTTCGACCGAGTTTGTTTTATAATCACTGCCACATAGCTCTTCCACATGTAACAAAGGAAGGTCACTTTTTTGCCCTAATTCTGCTTCTATTGTTCCTTCACCATGGTTGGTGTTTACAGTCACTTCATTTGCAGAAACTAAAGGAAGAGCCTGTGTCTCAGGCAGGGGAGTCCTTATTTTAGAAAAGTCACTTTCTAAAAGCAAGTTTGAGTTCAATTTACAGTTTACATTCTTTAGAGTTTCACTCTCTACCACTGCTTCTGAAATCATACCATGGAGCTCTGATGTAACATCCTCATGCAGAACATCTTCAGCTTGCCCATCATCCTCACCTCCCTCCAAGGAAGGACTCCCGGCAGTCTCTGTGCTAATCTCCACGCAAAGGGCTTCATCTACGCTCATGAGGTTCACTGAATTTTCACCAGTTTCAGAGATTTCACTGCCTGCTGTGGTCTGAGGCACAGCTGGTTCTGCCCTCACCCCACTTTTGTGCGTCTCATTCTCCCCACCAACGAGAAGCAAAGAATTCCTGCTTTTTTCTGGGCTTGTAGTTGATAGAATACATTCAATCTGGTTAGTGGTATTAAAAATTTCTTCACTTT
The DNA here is from genome assembly GCA_035221455.1 of Xenops minutus. Lineage (NCBI taxonomy): Eukaryota > Metazoa > Chordata > Aves > Passeriformes > Furnariidae > Xenops > Xenops minutus. The sequence goes on along the minus strand of JAWWEE010000122.1, from coordinate 59,817,387 downwards.
TGTCTTTTATTTCTCTACTCTCTGCAGCAAGCTGACTTTCTTCTATGACTGTAAAGGTGAAGAGACTATCACATTCTTCCATTGCGCTCAGAGCGATCACTGCTCCCTCCTCCTTATCTCCTATACTAGAAGCGGCGTGTTGATCTTCATTGTCGGTGGCGACCCTTAGTACAGGAGCTCCACATTCTCCCACAAAAATCACAGAACCTTTGCTCTTCCCGTCTGCATTGAAAGCAGCTAACCCAAACTGTTCATCTACAGTTGCAGTGGTCTCCACAATCTTACATTCCTCTGATGCATTTGGAGAAAGAATGGCATCTTCATCTCCTTCTGCTACAATGAGCTGACTTTCAGCCTGCGGTGCTGCACTGAACAGGACTATCTCACATTCTTCTGTCATGCTTGTAGTGATCATAGCAGCTTCATATCTTCCTTCTGTTTCTGAAGCAGCGAGTTTGTTTTCATCTTGCATAGCTACACTTGACATAGGAGCTTCAAAACATTCTGCTGTACTTGTAGAGATGATTACTGTTTCATTTTTTGACTCTGTGTCTGAAAGATGTTGAATTGCCTCTTCTGTGACTTCACCTGACATGAGGATTACTTGTTCTTCCACAACACTTGTGGAAATCATAGCACACTCATCCTTTTCTTCTTTACCACTAGCAGTTGGGTGACTTCCATCATCATGACCATCTCCCCCTGTACTGGATTCACTAGGCATGGGAACCTCATATATTTCCATATCTATAGAAACCATAGAATTCTCATTTATGTCTTCTGTTTTCACAGAGGGGAGCTGACCCTCATATTCAATAGCAGCACTTGACATAGGAGCCTCAAATTCCTCCACAATACTGGTGGAAATCATAGTGCACTCATCTTTTTCCTGCTTACTGCTAAGAGTATGCACACACTCTTTAAGCTCTGTAGCTGTACTGGGCATAGGCACCTCTGTGCCTTCAGTGTCTATTAAGATCATAGAGCTTTCCTCACTTTCATTTGCTCTTGCAACAGCAAGTAGACCTTCTTCAGCATCTGTTGCTGAATGTAAGGGAGCATCTTCCACTGTACTAGTAGAGATGATGTCGCCTTTTACTTTAACTTCTCTGTCACCAAGAATAAGAGAAGTCTCATCTTCCTTTGGAACTGCACTGCTTATAGAGGCATCAAGTTCTCTGCTGTCTGAGGAAGTCATGGCATTATCATGTTTGTCTTCACCACCAAACTGAGTCTTATCTTGTACTGCCATAGCACTAGTCATGGGACCCTCACATTCCTCAGCATCCAAGGGGAGCAAGGTATCTTCATGCTTTGCTGTATGTGCAGCCAAGGACCCCTCATCTGCAGCACCTGCACTGGTTACGCTGCTTTCAACAATCCCCTTTTCATTTTTAGAGTTTGTGCCACAATTAGCTTCTTTATCTGCACTAATCATGCTGTCAACAGTAAGCTTATTTGTATTTGTGCCAGCCACTCCTGACTCAGCTTCCATTTGTTCAGCAACTATGCAGATAATGGAACTTTCATCTTCTTCTGCACCTATACAAATTAGTGCATTTTCACTTTCCACTCCTGTACAAGTAGAAGCATGCTCATTTTCTTCATTTCCGCTGCCTGTACTGGTCACAATGTCCTCACCTTCTTCATCCTCTTCTTTTGAGCCTGTACTAGTCACAAAACCTTCATCATCACATAGACCTACACTGACTGTAGTGATATTGGCTTCTTCCTTTGCCCTCATACTGTCCATTAGACTTTCACATTTTTCAGCTTCTAAACAAACTGCAAATCCCTCGTTGCTGTCTTCTAGCCCTGTGCAGACTACTGAAATTTCAGCATCATCTTCTGGAGTTATGCCTGTGCTGGTCACTGTGCTTTCCCCATTTACAGTATCCTCAGATTTGTCACCACTAGTTCCACTTGTGGCACTGTTGTTTGTGACCATGGTAATACATGCACCAGTTACAGTGCTTTCTCCTTGGGTATCTGTACCAGACACAGAGCAGATGATGAAGTTATGGCCTCTTTCTTCTGCACCTGTGCAAGTCACAGTACCTTCATGTTCTTTCACTTGGCCAGCTGTCACACTGCCCCTAAATTCACCCGAACTGTCACCACTGATTGACCCTTCACCTGTTTCTGTTCCTGCACTAGTTACAGCTCCATCGCTCTCCACTTCACCTAAGCAGGATACAGAACTTTCAAGTTTGCCTGTATCTGCACAAGTTGAGGTCTTTCGCTTTTCTTCAGAGCCTGCACTAGTCACAGCATCGTCTTTTTCTTCTGTTCCAGCACTATTTACACTGTCTTCAATTTCTACTCCACTTGCGTTGACTGAGTCCTTATCACTTTCTTCTGCATCAACCATGGTACAGTCACCATTTTCTTCTCCTTCTGTACTTGTTAGGAAACTTTCACTTTCTGCTAATCCTTCAGTGACAACATTGCCACCACCTTCTTCAGCTGCTGCAACAGTACAGTCACCAGCATCTGCTCCTGTGATGAAACTGCAATCCTCACTACTTTTTACCCATATGCCGGTTGTGAAACCTTCATCAGCCTCTATGCTTGTGCAGATTACCGTCACCTCCCCTTCTGAGCAAGTGGTTGTAGCATCATTGCCCTTTTCAGAATGTGATGCACACTCAGCAGTTTCTTCCCCTGTACTAGTTGCCATTGCAGTGCTCTCAATGATCTTTTCTGTGCTAGTTCCTATCACAGTGCCTGGAGTTGTTTGTAGGCTGCTGTACAACGAACTAGGTTTACTACTTCCTGCACTGGTACCTACTGCATTTCCTTCACTTTTGTCTTCCATGCCAATTACACTTTTTCCTTCCTGCCCACTGGCTATAACAGAGCTTTTGACAGTTTCCTCAGGAACTCTTTCAGGCACTAAAACAGACGAAGACTGTATCAGATCATCAATATTATGCACCTCATTCTTTTCCACATCATCCATCATTGTGCTTCTTTCTCCCTTTCTGGAAGGATCTATATTCAAGCACTCTCTTCTTTGTAGGGGAAGTTCTTTTGTTGTTACATCTCCACAATCTTCAGTTATGTCAGACATCAAGCTTTCCTCTTTTATTTTCAACTCCCTATTCTGAGAGCTTTCTGACTTTGCTGCTTCATTATAATTGTCTTGACTAGGTAACCCAGTTGTACTGTCTTCCATTGTCTGTTCATTAGGCCGAGGTACTGTGTTACCTTTTCCTATACTGTTTGTCATGTTGTCACCTTCATCTTTCATGACAGAACTCAGCACTGCACTATCTTGCTCCATGTATGCAACCTGTGATGCATCATTTCTCAAAGTGGAAGTATCTTCCGATAAAGAAGTCCCATCAGAATTACGGCATTCTTTAGACATACTACCTAAGGAATCTGTAAAACCTGAGATATCCATATCCATGGACTTTGCAGCAGCAGCATTTTCTCTGGAAGAATTAATTGCTAAAGGAACATCATCGGAATTAGAATTTATCACAGTTTTTAAATTCTTTGGTCTTCTGCTATCTTTTGAAGCTTGATCTTTACTGGGCACATTATGTAAGATTTTACCACTTGTTTCATACACAACACTCCTTTTAGAAGCCCCTTGTTTACTGGGTCCTTGACCCATGGAAGCTTGTTTGGACAAAGTTTCTAAGGCACCAACTTGTTTATTAGAAATATCTTCTTGTTCAACAGTTTCTTCAGCTGCAGGCAGAAAGTGTGATTCACTGGTTTCAGGATCTGCCAAGCTGTGTTTCATTCCCTTATTTGAAACAGAACGAGATACCCTTTGTTTTGCTGCATTCTTGACATCTGTAGCTCGGAGTGAGTTTTGAATGTTTTTTCTTTCAGTGTTAGATGTTTCCTGTACTTTTGTTTGTTTCAAATCAAGTTCCATGAGCTCTTCCGTATGACCAAAATCATTATTCATAGTTGCCTTTTGAGGGGCTGGAGCCTGTCTGCTTTCAGTTGTGCTAGCTGATTGCTTCTCCTCCTTAAGTAAATCTTGGTTTAATATACTGCCTTTTCTATTTTCACAGGATAACTTTTTGCTTTGTTTTTTGTCCACTGCCACTGTGACATTCACTACTTTGTTGTGTCCACTATCCATTTCTTTAGTATCTTTATCTTCTGATTTGATGCTCTCTTCCTTCTTCTTCATTTCCTTGTTGCTGTGCTTTAAATTTCTCGTTTTGTGACCATCAGCAGAGACCCTTCTTTCTAGCTTGGAATTACTTAAATCTTTATCACCTCTATGTTTTTCTTTTACAGATCCTTTTTCTCCAGAATGTAACTTAACTCTGTGACTTAAGTCTTTTTGTGATCCCTGAGTTGACTGCGTGCCACTCACAACCTCAGCCTCAGCACCACTCTCCTCAAAACCTTTGTCTTCATTCTTGGATTTGTGTTGCTTATCTGAATCACTGTCTTCCAGGCTCTTGTCTTTCTGTCCAGTCTCTTGTTTTGTTAGGTTTTCCTGTAATTCTGTTTCAGATGCTTTGAAATGTTTAGTATGACCCTTTGACTTGGACTTTAACAAAATCTTATCTTCTACAAGGCTCTTAGATCTTCGTCTATCCTTATGAATGCCATCATGTTTTAAATTACAATCAGAGTTAGTTGACTCTAATTCATGTTTATCTTCCGAGTAGCTTTCACTCCTTCTGTGTGATGCAGAAGCAAGTTGCTTTGAGGCACTTAGGGAATCCTTCTGTGGTTTAGAATCACTCAGGGACCTTTTGGTCTTGCATTCTGCTTTTGATTTTTCTGTTGAGAGATGTCTGTCTTTTTTGTTTTCTTTCCGCAGCAATTCTTCAGCTTTTAAGGTTGATTCAGAAGTGGTTTTTCCATCTTTTCCTGTTACTGATACTTTCCGTTCACTTCGGTGTTTACTTTTTCTTTCAGATTTGTCATCTGAAGAAACCTTTATTTGTTGATTATGTTTCTGGCCACCATCCTCTCCTTTCAAACTTTTCTCAGATGAATGGAGTTCAACATCTTCATTTGATTTGTGAATACCATCCCCTTTATATTTGTGCTTTAAAGAAAGTTTATCTTCTGAAGCAGTTCTTTCCTTTTCATTTTTATCTCTGTAAGACTTGGCTTCTTTTTTGGCAGCATTTCTTGTATGTTGAACTTCTGTGTCAGTATCTTTTTTGGGGTGTTTTTCATTTTTAGATATGGATTTCTGCTTCTGTGGTTCTTCGGTATTGACTTCTGCTTTATCCAGCTGTCGTTTTCCATCCCGTGTTTCACTATCCTGCTGGGCTCCATCAGCCTGAAGAGAAGTGGAGGTTTTTCTTCTGTGGTCTTTTTCTCCTTTAGAATCACTTTTGCTTTCCTCAGTTGAATGCCCCCACTCCGAAAGTCTTCTGAGTTGTTTAGAGATTTCACTTTTCCCATGATTATGCTTCAATTCTTTGGAAGAAATTTTTTCACAAGTCTACAAAAGAAACATTTTTTTTATATATATAAGTAAATGTTACACAGTTCCTTTGCTAAGTGACTGAACTGAACTGTTAAAGACAAATGCCCGATAATAACAACACACCAGAGAATACACTTAATATTCTAATAAAAATTCAGCTAAAATATAGTCAATAAGAAAATGAAACTTTCCATTTTCACTTCAACTATCTTCCATTGTGAAAAAATCCGAAGGATGAGAAGTTAACCTTAAGTCGCATATTTGAACTTCATTATCTTTCTTTATAAAGTGATTTTTCTTTATAAAATGATTTAAACAGATTTTTGAATGGACAATCACAATTTCAAGTACTCTGTAAGTTGCTTTAAACAGCTATTACGCTGTCTGTTGAAACAAAACCATAACTAAACCCCCAAAACTATACATCAAAACCTACAAAAGATAAATTTTGACTTTCATTTGAACTTCCAACTACTACCTTTTTTATTTAAATAATGCTGTTGACAAAAAATTCACACCATAAAAATTCTCTTTCCTTTAGTGTTTGGAGAACATTAAATCTTCCTTTAACTTTCTAGTGAGAAGTTTAAACAGATCAAGCTCCTCAAGTCTTTGCATATAAGAAAGACCCTGCTCTTTTTAAAAACCCAATACACTTCACAGATTAGAGCTTAAACTTCATCTTGTGTTCTGCTACAACATGCATCAGTCCTGAATGCATGGACCATGTATTTCAGTGGCTACTGGAATTCAGAAAGCACTACTACAGTGATCCCAGATCACTAATACAACTGAAAGAACTGTCAGGGAAAAACTAATTCATGAGAATGAACGTAATTAGATGCAGTTTGGTGTGGACACATGAAAACGTTCAGTTAGAATTAAAAATGAAGACCATAAGGTTTATATTTAAGAGACACAAACCTCATTTGTCTTTTGTACTTCTTTAGAATCTTCTTCAGATGGCTCGTATTTCTTTCTGCAGCCATCTTCCACATGCCTGAAACAGGTATTTGGACAATTTAATAAAGAAAAATCAGTATCAGCCTAACATTACTTTGCAAACTTGCTGCTTTCAAAGCTGAAGGCAAGAGAGAAATGCCTATTAAAAATATAGAAATAGAACATGATCACCCAACTTCTGACTAACCAGTTTGCCCAGGCTTTTTTCTCTTGAAAAATCATGTATATCAACTTAAAAATACCCTCCAGATATCAGTGCTTTAAAGCAGTATTAGTATGACAATATTAGTACTGCAGTTGTCCTTGTAAAATGGATAAGAGCTCTCCTTGCCACATATATACTTGTATGCATAAAGGAATGCACACAGGTAAATACCTACGTACATAAAATATAAGTTTAAAGATGAGGCCAGGTTGACTTACACACATTACATGCACAAGCATGTAAAAGCTCTCCATTCTCATTAGCATTCTGTGTGTGAAAAGCCACATAAAGACTACTACTGCAGTCTGAGCTGCAATATATTTAAGCAGCTGTAATTTAATTTTCTGCCTGAACTTCATACTTATTCGTAACAAAATTATGTGACTATTTTAAGAGATAACTGGGAAAGTGGATAAGGCTAAGTACAAAGTTGAAAACAACAAGTATTCAAACCCTTAAATCTTTAGAGCAAACATATAAATACCTTGAATCCCTTTTCCTTTTTCTGCTCAAGGCCACTTTTTTTTCTAAAAACTTCTGTTCTTTAAGAACATCCTTGATGCTGGTACCAGTAGCTTTTGACTCAAGACTTTTTGCTGAAGGTTCTTCTATGTGCAAGCCACTTTTTCCTAAAATAATATACAAATGGTGAAATACACATGCATGTCACTGTATTATTGTTTTATCTATAAACATGACTGAAGGCAGCTCAGAGAGTACTAATATGTAACAGAGAATACCACTGTCTATACACTGAGTTTAAGTAGTGTAATGATACATGAAAAAGTGAAGATGAAATTTCATATTAATAATTTGCATTATATGTTTTTCTGTAACATCACTGTTGAAAGACTGGATTACTAAGGGCAGCAAATTACTACAGATCTATGACCATTATTAAAAGCTGAATGTTTTCTTTTAGAAAGTAAGTGAACGCAGGGTAGTGGGGGCTAATCATACCTTTACTTCTCATACCTTTAGAATTTTGATTTCCAGGTTTTAGGGATTTTGTTTTTTCTGCAGCCTTCTGTTTACGTTTTTCTTCAAGTCTCTCTCTGTTAATTTGCCTTCTTAGGAGTCTCTCTTCTTTTTCTTTGGCCTAGAGATACAAAATCAAAGAAAACAATATTTAAGTCACAGAGCATTCTTTGACTACAAATATAAGTCTAAAACCCATAGAAAATAGAACGTTGTAGCTTGTGAAAGTTCCAGAGTTTCACTGCTGCTTAACATTTAACATTGCAGACTGAAGCTATGAGACCTTCTCAAAGAACATACATTATTCTTATTTATATGCATATAATAGATATATATAACATACTCATATTGTATATATACTAACTATATATATATACTATAACCATAAATATATGAATCTGGCCAAAGGAAAAAATCTAGAAGAAATGCTGCTCCCTCTTCTGCATGTTGGTCCTTCTTTCACAGAACAGAGTGTACATGCTTAAATCTTCCCATTCTCAGTGGCTGCACACTTGCTACAAACTACTGATTTCATGGACAGCAAGAATGACATTTGTAAAGAGTTGGTGTAATTAAGTAGCCTGCAGTACTCACCACAAACATGACCTATTCAACGTGCCATTCAAGGCAGGCTACTTTTCCTACCCAAACTGTCATTATGTACATTAAATCTACTGAAGATCAGATTTTTCCTAAGTACAGCAGTTCTTATTCTCCCTATCCTATCATTCAGTTGAGAAAAAACTCACCTATTGCTGTGATTCTGTGAAGAAATTGCATATAATAAGCAAACCCTCTGCCAACACCAAAAGAATTTATTTTGGAGGAGGGGAAAGAGACAGAAAAGTGTGTCATTGCTTTCACCACCAGAGGCCTTCAAACTAAAACTAGCAGAGTGGAGTGTAGCGCTGAAGGGCAGATCATGCCATATTGATGGAAATCTGAAAAAAGGGCAGTTGTAATACAAGGGAAAAAAACCAAACCAAAGTGAGAAGACTCCATGACTTACCCTCAAAAACCACCACCAAATCAGAAGTGGAATTTCTGCTCTAAAAAGAGCAGTAACAAACCCCACACTTACAATGGACTGCCGGCGCTGTTCCACAGTTCGTTCATCATCAGAGTCACTGAAGTATTTGGAGTACAGGAAAGGCTTGCGAACATATGTGTGGCGAACAGGCTTGGCCTTCCCATCGCTCAGCTCATTACCATGAGCCTTTGTCTTACTTTGACTCTTTTTCTCCTCTTCATCTAAAGAAAGGTTAGTGAGTTTAAGTGATATATTGAGAAATTACGGCGGTACTTTCAACACAAATTTCAAGGAGGCAAAGCTACTCAAAATGTATTAACAATTATTTACTCTAAAAACATAAACAGTTAAAAGAATAACCCCTTTTACCAACAAAATATCACTAGATTATGAAAAAATGAAAGGTGTATTCATGTGTTTGTGTACATCATTCAGCCAAAAATTTGCAAGATACAAAACCCATAAGAAATTGGGACAGAATAATTGCGTTTATCCTCTCACCTGTAATGCCACTGTCCTTTTGCATATAATATTTTATAGTTAACTATGCATAAGAAGTCAGAATGCAATTTCTGCTATACGTTAAATTATGCTTTTTGCCCCCCCACAAAAAAAAACGTACAGTACTAGAGTACCTAAAAACTAGACAGGTTTACTGAAATACATAAAACAAAACACTGTTGTTTACACTCATATTAGTCAAGTAAAAAGAAATAAATTTATTTCAATTTTATCAGAATTATTAGAAATAGTGCAAAAACACTTGTGCTCCATACTGTACAAATTATTTCTATTCCTGAAACGTACTTAAGGCTTGCTTTTATGTTACAAATATTCAGTCTTAACTGAACAAAATCTGTCACGTTTCAAGGCAAGAGCAAAGCCTGAGAACACGTAAGTAATTCAATGCTTCTAAATAATATTCTTAGAGCAGAAAATGTAAGCTCCGAGCATACTAGAGAGCTATTCAGGTACTAAGGCACTCTACATACATTATAAAATGGAAAGTCTTACTAACTGCAGAGGCCACATCTGCAGAATAAGAGTCAGAGGTCTGTACTAGACAGGGAGAAGACAAAAAGGTAACCCAGCCAGTGAAACGATTTGGTGTTTCTGAACTTTTAAGGCTAGATCCATTCCTGTTCCTTCTACTGTGGCTGAGTAGAATTTAGACATTCCTGCAATCCTAAATCTCTAAAACAAACCTGATTTTCAAAGCCAGCTACAACCACTATCCCAGAGTCACAGAGCACTTCAATGTCATACCAACTTTGTGGCAAGATGGAGGGGAAAAAGACCCATAGAACAATGACATATTCGTCACTAAGTGTTTTTGTCAACTATGCAATACTGTAGCATAAATAAGTTCTACAATGTTTAAAATATATCGAACTGTTTAAAAATATTCAAAAAGTAAACCCACTACTTGCCTTTTGTAATTGCACAAATTCTATCCATTCCACTGTCAAACTCTGTCTCATACGTAAGTACAATAAAACATACTGCAAACCCTCAAGTTTATGATATGATGTACTCAACAAAAGCATTACATACTCCTTCTTGCTAGTTAACAGTCTAATTATTTTACCACCTGATGTGATCTCCCCTTCTTCAGTACTGTCAGAAATTACAGGCTCCTCTTCACTCTCCTCTTCAAAGGAAGAAAGGTCACTGGTATGGACAGAGCTCACCGTGATGTCACTGAGCACATCCATATCTGAATCTATTAATGAATTTTCTTGAAAAGGAAAAAAACAGAAGCAAAAAGCTGTAATGCGGCACACTACATCTGTGATACTTTTCTTATCAAAGTAGCAATTTTGTCACTGAGAACAAAATTATCTTAAGAACTAGAAATAAGAAAACAAAATTATAAAACCTTAATGAAATGTTATTAGGCTAACTCTGGTTTACTTTAAACAAAAATCACCCTGAGGCACAACCATAAACTTTAAAATGAAGACTGAAATTGTTCAGACAACTTGCCAGATTAAGGCAGATGACTAATCACACACTTGAGGAATCAAAGCTCATCTGATTCCTAATCTGGGTACCTCAGTTAAGATATAAGGACAAGCCTAACTGTGGCTAGCTAGAGAAATTTACCAGAAAGCTTACATTCCAAATATACTTCTGATTCAACTCCTGAATGCACTTTAAAAACCCACCTCAAATTCGTATTTTGAGGAAGAGCATTGCCCCAACCATACCTTCTTTAGTTTCTTTAGTGCTTTCAGTTGTTTTATGTTTATTGCTATTTTTCTCTAGAAGTAATGGTTTCACTGGTTCCGACTCTTTTGTTTGCTTTTCTTCTTTTGACTTTGCAGTATCATCACTTTTCTTTGAATGCTCAGACTTCTTGTCAAGCTTTTCCTTCTTTTCTTTTCTTCTTTCACTTTTATCACTGTTGTCTGTTTTCTTGTCACATTTATCCAATAATTTACTCTTTTGATCTTCACTATCCTGTTGAGAATCTTTACTTGTACAAGTCGAAATACCAGTGTCCTTTGTTGAGCTTTTTATTTCTTCACTTTGGCAGGGAAGCTCATTTAAATCTTCACACTTTGCAAGTGTTTCAGCCCCTTCTACAGAGAGGTCACAAACTGCCTTCTCTCTGTCTGGCAAGTCCTCTGCACTTCTCTCTTTATCAGTGCTACCATCCACACTCTGCTGAGATGAGAGTTTTCTTGCAACTTTGTCATTGTTCTTGGAACTTGAGTTCTCTGTTGAAGCCCTGGCAGCACTTGCTTCTTGGTTAAGAGAAGTTATGGTTTCCAAAATGGACATTGCATCACTAGCTACATTAGTATTAGGAGCTGTAGAAGAGACACCTTGAATAGTAAGAAAGAACAGTTTTACTTCACCCTAGTTTCCGTAATTCTGTTCAGATAGAATGTTAAACAGATGAAAAACATCAGAGTAACCACTGTCTATAAAATATGCATAGTTACCTAAAATTTGGCTAATTTTGCATGGAGAGATTTTGGTTTAAAAACCCCCAACCAGACAAAAAACTCCATGAAGTTGCACTTCTGCAGCAATTATCATGTGACTACCAGAGATTCTTTTTGCTGTGACACACCTCTGGCTCCTGAGGTGCGCTAGGGAAAGTGGGGATTGTCAATGGGAAGGATGTTTTGAACTCAATCCCTGTTCAACTTTACCAACACACTAAGCGTGATGATGACTCCAGATATATTTTACATGCACACACACACACACACACACACACACACACACACACACATATATTCTACACACACTGCAACAGAAAGTCTGTATCTTGCAGCTCTAGTATCTCCACAAAAGTCATAGAAAACAGACTCAGCATACTGATTATGTAGAACAGGACTATCAGATATACCTTATCACTTTTCCATCCTCTTAGAACGAACTCCAAAGATGGATGTGAAAGAGTTAACTGGACTAGCACTAAGAGCTGCAGCTGGCTTGTTAACCTACTCTAAAGGAAGTGGGCCTCACAGGAAAAAGGCCTGGATTTAAATAAAGGGTCTAGTTACAAATAGATGGACTGCTATGGAGGGTTTTAGGAAGAGAAAGAATGGACAGTCACCTGCAGGAGTGTTTAGAGTTGATACAAGCAACAAAAATGAAAGCCCTGAAGAAAAAGTGCTGTGCTTATAAACAAACTAAAGATTGGCTGATTTACAGCACAACTTAAGCTCCTGAGAGGATCTCAATCATTCAAATTTTATGGCAATTGCACTAAGACATGAACTGCCTTAGGTAATTTTTGGCCTATCAAACAAGGTTAAAAAAATTGAATCATTCCTCTCTTACCTATGTCATATCTGATCCTATGATACTTGGAGGACCAAACCCTGAGACCAACTTTTCTCCCTACAGTAAACTGATCCCTCATAATCTCAAGCAGAAGTGACAGTGACATGGTTGTAACAGGGTGACATCTCTCCTGCCTTCTACCTTTAAACATATAGCAACAGACAAGTGTTACGGTACTGCCTGGAACTCAGCTTGCTAATACTGATGCTAACAATGTTATGTTAGCAGCAAAACTAGTCAATGTTTATGCTCTCTCAAAACCTCCTTTAGTTAATAAACTGCTCAGCGAAATGTTAGAATACCTTGTACTGTAACAGAAGCATCTGCTTTCTCCTCACTCGAAGCTGTACTGGGGCCTGCCTCCTCTTTGTGATTCAATGTGGCTAAAAATTCATGGACAGCTTTTTCCACCTGAGGTCTGAATGTGTGGTTGATCTTTGGGTCCACAACCTGAGAAATAATTCTGTCAATTCCAGATTCCAACATTCCAGACCTGGAACAAAGTTACATTAATTAGTAAGAAAAATTGTTTTTCAAGAACATAATAATGAAATATAACCATTTAGATGTGGGGCAAAAACTCATAAGAACCTTCAAGGAAGCATTAATGTTTTCTCAGCATCACTGCAGCTATGGATTTTGCCTTTGCCTTCTCCATAAGAAAAGAAGTGCTAAAGAAATAAAACAATCCAAGCACATGGAATTAACATAAAAAACAGTCTGTTGTTACATCATTACTGGTTACACTTAGAAATGTTATTTAATTGCAAAAGCCACAATTGTGGTAAAAGTTAAGAAGAACTCTAATATTATCAATTCCCATAGCACTGAAGAGATAAATTATAGAAGGTACAAGGAACAAACAGCTCATGGACCACTCATAGCCACCCTAAGTTGCTTTCTGCCCAGTACAGCGTGGCAAGTTCTGCAGCTTTAGAAAACACCCTTATCTTCAGTAAAATAAATGGCAATAGAAAGCTTAATATCTACAGGTTTATCTCTTTAGACCCCTGTAATCTCTTGTGGAACATATACTGCTTCTTTAACACGAAAAAACATCCGTGCCTCTCCCTACGAACCACACAACTCCTCAGTACAAGTTACCAATGGTACCACCACAGCACAGCTGACTAAGTTTGTTCCTGAATTCATAGTTTGATCCGATTTAATGGCCAAACTCCTGCTATTTTGAATTAATTTCCTAACATTTCTTATGGCTCTTTAGATCTGAGAAGAAAAACTGGAGGAACCTTCATGAAATAATGTAGTATCAGACAAGCGTTTGACATAATTTTGACATAGCAGCAATTCTTAAAAACCTCTTCTCTGTCCAGCCAGATTCACATCCAGGTTTTGTTTACGACTTTAGCGTTGTACTCTGCGGAGCTTAGTTTGTCAAATACTTTTAATTTTCCTTAGCTCTAAATATGATAGGTGCAATTTTATTAATACCTCCCTTAACAGAAAAAGTAAAGGTAAATTTTAGCTAGGGCATTACATCTTAAGACAAAATCAAAGTTTCCACTCCTGCGTCAACTTGGATCAGATAAAAAAATATCTGCCATCTAATTGTGACTAATGTTGATAGCAAGTTACTATCTATAGTAATACGGCATCTTAATAATTAAAAAAAACCCCAAACAAAACAAAAAAAGCAAAATACAAACAAAAGAGTTTCTTCAGAAGTCTCTGAAGAAACCAAGACATCTGGCCCAGAGCCTCCAACACTTATCATGGTACAGGAGCACGTTCAGAGAAACTCCAGAGCTGTCACTTACTTGAGAACCTGCTGCCTAATGTTATTTCTCAGCTGGTTCTTGTTGAGATGAGGACTCCAGGTATGAGTCGCCAAGTGATTGGAAACAAAGTTGTCAACGCGCTGTCTCAGGTTCTGGTAGGCAGGCTAGAAAGCAACAGCGGAGAGGTTGGCCTGGGCGGGTCGGCCGAGGGGCTGGTTCCGCTGCGGGGGCCGGGCAGGCACCGCCGGATCCCGCGCTGTGCCAGGGGCGCTCCCGCTGCCTCGCGGCGGCGGCGGCGCGTTAAACGCGGTTACCGCAGCCCGGGACGGCCCCGCACGGCACGGTACCGCACAGCCCCGCCGCCCGCACCGCACCGACGGCACGGCTAGGCACCGCACGGCACCGCACAGCACCGCCCGGCGCGGCTCTGAACCCGGCTCCGGCCCCGGCTCAGCCCCCGGAGCCGGGCACGGGCCCCGCGGCCGCTCCGCCCCCGCCCTGCCCCGGCCCGGGGCGCCGCCGGGACCCCTCGGAGCCGCCGGTGCCGCCCGCCCGCACCTTGGTGTCCACGTCGGCCAGGCAGTCGCGGCGGAACTGGTCGAAGAGCCCCTGGCTCTTGAGGTGGCTGACGATCATGGAGACCAGCTCGGGCTCGGCCGTGCCGCCCCC
>JAWWEE010000122.1:59768550-59802474 GCA_035221455.1 Xenops minutus | reverse complement strand
CGGGAACAGCGGCCCGGCCCGGGGCCTGGCCCCGGAGCCGCCGGCGCTGCCGCTGCCCCCCGCTGCCCCCTCGGGAGTGTCACGGGGGGACCGCCCGGTCTCTGCGCGGGGTGCGCGACTTTGTGCTCCCTCCTCCGCCCCTGGTCGGAGGACATTCAAAGTGCTTGAATTTAAATGTGCCGCCTTTACATTTGAGTGCGTTCTCGTGTGCTTTTCGCGTACAGGTGTTTTCAGGCCGTCCCTAGTTCGCTGGTTAATTCACCCCCACGCCCCCCTCGCGTGTGTCAGTGTTACAGTCGCCACTGTCCAATGTACTGAGATGGGAGATTCAGTTTAGCTATTAGAAAAAACCCAACTCACTGTTAGAGTGGTCAGGTTTCACTGTTAGAGTGATTTGGTTAGGCATTGGAGTAGGTTGCCCAGGGAGGTGGTGGAGTCACCATCTCTGGAGGTGTTTAAGGAGTGTCTGGATCTGGCACTGGTGATACAGTTTGGTGGTTTAGTGGTTGCAGTGGTAACACAGGTTGGACGTGATCTTAAAGGTCTCCCAACCTTGATGGTCCATGAAATGAGATAAAGAAGCAGAGAAACTTCATCATACCTAGGACGGTAACTGAGGGATTGTTCTGTCCTATTCTGTGTGGTTTGGACCTCCAGGCTTTTCTTGCCTAGATCTTAGGTCTTCTCTTGCCTAGAGAGTCTCTTGCCTCTTAGATTCTTCTTGCCTGAATTCCTGTCCTAACCAGGATGGATAAGGATGAAAGGAAGTGCAAAAATAAAAGTAGAAAAAATGACTGGACTTGGCAGTAATAGTATTTTGGTTACACAGATTTTGTGTCATAGTGAGTGAACATCTTGTCCAGCTACAAATGTTACGATTTGTCCTTTGTAGTAATTATTAAAAATCAAATTGATTGTGAAGGCAAGCGTGTCAGGATTGTAGTTGCAGGTTAGAAGTGTAAAGCTTGCTGCTAGTTTTCCTGTTATAAACTAAGTACTCCTAGACTGTTTTAGAGCTCCACAGAAGGAAACAAATCTGAGAAGTATTTTAGAAGTACTGCAAGATTTTAATATCTGGATTTAAAAATTTAAAATCAATGTTTAAGAAAAATCTGGCCTCTATTTGTGTAGTTTCATATGTTCTACATGGACATATAGAAGGAGTAAAGCACCAAAGCTTAAGGAGGGTGGGGAATCTGCAGATTGGAGCCTGGTAGAACGCCTTCTGATATATCCAAATGTGTGACCTGCTGACTTGTATTTCTTCTCAATAAAGTTTCTTCACTGCTGACTAAAGATCATGAAGCAGGAAAGGGCGAAGTAAAGGGTGTTATTTCAGTAAATGCATCTCTTAATTTCAGGCTTTACTGGGAAGTTAACATTTTCAGAATTTTATATTAGTGAAAGGCATTTTGGTTCCCCTTCTCCAATCAAAGGTGGTGCAGAAGATCTGAAAAAAAATATTATTATTAACAGCATGAGCAAGACCCCTGACTCACTGAAAAGTGTACCATTCACACACAAGGTATCACAGACAACCTGGAATAGATGTGGCCTTTGTCTTGGACTACATCAGTGAATGCTCTCTGAAGAATACATACAAGGAAGCAGGAATCCATTAATGAGATCTGGGAATTTTAAAGGCTATCAGGGATCAGTTATGCCTACTGGTGTGAAACTATTGCAACAAGCAGTCCACACTTTAATTGATTCAAGAGCTGTATGTAAAAAATTGTTCTGTGGTCTGAATTATGTCCCATCCCATGTTTATGCGACTTACAGAGTGTTGCAGGCTTATCGGATATCTTATTTATCAAAGGAAATCTCTTAAGTGCTGGCTTAAAATGGTTTTTTTGTTGTTTGCATCCAGCTGTATGTTGTCCTACAGGAAGATACTGCCAAGGAAACTGGGAGGTTCCTGGAAATAAACAAAAAAAAGGAATTTAAATTAACCAGAAATCAGCCTTCTGTTGTGGTTTTGCTTTAAGGACTCTGAGGTATGACTGGTCACATGAAGCCTTGTGTGCTAATAAAAAGATACATTATTTATTGGTTGTGCTATATTACGGCTATGCAAAGAGTTAGGAATGTATGGTTAACTGTTGAGCCATATTGCTGTTTTCAGTGAGCTCACAAATGCACTTACATTTTTAAGTGTAATTGCTTCAATTTTTCCAGAACTATTCAGTATTTGTAGTTATTTTGTACTCAATATTATCTTTGTAGCTTACTGTTGCTATTACTGTTATTTGATATAGTCACTTAGTGATGCCTGATGTCCACTGCTGGTAGAAAAATGTTGTGAGGTAAGAAATTGAAAAAGTCTCAATAGATAATTAACGGAAATAGAGAATATAAAGGACTTGAGATTTTTTCAGTAATTTATCCTTCTGTTTGTTTTCCTAGCCCCAGTTAATTTTGCTAAACTTGGGCACACTTCATATATTCCCTTATGCTTGTAACATGCTTGTAACAGTTTTTTTCCAGATGTCCCAAGAGTACATCTCCTTAACTTTTGCTTTTTCCATATTCACCTTGCTCCTCAATTTTCAGTAATATAAACAGTTGAATTACATATAGTTTCAGCTTGGCATATGTTTAACACTGCAGATTTTCTGGACATTGTTTCAAAAAAAAAAGTCATGTTTGTGGGAATAGATCCACAATATCATAAATGGAACAGATCACGCCAGAGATGGGTCTCTGGTGAGAATGAAGAAAGTAATCAGAGTACTCTTTAAACCTGAGGTTTTTTTACTGTGTTGAAAACTAGTTTGTATCTTCCCTAGCTTCCGGGAAGGAAACCCCATACCTTTCTAATTAGTGTGTAAGCCTTGCCAGGCCAGGTAAACCCTTCCCTGATTGGTCTATTGTTAGCCCTTCCCCTTGAATCCGATTGGCTGTGAAGTCTATAAAAGACCTGACCTTGTGAATAAACGTCTCTCTGCTTTTCCTGCCCTTGCCGTGTGTGTGTGTCTGTGTGTCTGTGTGTCTGTGTGTCTGTGTGTCTCTGCTTCTGGGGGCCACGAGGGGCCGAACACGTGGCCCGGGGAGGGGACCGGGAAAGTGGGGAGAGATCCCAATTCAGCCGTCGCACATGTTATTGTTACTTATTCAATTTTTTCATATCCTGCAACCTGTAGCCCCTTTTATGCATATTTACAGTCTGGTAATGACTGCAGTTGCTTTTGCATTCTCTTTTAGGAGATAATATCATTTTTGAATATTTTTCACATATATTTAATGTGAGAAGTCTCAGCAAGTTTCTTAGTATCTTCTTACTTAATAAAGTAGATGTTTCTTAGTTTCAGCAGCAGTTTCTAAATTTCAGGCAACATTTAAATTGCTGAAGAAATACTAAGATATGAGAGAAACAAAAAAGAGATGTGTGTGATATTGTGGGAACAAAAAATTTATGTGGCTGCAAGAGGAGACTGGAGAAGCATATGAAAATACAAGTCACGAAATTCAGGGCAAGTGCTTATGGCCCAGAAGGTACCTGCACTGTGTGCTGCCAGGGGCTGGGAGGGTATTTTATTCTCTTTCTAGCTCTAGGCTTGCTTTTCATCTCCCTGAATCTGACACAGGACTGTAAGGCTGGGCGTACCCGTTTCAGCCATTGCTGTCATGGCAGCAAGCCACACAGTTTGTGATTACAGATTAGCATCTCCGTGTCTCAGGTTATAGTTGAGTAATTTGGGATGTAAATGGCATGATTATGCCACATCTGAAGCAGAAAATCTGTTCCTAAATATAATGTGTGTTTGATAAAATACAATGTTGAATTTGGAAATACTGTTACTGGTAGTAGCATAAATCAAAATAAAGCACCTGCAGCAGGTCGTTCTTTCTTTTTTAGACAATGTTGCAGAAATCCTATTGTGTGGATACCTACCACAAGCATCAAATTCAGTGGCTAACATGCCCAATGGATTCTATGAGTGTTAATAGAATTAAACTCTTAAAGTCAGTTCATACTATAGTTGATAAAAAGGGTAACTTGGTAGTTGAACTGGGCAGGTTAGCTGATGTTTTCTGGCTTGTTTTTTTTTTTTTATTTTTGTCTCCCTTTAATGGGAGGGTTTTTTTTGTTGTTTTTGTTCTCAGTAACACTTTCTTTGTGGAATTTTTTCCTCAAAAACTTTGTTCATGCCATGTATGCTGATAATGAATCTAAATTTATGAAATATCTGAAATCCAGGCGACGGCTGGATTAAGAAAGTAAAAAGAAGATAGAAGTCCTTCACTTTGCATAGGAGTCAAGTACCAATCTGAACAAGTTTGGTTTTAATAGGAATGCCCTTTCTCTGTGATGAACTCTGTTGCAAAATTCTATGCTCTCAGAAGGTAAAGTATTGCTGTCAATGTTGGGCTTACAAGGGTGACGTTCTTCTTAAACCACTATAGTCTTTTACAGACAAGGGTACACAGAAAGGTGAGCTCTTTGTGAATCATTTGAGTTTTTGATGAAAAATAAAGCCTTTTTACCAGGAACGAATGAAATGCCTGAGCAGATTCTTGGATAGTAAAAACTCTGAAGCTGCCCAACACCAGCAAGAGATCCGTCCCAGATGAATTACTCACTTTTTTCTCTACATATGTGGTAACACGTCTGTGCCTTGCACCTTGTGTTACTGCTGTTGCTCCATTCTCTCAGATTTATTTTCTTTTAGTGTGTAGCTTATTAGTATGTTGTTTACTATGGCACGATAAACCCCAGAACTGTGGATGATGAATTGATTTGTTGTGTAAGTGTGCATTGCCTGATGCATATTTTACATTTGCTTCTCTCTGTGCATAAATAGTGTACTTTTATGATCATCTCCCATTAGAGAAACCCTCAGATTTTTTTTGATGTTTGCTATAATGGGATTTTTTCCAAAAAAGGCAAAATTATTATGCCTAGGAGCAGCACTAGCAATCACAATCTAGTCCACTCTGTTTTGGAACAGCAGAGAAGTGGTGCCAGCATTGCTGGGGTTTTATGCTTCATCAATAACAGCATATGTGGCTTCAGCTGAGCTGCGGCATGAAATGCTGTAGTTGCAAGACTGAAATGTAGCCAGGACACGGACTGTACCTTCAGCTGTGATGTGATCAGAGTGGTGTCTGTATCCTTACGTGGGAAGAGTCACAGTAGATGAAATGTTCTTAAACATCTTGGAATGGATGATATAATTTTGTCATCCTTTTTTTTTTTTTGTATGTAAATAAGAACGTTTTGATAAACTGTTGTTTAATAAAACATGCTTGAAGTGTTGCTTCTGGCTTACAACCGTGTTTCTTTTTGGATGTTAGTCATGTTTTTATTTGTTTAAGCACATATATATATACATGTATATATAATTTTTTTATTTGGCATTGGCAACTAGGCCCTGTGTAACAGGTGAAACATGCTGGCTTAAGTGAATTATCTGTGGAACAGCAAATGTATTTTGATTCAATATGAGGCTGCCTGTCCTAACTGTTTTTCACAGGCAAGCCTTTGGCAAGTGCAGGAATTAAAACAGTGACGGGGCAATATATTTTAAAGTGTTGAAAGTAAAGCTTTCATTTAAAGTAAGCTGGAAAGTATTTAAAGTAAGCTGTAATGACCTAGGTCTGACACCTCTAGAACTTTTTAGTCACTTCTACAGAGATTCCTTGAGCAAAAATAAAACTACTGTGAAATCCTGGTTCTCCCACCTGAGCTGAGCAGGGTGGTTGTTTTATGTGATGCTTAAGTTCAATAGAGAAATCACATGGTAGCTCCTCAAAGTGGCTGGTCAAATAGATAGACTGAAGTGCTCTTTAAAAATATTAAGGTTTTCATGTTCAGTAGCTAATGCTACTGGTTGTATTTGCTGGGAAGATTGTCTGGTTAAAGTTTGAAAAATAATTGTGAAGTCTTCTAAGTCACATTTCATCAACCCACATTTTCTAATACTTTGATTGCAGAGAAATGAACTCATCTTTGTTTAGCTTAATATCTAAGTTTAACATGTAAAAATGTTTAAAGTTACACATCAGAGTGTAACTTCGTCTGAAAGATTATTTTTTTCAGTTTCAGAACTTCAATGTGACACCAAGTTTGCACATAATGCTTTTAAAGTACATTATTTTGAAGGTACTCTGCCCTTTTTTCATTTTATGTCTCTGTCAAGGCCAAGAAATTGAGTTCCTGGATATCCAAGTTCTGTGAAAAGATGAGTAGGGCATGTCTAGCAAGAGACATTTGACAGAAAAAAAGATTACTCTTATAAATAAATTGAATATACAGTTACTTGATTTGTTTGTGGTTTTTGTTTTTTTTTTTGGTTTGGTTTGGTTTGGTTTTTTTTGTTGTTGTAACCAGAAAGGAATCTTCAAGTGCAGATGGAGTCTTGACCTGCCCATGAGAGGAAAGCCCCTCTGTGTGGCCATGGCTGGGACCTGTTGTACAGCACTTTGTGCTGTTCCTTTTCATGGTAATGAGAAAGGAGAGGTGCAGTACAGCTTTCTTACCTCTTCACAAACAATCAATGGCTAACTGATGCAATATGGTTGGAATTGTTATTGGCATCCAGGGGATTGGACATCTGATTCCCGCTAACGTGATTGATAATCTCAGCACTTTTTTTTTTTTAGTTTTTTTTAAATGTAGGTTCCTGTATGCTAGAGAAGTACCACTTTATTTCTTCATTCAGATGAAAAATGTCAGAGTGAGTGACTGTGCTCCCCTTAATGGAGTTTTTACTTTGCTGTTTGTTTTTGACTGCAAAACACGGGAATTTTTAATATTAGTGTACAGGGAGGCGGAGAAAAACTTAGTGGAGACTTGCTATCCAGAGAGAACACAATAGATTATACACTCTTTCTACACTCTCTTGTTTTTGCCCAAATGTAATTTTAATGGCAAGTTAAAATTGTACAGCTTAAACATGAAAGCAGAGTGAGTGGATACACAAAAGCACGACACCTTTCATATCAGCATTCTTTGCTGACTACAGCAAGGTGAAATCAAGGTGGAGACATTGCTTAAATGGGATGCATGAAGCTTAAAGTAGAGCTGATGGACTGAATTTTGCTTTAATTTGTACCTAGTGCAGTTCCATTGAAGTCAGCAGGGAGATGGATCAAAGCAGGACTTTACTGCTAAATAATAGGGTGTTCAAAATTGCTCATGCCATTATTTCTGCAACCTTGGTTGTAATCCTCAAGTAAAAATGAGAGTTACTGTATTTAGTGCAAAAATAGTATTTTCTGTGGAAAATTTTTAAGGGTTTGTTTAGAAAAATCATAAAAATAATAAAAAACCCCTGGGCTTTTGACTTGTTCTTTTGTGTTGGTCACGCCACAGGTCCAGAGAAAAAGAAATGGTGAGGAAACGGAGTGGTGAGTCACCTTTCAACAGCATTTTTTAGGAGAGGTGGGTAGAGGGATAGGAATGAGATGGGTCATTTTGTTTGTGTTGACCTACTTTCCATGCTTGGTTCCTGGTACCACTGAGTAATTAAGAGAACTCTATCCAAAGTCATTGTACATAAACGGCTGGTGTGAAGGAGTTGTAGGTGAAACACCCTCCTGCTGGATCTAGCTACGAATTGGGGCAGTGGGTCAGGTGCAATCAAGGGTGTTCCCTATTCTCAGTCTGCTGCAGATCCCACTGGATGCCCCAGCAGCATGCCTAGCATCTTTGCTTGTCTCTCCACCGAGGGGACAGAGTAGGAGAGTGTTTCCCACCTGAGGCTGGTCCCACTGTAAATTCAGGTGGTATACCTGAATGGGAGTCTGAATGGGAGATTTACTGCCTACACAGAGGAGAACCTCCAAACTATTGCACTTTAAGGCCAAGGGCAGCCCTTGAGACTTGTTCTGAAAAATGTGGCAGATGCAAGAAAAAAATCTTCAGTGAAACAGCAGAAATAATAATGATTGCTCAGAATCTTTCCTCCTCACCTATTGATTTGCACAAAGATGATAGGAATTTAATGTCTTTAAGATTTGTGCTTTTCTGCCAGATTTCATTAAAATTGGCCAACCGTTTCGAAAGTTACGGGGCAGGGATTGGAGAAAGACTGACAAATAGTGAAATAATTGTTTTCTGGGGAAAAAAAATAGTAGAAGCCTGGATCGACTATGATATATTGTATATGGAGATAACTAGCTCTGAATCTATTCAGAGACCAGCTACTTTCTGAATAGGAACTGATAGAGGAGTCAGACAGGGGGAAACAATCCCAGATTCACATTGGGGAGTGTGACAAAGTTTTCTATTTAATTTGTTTAACTGGAGGAAAATGGAAAGTCAGGGAAAAGTATTAACAGTATTACCAATGCTAAGCCCAAACATTCAAGCATCCCAATTTTGATCCTACAGTAGGAAGAGATAATTTTTAAAATTTATTCTTATGAACGTGTATGAGAGTAAGAAATCTGAATGCATAGGGCTGTTTAGCTTTTCTTTGCTCTTAACAAGGTTTGAAACCTTTCTGAAATGGAGAAGTGGCATGTTTGCTCCAGCAATGGGATTAGTAAACACACATCTGTGTTCAGTAAAAGAAGATACTGAGGCTGTGAAGGGGGAAAACAACTGGGCAAGAGCCTTTTTTCCTGTTTTACGGGTATGTTGGCCAGCAGGGTAGTGGGTGGCTGAAGCACTGCTGCCGTCACAGGGCTGCTGGATCCAGCAGGCTCGGCTACAGCTCCTTCCCAGAGGAGAGGGCAGGACTGCTATGTCTGCAACCTCTTCTGCAGACATTGCCTCAGGTATCACAAACCTGTCCTTTTTATATTTTACCCCATGGTCTTTGTCGCTGTGTGTTAATAATCATCACCTGACTGGCTTTGTTAATGTCATACAGCTTGTTTTGTAAAAGAAATTCTTAAGAGAGCAGCGTTACACTTCAGTAGATTTATTTTGTAGTTAGAAATGTCTTAAAACTGTCTTCTTTTGCTGTGGGCTCTTTTGCCCAGCTGTATGGCGTGCTTTGCATAAAGGCAGTTCTAATTTTTTTCTCATTATACACTGACTTGAAAGGCATATTCTTCACTTTTATCAGTAAGGTGCTGGGAAAACTTTGAGCAATGGCCCTCTGTCCTGTATGTTGTGCAACTGTGGGTCAGTGCAGGGAAACCTGATCATCCAAAGCAGCTGCTTGTTTGGGGTTCTTCGAAGAGTCTTACAGTTCAAACTTCAAGAAAGGCAGGGTTAGAAAAACATGAAGGGCTTAGGGAATTAAAATACAAACCGAATGCCAGTAGCCTTCTGCTCTCTCTCCTCTGCAGCCTAAACTCTACTTCCTCCTCCCTTGTAAGGACCCTGGAGCAAGCACCCACTCTGTCTTTCACAATTGCAGTAACACCAGTGTTTCCAGCTAGTGCTAGTAGATGCTTTGGTAGAGGGAAGAAAGTGCTTCCTCATGCTGCAGGGGGACTTGGTGGTTTTTGGCTTGCTAAAAACATATGTGCCAGCTTTGGAGGTTGGTAGCTGGGGTGCCTAGCTTGAGAAATGAGAACAACTCTCCTTGGACTTCAGGCTGCTCTGCTGCCCTCAAGTGATGCACGCAGTGGGATGTTTTGCAGTGTTTATCACTGATAACAAAATATTCCAATCCTGCCAAGGCTGCTAGCATCAAAGGAAATTATCTAAAGTAGTGATGATTTCATCCATCTGAATGTTGAGAATAGATGAACGTTTATTTCTTTGACTCTCCCTAAGTCTAAATTCCTTTCACAGGACTGTTTGATTTCTCTTGTGACAAAACAGTTGGAAATTTTCCAGAATTTTGATTGTATCTACTGCTGTCCATTAATGAAAAAAGCACCAGCTTCCAACTCTTCGTTTTCTGAGACAGAATGAGTAATTGCTCACTTTGGACAAGGATACTTTAGGAGTCTTTTCTTGATTTCTAAAGTAAGAAGGAGGGAAACCATGAAGCTGCACACCACTGAGAGTGCTAAAAAGGAAAGATACTTCTCAGGACTGGTGCCTCCAAGTGAATCTGTTAGATTGTCCCACAATCTGTCTATCCATATGAACAGAACAACTCTGTATCCTGCTCTGTGTCTCTCCTGGCAGGACCTTGGAAGGTGGTTTTTTCAACTTTGATTCCTGGGTGATTGTTAATATCAGTTTTATATAAAAACTAATACAAAAATGTTCCTGGCAAGGTTTTGAATTTTTTCTCTACTTCAATTTGTCCTTCTGTACTTGCTTGTTTCAGCCAAATTTGTGATTTACTGCTTGTTGAAAAGAGTCTGAAGAGACAAGATTATAAAAAATATGATGTACACGCACTCCCCATAAACTAAAATCCTATGCAGCATAACAGAACTTTCTTTACAAGCCTGCAGTAAAATACCTCCAGAGAGAAAGGGAGTCAGGAGAAAGATACATGAACTTTCAGAACTCAATAAATGTGGGTAATAGTGAAAGTTTGTGAAACCTACCATTTCTGAAAAACATCTATTGCACTAGATTATGCCTTGACTTTTCCTGCAACAATTCCATTAGTTGTAGTGGTAGAGTACTGCATGTAAGTCAGAGTGGGATTTTACCTTATATATAGCAGAGGAGGCAAGAACAGAGTTGCCATATGCCAAATTTCTCACTTTGCCTGAGGGATGGATTAAAATAATTTATTAGACAAGTAATCCAAACCTCTGGGACAGGTGAAAGTATTTATAGATTCTCCTGGCATGTATATTATAGATTACTTCTCTGATACTAAATGAGTCAGAGTAAATGTGGGGAGAGAGGGGGGAGGCAGGCGGCAGGTTCCCTTATCTATTTCCTCTATAGAGTAATTCTCAAATTCTCTTCCTGTCACAAAATAGCAAAGAAAGTCTGCTGTCTAGGAATTTCAACGAACCAGCCCTCCCTCCCTCCCTCCCTCCTTTCCCTCCCTCCCTCCCTTTTTTCCCTCTCTCTTTTCCTCCTTCATCCTTCCCTCGCTCTCTCCCCACCCCCTTTCTTTGTAAACTTCAGTTTTAGAACTTGCTTCTCACAATTACATTCTGTTGAAACACTGCTCTGTGTACTTGCAATACTTTTTGAGATCACTATTTGCACTAGCATATGAGGAAGCTAGAAAAATGTAAATACTGCATTAAATGAATAGGGATTTTGGATAATTTTAAAATATTGATTTTACGCATTTTTGGATCCTTTTCCTTCTGAACAGAGAAAGGAAACTTAAGTTATGGATTCCAGAATTATTCCATATACTCATCTAGGCTTATTCTTCTATTCTTCAAACCAGCTCCCCACAGATACATTTGTATAAACAGAAGTATGCTAATTAAAATTGCCAAGGAGACATGATCTATTTAAAGTCTCAAAGCACAATTTTACTTCTAACCTTCATATTGTGATAGTGTAAAAGAGCAAAGTTTCTCTTCAAGGTCTAAACATAATGAAGTGAAAATTTTTGTTAAGTTTGTGCTATTTGGCTGCATGCTGCTCTTATCTCCTCTAACATGCACCTGATTTCCTTTTCTATCTTGCCTTTGTTCGTTTGTAAATCTCCAGCGGTCTTTCATGTTTTTTAAAGGGCTGCAAAACTCATTAAAACTTTTCAATTGTTTATTTCCTTGTGCTTTCTTATTTAACCCTCTTTTCACAATTCCTGCAGTTTGACATAAAGTGACATCAAGTAATAAATTTTAAACAGTTCAGGCCTGTCTACTACTGTCTATACTGATGGTGTTTGCAGGTGTGTTTATGGTAAATATTTATTTCTTATGCCATTATATAGGCTTAGTTCTGTTGATTTGTTTTTGTTTTTATTTTCAGTCTAATCTCTTAATTTTCCCACACAAGGACCATATAATTCCATTTCTTCTGGTTCATAACAATGTTTTCCGCTTCTTCTCTAGGATGACAGTTCTTTTATGTTTTTTCTCTTTGTGTCTTCTCCAAGATGCTGTATATGTCAAAATCTTCTCTTGGGGACACCTGTGTAACTCATTAGCTTTGTATATTTGAACCTTTTTCCTTAGGTCTTCAGTAGAAGAAGTTCTCTGGTGTTTATACAAAGGGGCACATTCCCTCCTGTAGCCAGAAAACTTAAATTTATTGTTGAGGAAAGTGTTCCCACATTCTCTGTGACAAGAAACAGGCAGTAATCCCCTGAGCTTGTCCAACCTTCCTCAGCCTCAAATTCATCTTCGCAACAAAGCACTCTGTTTGTGCAGTGGTGTGTGACTTACACATTTTGGCTTGAGTCTCTGAAGAAGACAGAATTCTTAGGTTCTCATCAAAAACACATATAATAGCCAATTTGGGATTTGTGTGCTACTTGCTGCAAAATGGCAATTCTGAGACAAACATCAACAGCTTGTTTAGTGGGTGATAAGTCTGTTGGCTGGAGGGGCAGAAGGAAGCAGCAGAGTAGTTGAATGAAGGGCCAATATGTACTTGTGCAAAATAAATAACTTGCTTGAAAGTCATGAACACAAGTTGGCGGTGGGAAACCTGCAGGTTCAGTATATATGCTTGTGTCTGCAGCACAGAAAAGCTCTTTTCACTTTTGGCATTATTGCAGCAACATTTTTTTCACAATATATTTTCTGACAATTTGTGAACTCCTGATTTTGCTTGACATGTTGTTTTGAATGGATGAGACTAGACTAGACTAGGCTAGAATATTCCACTTGAAAGGGACCTACAACAACCATCTTGTCCAACTGCCTGACTACTTCTGGGCTGAGCGAAAGTTAAAGCATGTTGTTAAGGGCGTTGCCCAAAGGCCATTTAAACACTGACAGGCTGGGGGGCATTGATCACCTATCTGGGCAGCCTGTCCACTGCTTGCCCATCCACTCAGTAAAGAAATGCTTCTTAATGTGCAGTCTGAACCTCCCCTGGCAGAGCTCTGAACCATTCCAACGTGTCCTGTCACTGGATCCCAGGGAGGGGAGGTCGGCACCTCCCTCTCTGCTCCCCCTTCTCAGAAATCTGCAGGGAGCAATGAGGTCACTCCTCAGCCTCCTTTTTTCCAAACTAGACAAGACCAGAATTCTCAGACACTCCTCACAAGATATTTCTTCCAGCCCTTTCATCAACTTTGCTGCCCTCCTCTGCATGCATCTGAGTATCTGAACACCCTTCTTAAATTGTGGGGTCCAGCACAGCATACAGCGCTCCAGGTGAGGCCACACCAGCACTGAGCATAGCAGGACAGTCACCTGTTTTGACCAGCTGGTTGTGCTGTGTTTGATCCACCCCAAGATGGGGTTTGCCCTCTGGGCTGCCAGGGCCACATTGTGCCCTTCCTTCAGGGCTGCTCTCCAGACACTCCTCTCCCCATTTATACTTGTGCCTGGCATTACTACATCCCAAGTGTAGAGTCCAGCATTTCAGCTTGTTAAATTTCATGCCATTAATCATAGCCCAGTGCTCCAATTTGTCTAGATCCCTCTGCAAGGCATCTTCTATGTCAAAAGAATCAACAGCACCTCTCGGTTTGGCATCGTCAGCAAACTTGCTAATGGTGCATTGAACTTCTGCATCCAGATCATTGATATTGATACTGGCCCTATAACTGAAGCCTGAGGCAACCCCACTAGAGACCAGTCACCAGCCAGGTGTAACTCTATTCACTGAAAACCTTTGAACTCTGACCTTCAGCCAGTTCTCCATCCAGCACAACATGAACCTGCTCATCCGACTGTTGGACAATTTGTTCAGAAGTATACTGTGAGGGACAATATTAAAAGCCTTACTAAAATCCAGGAAAACTACATTCACTGCCTCCCCTTCATCACTAGACAGGTGACCTTATTGTAGGAGGGTAACAAATCAGTTAAACAGGACTTTGCCTTTGTGAGCCCCTGCTGATTGTGCTTGATGACTACATTAATATTTAAATGTCTTTAAATAGTACCTAATATGATCTTCCCCATAATTTATCCAGGAACTGAGCTTGGACTCCCAGGTCTGTAGTTCCTTGGGTCTTCCCTCACCCCCTTCCTGTATATTGGAATACTGCTGGCTAGCTTGCAGCCAGCAGGGACCTCCCCAAATTACCAAGACTTTTGGAAGATGATGGAGAGGGATCCTGCCATACATGTGAAGCTTATAGCATTGCAAACCTAGTGCATTTCCCTTTGGATTTGAGGTCTGTATTTTAGTGTCACTGATATGAACCCAAACTAGTTTACCTTATATGCAGCCTGAAAACATTTTTTTTCTGAAAGAATTTGTGAGTAACCTCTACTTCAGTACACTCCTGATTGAGGTCTGGATCAAATCTGATGCTCTTGGTCCAGATTATTGGACACCAGCCACAACTTTTTGATTGTGTAGTTCCATGGTGTTCTCAGTTTGGCATCAAAGCTGACTTAAGAACTTTGAGCAGTTCCTACCAAGTGAGATTGCTCATTCCTACCTCTGCATCCCTGTTTTACCTGCCATCACATAACTACTAGTGGCTCTTTGGTATAGGCCAAATCACTGAATTCATCCAGGTTAAAAAAGTTACCCCTCTCTGCAGAAAAGAAGCCTGGATTAGTTTATTGAATCAGTTTAGAGTAGGGATCTGTACCAAGCATGTCTGTGTTGTGCTGCAGTCACCAGGCTAGGGACATAAGACTGAGTTGTGGGAGAAAGGGACGGACTCCTTAGGACGGTTGGGAGTTTGGCATAGTTCCTGCAATGTGGTTTAATGCAGAGGTTGGTGCTGATGACAAGGTACGAGTCCACACAAGGTCTTTTGGGACCATACAACAATAATCTTTTTCCAGATGTACCCTAACATTCTTTGTGTGGTTTGGCTGTGTTCTTTGAGCCAAGCAAACTGGCTAGTGTCCAGTGGCCTCTTGCAATTACTACTGAACACACCAGGCTGGAAAAATATGACATTTTGCTTTCATTTCAAGCATGACTGAAAAGTACACTTCCAAAATCTAGGGGGGGGAATAAATTAAAATGTATATTTTAGGTTTTATATTTTTGCATATCTCTAGTAGTGTGTGCAATGCATGTGTTGTAATAGATGGTTGTGTTTCAGAAAGAAAACAAAGCAAGTATTTCCTTGAATATTTATTCTCTCTTGTCATTATGGAAAGGAATTATCAGCATAATATAATGATACTTGGTCTCCCTGGTAAAGTAAGAGGAACTGTTCTGATATAGTTTGATTTTGTCTAGATTTATCCAGAAGTGATTTGCTTTGGTATTTAAGAGCTCTGGTTTGAAGCTTCTTCTGTGGTTGAGGCTTTTTTAAGGTTTCCATTCTATGTGGATCCTCTGATAGCTCATGAGAGGTGACAAGCTGCAGTCCCTGTTAGAGTACAAAGTGGGGGTCTTCCTCTCCTCCCTCTTGCCCACTATTCATTAGGAAATCCAGTGCAGTCCAGACCTTGCATCTTCTAGTGGCTGTGGCTATGCCAGGAGTGTTTGCAGGTCTCTTTCTGGTGTGGTGAGGAACCTTCACACTTGTATAAGACAGAGCAGCGACATGCCCCTGACTGCAAACCAAGGCTGCCTCCTGTCTGCACCAGCCACCTCGTATGGAGCCCTCCTGCTGCTGTGGGATGCCACTGATCAGATGATCCACTACACTTGACCAACTCATAGATTTTAAAATGGACATGAGCTGGCAATGTGTGCTTGCAGCCCCGAAAGCCAACCATATCCTGGGCTGCATCAAAAGCAGCAGATAGAGGGAGGTGATTCTGGCCCTCTACTCTGCTCTTATGAGATCACACCTGGAGTCCTGCATCTCGCTCTGTGGTCCCCAGTACCAGAAAGATGTGGCCCTGTTGGAGAGGTACAGAGAAGGGCAGTGAAAATGGTCGGGGGGCTGAAGCACTTCTCCTATGCAGACAGGCTGAGAGGTTTAGCTTGGAGAAGAAAAAGCTCTGGGAAGACTGTGTAACAGCCCTTCAATACATAAATGGGGCTTGTAAGAAAGACAAAGAAAGGCTTTTTACGAAGACCTGTAGTGACAAGACAAAGGGAAACGGTTTTAAACTGAGAGTAGGTTTGGATTGGACATAAGTAGGAAATTCTTTACTGTGAGGGTGGTGAGACACTGGAACAGGTCATGGATATTCTATCCCTGCATGTGTTCAAGGCCAGGTTGGACAGGGCTTTAAGCTACCTGATCTAGTGAACGATGTCTCTGCCCATGGCAGGGGGCTTGAACTACATGATCTTCAAAGGCCTGTTCCATCCCAAACCATTCTATGGTTCTATGACAATATGAGTCTATGACTCTATGATAATAGAAGCTTAACAGCTGAAGCTGATGAGACCAGAGATCTATTGGCTGAATACTTTTCTTGTTCTGTCAGCTGCTTTCTTATGCAGATAAAGTAAACAGCTTTGGGCGTGGGGGTGTTTTGAGTCCACGGCTTGATTTGGCTGGCAAGGCAAACTGAGAGCAAGGGCGGGATGCGGCTCAGCCGAAGTCGGCATCAGAATTCCGGTAATTTCGGCAGAGCCTGGATTTCTCTGCAAGTCCCCGGTGCTGCCCTGGGTTCGGCCAGGAGGTGGCAATCTCTGCTTTCCGTCCGAACTTTGGGAAAGTTGTTCCCTCCCAGCACCAACTCTCTCTGTTCTGCTCCGCGTGTTCTGGCTGGCGGCGGGGCGAGATCTCATTCCAAATCTCTCTTAACATTTAAACGCTTACTTAGTCATCAAAGTATTTTTAAAAACAGAACTTAGAAAACCTATCGCTTTGTAAGTCATAGTTGTTCCTTTCCTATTCCTAGCTCTCAATTACAGACAGAAACACTCCCACAACTCAAAACTCAGCTGTATAAATTGTGTGTATCATATCTTTTATTGTGAACCATAGACATTAATTAATATGCTAGGACTCAGACCTCATAAACTTGCATATTCAAACATCCAGACTTAATGTCACTTATTAATATTTTAAATTAATCTTGTAAACAGGAGATACAATGAGGAAAAAAATGCAGCTAATTTTCGTGCTGTTGTTAAGTGCTTGCCTCACTTATTAGGTCCAAGCAATCTAATGTTCTTTCCTTGTGGAACAATTGGCCAGTAACATACCCAAGGTCAGCAAGTCCTTGAGCTCTCTGCTGTGTAAGTGCAGTGTTGCAAAGCAGCTCTAAGGTTCTTTCATTATTGACATCCCTTCTCCCTGCCCCATTCTGAGACCTCTTTTGCATACCAAAATGTATAGCAGTGCATGGTTTCATATGAAAATTAATGAATACTTATTTATTTATTTATTTATTTAATTTATTTTGGCCAGAGCTTTGTGGGAAATTCGAATTTCTCCTTGAAACTGGGAGAGACATGTAAGTCTTTTCACAATGGGCATTTTGATCTTAGTCTTTCTGTCTGAGGCACATAAGCAAGCTAAAATGCCATGATTGCTTGTGTATTGGCAGTGTAAAAAAAATAAGTTTTTCACTGTTTAATTGCCATAAACTCTGGACTATTAATACCATCATCTCTGGACTATTAATATCTAGAATCTGCTATTTAACTACAGTCTGTATTGTGGCAGCTTGAGAAAATTTGATGAGGATTGTTAGGAAATTAAGTTACAGTTAAGTTAAACAATTCCACTAAGGGCATGCAGTCCACCAGAACAAATAAACCTGCACAGATTCATTCTCTCTGGTGGTCAAATGCAAAGTCTGAAACATTATTTTTGTTCAGTTAATAAAGTAGAATGAGGGTTTTGTGGGGTTTGTGTAGTTACAGCAGCAGATAAAGAAAAACGTGCAGGTCATTACATTTTCTTGTGTAACTTCTCAGAGGGAGTTGCTGTTTTTCAGAACCTCATCTGCTCTGTTTAGGACCTGGGTGTATCTCTATGCTGCATGTGACAGTGCCCGAGCATCTACTGGCAGCTTGGGAAGTGCCTGCTTTCACTGCAGGCAGGCAGCTGGAGGTTTCATGCAGGAGCAGAGTCACTCAGGTTTAGAGAGAAAAAAAGAGTATGCTGTTAGCCGTTGGCAGCCTGCAAATGCACAGGGTATTGTGTTGTCCTTGAGTCCTCATAGCTGTGCTGGGAGCTGCCTTGCAATTTCGGTATTGTTCCTTAGGTAGTTGTTTCAGGTGCTTGGATGTCATGGTGATGACTTCTGTCAAGACAGATAAGTAGGAACCGTTGCTGACTTAAAACCAGTGGGATATTCAGGCTTGGAATAACTGCTGTTCTGAGGCAACACTTGAACAACAGATGTTTTAAATACACATTTTGGCTGGAAAGGTTCTGCAGTCTCGTCCTCAGAGGTTTTCAAGACCCAAGTAACTAAGTCCCTGAGCAAGCCCCTCTGATCTCACAGCTGACCCAGTTTTGATAAGGTTGGCCTGGAGCCCGCTGGAGGTTCCTTCCAGCCTGAGTCATTGTGGTTGTCCACACAGACCTCTGCAATGCCTCAAGCCTTGAACCTGACCAAGCCCTGTTGTGCCTCTACGAGTCCTGGCTCTAAGAGTTACACCTCTGCAAGTACTGTTCATTTCCAAGCTATGCTTCAAATGACACTTAACCTTCAGTAGTTCTGGGAGCTGCTACCTCATATTACTCCTGGAGAAACCATGGTAAAGGTGACCCTGGCTGAAGCCTCAGGGAGGCCACCATGAGGGCTGAGGTCAGGATTTGGTAATGCAGCTGGAAAAGGAACAGTTTTCCCTCCCCAAATTCCTTTCCTATTTTGAACTAGGTTGAAACCAGGACATATCAAAGAAAAGACAAAGACAGACCTTTTTTTCCGAGCCAAGAATAATCAATAACTAATTGGGAAGTGCACTGACAGAACATACAAGAGACAAGGTTACCAGCTCTGGGCCAATGAGACACACCATGGATTTTTTGACCTTTATATTTTGCCTAGTCTTTTTGTAGTGGTTAGTAGAAGCATTTACAGCTTTCACAAACTTGTTTGGCTTTCTCTCCACACCCCCCACCCAAATATATAGCTAGTCCTATTAAATTTTTCCCTTGTTAATTTGGCTTTTTATTAGAACATACCTTTTGTTAAATTCTGTAACCTCATCTAGCTGGGAAACACCAGCTCCTAATCATGAGCTGAAAGCATTAGACAACATAGTCTCTTCCTTTTGGGAATGGAATTGTTTGAACTGAATGGCTGATGTAGATGGAAATTACAGTTCACATGAACTAGCAACTCAATGAATGAAATCCAGACTTCAGAGTCTAACAGAGTTTGCATTCAGTTGAATTAACAATCCTTAAACTTAAATCTTTCTCTATTTGTAGTTTGCTCACGGACATTTAATGCTGTAATCATTTCCTCTGAGAGTAAAAAGACAAAACACCCCTTTTCTTATTGGAGCAATGCACCTGTAATGCGAAGCAGAACAACTCAAAAAAACCGGCCCTTGACTTTTACAACATTTTTTTTCTTCTTAATTTTGTATTTTTCTTTTGAATGTACTCCTTGGTTCAAGAAAATTAGTTCCAAAAATTAATAATAATAATAATAATCATCATCATCATCATCATCCAGGTATCATTTTTCCCAGCAATTTGTTCCTGCACATATTCTGTCTAAGCAGTAGATCAGATTCAACATCTAAGTAACTGCAGTGTTTCACTTTTGAGGCAATGTCAGGCTCCACAAAGATGCTTCAGGATATTGTGAGCTCCAATTAAAAGTGCAACAAATGGCCACAGATTTTTCTTTTATATTGGGACCTAGGAAAGACAAAATGGGATATAATAAAACAGGCTTACAAAGAATGGATTCTGCTGGAATTTTCTCATGTCACTCCTTGGTAAGATCAAACTTTTAGTATGGTCCCGAAGTGAACGCTGCTGGAATAGAGGCTAGAAGAGGGAACTGGAAAGTAGTAAACATGGCAACAGTCGTCAGTGCTGGCAAAGGAAGTATCAGAGAAAGAATCAAATATGGTTCATGTAGCTTTTTCCTATTTTATACCTTCATTAATACTTTATTTGAGACATGCTGGTTGGCTGGAGCTGGGCCACACTGTTCATACAGAAAAAGGCTAAGATGTAATATGGAAATGAGAACTGGAATAAAAGGAGAGAGATGACATTAATTAGTTCAAAATGAAATATTATTTAATTCTTCTGTACCCAAAGCAGTTCTGTGAGGAAATACTTGAGGGAGATAAAGATCTAGGCATACTACCTGAATGGATTACAAATCCAGTTTTCAAATATGATTGATCTGTGAAAAAACCACATGTTGTGTATCAAAAGAGGTGCTTCTAGGCTAGACAGTGAATCCTTCAGAAGAATTGAATCCTGGAAAGAGTATGATTGTTCTCTATAGCTATGTGGTCATAATAGTTCTGTGACTGGTTCAAAACACTGTTCTAGTTTCCCTTTAGAAATCATGTCACTGAGACCTTAAGCCCCATGTTTTTTGCAGAAAGCGTAATGGAGCCAGTTGCCCGTGAAAAGGGGACAGATTTGTTCCGTGACTTACTAACTATTCTTTTTTTGGAGCATATTCAGGAAACTTTGCAAGATGAGCCTTGCAGAGAGTTTCATGAAAATTTCTGTCCCACAGGAGAAGAGCAGCTTGGCTAAGCATGAGGTTCATTAACTTTTGGGTGACCTTTTCACAGTAGATACATGGCTGTTGCAGAAGCAGGTAATGAAATGCTGATAATTTTGCAGAAAACATTCCATAAATGTGGCTAGAAGCAGCAATGTGAAAACCGAAGAAATAGGTTTCCTGCTTCTAACTTGGCATTAAAAAAGAAGCTGAATCCAAAGACAAATCAAATTGTGTAAGATTATGAATATGATTTAAAGAGAACTAGTGTTGTTGGAGGTTTTGTTTTGTTCTTAGCATGGAGACACAGTATTTTCACTAAATGGATGAATAATAAACGGATTAACCTGTCAGGGAGAAAAATGACATAAGATTCTCAAATTCTGCAGCTATTTTGGGGAAGTTCACAAATGTGTGAGTGGAGATTAGACTGTTTTTCTTTTAACTCTTTCTTTCCTCTCCAGAAAATGCCCTGTAACTGCAAGCGGAAAGGATAAGGCATGTGCCTGCAGAAGGTTGGGGATTACTGTCAAATGAGTCCAAAAGAATCATTAAAATACACCAAATCTGCTGCAAAGTGAATTTTTTAATGCCACTGTTTTTAAGCAGAGAGTTTATTACAATCTGAAGAAGTGAGACCTATTTTTTTGTTTGCAATGGGATTGGGAAAGGGTTGAGAAATTCCTGTCTGACTCATGAACATTTTTGTATACAACTTCTTGGGAATTCAAGCAAAGAAATACATGTCATCCGCTCGTATTATAGCAGGAAGTTTTGAAGAGCTTTCCTGTATCAGTGAAATTCCACTAAAGGAACCATAAGTACATGTGAAGACACTGTGGGTTTTGTGTTGTTCTGTAGAGTTCAGAGGTCTGCTCTGACACTCAGTGGACAGATACAAAGGTCCTTGGGGAATAGATCTTTCTTTGTAAATTTCACAGAATTATTGTAATAGAAGCTTAGTGTTTCCACTACTGTAAAATGAAATGCCTGTAGCCTGATCATAATCAGTCAAATTACTATAATAAAAATATTGATATTTCTACTTTTAAAAGTTAGTCTAAAATATATAAGTGATATCTCAGTTCTAAAAGATGTAACCAATTATCAGAGATGGGACTGAACCCACTCTGACCTCTCAGGAGAACTGGGCTGAAGCTCTGTGGATCAGCCTCCTCAACAGATGTTTTCAACCATGAAGACAAAGCTTTTAAGATGGGAGGGAGAGGAAAGGGGATTATGGAAATCCCAGTGAGCTCTCCTAGCTTTCACATTAGTTATTTGCTTTACTTTTCCAGGATGTTTCTGTGGGGAAAATGGCTAAGAAGCATTGCAGGAGTCATCTTTTGTGACCAGAGCATTATCTGTTACTTGAATTAGTTTTAGAATAAGTTATATAGGGATAATTGGCCTTTTGTAACATTTTCCCTGGCTTGCTGATCTCTTAGGAACATTTTAGGTTGAATTGGTTGCAAAGATTTAGTAGCCTTAAAAGGAGTAGCTTGAAGCTTCCACTGTTTCCTTCACAAGAGTTTTTTTTTGTTATATTGAAGACTCGTAAAATTTATAACCTCCTAATTCAGAGTTCTAAATTGCCATCTCAGAATATTGAAAACAAACTGAACCACATCCATTCCCTGTGTAAATGCACTCAGCCACAATTTAAGTGACTTGAATTTTTTTGGTGCAGTACAGCAAAGGCAAGTCTATATAGATAAATTCAATAAACCTGAGCCTCTCTGCCCTCACAAGTGGGATATATGGCAATGTTAGTATCTTGGCCATTGGTTGAAGTGCTTTAAACTTTGCTGAGATGCTGTGTAGATCAGAGCTAGTTCATGTTCACACAATTTAAAGCTTTGCCAGTGAATTTTAGGGACTGGAAGAAACACTGGCCAAGTATTTATGTTAGGTTGTGTTTGTACCACATGTTAAATCTCAGTTTGGGCTCTGAACTTTGGTCCGGCAACAGTGTTGAACCACTGTTATTATGTCCTGAGATACGTGTCTCACCTGAGAGGGAACAGATATCTACAGTGTACATGATGAAAATGTAGCCTTTAATATGCTAGAAAACTAGCTCTATAGTGGTTGTTGATGAATGTTTATAGATCTGAAACTTACTGTTTGCATTTGTTTCTTTTTCCTTCTTTACAACAACAACAACAAAAAATTACAGCCAAGGAGAATATTTAATGAAACGAAGCTGAATTCTGACTGTATTGAGTCATTCACCAGATTAGACTTCAGGGCAAGAACATTGTCTCTAGTGCAATAATATGTAGGTGTTCAACTTTTTTCTATTGCTTTGGTTGTTTTATAAAAATAATTCCTAGTTACAACCACAATGAGATTCTTTAGGAATACCCTTGCTAAATGTCTTCCTTTAAAGTTAATAAAAAGATTTACAGGGAGAAGTTAATATGATGAGTGTTATAAGTGTATTTTGCAAATGCTTTGTGATGACATATCAAATGTCATTTGTGCATGGTGACAGGTACTTCTCTTTCACTTTTAGAAGACACCGGGAGATGGTCACAGCCTCCTTAATGTGCTAGAGCAGGGAAGTGGAATTGAACTGAAAGTTCAATGAGTGAATGGAGAATACAAACGCATCAAATACCGTGTTGTCGTGATGGACAGGAGATGGAGAAGACAGAATAAAGCAGTATGTGACTGTAAAAAATATAAATCCTACTTGGAAAAGGATTGTGGAGCTCTGCCATGTGTAAAGGGGTGTGTGTGTGGCTTTTACAGTATTTGATTTATAGCAAAGAATGGAACAAATTTGCTTTTTGTCATCCTTTACTTGTGTTAGGAACTGAGAAAATTAAGTT
This sequence comes from Xenops minutus, assembly GCA_035221455.1. NCBI lineage: Eukaryota > Metazoa > Chordata > Aves > Passeriformes > Furnariidae > Xenops > Xenops minutus. Next base: position 59,779,195 of record JAWWEE010000122.1, on the reverse strand, counting down.
CATTTTCCATTTTGAAGTTACCTCTTCACAGATGAGAATTCATCCTATGGCTCCCTCTTTGTTTCTGTTGCCCTCTGATTCTTGTGCTCCAGATTGCAGCCCAGTTGCCTGGCTGAAACTAGAATTAGTCTTCTAACCACAAATAATGTCAGAGAGAATGAGGTTTCACAGTGTAGTAAACTTACACAGGCAGTGCCAGATGGCTTTTACAGTCCAGTTTGGCCCATGAGTGTTTGCTCGTGTGAGTGCATGTGTGTATTAAAAAAAAAACAAAAACAAAATCTAGTAGCTGCTGGTAACTGGACCATCTGGTAGCTGTTCCATCCAGTATAATGTAATTTACTTTTTTGCTTTTCAAGCAGGTCTGTTTTTAAATGGCTTATTTTAATCACCAGAAACCACATATGTGCCAGTCAGTCGTCTAGTAGTTCCCAGCACTCTTTCCTCTATGCAGCCTCCTTCTGTCAGCTGGGGTTTTCCCCAAGATGCCACTCACACTGATATCAACTTTGTCTTTTCCCCTAGGCATCTTGCAGTTTTGCATATGCAGTGCATTTTTTTTCCAGCAGAAAGCAGTTTCTGTCTCTATCATTTCCTCTTTGTAAGGACAAAGTCTATTCTTCCTAAGACTCATATTTTTAAGAAGCCATTGTTTGGTTTCGTTCTCTCTTAGGATGGGATCTGATCTCACCTAACTTCAATGAATGCTTAAAAAAATTAAACAATGAAACCCAAATTTCCCATAGCCTTCCCCCTGTGTAGCTGAACTGGTTACAGAGCTTTGCAAGTCCCCAAAGCAGGTGCATGGAAAATCATACCTAACTGCCTTTATCAGTGGGGAAAAACATTTCAGTGAGCAGACCAGGAGGAAGGCATAAATGGCTGTTGGCTAAATAGCTTGTCCCATATCACCCCTGAGCAAGCTGAGCACCTGAGCCTTCAGTAGGTGCAATTTTTTAACTACTTATGCCCTTACCTAATGGATTGAACAGGATCTAATGGATTGACCAGGATTCAGGGTCGTGAAGGCAACAGCTAAACTCGGTGTGCTTTCCTGTTAATCAAACTATTTTCTTTCGCTTTTTCACATGTCATATGTGCATTTAATGTCCATGAGATAGTGTTACGACCGATTTCCTTCTGGTGGAAAAAGCTTCCAAAATGGGGATTCTGCTGTGAATACTTATATTTGTCTTTCCCAAATACATGTAGGGTAAAAGAGTCTGAAATTAGCTACCTGCTGTATGTGCTGTATGCCTTAGCTCTCTCTTGTCTTTTAAAAGCATGGCAGATTTTGCTTACCCTTGAAAAAATGTACAGCTGTAAGAAATATTTTTAATGTGGCATGGCGTAATCCATATTTTCTTTTTCTTTTCCATCTGACTGTAATTTTTATTAGTGAAGTACTGTGAAGGGCTTGTAAATAGGGCTGTATCTTTGGTTCATTCTCACCCTGCAGCATCCCTGCAGTCACGGCACTGGGCTGTGTGATGCAGAGGTTGTAATGCACAGTGTTGCTCCTAAGATTTAACAACTCTGCACTACTAGCTCACCCACAGGCATGTATGAACTATATCTGCCACCCCAGTATATCTCAAATGCAAAGTGATTTCTAAAAGTGAGCAGGAGGAATGGTGGGTTGCATAGAAAACCAAGAAAATAGAATCCTTCATTTTTAGACTCTCTCTGTAGGATAGCAGGTAATAATCTGAATTTGGTAATCTGCCAATATTTTCTCTGTTCTAATTCATGTAGTTTCATTTTAATATGTTAAATGAATTCTTTAGCTTAGTCAAGGAGTGAAGCTGTGTGCCATTTTGACATTTGTTCACGTGAAATGCATTTCATAATGCACATTTTTAATTTGTGCTTCCTCTGAAAAGCTAGCATGACTGTGTGTATTCTGGCATTGCAAGTAAAACTGAAATACATGGTTGCAGTTCCATGTTTTATTCTAAACTGTATAATATTGTATGTTTTCATGTGAAGACAAAGTTCATGTTGAATGAATGCATGATTAGATAATTATAACTTGAATAACATATCCTAGGAAGGAGCTGTTTGAAGTCAGTGCAATGAAGAGGATTCTCAGCAACAATCTTCACTGTCATTAGAGAACCATGGCATTACTATGAAATAGAAATGCCTTGTTTTCTTACTACTCACAGAATTGTCTAAGACAGTCAACCGTGATGAAGAAATTGGATTGGCAATGTATTGTATCTGTCATATTGTGCCAGTATTGAGGCTGAAAATTGTAGCTGATTGATTTACAGACAGGATTCATATTTACCCTCATTTATGAAATATAGTATATCAGTAACTCCAAGAAAAATACACATGGTCTGGTGCATTTACTGGCATCTGTAAGAAAGCTATGTGCACAGGCCCATTGTTTTGTACAGGTGTGAGCTCTTGGCTAGCAACCACCTAAGTATATCCCTTTCATCAGAAGTTAGTTCCAGTTCTAGAAGACAAAGCCAGTGGTGTGAGAAGCCACCAGTTAAAAAATGTGTTTCTGTAATTTTAATAACATACCACAAACTACCAAATGTGAGTGGCCTTAATGTATTGTCAATAACAGTTTCAACAGAAGAAACCAAACCTTTAACATCCACTTGAGTGAGGAGAACTTAAAGTTCACTGTCTGTTTTTGCAAAACATGCAGAAAAAAAAGCAGTCAACTACAGATCTTAAATACATTCTTACAGAAACTTACAGCTCTCAAATGAAATGAAAGCTCTCAAAGTAATAATCACATCAATACTTGTTCATAAAATACAAGTTTTTCTAGAACTCAGAGAAGAAAACAGTATTTGGCTGATATATATGTGGTTCCTTGCTGCTGCTTGTTTCATTTGCATACAAGAACCCCAGAATAAATGCAGCACTGTGTAGCAGGATATTATCACTGAGAAATATATAGGAAGTATTATATGCCAAAGAAGGATAAAAAAACTGTATATGTGTCAGTTCTCCTTAAGCAGCAGAGTGCGAGCATGTATTGTGCACAGAATTTAACAGCATGAGTTCTGAGGACTATATCTGGGACCTGTCAGTGTTATCCACAACAGTCTTTAACTCAGAGTCCCTGAAGGATAAATACTTTTTTTTTTCTTTTCTTTCCTTTTTTTTTTTTTTTTTTTTTTTTCTTATTATATTTGCAACCACTAGACAAGAGGCTGGACAATAGTTAACTGAGTGGCAGTCAAATACATGGATTTCAAACAAGTTCTTGAACAGCAGTATAGTGGTATAGAATGTTTTGCCCCATTTGCAGCTCTCCTGAGGATCCTAGCTCCACCTCAGAAACATCAACCCTTTCCTCATGACTGTATTTTCCTGCAGGCAGTGACAATACACTAAACTTGCATGGAAAAGGTTGGCATTCGGACCGTTGCAGCAAGTTGCAAAAAACAGCAACATGAACCCACACAACTCATATCTTTTCCCCAAATTAACCTGCAGAACTCCAGAGAAAATTCAATACTTTGGAAGTCATGCTTCAGACCTCTGATGGCGGGGGTTCAGTTTACATAAAGTGTTAGCAAAAGCTGTGTGATAAAGACCGTGCATAAGGTTTCTATGTCTCCAGCAGAGACATAGGGTAATGGTATCTCCAGCAGATAAGGGTTATGTTTGACTGTGTTGGGAATAGAGGTTTCTTGACTGTCTAAGATTAGACCAAACATCCACAGGAGATGAGGATAATCCCAGACCTACTATCTTCCTTCTGAAGAGCAAGTCTTTGTTCTTGTCTAAGCAGCATGATTAAATGTAGAGACGATGTATAAACTCCTACCAGAACTGAACACTGAACACAAACACATGTATGTGTATCTGGTATTTCAGGGGATGTGTGACTACCATCTGTCATATCACCCAGGACACTTCTGGTTGGACCTTGTTTAGAACAACTGGAGCAATACTGGCCCAACCCAGCTGGAAGCAAGACTAGAGGGACTTATCAAAGAACACTGTCAGAAATCAAAAGGGTAAGAGAAATCCCTAAGAAAGAGAGACTTTAAGGAATTTTCTGTACTTAAAAATAAGAAAATACGTAAAGAGTATAATGCATGGTCTAGAAAAGAATACAGAGGAAGTGAGGCAGAAAACTCACCTCCTATCCCTAGTGATTCCCTAGTGAGTTCTTGTTAGTTTTCCCGCAACAGACCAAGCATTTTGAAAAATTCATATTGAATGTAATAAGGACAGGTCCAACAGAAGGCTCAGAAATACCGGTATGACGGGGGTATACAAGGCATAAGTGATGGAAGGTTAATAAAGACCTCAGTGGAAGTGACACCTGAAACTGCCTATTTCAGTAATGACACTTGGTACTGGAATTTTTTTATTTTGAAAGCAGCTAATCCCCATGCTGCAGATGTCCTTTAGCATGGCAGTGTGTTGCTGGTAGCACTATCCCTGCTTTGTCCTGCAGCCGTAGCAGATTCCTTATCTTTCATCTCAGACCTCTTACCCCTCAGACACTAAATGCAGAATCCTGTTTTCCCACTGGGCTTACATGTTTCCTACATGTTTCCAGACTTGGCTTTCCTCTTCAAAGTCTCCCCAACATGTCTCTCTGCTGTTGTGCTCTTCCCAGTCTGGCTCCCACTCTGTAGCCCCAGGGCTTCTGCTTTCCCTCACCCAAGCTCTACAATATCCCCTTGGTGCCCATTCCCTCTGTCTCTAAGGTGGAGCCTCGCTGCTTTCCCTGTGCTCCCTCCTCAAGGTGTGCATCTCTGTAGATCATACAGAAACCCGGGGCACTGCTTGTGCCAGTAAATACATGGGAAAAACAATAAACTGCTGAAGGAGGAGGTAGAATTTAGCACACATCACCTGCTCCCCAGAGCTACTTCCAGGCAGGCTCTTGGCACACCTCCAGGATAGCAGTGATTTTAAATTATTTTGTATTTCCAGTCAGGTTTCCATCATAACACAGATGGCTAACCTGTTGTTAGCCTTCTCACAGAAGAGCTTTCATTTTCAGATGATAAAAAATGCTGGAACAATTTATGATATTTCCATAGTGAGGTATCATTCTGTTCCATGTCCTAAGGCAGTTTGAAAGAGGCAGACTACCAGTTATCTTCTGGGAAAATCCTGAAGATATTGGTTCATGGGTTTGTGTAACTATTTTATATAGTCTTCTGAGATTTTTTCCTTGCTGAATCCCTCCTTGCAGCTTCATGAGGACCGTGCTTTGCCTAGTTTCTTCTTTCTGTAGTTTTTCCATCAAGATAAAGAAACAAAAAGGAAAAATCTAGCCCTAAAGAAATGTGAAAGGAAGCTTCCTTTATTCCTTTGTGTATAAACAATACCATGCTTTAAAAATGTCTTAGTTTGAATTATGCAAGAAAGGGTTGATCTACCCCAGCAGTCACATCCCTATTTCATCCATTCTTTGGATGGTTACAAGGGGAGCTGAAATCAAGCATTTCTTCCAGTGAATTACGAAGAATGTCGGTTCTGAGCCAGAAAGCTATAAAAATGGGCAAAATGATATAAAAATCTATTAGAGGTAGCAAGACATAATGATGATAATATCCTTAATGTACTGTTTCTGCCACTTCATTCTGCATTAGGGACTATTGTTGAGAATGATCTGCTTCACCAGGTTCCTGTCTGACCTGCTTCTTGCCTGGCTGCAAAGACTTCCTCAGCTCACTGTACTGTTCATTGACCGGACATGGTAAATCAGAACTGCTCCAGTGAAGCCACAGCAGCATATAGTGTGGGTAGATGCTACAAAACTATATTTTTTCATACAGCATCTGCCAGACAAATGTCTGAAGAGATGAACTGATAGTGAGGCCAGTCCAGGTGCTGGCCTACAGGGCTCAGTTCTGGTTGCATCCCCAGAAGAAAAAATGTTATCTAAAAGCTGTAATGGCAGTGGATGCACCTATTTATTTTCTTTTCATAACCATCTGCCTTGCTATCTAATTGTTTCACAGTCAGTATTTTCTAAGGGGCTCAGCTCCATAGAAGCTGGGCTTCTCTTTCTCTCCTGGGCAAGGCTGTAACTGTATGTGCCATGCAGCATGCACACAAAGATTATGGCTAATAAGAGAAGTTTTACACCTGTTGATCCATTGAGCACTGGATCCAGGTATGCATGCAGAATGTTCAGTGCACCAAAGATAGTGGAAATTAGCAACAAAGCTGAAAAGTGTTGAGCTTTCTATGCAGACACTGTAGAGTCAATCCGTGCAGCAGAAATTTGCATTTGTCCAGAATTTCCACAAAGCTGCAACTACCATTACTGACTGAATTTGCTAGGCACTTTGTGAAAACTATTCTTTTTTCTATTTATTAATGGTCAGACATCTCTGGAGGAGACCATACAGCCTAAAGGTGTCACCAGCCCCTAAATATCCAAGGAAAGGGCAGAAATAAGGAACAGTCTCCCACTGCTGGCCAGTTTTCCTCAAAAGGCAGACTTTAGAAGTAACTGCAAAACAAACCTTAAAGTTTGGTCATTCTCTTGGCTACTCTGGTATGAAGCTCCTGTGGGTTCTGTTAGGTAAAAGACTGCCAAAACCAGTGCTTTTGGTGGTACAGACAAGGAGGTTATCTGAGATCAAGAGGTCAGTGACAGCACGGTACTCATGAAATAGGCTAGATGAGGGAGCTGCGCAAGTACTTCAGCTCTCTAAGGGGCCATGAAGGTCCTAAATTGCCTTACTAAGATAAATTGGGTTTACAGAAAGTTCCAGGAGAATGTTTTATTATTTGCTCAGAATAGTTGTTTTTCAGCCTGTATTTCAAGGTTTGTTGTATGTCAGACATTCATTAATTTTATTTTATATGCTTATAAAATAAAGCACATTAGTTAAGTTCTGTTTTGCAACAGTGTAGCTATTCCAGTATGTTTTGTAGCATTTTCTTTAGCAAGTGTTTCTAAGTGAAAATAATGTTTTTTGGTGGTGCACATCTCCTCCTCATCTGCTCTGGGTTATGCAGGTAGCTTCATGCCTAAACTCATAAATCCTGCAGAAACTTGACACTATTCAAAAGAAACCTGTGACAACCTGAGAATAAGTGCACTTGGCTAAAAGAATAGTCTTCATCTAGTCCTCTAAGATGCTTAGTAAAGAATATAATATGCAAAATACCATTCTTTTTGTGCAGGCTCCCCAAAACATTAGGGCAGTATAGTGTTACAATTAATTGTGGCAAACAAAGTGCTACTAAAGGTATCTGAACACTGTAATTATGTTGGTATTTATCTGAAGGCATCATATGTTTACATCTAATTCTGACAGATTTTCATGTCATAGTTCTGAAAAGTAGCATCAGTTAAGTCCTTATTTTTAGAAGAGATTAAAACAGAATTGGAAAGAAGCTTCTTTTCATCTCTGATTTGGCCAATTCTAGTTGAAAAAAAGGAGACAAGGTTGACAAAATATGGCCAGCTTTCTTATTTATGTAAAGCTCCCTTTAAATGAAATTTCAATGAACATTTCTTTGCAACACAGTTATTTCAAATCCAGCCCTATATTTGTACAGAATCTGTGGGAATATGTTAAATTAAAAAAATATAATCAGCATTAAAATGTATTTGATATTAGCATGTGTTCAGTCTGAAAAATAGTGAGAGTGTCTCCAAGATTAATTTTGGGGTTATTTATTTCATAGGGGCCATTAAAAATATCATTAAGGTATGTGTCATTAAATTCTGGATTTATGTCCCCTAATTGTGTGTCTAGAAGGGTCCTCACCTAAGCTATGAATACAGGCTGTGTTGATATTATGGTATGTAGTACATGTTGCTCATCCTCAGATGTCTATTCCAGTTGCAATCCAACTGCACCTTAGGGTAAACCCAGACTTTTTGCTGTCCCTCTTCATCTCTGCCTGTTTCTTCAGGAAAACCTCAGCTCATGTGCAGGGGGGATTCCCAGGAGACACAGTGTTCCTCCAGGCTGACAACAGAGGGGCCTGGACTGCAGGAGACACCATGGATTGCACTGCACTGCCATACAGACGTATCCCTGATTGATGAGAAAGAGACCCCTCCAGACCGTGACCTTGTCTGAACCAAGGTGAGTGTCCAAGAAGCACGGGATAAATTGCCCCTGGCAAGTGTCTTTCCTTGTGACACAAGATCCCTTTGAATAGGCACTTAATTTTTAGGTACCTGAAGTTAGAGAAGGTGAAGCCCATCCTGACCAACTAACTGTGCTTGTTCAGTGTACCACTGAAAACATGAAAGAGGCAAGTGTGAAATATGTGACTCTGCTGAGATTTTCCCATGGAGTTTTATTGCCAGTGACTCATCTTTGGGTATCCTGGGGCTGGATGGTCCTGCTCTGAGAAATGGGCTCTGACAGCCCGAGTGAATAATCCAAACATTACCCTGTCTGCTGTGTTTGGGATACATATTGCCAGGATGTGTGGCCTTGTGGGACTAAACCAAAGAGACAGATGAGGGACCTTTGTATGCCAGTCCTGCTGGGAATTAGGCATGAGCTCACTGCTGAGCTCTTCTTTTCTGATCATAGTTTTTCACCTAGAAGGAAAATATTGCATGCCTTATGGACTTTACTATTTGTTAGCAGCTGAAATGCCTCAGGACTAGATAAAAGCTTTAAAAATCTGTGTTTTGGATGTATACATTTCTTGGGGGCTGAAGCCCTCATCTCCTTTCTGGGAAGCTCCTCCAAGGCCAGTTATTCTCAGTCTCTTGTGTTTCTGCTCCATCCCTATGTAGTACCTGGCATTACTATCTTCTCACAGATCAGACCTGTAGAAACTTGTTGGAGTCCTTATAATAACCTCTTTATATCTTTCTGTCACCTGAAAATGAGTACTGACATTGCCTTTCACTGCTTGCAATCTGAAGCAATAAATCAAGTGCACTGTCACACACACAAATTCTCTTGGTTTTGTCACTGTCTGGCTTTTAATTCAGCTCAGATTGGATGTTATTTCTGGTTTTAGACCAAGTACAGCAATTAGATGCTTGCCACATTGCTAATATTTTAATACTTAAAAATATGAATCACTGTTACTCAGGATAAATGTTACCCAGTATGGCCAGTGCATGAATGACAGCCTTTTAGGGTGGAGAATAGCTACAAGATAGAAAATAGCATGTTTTATCACAGGAGAGGCCAGCTAAAGGATGTGCAGACACACACATCAGTGTCTAAAACTACACTTGGTTACAGAGGATGATCTGATAACACATGGATATTAGAAATGCCCTCAGTTGCTATCTTCTGGGTAAAGGCATTTCAAAAACCAAATCACTGTACTTGTCATGTGTCGGGACTTCTGGTACTCTGTTTCCCTGTACTGTTCTCCTAGTGCTTGGGAAAGGTAGCAAGATAATTCCATCGTGTCTTCAGCTATTCTGGACCAAATCCTGCAGCAGTGAGAGCACATGCTGTTTTCTTAGTGTGGCACTGAAGCACTGCAGTGTTTCCAACATGTAATACCCTATGGAAGGAGGCAAAACTGAAGAAGAATACAGCTTACATATGTGTACTTTCTTTGTTCAATTGAATCACAGCCTGCATGTGTCAGTGAATCTGGTACAGTCTTCTTCCATGTGTTCTTTTCTATCAAACATCTGTAGAATAAGATTAATATATTTAGCTGCCCTTCTATTTTTTTTTTAAAGAGATGAATCCTTTCAACATGATTTCTGATAGAATCACATTGCCTAATTTCCCATGTTTGAAGTGACCTTTTCCTCTGCTTCTCTCTAAATGAAATTAGTGCAAATTCATTATTCATTGCATCAAGACAGAGACCCAGCTGCAGAAAGTCATGAGGTTTCTTTCTTTGAAAGTCTTTTTGAAATCCTCAGATTTAGCTTAAATATACCAATATCTCATGATAGTGTCAGCAACTTTGTTCTAGAAGAGTACAGTGTAGGCTAACTTGGGAAGACTGGGAAGCTGACTGTTACAGGTATGTATTTGTGACTAAGGTGATAACTTTTTCATCTGCCATGGTAAGTTCTTGATTAAAGTTTCTGGAAGCTGTGCACACTATATAATCAACAAACAAGCTAATCCTTGGCCATAAAAAAATGCTAGCTTGCTAGTGTGTACAGAGTTTTTGCAATGCCCCCCTTTTTCTGCTGAAAGTAATGCTAAAGGTCAATGCTTTCCTACTCTGTATCTGTGAAGAAAATCCAAATAGTGATTTCAGAGCATGAATTTTCATAGCTTTCACCTAGATATAAATGTATTAATATTCGTTAGGTTTATTAGTATTCTCAGGGAGTAATAATCTTCAGTTTCAAACAAATATATTCAAAGCTGCTTGTTTCATACAGCACACTGATGAAGAAAAGGAAATCTCACAAGTTTCAGGATTTAGCTGAGCAGTTTGGTTTACATGAATAGCCACAGTCTTTGGATGAGGAATAAGCAAGCTTGTCTTCTTTTAATTTGTTTTCATCTCTTAGAAAATATTGGGCATGTGAGAGTTTGACTCAGACTAGTGTGACGTTTCCAGTCTTCTAATGAAATAACATATGTCCACATATATGTATGTATGAAGCTTGTGTGAAGCTTTGCTTGTAGAGTTTTGATGAAAAGTGCAAGAAAGTCTTCCACATTTGTGTCCAGTGCAGCACATTTTCTTATATGTCTTTATCCATTTTTGCAATTACGAAGTT
>JAWWEE010000122.1:59714310-59768450 GCA_035221455.1 Xenops minutus | reverse complement strand
TATCCATTTTTGCAAGTAAGAAGTTAGGACTGTCTCATTTGTGATTGTTTGTTTAGGATACATGTTTGGGCTGTCTGAATTATTGAGTTTTGTGGTTTGCTAAGAGATTTTTATTCACTTTCTAAGAAGAGAAAAAAGCTAATGTAGACTACTCACAATCTGGGTGAGCAATCTGACCCTGAGTTAGTTGAAGAAGAGGCACCATGGCATTGACAGTCACTTCAGAAGTCCAGTACAGTGATTTTTCCATCTAGCAGGTCTGAATAAGTTTTGTGAATGTTAGCAACAAATGAAACCAGTTGTTCATTAATTTAGTACTAGCTTGATATTTTTAGTTCTGTTACATTGTGGTCACTTGACCCTGGCTGAATGCTGGATGCTCACCAAACCTGCTCTATCACTGCCCTCTTCAAGTGGACAGGGGAAAGACAATATAATGAAAGGTTTGTAGGCTGAGATAAGGGCAGGGAGAGACGACTCACCAATTACCATCACAGGGCAAAACCAGACTCATCTTGGGGAAATTAATTGCATTTATTATTAATCAAAATTAAAGTAGGATAATGAGAAATAAAACAAATCCTAAAATCATGTTGCCCCTACCCCTCCCTCCTTTCCTCTACGTCCTCCCTCTATAGCTGCAGAGAGATGGGGGATGTGGGTTATGGTCAGTTCATCACAGATTGTCTCTGCTGCTCAGGGAGAGGAGTCCTTTCCCTGATCCAGTCTCCCTTCCACAGGAGACAGTCCTCCATGAACTGCTCCAACGTGAGTCCTTCCCACAGGCTGTATTTCACAAACTGCTCCAGTGTGGGTGCAGTCCTTCAAACAGGCTGCTCCAGGGTAAGTTCTCCACAGGGCCACAAGTCCTACCAGGATAACCAGTGTGGGTTCCTCTCTCCATGGGCTACAGGTCCCTGCCAGGAACATGCTCCAGCACTGACCTCCCATAGGGTCATATCCTCCTTTCAGACATCCACCTGCTCCAGTGTGGGTCTCCTCCACAGACTGCAAATGGATCTCTGCACCTCCACAGATGTCCATGGGCTGCAGGTGGACAGCCTGCATCACCATGATCTTCACCATCGGCTGCAGGGGAATCTCATCTCTGGCACCTGGAGCATCTCCTCCCCCTCCTTCTTCACTGACTTTGGTGTCTGTAGTGGTGCTTCTCTCACATATTCTTGCTCCTCTCTTCCCTGGCTGCAATTCCTTCTGCACAACTTTCTTTCCTACTTAAATCTGTTATCCCAGAGGCTCCACCATGATTGCTGATGGACTTGGCCTTGCCCAAAGGTCAGTCCATCCTCGAGCTGGCTGGTATTGGCTCTGTCAGACATGGGGGAAGCTTCCAGCAGCTTCTCAGAGATGTCACCCCTATAGCCCTCTGGTTACCAGAAACTTGCCCCATAAACACAATGCACACATACATATAAGTGAAGGTAACAGGATCTTCGCAATTTTTAACAAAAACACAGAATTTGTTTTTTCATTTGTTGCTTAACATGGTAGGTCTATCATAACTGTCACTCTTCTTACTTGTAGCATACGCAAAGACAGTAATATTATAATACAAAAAAGAATTAAAATTGGTTTTGCGTGCCAAAGAAGTGACTGCTCATTTTTAATAAGCCATCTGTTTCATTTAGAATTTGGCTGTTTATAAGTTTCTTTTAGTCAGCAAAATATTGGTTTCTTCTACTAATATTGAGAAAACCCCACTAGATCCAACTAATAAACTGTGTTCTGTTTTCACTGTAAAAAAACAACAAACCCATCAATTAAAAAAAAGTTGCAGTGTGAGGCATGATGTTAAATATTTGTGGCCAGGTGAAGCCATGTGGAGTAGAAGGAGGTGGATGAATGAGGGAGTGCAGTGCCTGTCCAGCTCCATGGACAAACCTCCCCTGCACCATACTGGTCAGCAGCATGGCTGGGAAAAGGAAAGGAGGAGGGAATCTAAGTAGTTACAGTGAGGGTCTGTATTTCCCAAGATGCTTCAAGAGGAGTTCCAGGGCACTCTGTGCTCACAGAATGAAGTTTAAAACAATACTCAATACTGAAATTGCTGCAAAAGTTTCTTGTTCTCATGCCACTTTGGAGGGCAGGGGAGACACAACAGAAGATCATATTTCAGTGGTTAACAGCTGAGTTTCCATGAGATTGTTACTGGATAAAGTATACTGATGGTGTGTTTGTGAGGCCCCTGGTTTGTGAAGTTTGCAGCATGAACAAGAGAGCATATGCAAGGCAAGAAAGGAATATGATATAAAGGCCAGCACCACAAGGGCTGGGAAGAGAAGCTGCAAAAATGATCCCTCCTTATCAAAGGGAAAGTTGAGAGATGTCTTGAAGGAAGGGCTTAGTGCATAACAAAGACACCACACAGTTCTTCAGCAAGGCTCTTGCTGAGAATTTTGCAATCTAGCTGAGAAAGGCACAAGATGGCTGCAAACTGAAGTTAGATAAAATGAATCCTGAAAGAAGATGCGGTTTCTTAGCAGGGAGAAAAGGAATAATTTATCAAGGAATGTGGTAAATTCAGCATCTCTTGATGTGTTTATGACAAAAGTAAAGTACATCTTTTAGGAGAATATTTAATCAAGCACTCAGAAGAAGTTATACAACTTGCTTGTGCAATGGGTTGTGCTGTGTGCTTGTGATTATTTTTCCTTGGTTCTGGAGCCAGTGAATATATGAAGTTCCTCATTTATTTTCTTTCACAGAAAGAGAATAAAGTACTCTGCATTGTCCCAGCATATTCACTGCTACTGCTGTTCTGCATTAAGAAATGCCTATAACAAAATCTCATTATTTAGAGTTTCTGACAGTTGCCTGCAGTGGTCAGACATTATTCCCTTTCAATACAGATTTGCCTGAAAATATTTTGTTCGGGACTGGTTGGGGGTGGCAATTGTTTGCTCTTGAAAGTTAATATCATTCTTCTTGGTTGTTCTGTGCATTCTTTCCACATGCTTAGGGTCTGCCTGATGGCCATTTTTGGGGGCAGAGAGAAGTTCCTCTCTCACCTCAAGATGCCTCAAGTCCCATGCTGTGCATGGATGCTCAGGGCTGATCCATTCCTGCATGAGCCCCTAAATGGACCCAGTTATGTCACCCTGGCCCACAGCATGGCTCCATCCTGCATGTTGGTGGCTGCCCACACCAGGAATCTGCAGGGTTTGGTGCTGTGCTCCACCTGTGTTCTCCTATTGCTTGTAACACAAAGGGCACTGGCATTGCCTGCCCGTCCTTTGCCAGTCAATGCACTGCTCTTGCAGGGCTGCAGGAGGACATGACCAGCGTGGGCTGAGCAGTAGGACATGCCCTCCCTTATGAGAGACTTGAGGCCAAATGAAGGTACTGGGCAAAGCAAAATGAGAAACGTGCTTCCAGCTTTGCAATAAAGAAAAGCAAATGAAACTGTTTGTCTGTTCTGGCCACAATGAAGTGACAAAATACTGACAGCATTTTAAGAAGTGTGGTGGTCACATCACAGAACATGTAATTTCAGTCCACCTATAAAACTACCTGAGTTGCAGCAAAACATATGGAAAGTAGATTAATCTGCTAAATTTTATAGGTTTTGGAAGTAATTTCAATAAAATCCTCTTGGTTTCATTATTATACTAGAATTTTCCCTAGAGAAATTGGTATTTTATTATGATGTTTGTCTTGGACTTTAAAGAATTGCAGTTTAAAGTACTCAATTACTTTTGTTATTAAAAAAGTCAGAATGCAACCTGATTAAGATGTTAGAAATTCTGACTTAACTATCCAAACACTTCCACTTGATTAGCAGAAAAATTTGGATCCAAATTTTACTGGCAGCCAGCAGGCTTGTAATTGGGTTAAAAATAAGCAGGGAATTAGTTTGAGGAAAATAAGAACTAAATCATTTACTCATGCCTCTGCACATTTTGTGCCTTAATGTATTCTGATTTGAAGGTTTTTTTTCTCTTTTGTTTTTTAAGGGAGGTTTTGATAAAAATCATATGGTAGGTTATACCCTTGTTCTTCTGCTGTGGGAAATCACATTCAAAATTCCCTTAATGCAATTTTTGTTTGGAAAACAAGAAGGCAGGCAGTACAAAAAAAAAAATAAATTTTGAATGCTACCTTAATTTAGGGGTGACTGTAACAGATACATCAATTTAAATACTTTCCACAATTCAATTGATTTCTTTGTTGAATGTGAATCTTAATAAATCATGCCTGCTAGCGTAGTCCATTAAATGAAATACATAATGTGGGCAATTTAATGTTCTCCTAGGAACTGGATGGAATCTTGGCCCCATGGAAGTCAATGGGAGTTGTGCCACTGGCTTCAGCAGATCTAGTTTTTTTTCACATCAGCTTTGAATATGCGTGACTAGTGTGCTTGATTTTCCACCTTAATGTTTAGTTTTGCACTTACATTGGAAAAGCACATTTTAAATCCTATCAGGAAGGAAGCCAATGCATGTTCTTAAAACTTTGGTATTATTTCCTTTGGAAGAGCTAAACAGAGAATATATATTTTTTTTCTTTATCTGATGGCAATATGCTGTACTGAAAGGAAAAGCATTTCAACGTGAATTCAATTTTGTGTTTTCATATGTATGTGTATTTGAGTGTGTGTATCCTACTGACGTTATTTCCTGTTGACTTAAGATACAGTTAAATATGGGTGACAGGCACGATAGGACTTTTCTTTGTAAATCTTTGCCCATTAGGAATTGAAGGCTGGTAAGAAAACCAGTTCCTTTTTGGTATCTGGAAATTCACAGCAGATGGCCCCAGTTCTCTCATTTACACCATTCTGATTTCACTGATTTAGGTTGTAGTAAATCCTGATTATCCAGCTATGAAAGCGGGATCAGGACCAGCATTTTGGCAACTGGCTCTGACTATAAAAAACAAGCACTCTGTACAAAGGAGAAGTTTGTAGCTCTAATAAAAACCGTGAGATTTTTTCTGCTTACTTCACTGGAATGTGTATGTCACGAAAATGTAGTGGGGTTCTTCTGTAGTAGCCTGCATTCACATTCTGGTAATGAGTGATGGATGGAAAAACCCAGACAAATAAAAAATAAAATAATAATAAAAAAAATCACTTGCCATTTATAAAGCAACCTGAAGTAATTAGTGTTTTCAACATTTGCAAAAGTGAGTTTTGTTTGTGTGATTTTTCACTGCTTCTGCAACTTCTGCGAGGGAAGAGCAGTGAAATCTATGCCCAATGTACCGTAGGAAAAGACCTGATCTGACAAAATAGAATAGCAAATTTAATTTCCATTTTGTGTGAGAGATATTTAGCATCTCTGCTAAGCTGTAATATGGCACTGTGCTGAAATCCATAAATGCATAACTTTCCTAAACTGCAAATTTAGTTATACTGAATTTGCTAGGTTTCCATAAAATTGCTGTAGAAGCTTTGTGGTAACAGAATTCTACATAAATGCAATTTGCAGGTTTGTCACTTTTTCAGCTATATTTTCCATCCTTCTCATCTTTGTGTTATGGAGAGATACTGACTTTGTGGAATCACTGCAGAAAGTTATAAATGATGTATGAAATGAGAAATCCCTGCTCAGAGCACAGCACTTAATCTATGCTATTTGCTGTGAAAGTCAGCTCAACTGCAAGCAGAAAAGCCCACCAAATCCAGAAGCTACAGACTAAGAAAACTAAAGCACACTCTAAGTATTTTTTTTTTTTTTCACTTTGTACCTGGGATAAGCCAGGGCATGGTACTGCAGCTGCAGAAGGTCATGGGGAGGGCAGGCATTCACAGCTTAGGTGTGCTGAGACGTTCTAGACTGGCTGGGGGTTAAGGAGACTGTCTTTAGCTGAAAGAAAAGCTTCTGTGCCCCAGTTTAAATGGGAAAGGGGGATACATAGGTAGTGGCTGTGCTGTGGAAGAGGGAGTGGACTTAATTCCCACAACACTGCGTGACCAGTAATAAAACAATACTATAAAATGCCCCAGGATTTTGCAAGTTGAATGCTCAGTGTCTTTGTGCATGTAGTTGTCATAGCACGTGTGTGGGTTCACTTGTCAGCACAACAGTTTAGTTCACCTTGTTAGATCAGCAGTGACACTGCAGCAGGCACAGAATCCACAGCAGTTGCTGCCATCCTGCAGAATCCAGCCCCTTGGAGAAGCAGGTGGTGAAAGAGCAAAAAGTAATCCTGAAAGGATGCAGTGATTTCCCTCTCCTCATCCATTACAGATTTTTTCAGACTCCTGCACAAAGGCTGCACTTCTGTGCTGGGGTTAGGGAGGCTACTGCTTGTCGGTTGAGTCTTTCTGTAAAGAAGGGATTTTTTGCAGTTGTTGTCTAAACCTCTGTTTTCTATGAAAATTGCTTTGTCAGAAAGGTAAATTAGCCTGGGCTATGAATAGGAACAATCAGCCATTTTGTGGCACAAGCAGCTTGCAAATAACTTCAGTGGTTCCTAAGAAACAAACATCTCTGCAAGACATTTGTAGAGGGGAATACAATATAACAGGTAACAGCAAGCCTTGGCTTATCATGCTGTTTATTTTCCTTGTTCTCTCTGCTCTGCTGTGGACTCCCTGTCTATTGTGGCTAGCTGCCAAGAAGGATGGTGAAGGAAATGTCAGCTTCTGTAATCTCAGTCATACCTGGGCAGGAGGAGAGAGCAGCTGCCTCCTGGTCACAGGCAGAAGTGGACTTTTCTGGGACGCTGTCTCTGCTGTTGTCCCCAGTAGCTTTCTGCAGGGCTGTCTGTGGCTGCAGACTCCTTCCTTTAGCTGCTGTGCATCCTGGAGCAGCCTCGAGATCAGAAGGATGAAGTGTTTAAATGTGTGCAGAGGGTCAACTTGGAAAGACCAGGAATTATTTACAGGACAATTGGCCTGCAGTCTAGCATACAGAGCTACTGCTTATATCCTACGTAAAATAGATGACTTGGCACTTGACAAGTGCTACAGGTATTGCTAAAGATGTGTTCCTTAGCTCATCCATCTCTTGCAAGGTGCAGAGGAACTGTGGCAGCTATATAAAGAGTTTGGGGAAAAATAGAGACACATGAGTAATGGAGTAGTAAAACTCAGTTCAGCTCCTTGGCACTGCAAACTCACAGCCAAGCCCTGGGGTCTTAACTTGCAAAAAAAACTATCTGGAGAAATCAAAGGGAGTTTTATCTTAGAAAGCCACTCAATTGCTTGCTTGTACTAGGGGTAGATGTTCAGCAGTGAAGTTCCCCTTCTTTGGCTGTACTGGCTGTGACTGCGGGCGAGTATCTCCTCCTGGTATCACAAGTGATACAAATTAATCAAAACCACATTTCTAACAGCTAGAAAAATCTGCCATATTATTAGGAACAACTTCTAAAATGCTGAAGAAAACTATAATCAACTGCTAAAGCACGTCTTAGGGAACTGAAGGGGTTTATAAATAATCATTAGAATAAACTGCTCCCTGCTGTGAGGCATATCTCTTATAATGTCTGCTATGTCCCTTTTGGCTTTCTCAGTGCATCATCAAGCATGGATTAAGGTCAAATAAATTTAGGATGAGTGAACACAACAATCTTGACTAAGTTTCTAAAAATGTAAAGGATGTGATCTTGTGAGTGAACAAGTGCAATGTATTCAATTCCACTAAAATACTCGGATTTCAGCTGGTTCATGAGACTCTTTCTCAAGAAAAATATATTGACAGCATCACTTTGCTGTTAAATACACACACATTATGTTTAGAATGATACATATAATTATGCCAATATAATGAGGAATAATTATGGTAGCAGTGAATATGCTTCCTTCCTATTTTTAAAGTACTTTATTGTTCATATGATGTTCATGTTTGAAATTGTATCATTTGTGGGGACACTCTAGATTCAAGCAAACAAGCATTATGTTACATAATATTATTCTTATGTTTATTCACATTTCTCTTTAAAAAAAGGTAAACTCCTGGACCAACTTTTTATTGTGTGTGTGTGTTTGGTTCCAGCGTGGTGCGGTTTGTACCTTCCTTAAAATTGTGACATTAGTTCCAAATCTAACTAAACAATTTTTGGCTTAAATAGATCTTCCTGCTGTTTATCCCTAGATGCGTTTCCAGAAAAGAACAAGTTGCTGGCTTGCTAAGCCTAGGGTTGTTCACCTGCTGTTCCAAAAAAGACTCTCAGGTGGGATGATGTGGAGCTGGCAGAGGACGCCTGTGCAAAGTGCCTTCAGCAGCATCAGAGCTGAAGGAGAGAGGGCTGTAGGTCCATCTTGGTTTGATCTCTGCACTAAAAGAAGATAACAAACCTGACAGCCATGTTTAGAGAATGCTGACCAAACATGAAAAATGAAACTTCATCAGAAGACATAAATAAATTAGGTGCAAGGAGTGCTGGTGGGAGCTTCCATAAAACTAGGCAGGGAGAAATAAGGGGAAAAAGAAATGAATGAGAGCAGGGCAAGGTGTCTGCTGCAAGCAGAAAATGCACCCTGTTTCAGCATGTTCAGTGAAATAAAATATAGTTTCCCCAAAGAGAAAGCCTTCAGATGGCTCTCTGGGCTTCCTTACCATGGGCAGAGGGACACTCTCCTATGGTGGACAGCTCTCCATGTAGAAATGAAATCACAGGCTCCCCCAAGGCAGCCAGTTATTACTTGCAGCCTGACTCTATTCTTTGGCAGTGTGCTGAATGGATTCCCCATCCTGTGCTGTTTTTCAGCCTCGCTTCTGAGCTTTATCTTCTAGACTTTTGTTGACCTCCTATGTATTTTGCTTTATCCTCTGGTTTCTCAACTAATTTTATTATTGATTTATAATTCCCCCCCCCCCCCCCCCAGAATACAGTCTGTATGTTTTTATAGCTCTGCACGACAATCTTGCATTTCATAATGGGTACTGAATTGAGCAGTTGTTAACTGTAGATGCTGTTGTCTGTTCAGCAAGTTACAATAGCCAGAGTGTTTAAGGTGGATAGCTAAAATCTATCCCATGCTATAGGTAAAGAGCAATAATGTTTCCAGTGTTTGTTTGGACATTTTTGTTTTGTTTTACATTAGTAAAATCTTCTTTATCATTAGATAGAAAGGGAACTGATTGCAATAAAAGCAGAACAGGATTTATAGTATGTTCTTATAAATAAAGCCACGTTGCTCTGCCAAATTATGTAAAACATGGCGTGTTGCATTGTTCTGTTCTCATAATCTATGGTGCCATATGGACTTTAAAAAGTAAGACTATTATATGGGTTTCTGCAGCATAATTGCCATTGACACTTATATTGATTGAATAAATGAAATAACATGCACAGTTCTGACAATCTTTGCAGATTTGTAAGATTACAGCAGTGATGATTCTATGTCAGCAAAAAAGTCTTTAGGAATTTAAAATGAAGCCACAGCCAGTTCATTAATATACATATGTTTGAAATTGTAGCCCTAACAATTGAGTTCTCTGCACTGAACACTATAATATATATTGTTGTGAGCTATATGCCCTCAGATCATTTCTGTGAATTACAAGAAAATTATGGAGTGAAGAACATTTTATTATTGTGCTTTTCATCCAGGGATACAGCCTTTCACTGATGAAAATTGAAAACACTGAAAATTAAAATGTAAATGCATTTATCAAAAGAAGAGGAAAAAATTGAATCCTGAACTTTAACTGCTTTTGCATTTTACTTCTTCAAAAAGCAATTTTGATACTTACATCTCAAAAGCACAACCAGTCAGGCTCTGTAATATCTATTTGGATTCTTTCTAATAAGTGACTGGCTGTTTGTTGCTGGGGCTCTGAAGGTTTGTTTTAGTAAGACAGCATGGAAAGCTGTGTGTGTGTTTATTTGTGTGATTGCATATTCTGAGAGGCAAACAAAATAATTATACATTTATTTCATGTTTCTCTCCTTTCTGTTAAACATGTTCTTTTTGTGTTTTTTTGCGGTCAGTGCTGCATTAAATAGGGTGTGAGTTACTCTTATCTTTGTAGGGAAGAAAGAAAAGACAGAGGAACAGTGAAGCATACTAGAAGCTTCTTTACATGAAATTTAGCACTTAATAGATGAGAAAAATGCATAATTTAAGATTTATTTAAGCTGGATATCTTTTTACCTTTAGATTCAAAAGAATTGTATTGGTTTTTTTTGGTTAGCATCCTGACTTAACTGATGATATGTTAGCAAGCCCTAAGAAGAAGCTCATCCATATGCTGAAGAAGACCTTGGGCTCAATTTCCTGCAGAGGAAGAGTGTTGGACAAAGCATGGAAGCAGGTAGGCTGTGAAGCAAAGTGGGACAACATGTGCCTCTGGTGCTGCTGTGTAATGTAAGGCAATAAGAGGTTGATTGTATTATCTGAATGGAGAATGTGCCTGTTTGTGCAGTCCTTACTGTATACATAGTTCACTCCCTGTAGCTAAAATCCATCCAAATCCTCTACAAGTGACACATGGGTAATGAGTAGGTAAATCCTTTGTATGGCATTTTTGCTGCTTTTGTAATTATTTTTCTTTTTTTTTTTAACATTGGAAACATAATTTTTCTGGTGGATATTTTCTGAACTCCTCCATGCTGGGTAACAGTGTTAGACCCTGTAGATTAAAGTGACAAACCTGACAGAATTAAGGTGATGCCAAAACTTCTGCCTATGTGTAAATACTGAAAAGACACCAGAAGAGGAAACGAACATTGTTCTTCCTTCCCTGCCTTACACGTGTCCCTAGTGACTCTGGCCACATAGTGGGATGCTGGTGTGGTCAGACACCATGAGTTTTCAGCTGTTCTGTCCTGCTTCTCCCAGCTCTATGCACAGGACTTCCAGCCCCAGAAGGAAAGGAAGGGGACCATTACCAGGATCATGTCCCTGGATGCAACTTCTGAGTTATACTTCAACACAAATCATATCTCCACGTGGATAGATAGAGATTCCCTGACTGGCCAGTTTTAACAGGATTGGAGAAATTTTGAGCAGTACCTTATACCAGCTGTTGGTTCCTCCTGCCATTGCTGTGGGTAAAATACCCCTCATGAGGGTGGTGATGAAGAATGAGTGCCAGTTTTGACTGACCCTCCCACCACATTGTGATGAGAAGTGGAAGGCAGTCTTCGATAAGGATTGGTACTGCACTGAAGGAATCCGTGTCTTTTTCTGCAATTTTATCCTCAGTGTGTCCCTGATTAGGCCATTAGCAGAGGTCCATTATTTTCAGATCCCCTGTCATTTCTGTGCTTAGCTTGGAAGAATTCAAACTGAACATCCAAAATAAAGTAGGTGTTTTTTGAATCTTTGGCTTGACTGTGTCTGTCTACTTTAGTCCTCCCCGTTGTACCTGGAACACAGTTCTTACTTTTCCTTAATATTTTTAAATAACTTTCAATTCCAAAGTGGTAAGTCAGCATAAGAAGCACACACAGTACTATACATTACACAATGACAACCACAGAATAATTGGCACCAAGCAAAAGTTATTGCCTTTTAGGATCTCAGATACTGAAATGGCTGAGAATTTTCTGGGTTCATATTTCAAAGAAAAGAACTTGTCAAGTAGAGATTTAAAATTAATACCTACTTATGCGAAAAATTTTCCTAGCATTTTTTTTAATAATAAAAGAAAATCTGTTTTCATTATCTTTATTTAAAGTAAATTACTTAAAATTGTTCTTTTTTTTTTTTTTTTTTTTTATTAAAAATCTTTTCTTTTTAGTTCTATTAACGTATCTGATACTTCTTTTTACTTTGAAAGGAAAATTACTTCAATGTTTCAGATGTTTCAGACAGTGGAATATCTTGGGCTATCAAAACAGAATACAACAGTCACGTCAGAAACATTTTGCTTTAGCATGTAAGCCATTATTTCTATAAAATCATTGATATTCTTAGGATTTAACAGGCATGTTTAGTGAATTTATTTGCATCTTTCCAATGTTTTATGCATTTCTTGTTCCAGTTTCATCTTTGTTATTTCTGTTCCCCTGTCTTTCTTGAATTTATGATTAATGTTTCTTTAGGCAACAAAACAATATATTCCAGATCAAGAGTTATGCAAAGACGTAGCATTTTTTAAGAAGTAAAATGAGTCAATAAAATACCAGTATATAATAGCAAGTTTCCTCTCCATGCAAAAGATCTTGTAGGCAAAAGTTATGCTTAGACCAAAATAACAACTATTCAAAGAGGAAAGAAAAATGGAACAACAAGAGATGTTTGTGGAAAATTCCGGTCACTACCTGGATCTGGATGCAATTGGTGAAGAGGACGAAAGAACTAATGGCATGGATTTAATGGATCAAGTTTCTCTTCTGCAGTTCATCTCTTCATTAATGGCCCATGAAAAGTGAAGACCAAGAGATTTGGACCAAAGAGCTGCCAGAGACTAAACCAACCATTACCTTTTGAAAGATCGCATCATTGATGCTTTAAATTAAAACTTTATTGCCATTGTAAAACGTCTGTGAGTTACCCAGGGAAAATAAAATATATGGTTTTCAGAGGGTATTCATTATTTTTTCACCTAAAGAAGAAGTGTCCTTTCCACTTGGGAGCAGTGTGAAATGGAGCCCTCCGTAGGTCTTTCTTAGCTGAGATTCCTGGCCAAAGACTATTCTACTTTTGCCATCCACATCTGTTTTTTTGTTCCTTTTGAAAGAATTGAACCAAGCTTTGGGTCACATCTGCAGGCCCTTCTCTAACAGTAAAATAAAAAGAACCATATTTATTTATGGAAGAAAGACAGTCATTTTCCAACTCATCTAAGACAAAGATGGGGGTTGTTTAGCCTGAAGAAAAGGAGATTCAGTGGGGACCTTGTGGCTCTCTATGACTACCTGAAAGAATCTTATAGACTGGGTGCTGGTCTTTTCTCCCATGAGCCTGTCTCCCTCGTAACAAGTGATAGGGCAATAGGAAATGGCCTTGAGTTGTGTCAGGGTAGGTTTAGATTGGATATTAGGAAACATTTCTTCACTTAAAGGGTGGTCAAGCACTGGAACAGGATGCCCAGGGAAGTGATGGAATCACCATCTTTAGAAGTGTTCAAAAAATGTAAATGTCATACTTACGGACACAGTTTAGTGGTGGACTTAGCAGTGCTGGGTTAGCGGTTGGATCTCAGAGGTATTTTCTAACCTTAATGATTCTACGATTCTATGATACTATGGTTTAGTGATGAATATGGCAGTAATAGGTTAGTGGTTGGACTTGGTGATCCTAATGGTCTTTTCCAACCCAAACAATTTTGTGATTCTCTGATTCTGTGCACAGCCTCCTCCTGCATCTAGCACAGGGGGGCCCTGGGAGAAAAGCCGCCTGTGCCAGTCTGCTCTGCACACACTGGATTCACACCTGAAAGGCAAATACTTGGAGACCTCAATACCAGCATGGCCCACAGGGATTTGATTCAGTGATTTTTGGACTGCAATTCACAGACAGGATTGTTAGGGGCTTAGTGCCCACAGTTGGAGGGAGGACCCAGGCAGGCACCTGTGGAGAGCATCGCCTGCCTGTTCAGCAAGCAAATACTCTTTGTGCGAAGAAGAAGGTAATTATTTTAATGAAGATTGAGAGGTTTGGAGCTCCATACTGTGGCTCAGGAGCATTCAGGCCTCGCTTCAAAATATTGGTGTGCAAGGGGAATACCTTAATAATTGCTGTGTGCAGTGGCACAGCTTAGCTCCAAAGAACTATTTTATGCTGGACAAAATTGCTCACACAGGCACTCAATCACAAGACCTCCTGTTTCTGAATAACACTTACAGTATCCAGGTAGCTTGAAAAACAGCCACTTCTCTGTCAGTAGTGGGGAATGTAGCATTGGTAGTTCTGCTCAGGAATTAAGGTGACTGCTGTCCAGGACACAGTATAAGGATCTCCTGCAAAAATGATGTAGGTGCTTAAAATACGCAAAACTAAAGAGAGTTTTCATATAATGAGAACTGTAATTTTGAAATAGTTTTCTTGGATCTCACTTAGATATGAAGGAATCCAAACTCCACAGCTACCTTATATTATACAATTGTGGGTTTGCTTTCTTTTAATTATTATATTATTTTTTAATTTTTTTTTTAGTTATTTTACAGTAACAGTTGGATAACTTGTAAAGAGTCTTAGAGCCTCTGTCTCACCTTCCTGTCCTGCTGGAGATGGTTTAAACCCAAATCTCTCACCTTTCCTCCATATGAGAGGCCCAACCACTACAATGCTGGTACAGGAGCTGGAGTGTGGTGTGAAGGGGCAGAAAGTGACTATTGGCTCTCTGACTGAAGCTGTTCCACTGCACAGAAAAACCTTTCCTGATAAACAGATCAACAAGGTACCCAGAGGAAATATGATTGTATCTTCTAACAGTTTGTACAGTCACTTGGCAGAAGGAAATCTGCATACCACCCCTTCACCAACATGTGTCTGCATGCCTTTATATGGAAAAATAATTGAAAATATATAAAAAAATCTGACCCTATGATCTTTGTTTCCACTTTTTAACTAATTGGATTGTGCATAAGTGCTCTGTGTAGGAGGAGCCCTTATTAGAAGCATGAAGCTTTCCTTGCTGAATGGAAAGATGAAAACATGCTCAATAAGCTGCTCTATGTGTCTCATGAGCTAAGCTCCAAGTTGACCTCATGATCCCACAAAACCAAGGGCTACTTATAAAATATATCTTAATTTCAAAGTATGAAATCAAAACCAGTTGTCAGTGGCAATAGCTTCTGTGTATCCCTGTTGCTGTCTACAGAGCAAGAAAGTGCAGGCAGCCTGAGAGGCTCCCTGGTAGTCTGTGCACAGCACAGACCTCTCAGAAAAAAACTGATAGAAATTCATAATGTTCCATTTCTCCCTCTCTGTCATGTTTGTGTCCAGCTGAGGCCCGACTGCTGAGGCCCTGGTTTGTACACCTGAGAAATTCAGCTTTCAGTGTCTTCCTGGTTTTATGCAAAGATTTTATTCAGGCTCTGCTCTGTTTCCTAAATTTGAGTCTTCTGTGCTTTACTGATGTGCATTTATGGCTGGACAATTCCCAGTACTGAGCAGCAGTATGCAGAGCTTTTCATGAGGTTAGAAAATGAATCTGAAACTTAACAAACCATTGTTTATCTCATTATATGCATCTTCAGAGCACCAAGAGCAACCTACACAGTGCCACTGTTCTATGGATTAATTCACAGCTGATGAAAGCAGATTGTTCTTTAAAGCAAAAGCTCTATCTTTGGAATGTACCGTCATGAGCCTCACTGCCCTGCATTACCCAGTGCCTGTAGGAGTCACAAGACCTTCGAGGATGTGGCTGCCAATGTAGCCTCAGTAAGCACTGTATCCATTATGCCTGGGTAACAAATTGACTTAAAGGAGCATTCATTTGTTGGCTGGCACTTTTCCCTCCACTTTTTTCAGATGGATGAATGTCATGGCACCTAAGGACAGATGAAGGTTTGAAATATTACAAGCAGAAACCTTTCACTAAGATAATACAAGCCCATTTTTTGCAAGCATATCTCTAAGGAGGAAATAGGTTAGAGATTATAATGAGAATTTTTTCTAGCTGTAAAATTTTGTTAAGATGCTAGAAAAAAAGAAAACAACCTACCCAGTACACCTATCAAACTTAGCTCAGTACTGAAACTCCAGTCTTAAGACAATACTGTTTGAAATTGCCACATCATTCAATTCTAAGTGATTTGTATACCAAATGCAAAAAAAATGATTATCTGGAAACTTCCTCCCTCCACCCCTCTGAGACATATGGTGAGACAGCAACAGAAATGATGGATGTAGTGGATGATTGCTTGCTGAACTAGTGTGTGAGAAACTATGCTAGGAATAATTCATGTCAAGACATGGTCTTAACTAAAAGACATATTAAAAACAACACCTTGACAGGTTTCATATCTTACATGATACACATAATCCTTGACTTCTAAGACATGTGATTATCTCAAAACATGATGTTTCAGTAGAATCTCAATTTTATGAAATGATCTCGATGCTTGATCTAAAGTTAAATCAACCTTCCACAAAATAAAGGAAGCTTCAAGTAATTTTGGACTCATCTTTATCCAATACTGCTTCAAATCAGTAGTAATTCCTCAGCAAAAATGGAGTAACAAGGGGATGAAAGAGGTGAAAGTGACCCACTAAACAGGATAATGAGGCATTTTGGATGAAAATGCATTTCATATAAACAAAGGATTTAATGCTTTGCCGTGGTGAGAACCCACTGATGCAAAGAAAAAACCTATGTCTATTAATACAGCAGTCCTGTATTTCACATGTATTTTTGTCACCTGTATTTTATCAAAATAAAAATTTTACAATAATTTTACAATAATTGGAGTGACAAAAGATTAAGTTGGATGTTTAGCAAGTATGAAAATCAGGTGATACTAATGAGTAAAATTGGCATTTTTTACCGCAATGATTATTTCATGGTTGTTGTGACAGATCAGGAATGGTGTCTTGTAAACTGGCCACTTGTACCTCACCACGAGCAGAGATCCTGGGTGACGGGACAAGGGCTGGGCTGAGACACAGAAGCAGGCTGAGTTAGCACTACTCCTGACCTAGCATGGGATCCTGGGCATGCCAGTTGCCTCATGTCATCTCTTGTTTGTCTCAAAAGTTGAGGAAGCTGTCCTTGACCAAAGAAACTTGCAAGTATTTTGCACAGTCACTGGCCAGTGAAATCAGCTTATAATAAGTAAAGGTTACAAAATATCTTCTATTCCGTAGTGGTTTTCATGAAAAGACAGCATCCCCAAGAACTGAAAAAGGAGAGCTGAGATCAGCTTGTAGAAGGGCCAAGTAATTTAGCTGTGTTTAATACAGGAGATAATCAGTATAGGCATTGCCGAGGACAGGGATAAAGAAGATTGTCTCTCTCACATTTGTCTCTCTAAGATGTGCATCGACTTGATTTTTCAAATTAAATTGGGTCAAATTTAGCAAATGCTAGAGGAAAAAAAAATCTTACTCATCCTGTAGTGACATAAAGTTTGACAGATGCTGACCAGATGGAAACAGACATTCTTTTTTTTTTTTTTTTTTTTTTCAAGTGATCTAGTATTGTCAATTGAAAAGTATGCAGTTTTATGGATGTATTGTGTTCCCCTCTGAAAAAGCTTGTTATTTCTAACCAGTGATGGTTTTATCTTTCTATAAATTAGACAGAGGCTGAGATTTACCTCATGATGAAAGTATAACATACATTCCTGCAAAGTAAGAGAGTCATAACAGAAGCCCTGCAGTAATATTCAAAATGCCCAGTCCTCTCTTATTGCTATTGTTTATCAGTTTCCAAATCTTGAAATAATAGAATCCAGATCATAAAATGGCAGATAAAAATTATTACCTATCTATAATATGTCTTTCTATCTGGCAAGTCAAATCCCAGCTTCCTATGTCTTATATGTGAAAGGGTGATTTTTTTCTACCAATGACCATCTTGTCAGCAGCTTCTTAATAATATCTGTAATCCTTTTCTTTGATGCCTTATGACATCCCATAACTTAAGAAGCATATATTTCTGTGCACAGGCACTTAAACACAGCAACAGAAGGGAACACAGTTTTAGTGGCTCTGAGGAAGACAGTTTGACAGCCAACAGCCCCAGCTTTTGAAGAGTCTGACTTAACTGACTTTATCTATAAATCAGTGCTTAAATGTAACATTGGTGGAAAAATATGCAAGACTCCCAAAGAGTAATAGGCAAGGAATAATGGAAAAGCAACAGACAACTCATAAAAATAAGTAAATCAATATTTGAAGTGAAATAGTATCAGAAAAACTATAGATTTCTGAAGAAATCCAGAGTTTCATTGAGGAGAGTCTAGCTTGCTCACTGTCGTATGAAGGACTACTTAAATATTGGGTATTAAAAACTTTGCCAAAATGGCCTCTCTGCACTCATGCAAGAGATTAAAATTATTTTCATGCAATTCTGAGAGGGAACTTAGACACTCAGAAATTAAATTTTGGAATCTGCCTTTGTAAGGAAAAATCAATATATTGTAATATTTGAGAGGCTATTTCAGCCAAACTACCTTTTTGATGTTTCCCTTGGAATTTCATGTGTAAGAATCTTGGTGTGCTATGGGAGCCCAGTGCTTGAGAAAAAGAGACACACAGGGTTCTCTGTTTTCAGCTGCTGGGTATGTGGCATTGTCTTGACTTCTTCCAAGTCCACAGAATAAATCACTTTACATTACCAAAGTGTCTGACCCTACATAGCCCCAGAGTAACCACGGGAGATGGTTAGGCTGTGGGCAGAGGCAAGAACAGAAAAAGGCAAAAGAACCATGGCGGGTACCGAAGAAATGTTTGTTGGCTGAAGTTCTGCCACTGGGAAGGGGAACCTGAGTGACAAATACACTTTGGTCCATGGGTTGGGGCAATATGTAAAATAAAGATTAGGTAAAATTTTGTTTCATCTCTGAATTTCATCTTTAAAAATATTCAGATCATTACTTCTTCCATATGAAATAAATTGAGGGGTATCTGAATCAGTAACTTTTATATTCCAATGTACAAATTTTTATAGTATTTATTTTATTTTATTTTTATTTTATTTTATCTTATCCTCCACCTGAAATGTGCAAAATGACATTCAGGATCAGACAATTAGATCCAAGTAGAAAATTTTAATTCTTTTTAGACTACCTTGCTGAGCACATGAGCAAACTGCAGCACTTCTTATAAACCAAAGACTAATAACTCAAAACAAAAAAGGAGATTCAGTCATCCCAGCTGGAACAGGAAAGTTGATACCTTTTTGTTTAGGACCTTTGTACATTGAGATGGCCTATTCTTTCAGAGGCACTTCTCTTGTGTCAGGCAGATTCAACATATCAGTGAATTTATAGGTGAGCTGAATCCAAGCTCAAACAAAATGGGAAAGAGAAGTTCAGACGGCAAACATCTAAGCAGTGAGAAAGTGCATTTCTATTTTGTTTCTGTTTTGTGTGAGTTTAGAAGATGGGAACAAACAGAATGGTGAAGAAATAAAAAATAGTACAAAAGTAATGAGTTCCCTGTTTAATGCACTGAGCAATAGCTTGTAGACAGATTTCTATGAGTGCAGTGGATGTATTTTTCTGAAATTAGAAAGGTATAAAAACAACCCATTGGTTTGGTCCCACAGGATGGGATACAAAGCTGAGGTACATCAATAAAAATTGAATTAGATTTACAGCTCTGCTCTATTACCTAATTATAGCATGCTTGGAGATATATGGTAATTTATCAATAAAGAGAGACCTATTGAACGTGTTAGTCATAGGCTTCACACTGAACGCTATTTTCATTAATCAAGCAGGTAGATAGTTACCCTCACCACCTTACTTTTAAAGAAAAGTGAGTTAAGTTTCTCCCATAGAGTTGATTCTGTCTCAGTGCCCAGCCAGAATGTATATGAGTCAAGAAAAAAACATTCTTTGTTTATATGCAGGCCACGTTTGAATCTTGTGTTAGTCTAGTGGCTCCAGTGAGCTGACAGTGGACTGGAAGTTAGCTCTGCATGTTGCATTGTGTTTCACCTATTTGCAATGTGAACAACACTGATCCTACATATAAGAAACATTCTGTAGGTTGCAAACAAAACCATCAGATTCTCAAGGAAGGAGGAGTAAAGATTGCCCAGATGTATTTGTTTTTATCCCTTTGTGAGTGCTTTATGATACAGTCTATAAATACGTGACTATATGTAAAAAGTGCTTTGTGGAGAAGAGCATGTGACCACATATTTATATGCATTGACAGGCAAGGGGATGTTTTTTTGGATAAAACTTATTTGTGACTTTCTGAGTGCCAATTATTTCCATCAGTTTTCTGCTCAAATGCCATTGTACTCTTTTGAAGACTTTTATTCTCTGAACTGAGGACATGAGAGTACAGTTCAGCCAGATACACTGTAGCTGCATATCCTCTCTGCCATGTATATGGAATGTGTGCTGCATCTGCTCAGGGGCAGGTGCTCCTTGCCCCTATTTATTTTCCCCAGAAAATCCTGCACTGGGCAGTCTTCCTTGTCAGCATGCTAGTACACACTGGCTAGTACACACCGGCTAGTACACACCTGGACATTACATCTGGTCCCTCTGCCACAACGTTCCTCCAAAGTCATCATTTTACTTTGACAGTGGCAATCTCAGAGCTTATGGTCTGTGCCAGGGATACAGAATAAGAGAGCTATGCCAGCACTGGAAAGTGGTTGTGCAGCTGCTGCAAAAAGTGAGTGTAGGGATGATAGTGAAGAGAGTAAATTGTTTGGGACACAAAATTTACAATTGTAATGAGGATTTGTCTGTTGACTGTTGTCGTATCATCCATCAGCTATTTCTGGCCTTAGGCGACACCCATGCGGTTAGCTGTTAACAACTTCAGTCTGCTTCCTTCTACTTTAGTTCATTGCTTTATTTTTGCTTCAGTAAGTTTCAATACCTAAAATGTGAAGTTAAAAATGGATGTGAAGATTTTATTTATGGGTGCTTCATAAGTGGGGATTCACCCAGAAAAGCATAAAATGTCAACTACTTATTTATTTTCTTCTTGATGTGTAAGGCTTGGTTGCATTAATGAAGGATTTTTTCACTCTTTAGACCATCACTTTTTTTAAGCCTGCAAAAGCGTTGTCTTCTCAACTACCTATTCTGTGGGATATTACACACCATGTTTTTCAGATCCAGACTTGTCAGTTGCCTCCAGAGCTCAAAATCTTGAGGTCATCCTGTCTTCTGAATTTTTTTTCTAACTTACCTGTCTCCTGTGAATGCAAACTTGCTTACCACTGACTCTGCAATTGCTCATGGTCATGGCGTGGCCTTTTTTGAAAGTCAACACACTTATTTTATTAGCCCCAGGCTGGGACTCAGCATTCACCCAGCACCCAGAAGGACCCAGCACCCTGTCTCCTTTGCCAAGTCAGGGAGACCAAACCCCTACTGCCCCTTTGAATTTGGAGAGGAGTGGGGAGAGGTGACAAGTTCTTGTGCTGGAGATGAAGAAACCTTTTTCTATCCTTATCTTTGAAGCTATATAAAATAATTACACATTTAATTAGGTCAGAAATGGAAGACCTCCACCACCATGGTCAGAGGCGATCACATAGAATCATGGAATGGTTTGGGTTGGAAGGGACCCTAAAGATCATTTAGTTCCATACCCCTCTGCCATGGTTGCTACACCAGGTTTCTCAAAGCCCCATCTAGCCTGGCCTTGAACACTTGCAGGGATGAGACATCTACCATCTCTCTGTCTCATCACCCTCACTGTAAAAAACTTCTTATATCTAATCTACCCCTGCCCTCTTTTAGTTTAAAGCCTATATCTTTGTCTTGTCACAACAGCCCCTTGTAAAAAGTCCCTCTCTGTCTTTCTCGTGGCCCCCTTTTGATGATGAAAGGCTGTTGCAAGGTCTCCAGATTACCAACTCCAACTCTTTCACCCTGTGTTCACAGGAAAGCAGCTCCATCCCTCTGACCATCTTTGTGGCCCCCCTCTGTACTCACCACAGCAGGTCCATGTCCTTCTGATGCTGTTCTCCAAGTGGTGTTATGTGAGAACAGAGTAGAGGGGCAGGATCAGCTCCCTCGACCTGCTGTCCACACTTCTTCAGCCAGGATGCATTTGGTTTTCTGGTCTCTGAGTGCACATTGCCAGGTCATGTCAAGCTTCTCATCCACCAGCATCAAGTCCTTCTCCCCAGCTCTACTCTCAGTGCATTTTCTGCCCAACCGGTGTTTGTGCTTGGGATTGCCCTGACTGAGGTGCAGAACCTCACACTTGGCCTTGTTGAATTTGAGACTCACACAGCTCCACCTCTAAAGTCTGTCAGTGTCCCTCTGGATGGCATCCCTTCCCTCCAGCATGTTTACTCCACCACCATACAGCTTGATGTCATCATCAAACTTGCTGAGGGTGCACTTGATCCCACTGTCCAGGCTGCCAGCAAAGACGTTAAACAGTGCCAGTCCCAGTATCAGCCCTGAGGAAAATCAATGGTCTCCCAGAGAAAGAAAGCCTGTATACATGCTCCTCTTTCAAAGACTTTTAAAAATACATTTCATCTGAAACAGTAGATAGAATAAGCCCAGAATCAGTATGGCAGCTGAAGTGAAAAACCACTTTATTTTTCTTAGTTCTCTTGTTTTGCAGTAGGAACTCTTTAAGGTGGTCATCTGAGAAGTGTTTTGACCGCAACTTGATAGATTTTTATTTTTTCATCATCCATTGGAGGAAAATAGTTGACCAACTGAATGTAAATTGCTCTTGAAGGTGGCATTTGTTGGGGCCAAGCCAACAGCACTATGAGGCATGACTCTGTAGTTACATGGAGAGTTTTACACTCATTAGTTTCTATTCTTTTCCTTCAACAATTATAGCGGAAATAATTTTCCCAATAGCTCTAACAAATCATTCTGCTTCTCCACTAGCTGTAATGCTATTATTCAATGAGAAAACCCTGCATATTTTGCAAGTTCTTAAATTCTTGCCTGTAGAAAGTTGGGCTGTTATCCATTCGTAGGATCTTGAATTCTGGAGACAGAGAGTATCTTATCCAATGATGTGACAATGGTGCTAGCCTTCTCCACCGGGAGAATTGTGAACATTCCTTATTAATGACTAAAGCAGAATGCTAGAGATTCCTAAACACTGACATCTTCCACAGACCCCACAAGACTAAAAGTAATAAGAATTAAATGAAAACTCTTCAAACTCTCTCTCCATTTAGAATGCTTAATGCATCCTAGTTATGATACTCTAAGGCCTTTAGATTAAGTCTTCTTTCCATTTTTTAATGTATTAAGCAAATTTTATTCCTCTAATAGATAGTAAATGTAGTAGAAAACACATCTGAAAAATATGCACATTTTTGTGCACTTACATTGCCATCTATCCATGGTCTGTAGTTTCATCTTTTGGAATGGATGTGCAGATGAATGGCAGCTACAGCCCCTTAGCAAAACTAGCCTGTGTCTATGGGAGGTTATGAAAGTAGAGTCTTAAATCTGGGCATTCTTTTTTTAAAAGACCTATGATTCATTTTAATTTTGGCCTTAGCTTGTAAAATTTATTAGCTAAGTTTTACAGTTTTCTCTCTTTTCTATGCCATTTCCAGTCATTTGCAAACATTGATCAAAGGAAATCCAGTCCCATACAAACAAAAATGTTGTTAATTTTTGTCTCACTCCAAGAGTTTTTGTATTACTAATTGTTGGGTTTATGAACCAAAGCTGATTGATAGAGCACTGGGTGTAAGATGTTTCCTGGTGTAACCCTTTTACTTTGGAAAGTACTTTGTCCTTCTGCTCTGGAAAGCTAATCGAGAAAGGAGTGTTCTTTTTTTTTTTTTTTTTTTTCAGCATGGCACAAGTCCTGTTTCGATTGCTTTTTGCCTCAAGTTGCTTTAATTTAATGAAATGCCAAGTATGAGAAAGTTATGGTAGCCCAGCATTACTGCTTGCACAGGAACAGCATGCTAATCACATCCAGGGATACTAGAGCTTTGTGTCTTGTCTCTGACAATAGTGACATCACATATCTATGGAAAAATGTAATTGTTTACTTCCAGGAAACACTTTTGTATGCTTTCACAGAATATTTTAGCAGCCTCTAACTGCTCAGAAACTTTGTTAGGCAGAACAGATATCTCTGTGTTGAAGGGACCTCAGAGTCTTCTGCTGTGAATGTACTGAAATGCATTTTGCACTAATGTCTAGCAACTGCAACATCCTGCAGCAAGTCAAGCTCCAGATAAAATGTTTAATTTTAGTGATAAAAGACCCATGCTGTTTGATTTTCTTTGAAAAATTAATTTCTCTTATCATTTTGGTTTTCATTTTATCTTGGATTAGGTTTTTTCTTAATTAAAGAGTTTTCTGTACAAGAGAAATCAAGGGCATGCCCAACTGTATTTATGGGATTATACTATTTTATTTGAGGGAAAAATAGGTAGTCTTACGATTACAGATAATTTGCTGTAATGCTCTTATTTTATAGCAATCATTGGGAATAAAGATGGAATAAAATAGTAGGCAGAAAAATCCTGTGCTGTAATCCACATAATAGAGCAAATTGAAGGGAATTAATGTCTGAGTTTGCCATAAATTTCCTGATTTTTAAGCATTATTGTTTGCAACCTTGATAAGTTTTTATATGCTAGTAGTTCATATTACTCAGAATTTTATATGGCACATTTTACGGTTGCCTAATACCTCATTAATCACTAATGCAGAAGAATCTTGAAATGGGACAATGTTAATACTACATTTTAATGAGCAGCACTCAGACCTCCAAAGATGGCCAAGTCTCTTTCAAGCTTCTCAGTGTGAAAATGAAATTGAATACAACACACAGCAAAGCCATTTCTTTAAGCTGCTGAGATTGCCTGATTTTTGAAGCAGCAGTCTTCTGTGGTCTCGTAATTTTCACTCCAAAGTTAGAAGATAAGTGGAAATGCATAAAAATGTTAAAATAACAAAATACAAATTTAACAGACAGTCTTTGGAGAACTTGCACTTTTTCATAATGGTTTTATCTCCATTGCAGAGCTGTCATATGAGTGCATTGGTTATACCCTGTACAATGAAAATTCCTGACATGCCTCTAGTGTCAGCTCATAATGACAAATAAACAGCTCTGCTTCAGAATCTAGATTTTTATTTATTTTTTTTTTTTTCCCTGCACAGGGCAGGTACTGAATTTGAATTTCAACATATGCTAGGGAGAAAATGCCCATCAGGATGCTAGAACAACACAGTGCCTGCTAACATTAAATGATTCAGTGAGGACCTGTAAACTGTGATTCAAAGAGACATGAGATTATTGTGTAATCACTCAAATTTAAGGGAGTAGCAGTACCATTTTTTTTGGCACTGTTATCTTCTTCCACAAAATATACGTATCGTCCTGTCAGCACAATCTGTCTGCTTCTGTAACTCTTCTTATGACAGAAATGCATATCTGTCACTGCAACAATACAGCAGGGAGCAGGTACTGACTTTTAAACACTGATGTCATATTCTTCCAACTGCTTTGTCCTGAAAACCTGTAATCTTGAAATGACTGACAGCACCAGAGACCTTGGGAAATTGTATCATTACTGAGGCAAGAATTTGATTTCTGTCCAATTGATTTGCTCTGTTTATTTACTAGGCGGTAGACTAATCCAGCCTGCACAGCAGGGCTAGATTCACACAAAATGTGGAAGGGGAGAGTGCACTTGGGCACAGACACTCCATCACCTCACCTGGAACCCACCCATGTCCATGCAGACCCACTGTTGTTTTCTCAGAATAGACATTGTCACACACTTTTGGCCAATCTGATCTGAGGTATTAGGGATGCAAAGATCACCTGTGACCTGTGGCTTGCAGTCCTTGCCTCCCAAAATGACCAAGTGTTTTCTCAGAAATGGAAGGCTCTAACTCAAATTTCCAACTAGGCTTTGATGTCTTATGTGCCAGAAAAATGGCTATTAGCCATTCTCCATGGGTATTCCTACTGTTGGAGCCGTTTGGCTAGCTTCAATTCAGGTTAATTCTAAGTTAAATACTAATTGGTCTAACTGAGCCTATACCCTCTGGTAAGCGTGCTCAGCTGAGATCTAGGAAGCTGAGGTCTCAGTCCCTGCTGAATGTTTAATGCTGTGTGCACAAAGAATAACTCCCAAAGGAGGAATCCCCAGCATAGAAGAGGCAAAAATCAAATCATCTAGAAGAGTGGTTTGAACCTGTTTTTTTTTTTAACATTGCAGGGATACTCTAATGGGATTATCAAATCCTGTGAGGTGGAACCTCCCTTTCTTTACTCTTTGTAAATGGGGTAGAAACATTTAACTCCAGGTTTAAGAATGGTAGTCCCAGGTAATATGAGAAGCCTGCACAGTCCTCACTATAAGTGGGTGAGCTGATGGTAAGCATTATGCTGGTTTTAGCTGTGTTTTACTCCTGACTCCCTGTGTGGTGGCTTGCTCTAAAAAAGCCTCTATCTCCACAGCTGGAGGCCCTGGGCAGCATGTCATATAGCAACTGGAGAAAACTTGGGGAACTTTGCTTCAGTCTTTGTCCAGGAAAATCCTGATAAATTTGAAAAAGGAAGTACTGAGCAAAAGAACAAATAAAGACTTCAGAGTTTTCTGACTCTGGAAACAAGTGTGAATTAACAAGCAGATGAAATTAAAAAAAAAGTTTTGTTATTGTGCCAAAGGGAATATATTGGAAATATCTCTTACCAATCACTGCACTAAGCAACTCATGACCATTTATTTGGCTATTTGGATTAACTAATATTTAAAATAATTTAAAAGAGCCTATTCTGGAACCTATACATCCTTTCACCTTGCATTTTACAGTTGTCCCTATTGTCCCTATTTCATACACTTTGATTAATATCACAGAGTAGCCTCAAGGCATATAAAAATGGGTCCCCTTGAAACAAAACTAAATGGGAAAGTGGTCTCCCAGAACACACTTTGCCCATTCTCACACTAGAGTTGAACCTACAGGGTCAGTCTAGAGCTTGTTGAAGTCAAACACTGAGATGTGTTTGAGTTGTGCAGCACTGAGCAATTTGCTCTGCAGATCCACTTCCATTGTGTTCATAAAGCCATTTCGGTCTTCATTCTTCCTACAGCCTGTTCACCAGGAAACTCCTTGTGCTGCTCTGAGCAGCATTAATTGGCATGATTTTGCTGAGGCAGCTGGGGACACTGACCCCTTCTTATGGCCATTGCCTGGAAGTGACGATCATTCTTCCAGTCACCTATGGCTATTCAGGTTAGATATTTGCCTCCCTTGTTCTCTTTCCCTACACACAACACACATTCACAGACATTTTTGGAAAGGTATCTACTGTGGTAGCAAGTTTGTCCATGCTCAGAACTGCGTCACCTCTTCAAAACTCAGCTGTGCCAGCTGACTTGCTGCCTGGCTGCTGCAGTAGCTCACTCTGCTGGCTGACGACCTCCTGAGTGAACCTGACAATCTTCCTCTTTGTTTTAAGTTTAGATGCTGTTCAGTCAGACTTTTATTCCTGAACCACTCTTTTCTTTTTCACGAAGAAAGGCACAAGATAAGAAGGAGGAACTGATCAGCTTCCTTGATACCCTTCTTAATTGTATGAACCCAAATCAAATATCTTCCTTTTTCTTTTCTTTTGCTTTTATCTGGTGCAGGTATTGAATGAATAAAACTTCATCTTGTAGTGCTGAAACAAATTATTAGAGTGTTATTTAACTATCAGGTACTCTTAGGTGGCATGGAATAATTAACACAATTAATCTGACCGCAAGTAGCATTTTTAGCTATTGTATTGGTATTTATTATTTGCATATTGGAAAAATTAAAAAGAATTTCCACCCCTCCCTTCTTTTGTGTTGTAGAGTAGCTACATGTACAGAGTACTTTTGTGAATCCAGGGGATTTTATGATCAATCCTAACGTGATATGCCATTGACGTAAGTAAAGACTGTGAATGCAAGATGACATCTGGGTAGTATTAGCAGAATTTATATTAAATTAAAAGAATATGAATATTTAGAATAATGTAATGTAGAATACTTAACTAGACTTTTGTGCTATAGATGCATGGTTCTGCAATTCAACCATTTTAATGAGTAATGAAAAGTGGGTTAAAAAATAAATAAGAATGAAGCATTTCTTCACCCGCTACTGCCATATAAATTTCAAAATAGCAAATATTACATTATTATAGATCTTTGAAGAGAGTGCATCAGTATTGGAATGATTTTAACTGTTACATTTGGGCTGAATTCAAGAGGGCACAATATTTTAGAACCTGATTATCTCTCCTAACTTGCTCTTTATCTCAGTGGGTAGAATAGAAGTAATAATTAGAGAATTAAGCTTTGCTCACTCAGTCATGAAGTGCACAAATTCACTTGCTGTTTCATATTTATTTTCCAGCTGGAGGAGTTTAATTTATTTTGCTTTCTGCTGTGCCTACACCTGACCGACCAAAGCAGCTTCACTAGTGTCCCACTGATCTCTACTATTTAACCCCTGTATCTCTTCCCAGTGCTTTGCAAAGCAAAGAGCTTTCCTCTGAGGCTTGTGCCAGAGATCTTTAGATACAGCTTCAGCGACTGCCATCCCTGTTGACCCGTGAATGTGATAGCATATCCACAGAGCACAATCACAATCCCTCCAAAAGGACAAAAACCATGAAGAGGAATCTAGTACTGATAGCAGGGTATGGTCTGCACTCAGCAACATGTAAATCTTAGATGCCTTTACCACCACAGTTTCCCGTTGTCAGATCCATAGGTCAGGATCATTATGCCTTATAAATATTAAAGTGTTGTTTCCAATGGACAGAAATAATAATATATCACTGACTGATGCTGATGAAAAACACTAATGGGTTCCTCTTTAATTATAATTTTCTGTCTGAATCCAGATGTTTTCTGTGGTCCCTGTAGGCAAAATGCTGTCTGTGAGAGTCCCTGCTGGCTGTCACAATGCAATGTTATCTTGTGAATGGTTCCTTAAATATCTGCAAGGTCAGAGAGATTAAATGTTCTCCCGGGAATCTCAGGGAAAGTAGAATGTCAGCATCACCTTTTGTCCACGTGAAAAGTTAAATGACATTTCCAGTTATATTGATTAGACCATCTTTGAGTGTGAAAACAGAATGGCGATCTCAATATCTGTAATGAAATGCAGAGGTTGAAGCAGAAGACTGTGAGAGTAGACAGCATTTCATTTCAGAAGTCTGGGAATCAGGAAATCTTTTTCCTCAGAGTGCTTAGGTCTTGTCATTGGTGAGCTGGATTTTTCTCACTCTCCATTTGCACAGGTAAAATTGTGGACTGAGCGGACCATAAGCAAAACTACCATGCTACCACCCTTTCCTTGTCTGAGGTACCTCCTTCCCTTACTTGTCTTCCAGACAGTAGTGCAGGGGCAGAGCACTTCCTCTAGGATGCTCCTGTACTGCGTTTCCAAAATGGATGCTCGAAGCCGTCAATGAAAGTCACTATTTTTAAGATACCTTCATCTCACATCAATTCATAATGTAAGACCAGTCACTTGCAGCCTCAGAAAACTGGATCTCTACCTGTCAACACAAGTGAACTGCTGTTGTATTAGAGAGTAGACTTTCAAATACTCTGCACAATAGCCACTTTTACTGACTTACGAGTACATGTATGTAAGGAAGGGCATTGTCACTATCTTGACTGTTTAGCATATAATTTGTTTCACATCATGTATTTCATACAAACAATGTCTCTACAAGGCTTCTTGCATTAAATGGGGCAGCAGAGTGAAAAAATTAACAAAGAATGTAGAATAAGGTGAAAAAGAGAATGGAAAATGGCGATTTTGATCTGAAGTAGACTGAGAGCTGCTCTGAAGCCAGTGGAGGTATCCTGAGTCCTGTTGTGGATTCCCCAGATAAGAATCCTTCTTATTAATTTTTTTTTTTCAGAGAAGATTAGGAAAGTGCTGAAATAGGGAGTTACAGACAGACTGTTTTAACTTGCAGAGCTGCTGATGAGGTTTTGGCAGCAGAAAGAATGGAGGTTTTGCCTATTCACAATGAAAATGACAGTTCTAGGAAAGGAGAAATTGAGAAAAATGGGCAGAGAGAAGAGTCTGAAACAAGAGGGAAGAATCTGAAACAAGCCTAGGGAGCACAATATTTTAAAAGTGCTTTGAGTGTTCCCCTATCATATAATTAATACAAATGTATCTATTCTCTTTGAAATATTTTTTTTACTGCAATTCTGAAGCAGCAAAATTGAAGCAAGTCATTTAACAATACAAAGAAATCATCTTCACATTCTAAATTATTATAACTCAATTTGACTTCATTATTAATAAAGTGATAAAATAATCTTAATTAATGTTCTGATTTTCTATATCTTTGCATAATTGGTAGATGATCTTATGTGCACTGAGCATTTTTCAGTTTCAAGATTATCTTCAGGTTCAGCTCCCAGGCTCTTACTTGATCTTTTGTTGTCCTCCTTGACCTCAGTCTTCACAATCTAATGGCCATTTAGATTCTTATGATTGCAGCCTGAGAAAGAGAAGGGAGGAGAGGTTTATCTTTAGCCTGGCCCTTCTGTAAACCCATATTGTTTCTTTGCTATTACAGAGAAAAATTGGGGTTGTAAAAGTCTGCATTACATTGATCGTCTGCTGGGGTTCAGAGACATAATGGGTTTTATTTGATTTCACTTACACCAATGTAAATTAGAAGGAGCTGTATTAAAGCTATCAAAGGAAGCAGCTGCATTATACTGGTGCAAGCAAAATAATAAGACCACTTGCTTCTCCCACAGCAGCAACTTTCTCCCAATTGTTCTACCCCCCCTCTCTGTTGTTGTGTTAGAACAGAGCAAGATCGTTGCACAAAAATAGCTTTTCGCTTTCTTGTATGAATATCCAGCACAATTTAGTCTAGCAAACTATCAGGGCGATTACTTAAATTTTATGCAGGGATCACTGCAGCAGAGGGATGTGTTCTTGCCAAAAGCAAAAGCTTAGGAACAAACAGAGAACGGAACTGACAGCCTGGCAAGATGCCATTTTTGTCTTCCTTGATTTTCTAGGACTTCAGTAGTG
This sequence comes from Xenops minutus, assembly GCA_035221455.1. Lineage (NCBI taxonomy): Eukaryota > Metazoa > Chordata > Aves > Passeriformes > Furnariidae > Xenops > Xenops minutus. The sequence continues at coordinate 59,737,913 of JAWWEE010000122.1, read as the reverse complement.
AGGCAAGTTGGGTTTTTTTTTTAGAAGCCTAGATATCCTATTTATGACATACAAGATGTTGCCCTGTAAAACATTGATTGGAAGGGCTTTGATTTCCCAGGGTGGGTATTGGTGGGCAGTAGGGGAAGAGATTACAAAGCTGCATGAGCGGCACTGCTTGGCATGGTTGAGTGGCAATAGGAAACTACATCTTTCAGCTGTATTTTATTGGTAACATTAGAAGCAGAAAGTGGTCTCACCTAAGTCTATGAACCTGTCCCCTCAGGTCTGAGGAGGTTTGAAATCTGACTGTTGTTCTAATGGCTGAATTAAACTCTTTGTGTCTACAGGCAGGACAAACTCTCTGGGGTTAGGGTCGCAGAGAGCAGCTGTTGAAGGAGCTGGTGGTAGAAGGGCAGTTCCAGAGGGTTTGCTTAGTGACTAAGGGTCTTTGTGTCCTATTGGTTCTGGAATATAAATTTCATCTTTTGCATTAGAAAATTCTGCATGGAGCCTGTATTGATTTCAGTACCGCAGAATCAGGAACTAAGGAAATATGGGAATATTTGTAGCAATGTGACAATGTAAAGTTGGGTTGGTTTGGATTTTTTTTGTTATTGTTGCCTTTTGAAAGGCACCCAGAATATGAGATATATTAACCCAAATTTAACTACCAAAAACCTCTTTATCTATTCTAAGCTGGTCACTTCATCCATGGAGAGGGAAAGGCACTCATGGCAATTAATCTAATTCTAAACTGGGTGGCCTGAGGTAAGTGATCTGAATACCACTCTAGAGGGGCCTGTGTGACTAAAGACAGAGCACAGACAAAGAGTGTATGCAAAAAGATTAATTTCAGACCCATGAAGTTAGGGGAAACAAATTCATTTGGGGTCACTGATGATCACAAATGTTTAACAGACACGGAAAAGACAGATAGACCTGGATGTTATTCTGTGTAATAACAACTTCAGATTACAGTGCAAGCTGGCGAACACTAAAGAACCAATGTGCTGTGGGCACACTGTGAAAAGCTTCATGAATGCTTTGGCGTATTGGAAGAGTTTATTGTCCTTGACTGACCTGGATACCATAGTAGTGATTGGAGAAAAGGTAGCTGGCCAGCTTTTGGATACAAAAGAAGGTGGAAAGAACTCCAAAACAGAGGTGGAAAGAGAGACATCTTCATAGAGCTTAAAACACAGATGCTGAGGAATCTTCGCTACCAGTGTTGCAAGGGCCAAAATGTTTCACAGAGATTAGAATAATTCCTGGATATTCAAGCAAGTCTTGCACTGAACTAAATGTACTGGAAGGCCACTGCAAAGGTCCAGCTCAAAAAGGCCCTGAAACCTGTAATTCTGTAAAATATAACTTCAAATACTTTTCTTTCCTGACTAACTCTACCCTGACCACAGACTATGATTACAGGCAGCATATTGCAGCAGCTGGGCTTTCACTTTCTAGCTGTAAGACTCTTCTCATGTCCTTAGGATAGCTTCTTAGAGCCCAGGGGATCAGCTATACAGGCAAAAGTGTTTGGTTTCAGACCCTCACTCTCCAAGAAGGTTGCAAGTGAAATTGGATGTCGATGTGTCACAATGTTGTCACACAACACTAGTGCCTCACAGAAGTATGATGCAAAGAAAAGGATTTTGATGGTGTATAAAAATATCTTCTTTGGACAACTTTTTGCAGGGAATCACAGAACAGAATGTTTCGTGTATCTTCTCTTGCTGGCAAAATATTACTGTGTTTGGTGCAAAAAAAAAGGTAATATCTACTATAGCCTGCTCTGATTCTGAAATGTATTGGATTTTTAATGTAGGGTAGTGACAATAAAAGATATTAATCTAATCACAAAGCTTTTATACCATACACCATACTCTGTTAATTTCTTGATATCCAGATGTAGTCACCAGGGTTTCCTAGCATTGCTTTTGCTTGTTGCTTTGTTTATATGGCATGTTAGAGGGGGTTTTTTAACAATATGCATTGGTGTTTATGTTGAAAGTGGATTTCCTCTATTTTTAGAAACAGAATTCCCCTTTTGGTAAATATCGATGCTGGAGATAAAATACTTTTGTTAGCTCTTCATAAACAATGAAACCAATGACATTTTAATTACATTATTCCTCAATTTGTCACGACCTGGTATTTCTCTTTTCCTTAAAAGAATCTTAACTTGTGCTTGGAGGAAACCAACCTATTTTAAAATCCCGTCTTTCTCCTCACATAATAACCATTTTCTATGAATAGCAGTATTTATTGATTCTTCTTTAACTGAAGCTTATTAATTAGAGTGGTACTTGTGAAGTAGCTGCCCTTAAGCAAGATTAGTGTGATCTACAAGTTACTTTTCCTACTAGGTTTAATCACAATTAATTATATATAACAGTTTCTTATAATTCTCTACACACTCCAAGACTGATCACATGCTTTCATCCAGCACTTCTTACTTTTCTCATGTCAGGAAACAACAAACCAGAAAAGATTAAAACTAAGGTATTAATGCGTGCTTTTTTTTTTCTGACTTACTTTTCAGCGGGATTTTGTCTGCTCACCAGCTACACATGAAGCACCCTCATGGGGGTCAGCAAGTGACTCTTGGGAAGTTGCCAGAAAGGAGGCTGGTGAAAACACACAGAGCAGGCAGAAGAATGACTGTACAACCTTGCATATTCTGTCTATCTTTTACTTTTTATAAAACATAAGACTGTGGTCTGAAAAATATCCATAAAGACGTAAACCTTTGAAGCACATGTGCTTAAACCTGTAAAAGTATGGATGTGCTTAAGATTGGACAATATTAGATACTTAATTCTTACTGAGTTCAATTATTGTCTAATAGGATTCTGGCTGAACAAAACATTTAGCTGCCTAACTTTTACTTGCTTTTGGATGTTGAGGCTTGTCTCTTTAGAAGAGCAGCTCCTGTGCGGTGCTAAGAAACTGAATCATGGGATATGATGGGCATCCTTGGGAGAGACGAGCCTGTGCCCAGCCTTGCTCCAGCTAGTCTGACCAATGCCCATTGGTGCACGGGCCAAATCCTTTTTCATACACACGTGTATGCATTAGCAGGGGCTCAGTTAGTCTTGTGCTGGCTGGGAGAGCTCAGCTGGCTCCCTGGAAGGTCAAATAGCTCCTCAGGACTCAGAAAAGCTCTAGAGGAGGTAAAAAGTAGAATTTAGGAGCTGTCAGGGGACTGTGGCAATTTAAGCTACTTGAATTTAAACTACAAGGCTTGGATCTCAGGCTTGGGTTTAGATAATTAGAGTAATTTTTTTTTTTTTCATGTAGCTTTACATCTTTGGCGCTGGGCTCAACCCCGGGACCACATGCAGCCATCTGTTCTGTGATGTGTTGAGGCTGGGTGTCTTCACTGCCTGCATGGAGTGGCCTGTGTGACTAGCTCAGGTACAGGCATCTGCTTTGCAGGTGTCTGCATTTTGTCAAAGGAATTCTGAGCTCTGGCTTGGTGTTAGGTGGCTAAAGTCACCACTTGGATCGCTTCCACAAGCACCAGTCATGTACTGTAAGTATAATGCAGATTTCAGGATAAAAGAACATGACAAGGAGAATAATATGCACAGGATTTGGCTTTCATTTGCACTCAGCCTGACTTACATTACACAGATGTTAATAAAGGTGCCTTACACATCTATCAGAGGCAAGTTAATCACAATTTAAAACAAGCTGACATGGCCTGAGTGATGTATGGTGGCTTTAATGTAAAGGAGTAAGGAAGGTGCCACTCTGGCATGCTCATCTTTTCAGAACAACAACCTATTCATATGGCAGCCTGCCTTGTTGAATCTGATTATAGGGCATATCCACACCTTCCACTTAATACAAAGTGTGATTCAGAGCACTAGGAAACTGGCACATTTTCTCCCTGTCTCGGATGAGTAAGTCAAAGAATGACCATTATCTGTGAATGTGGGATAAGTGGAGAGAAATGGTGTGAGGCTGAGCAGCACGCAGATGCTTATCTTCAACCTGTAGCTGTAGAGGGAAGCAAAATCAGGTAATGAGAAGAAACAGCTGCTGGAGACCTTGCCCTGTACTAAGTCATTGGCTCAAATACATATCTAGTGAACAAAAGCTAGTATGTGTATACAGTGCTGAAAGGGAGAGGATGTCTTTTCTTGTCTCTTTCCCAAATTTGGGTAGGCTTTTTGATTGCTAAAAATAGGAAAATCAGGATAAACTGGGAATGCAAAACTGGAGCTTGTGACTAGATGACTAGCACTAAATTGTAGTTTTGCAGACAAAGGCTTATTTATTCTCACTGTCTACATTAAAAATATGCAGCTCACACGGAAGCCAAACTTCAGATTTTGTCATGCTTAATAAAATATTGAATTAAGCAGAAGTGAAACTACCTGCCATATCTAAAAGATAGTCTCAATGCCATTTCAATGCTTTATTTTAAGGCCAAGCACAAAAGGTTTTCACCTTACATAATTAACTTTTTATCATTAGGATTCAGAAAAATTGAATTGTGTTGGACACAGGTCATCATAATGAGAATTTAATGGATCTGTATTACTATGCAAGTTAAGCTTTGAATATGTGCTAAATGCATTACATTACCATTGACCTATGCAAATTTCCATCTCTGTGACTCTTTTTTTCCACCGCTGCTGCATTAGGACCTCCTCTCTCTCCTCATCTCCTTAAACAATGATTTCCTCATTTTCATATTAATTGCATCAGTTAACTGAGATAATGCTCCCACTGAAATGAGCAATAGGATGAATCACTGAAATGGTGCAGTTATTCTTTTTGCTTAACCAATTTCACAGGACCTTCACAAAGAACTGCCTTAATTTGACTTTATATAATTGCTTATCATTAGGCACAGCAGCCCCATGAAGTACCTTTATTTATTTAAGTCTCATCTCTGATTGATGGAAAATTAGTCACTTGCATATCTGAGGAACACAGATTGTTCTGCTACCAGGCAACTTCGATGTAGAATACCCTGGAGAACTTCAAAACAAGCAACTGCTAATGCATGCTGAATATAAAATACAGGGAAACAAAGTGCAACAGCTAATGACATCCAGGAGTTCCTGTATAACAACTGTGATGTCACAGAACTGCTTTACCTGCTCCTCACTAAATTCTCTCTGTGAAAGAGGGAAGACAGGCAGATGTTGCTCCAGAGGAGATTATACATCTGGCTGCAGCCACAGATATACTCTGCCTGTTTTTAACACTGATGGACCTGTCTATCACAGTGTGAACACTGAAGGTTATAACATCTCTCCTTTTAAAATTAACAAAGCGCCCTACATGGTTTGGAATTCGCTCAGAAAGCTTTAATCCACTTCTCGTTTTTAATATTCTTAAAGTATTTATTCAGGACAGCTCAAAGGAATTGTTCACGCTTTCCGTCTTTGTAAGGAAAAGGGTGTGTGTGTGGGGAATTAAAATTTCTAAGGCAAATTATGCTGTTATCATCAACTGACATACTCAGAAGGGATCTAGAAAGGATGCCACCTCCAGCATAAAAGAAGCCATAGCATATTATCCTATCATGGGATTTGAGTTGAAGGATTGCCTCCAGGTCTCCTCGAAGCACACTGTGTACTTTTGTCCCTGTGGATGAGACTACCTGTCACTGAACTAGATATCAGCAGTCATTAAATCCATATAGTCATAATATTGTTCTTTACAGACAGCAATACTGTGATTCATTTTCCCCTTATATTTGCTCCTACTCTAATTCTACATGCCAGTCTGCCATCTCTCTCCCCAGCAGAAGCCTCAGTTAACCTTTCCCATCTTTCCAGGCAGTTGTGGCTCCCAAAGAGCACAGTATCCAAATGGCCCCTCAGATTGATGCCTCAAATCATCTTCACCCAGCGGCACTCAAGTCTGAAAAAAACTCCTAATGAGCTAAAAGCAACAGCAAAGAATTATACTGATTCTTTCTTCAATGTACTACTCTTGGAGCAGTATTAAATACAAACTGAAGACAATATTGCACTGTGGGCTTGCAGTCAGGACTATTAACCTTGGAGTAAAGGTTTTCAATTGCTTGGGAGGGTTAAATTTTGGGTTCATTCTGTTCCTGTGAAATCCCAGGTAAATGAAGAACAGTTTTGTTTTGCTTTGTTTCTGCTACTTTATTTCTGCCTAGAAAAGCTGCAGGAAGGAAAGTGGTCCTTTCCCTAGCCTGGCATTATACACATTATCAAGAAAATTAGATTGTCTTTTGCCTGAAAAACACCTGAAAAGTAGCTTTTCATATTAGCAGTGAAAAACAATTGCAACTTTACAAACATGTGATGCTTAGGGTGAACTATATGTTTGCGGGATTTCATGCTTTATTACAAAACAAGACATGCCCTGAGAAACCTGGATATCTGTTTGATTGAGTTAATTTCAAAGTCTGGAATAATTCCTGATAGTTGGCAAACCCTCAGTACTGGCCACCTAGAGCTAAGTTGGAGAACTAATGCCAAGGAATAAGGCTCAATTGCTTCCTTCCCAAATGTTGTCTTGTTCAAAGTTTAATTGAGCGGAATAAATTTTTTCCTTGTTATTTGGCACAGTGTTTTTCCTTGTACCACTGATGGTCTCATACATCAGGGCTATAAACTCTTACATGTCAGTGTAACCACAACACGAGGGCCAGCCCAAGGCCACAGCTGGACCTGAGCATGCTTTGTATGATGTCCTTATCAACACTTCCAAGGAGTCTTCATGCTAGTTAAGCTGTCTACAACGTGGCTGCCAGGGGATGTTATGCAAATCTTTACCTTCCTCATGAGTTTTCATAGCTCATCCTTGCTTGTAAAACAATTTGCTCTAAGAACTTGGGAGAATTTTTCCCTAACTGAGTGCAGAACATGGAGCTGTTCCAAGAGGTAAGTATTTGCAATTAGGTGACAATATAGTCTTAGGTATGCTTAAGTACCCCACTGTATACTGTCATTTGTCTGCAACTGTTTATTTTAGTCTAAAATGTCTAAAATTAATACAGTTGCAGGAATCTTTTCCCCCACAAAGCCTTAACAGCAGCAAGAATGACTGTGTTAAATCAGACCTCATTGCAATGTAATGAAGCCTGACTGACATATTGCAGGTATGATACTAAGTAATTTCATAAATTATTAAACTGTAATTGAAAGTAATAGTGCAGATTACTTTTCGACATGCTTAAAAAAAGACCTTGGCATGAAAATAAGGACTGTAGCATGACTGATTTGAAATAATGATCAATACCTTAATTTTAAGAATAGCCACTAGTTCTAAGTTTAAAATTAGAACAGAAAAAAAAATAATTTTTATCACTCGAACTACTCATGACACTTTGACTTCTATTTAACTTTTAAGTAAAGAGCATAAACTGAGATATATTTTACATTACAGAATGGGCAGCTTTAATAAATTTGGATCAGAAATGCTGAAATAATTATGGAAACCACAAAATTTAGAGAGAAAAATACCTTTCCCAGATAATTTTTAATATTTAGAAATGCATTTTCTCTCTGCAAGCAAACTCAAAGCAACTAGTTTCACTTAAAACCTTGGTGTTATATAAACTGTATCATTTTATGTCTCTGGGCATTTTGTGTTTCCCCTTTCATCCCAGTAAAAGTTTAGTTACCATTATATATGTTTATTTGTGTACCTGTCTTATGAAACCAGTCATACCTTGCACCTGTGATCACTTATTATATTTACTTCAGATACAGTGGCTTAACACATTTAGGTAGAGATTTGAAAACAAGGTCAACAAACCTTTGGGTGTATTTTTGGATTGTTTAGCTTGGGATATTTTGGCCATGAACTGCATGAGAATAAAAGTATTTATTAGATTAACCTGATCATTAGTACATTTCATGTGGTGCTTGCAGGGATTTCTCTGACAAAGCACTTGCTGGTGAAAAATCAAATGTTCTAAAGGAAAAAGTCAGATTCAGCAATAATTTTATTGACATGTTGAAATGTCAGGGAACACATGCATAAGGGGAAAACAAGAGAGGGGCACTGCAGTCCAGTGGTGAGGATACCTGGATAGATACAGAAGGCCAGAGGTTAAACCTCCACTCCCACTGAAATTAATTTTTCTCATCAGGAGATAGAGTTCTGCCTTTCAGTCAGACACAGTGAGCTAAAACTGTCTTCATAATTGCATGCAGACCTATGGTATAAAATCCTCAAGTCATCCCACTGAAGACACAAAAAATATTACCTATTTTAATGCAACCATGCTTCACAGTTTCTTGCTCACTTTATTTGGTTTCCTAAAGTGAAGCACTTTCAGTTCAAGGACATCTTCATCTTTAGCTCTTGTTTATTTTTCTTGTCACTGGTCTATTGCCCTCCGGAGGAACATTAAACATCTCAATGGCATGGCTTACATGTGAAATATACAGTTAGTTCAGCAGGGAGGGCTTCATTTTAGGGCTCATATTAGTGGGTCCCTTGTGAGTTGATATTATACCATTTTTGTCCTTAGATCTTACGGGGAAAGCTATCATCCAGTAAATTGCCTTAGTCAGATAAACATTACGAGATAGATCTCTTCCTGCCTCTCTCAGCAATGGGCTCTGCAGAAGGAAAGGTCATTGTTCATTCTCTTTCACTCTATCCTGCTCAATTTTTTCTCATTGTATCAAGACAGAGGCGGTTAGTTTTTACCAAGGTGAACTTAGGAAATAATAGTAACATAAACACACAGTTTAAGTGAACCAAAATATTTGATGGTTCAGGAAGAGTGCATTGACTTTTCCAGGAATTTTCTTCATTCACTTTAATTTGCTCTGTGTTCACCAGAGCATAAACATTTTCCAGCCTCTTGGTTTTCTTCTTTTGCTCTTCAAAGCTTGTAGAACAACTTTGCAGTGTTCCTAAGATTTGAAAATGGCTTTTCTCCATGTCTGCCAAGGGGTAAATCCTATTTAATTGTTTTGCAGCTTAAGAAAAAGGACAAAGTGTTTCACAAAGGCAAAGACAAAATGAATTGAGTTACCAATTTTTAGCTGTGTCTGTCCATAGGTAGAGTGATAATATTGGTCTGGCAAATATAATGACTTGGTCTTTACCAGACAGGAATGGTTGGGATGGAATGGGGTAGACATTTTTCCTCTCTGTTGTCACCTGGTCATGCTGCATCTCCATCTTACTGCTGTCCTGGCCACAAAGACTTCAGCACTACCCCTCTCCGAGGCATTTCTAACTGGCTAGTCTGAAATGCTCCCTGCCTGACTTGCTGAATTAAGGGAGATTTCAAATTCTTCAAGATGGTGCAGAAAGTTCAGGAAATTGTTGGTTTCTGGACTGTGATGGTGGAAAACCACTCTACTTCAATACCTTCAAAAGTAAGAACCTTTTTTCCTTGAATTCCCTACAGATGCATCTTGGTGTGAGGTTTGAGGTGAAATCATCATCAAGCAGGGCATTGTTAAAGAAGCTGGCAAGAACAGCTCCTTTATAGTAGGCATTTTTAAAATTGTATTCATTTGTACTGGAGCCAGGGGTTGTGCATTTCAATCTGTTTAAATATAATTTGGATTGGATCAGTTTAACCCAGAGAGCATACAGGGTAGATGGATGCTTTCATATAATCAGTGAGTCATACAAGGATTGCAGTCACCCCTTAATATCTCAAATAAAGCTTGAGATAGCAGTGTGTATTGAAGTAACAGATGATGTGACCAAGGAGCAGCCATTAACACTTACCCAAATGAGGCAGATCATACCTTGCTAGGATTTGTGAGTGCTAATGGACAGGAATTACAGGGACAGCTACAGATCAGGTTTTGAGCACGTGCTGAAGACTATTTGACTCTTCTCTCTGACCTTGCAGGGATCCGGCTGATGAAGAGAGCGAGAACACCTAGATGGAGATTTTCTGGTAACCTCTCTTTTTGATCAAGTCATTCCTTTTCTTTGGACATGCAGGGAGCACCATAGGCACAAAGGTCAGGCTCGTCCCCAGGGCAGCACATACATTTCATCCTTGGAGGTTCCCTAGAGTCTTCTCCACAGTCCTAGTTTGATTTTCTGATCCTAAAATGCAGAGACTCGTGAGAACCTTGAGACCATTTGGCATTTCTGTTTTTTCATTCAGTTGGGCATTACTTACAGAAGTAACCCAGAAATTCTGGGAAGGCCTTATTCGCTTTTCCTTTCTGACAACACAAACTTGTTGGACCTGTGTTAGACTTGCTACTTCAGCATTTGGAATCTAAGGCTTTTGGAAAATGCTTGCTGCACACTTTCATATCATCTGCACACATATTAATTAAAGAGCAAACAATTAATTTAGGATGCTGAAAAGGTTGTTCCCACAGGCAAATTGATCTCTCTGTGCTGAAAATCCTGTCTTCAACTCTTTATAAAGTAGAACATGTTCAACTGTTTCACTGGTAAGCCAATCAGACTGCGGGAACTGTCCTCAGGCAAACCTGGTTTACTTTGTGCTCTAGCAACTATAGCAATCCACCTTTTCTGATATTTTTCTTCTAAGAACCAGAAGTAAGCTAAATAACAAAAAGGCCTATGCAAACTCTCAGCTCAAACCCATACATACTGCACTCTGTGTGCCTGGTAGCAGTGCTCTTGATCTGTAGGAGAGGTACACAGCAAAGTTGCCTGTAGAATTGCTACCATCCTGGCAAACAAGTCCTTCAGTGTTTTGTTTTGTGGTTTCCTTTCAAGCCCCTGTGACAGAGTATGTACAGAGCAAAATGCTGCTAAACATTATCAACATTCATATGAATCTGCCTACACTGCAGCACGTTTCAAATGTAAGAGAGATGCAACACTGAATCAAGCTGATGATTTACTGTTCTGATATTCTGACACTGGCTGAAAATCGTTCCTCTGTTCCCCTGTGCAATAGCCTCGAAGTTTAGGTAGGTTGGGGATGGCTTCTGTATCCCCCATTCTGATCTTTCTCACAAAATACCACCCTCCTCTTATAGGAAGCAAATAGACTTTCTTGCCAACATCAGGCTGCAAAGCTCTCTCATCTATGTCTAGAGTTCAAGGTGAATATTATTAATCTTTTTCCTCTCTGCATGACTCAGAGTTTCCCTTAGACATCATTATTGGAAAAAAAAAAGGTATTAGAACACTTGTCTGGGTCCAGAACTGAAATGAAATTTTCTCTCATCACTATAATACGAGGTAATTGCATTGCATGCACTTGTGTCATGTTGCAAAAGGTCAGTGAGATTCTTGTGAATCTCCTTCAGTTGTGTCTTGCCAAACCTGTGACAAATAACTGTGGGAAGTCTCTTAGAGTGCTCAGCTATTGTTCCAAAGCAGAGAAAATGCACCTACTGCACTGAGCCTTGTAGCCTTCAAATTTCACTCTCATAGCTTCTGTCCTTAGATATCACCTCTGTGCTTCTTCAGCTGAGAAGGATCTTGGCCTTGCTAATTTAACTACTTCAGCACCAAAATCTCAGAGATTTTTTCAGATATAATGACCACTGTCCCTGTCCACATTTGTCATCACTGTAACAAGAAAGAGAAATTGCAGAAGACACAGAGTTTTGTCTTATAAATGGACATGTTTGGGGTTCAGGTAGCAGAATCACTACACAGGGTATGTAGAGTTTTGTCGCAGCTCTACTGCTGGCCACAGCTCCCCAAAAGCTGCCACACAGGGCTCACACTGCTGTGAGCATGCTGAATGGGCTGGCTAGTAGGTGTCCTTTGAGGATACTGGATGGAAAGGGGAGCTCAGCTTCTGACAACATATGCCAAAGTGCTTCTGAAGCCAATCCTTTGCCACAAGTCTCTATGTTTTAGAGCCTTTTTCTCCATGCTTATAAGTAAGAATTAGGACAGAAACATTGCCTTGAGAGGCTGAGCAGTTGCCATTGGAGATTTTTGAGATCCAAATGGGTCAGTCCATGGCCAACACTAACTCTGAGCTCAGCTTTGCCTCAAACTCTCTAAGCAGAACAATGCTGATATGTGCAGCCCACAGCAGAGCAGGGGATGCAGCCTGTTGCTCGATGAACGCTTTTCTTCAGGAGGTGGTAAAGGACGCATCTTCCACTGAGGGTCTGTTCCCAAGAGCCATCTCTGCACTCACAGCTCCCTGAGGAGCTGGAGCAGCATGTAGCTCTTACCTACAGAAACACTGCTCAGTGTCTGCATGGCCAGCACGGAGTATAAGAAATTTATACTGTTTTCCATGAGTAGATGCATAAGAAAGGTCATGAAAACACAATTCTGTGCAGTTTTGTTATTTACTTTATTCCCTTTGCCATGAAATATTCACTTTGGTAATTTTTTAAACTTAAATCAAAGAACAAAACCCAAGCAAGATTCCACAAAGTTCAGTCCAATACAATTTTTGGATAAAATTTCAGATTCATATTTTTCGAGAAAAGCGGGAACATTTGTCAGGCATTTGTTTCCCAATTTCCTGGAATGAAAACGAGGTATGTTATGAGATCATGCAACAACTAGTTTGCAGAGCTCACCTGCAGTGGTAAAGAATGCAGGTTAAATTGCTTTTATAACATCACCACTCTATGTGTATGTAGAGCATGTACCAAGGGTATGTGTGTCAGCCTCCATAGGCACAGACAGGCACAATGTAGAGAACTTTGAAAGAGAGATAAAACAGACAACCTTTTGAAATTTATCTTCTTAGAGCACAAGGTAATACATAAAAGAAAAATTCATTTTCTGTGTTTACAGTTTATGTTAAATGCCATTGCAGATAGAATCTCAGTTACAAAGGCAGACGGTTTGGGTCAGGGTGATTCGATTAACTAGGTTTTTTAATGGAAATGTCACTAGTTCAAAGCAACAATGCTGAGTATTAACTTCAGGCATGTCATGTGGCAACAAGTTGGACTAAGCTCTTCTGTCACAACAGGTTTCGTTCCTCGTTGTTTGGTTTCTTTTTTGTGTTGGTTTTGGTTTGGGTTTTTGGTTGTTCCCCCCCGCCCCCCCCTTTTTTTGTGTTTTTGTTTTTGTTTTTTTTTGTTCATTTTGAGGTTAAATAAGACTAATAAAAAAAGTCCCAGCAATTCTGCACAAATAGCAGCAGGTGGGGCAGGAAGCCTGTGCCTGCCCCAGCTGCTCAGTGACAAGAGACAGCAGGCATGGGTGACAGAAATGCATCAGCATGATACAACAGGTCATCATCACTGCTCCATCAAGGGTTTTGTAAATTCCTGGTGACAGGTTTAGGGCAGCCAACTTGCAATTACCTGAGAACTTGCTATGCTTCAATCATTTAAAAGTCTAGAGGCAAGCATGAGAAAATAGTTGGACTGATATCATTAGTGAGTATTTGGTCTGAGAAAAATTGTCTGATATATATTTTTAAAGGGAAATTACTTTGTTGTACACATCCCATGTATCAGCTCTGAGCATTCATTTACAGCCTAAATAAGCAAAATTCCAACAGAATTAAAAGACATAATTTTTGTAAATATTTGCTGCTCTGGCAAAGCTGCTGGAAAGGAACTTTAAAATGACCTTTCTTTCTGGATAATAAATAATATCTACCATTGATAATTGTGTAGTTTCTTTTCATTAAATGACTTGAAGTTTTGAGTTTCCTTTAGAAGCACACCAAGTTAACTTGTATATGAGTTTTTTGAAAGCCTATCACTGTGCTGGCTGAGTCACAAGGTGAGGCAGTGAGTAAGGAACTTGTGGGGTCAGATGCTCCACCTGACCTTTAAGACCTTACTTTGCACAGCTCTTATACTCCAGGAACATTCTTTTGTCCCTTGCAATGTAATCTCTGCTCAAAAAGTACCATACAGGACAAGGCTGTTGTTGGGAAAAATACTTTTTAAAAGCACTTTTGTACAGTTATTTTGTAGCTCTTATCTCTAAATCCCTTCAATGAAATATCAGAGAGTTATTCATCTGTGAAACTACGCAGAGGGGACATTTTCCTTATCCTGCATCAGCATTTTCTGGCTTTCTGTAAACACTTTCTCACATGATGCTTGTTAATAGGCTTCCTCATGCAGAAAATTCTTGGCAGCCACTGGAAAAGTTCTCCAAAAGACTGATTACTTTCCCTTTGCCTGGGGCCGGTTGCTGATCATGGCCCTTACATAGCATGACAAACACAGTTAATATCAGAACATGCAGCCAGGACTGTGAAACACTCAGTCATGCACCAGTTAAAGCTTGGCCTACCAACACCCCAGGAGGTATATTAATATGCTGCAACTTGTTGGTACTAGTTCCCAAGAGTTTTAAAAGAGGAGGGGGGATGGAGGATGGAAAGAGTGAAGGATGAATTTAGCTGGAGTTCACCCAAGGGCACATTGCCATGGCCTGAGGACACTAATGGGATGGGACTGTCCCTGCCAGCCTCTCCTGGAGTATTTCCAACCCTGCTCATGGCCCAGGACCCCATTTCAGTCCAATTGACCCCCACACGCAGGCTGACATCCCATCCTGCCCTCAAACCTGTCCCCAGGGACGTGCCTGATCCCTGGGCTGGGGGTTCCCATGGCCTCTTCCCAGCTGCCCTGTCATTGCTGAGGCAATGGGGTGGGTTCCAGCTGGCAAAAACCTGCCCTGCCACCCTCCTGAAGCCGTGACACCATTTGTACTTAGGAAGCTCCGAGGCTGACTTTACAGACTCCACCAGTTTTTTCCCTGACCTAAGAACACAATGCACGCTTGTATCATGACAAACTGGACAAATTGTGACATCTTATTTCCTGAAGATATTGTCCTCTAGACAAAATAAATATAGGTATTTCTGGGAGGAATCAGAATATTAATAATTTTTAGTGGTGGTAACGATCCTGCTTGTCTACTGTGCTAAGCAGATGGATCCCTAAGCACTTTGCAAATGTTGCTACTCCTGTTAATGTAAGAGAGAGTTCAGTAAAGCTGGAGAAAAAGATTACATGCAGTAATTGTAACAGTGGGCAGCAGCACTACAATAACTCAAGCCAAATCAAATGTTAAGTGACCCTCTGCAGTATATGGGGGACAGGACAGAGGGAGGAAGGCATTTAGGAAAGCTGGGTGGAATTTGACAGCTATACTGGGTAAAAAAATTGTTATGCAACAGTTGTTGCAAAATAATTCTCATTACCTGAGCTGTCACATTTAAACTCTGTCAGAAAGCTCTCTGGTGGAATTTTGCAGTGGAAATATGTATAGAAAATAAGTATGCATACAAGAGTGGAAAATAAACCTCCAATATATCCTTCCCAGGTCTTTTGGGTGAAGTATTGAACAGTATGAGCAAATAAAAGAACAGAAAAAAAATATGTAGGTGTTAATATCTTTGAATGTAACACTTAAAATAAGGACCACATCATGCTTTCAAACAGAATTTGGATTATAGGATAGGTCTGCATGATCCAAATCGCTGTGAGCTTATACAAACTTATAAAACTGTATTATGGCAATGTCACTTCACTAAATTCCAGCTATACAAGTTCAAGATCCCTGTATTGTCTATTCCCTAGTGATTTTGTAGGCTTTGTTTATTGGGTCTGAAAAAAAATCCAATTTAGAACTGTGTAATAGACACTTCCTCTAATCTCAATAAAAGAAACAAGGAAAGCAGTGGCATGGGCTAGAAATGTCCAGAGGAAACTTTGCTGTAAGCAACCTAAGCCTTTAAAATTTTTTTCTTTTTTTTTTTTTTTTTTTTGATTCCCAGACCTTAGACAAGACTTCCATGTGCACACACAGATGGTGAATTTCACCTTCTACTTTATAAAATAACTGAACAAGTTATAATTTAGATTTGCCAAAGAGTTGTATTATTAATGTCTGACACACAGAAAGTTCTTTCAGCTTCATTCTTGTATCTCCCTGTCTAAATTTTTTTTCTGGGGACTCCATGCCTCATCTTTGCTCACACTGACTTTTTAATAGGACACCTCAGTTTGGAGGCGTCCTATTGAATAGGGGATTGGAGATATCAGCATCCACGTGCAAGCTATGGTGCATTGTGCTCCTGGCAGCTATTGAAGCATTGCTAAGAATGGAACATAATGGAAAAGATGGGTCTGAATGAGAATGTGGCTCTGCAAAACCTGGATAGATGGTGAAATTAAATGCATGTCAAAGTAAAGTGATGCCTGTAGGAAAGCCATCACACAAATTTCATTTGTAAAATGAGGGTTTCTGACCTAACCTTTGCCAGTCTAGAGGGAGATTTTCGGGAAACAATTGATAATTCCGTGAAAATGACAGCCCAGTGCTCAGCAACAACAACAACAAAACTGCAAATGTTAGGAACTATTGGTAAAGCAATAGAGAACAAAACAGAGTTCATTATGCCTTTATATAAATGCATGGCATGTCTGTGTCTTTATACTGTTCTGTTCTTTTCATCTCAGAGAGAATATAGTAGAACTGGAAAAAGGTTCAATTGTCCTTGATTGTCAAGGGCTATCAATATATGGGATGTGTGCTGTGCAAGGAATAGCTAAGCAAGCTAAGATTCTTCATTCTGGAAAAGAGATAAATTACAGGGGACATGCTAGAAAGCTATAAAATCAGGAGTGAGGTGGAGAGAATGGATGGGAGTTGATGGTTCACTGTCTCTTCCACTATGAGTACTAGGAATTGTCAAGGTAAGATAGTAGGAACAGCTTCAAAACAAGCAGAAGTAGGTTATTCTTCGTGTAGCAGGTAATACATCAGTGATACTGCCTACCAAAGGATGCTGTGAATACTAAAGGCTTAGAGGGGAACAAGGAGAGACTGGACAGGTTAATAGAACAGAAATATATTGGAGAATACCAATTACATAGAAGACAGACTTAACCCAGGAAGTCTCTGAGCTGAAAATAGGTGGCGACTGGCAAAGTGTCATGGAGGTGTGCAGTCTATTCTTGTTCTTAGTCCTCCCTCGTTAAGCCCCTTAGGGCAGCTGTAACCTCAAATCCTGTCTTCTGTCAGCCTTGGGTCTCACCAGTAGCTGACAGTTTTTGTGTTCATTCAGAAGCAGTGACCTAGTAAAGGGAGAATTCTTCAAGTCTGGTGGACTTGGCAGTGCTAGGCTAGCAGCTGGACTTGATTACATTAAGGGTCTTTTCTTCACCCTAAATGCTTCTATGATTCTTTATCTTCCATTTTTTTTTCCCTTTAAATATTAGTGCAGTTGCTAGACTACACTTAGCTTCTATTGACCTATGTACTAATGTGCCTTTACGTATCAGGCCAATGCAGTTCATATTCCAGAGGTGTTCTTGTGTCACCAGTGTATATATGTTCTTTATGTTCACAGCCCAATTCCTCTTTTTGGCCTTTTTCTTACCTGTGCTTTTCATGCCTGTGCTATGTCATTTCTATTGCAAAACAAAGGAAAGGCCTTTGTATTACACAAGGAAATCTAATTTGCTTTTCACAATGGACCTAAAACCAGTGATTGATGTGTTTCAGTAATTAAATTTTGCTACCGGCAGGTAGCTGAATGTAAGATTTAGGAAGATGGGAGAATAGGTGAAAATGGAAAATATATTAGCAATTTTTGTGTCCTGTGCTAGAGTGTTCAATATTCCAACCATGTATGTTTGAACAGGTGAACAACTTTCTAATACATGAAGATAACCCTATACATTGAGGAGGAAAAGACTGATAATTATCCTGCATATTGAGAGAAGAATGACTGAGGACTGAATGTCAGTATACATTGTCTCAGGAGAAGAAAGAAACAAAAATTGAGGGTATTGGACAAGCCAGAAGTTATAAGGAAGATAGAATCCTTTGACAATAACAGTATATTTCAACTCCGTGTTTTTGTTAGATCTCATGCCATTCTCAGAGCACCTCTGCACAGCACAGGACCTCACTGTACGCAGGACTCAACGTAAATCTTGCAGATGTACACATGGAATGGAAACTTAAGCCCAAGACTGTGCTGCTGTATGACCACTAATGTATTTTGCCTCTCAGTTTTTCTGTTGAAGCTTTCTGTGTCTGTGTTCAGAAGACTGCTCAGTGCCCAGCAGACTTACCTTCATATTAAGCAAGGCAAATGATATACATTACCTATGGTTCATTCTTTTTCTCAGCTTCTCTGCAGGGAAGAAATAGTCTATACTGGGTGGTGTTTTATTTGCATATTTGAACCTTATACTGGTCTTTGGTAAATGTAATTCTTCCATTTGAAGTCTTTTAAAAGATCTAGGTGTTCTTCTGAATTATGTGTTACAGCTAGAAGTCACCTGGAAGGAACAGCCTACCTGCTGTCCCCTGACCTCATCAGGATTGTAGCTGTCAACCAAACAAACAAGAAAATACCTTCTAATCTTAAAATCTACAAATAGCTGAATCACGTAAGTGACCAAAAAGGTCTTGATGGCCAGAATAAATGTCACTATGTAGGGTAAATTTGTAAGCATTCCACTACCGAGCTGCATTATAGCTTGGTGGGCTTTCTATCTTTTGTTTTTATGTTCCTCTGACAGAACATCACCTGTAGAGCCCAAGGGTCATTGGTGTCTGGGACAGTTAGTGAGTATTCAACTTGCTTTTGTAGTCTTGTCAACTGGAAACAGGAATGTGAAGTCAGACTGGAGACTGAATCCAGGAACAAAGTAGTGCTGGATAAACTCTGCAAGCAGGATTCTTCCCAATGTGTTGACATGTTTCTTTTGTGGTAGTTTAATTTTCTAGCTGATGTTCTGATCTAAATAAGGCCACTGTCATTAAATTAAAAAGTCATGATGATGTGATTGTCTTTGTGAGGCATAAAATCTAAAATGTTTGACATATTGGGATATCCACACCTTGGCAATATGGTGTTTATGAAAAGTAGAAGTAACAGTCAGGCTTTTTATAGGTAGAAGAAAGAAGACACCAAACCATCTCAGATTTACTTAGAGCTGTGACACAACCTTAACATCCTGTAACTCGTGCAATTATTATTTTGAGATAAAAAGTAATGCAATATTTTCTTACTGAGCTCTTTGCTTTGAAAGTGAAAGTTCATCCATACAAAGGGTACTACAAAGCCTTTGCTTTTTGTCAGTCATCAAACAGCAGGCTAGTGAGGTGAAGACCTCACACTGACTTTTGCACAGAGGCAGTGGTCAAAACAAAACTTCAAGTGTACAAGCATGGATATCTGGAATTACCTGCATGGAAAGAAAAGTCCCAGTATTCTGCTATCTGTCCTGTTTCTTGTCTGCAGAAAGTGCTGGGACACTTGCTGCATATGCTGCTGATGGATACAGGAGCATTTTGGTCACTGCCACAAGATGAATTTCATCTGTTGCAGTTTCCTGAGAAAATACATGTGGAGGACAAATACTATAAAATTATAACCTTCCAAGTTGTAAGCATTCTTGTCAAAGTGGTATTTTTAAGAGTGGTTATAACATTAATATCAGAGTGGTCTTTTCCAGAGTGGTTTCAATTTTAAGAACTCTGCTCCTCTTATTCCCAACATCGGGGTTGTTTCTCATTAAAAGTCCTCAAATCTCTAATATTTGCAGCTAACAGCTTCTAAGTATGTATGGACTTAGAGGTATGGACTAAAAGCTACAGTAGAAAACTAGTCAATGAACGATTAAGAATGACATATATAATACAAACAGTTAAAATCTGCTTGTGGAGATTTCTCAAAGTTTCTTCTTTCGTTTCCCTTCCCACGCTAATGATAAACAGCTTTGTGAAAATCTAGTTTTGTTTTATAGCTCACAGAGAGCAGTTACATATTATCCTCTTTTTATATGTAGAGGTTTTAACCCTACTTTAGCAAGAGAAGACTCAAACCTGAGTGTTTTCTCTGGCTGGCTTATAAGACCATCTGATTTTCTTTAGCTATTTTTTTCTGATATTGTCTTCTGGGTGTCCCCACACTTTAATTGGTTCAGTATAAGATAGCTGATGGACACAAAGAGCAAAGGTACAACTCTGGAAGAAGAAAGGTCACTTCTAAAATACATATCGAAACAAATACTCATTTGTTCACACTCCTCAAGTGTAAACGAACTCTTTTTCTTTATACTTGCACGCCACCTGACAGTGTTACTACCTTCTGTCTATTTTGTTATGAAATAATGTTTACAGCTGTCACAGGTGGTACTGCACCAATCATGATTATTCAAAGGAAAGGAAAGATATTTTTAGTTTAACAAGGAAAAAGAAACACAAGCAAACAAAAGGAAATAATATGAAAAGCAATCCCGATTCCTTCCCCAGTAAAATCCTTATTTGCATCGCATAAGCACTGAGACAGATTACTGTGTGCTTTTGGTACTTTTGCTCAGAAATTATCTTCTGTCCAAATGCATTTTATGTCATTTGATAAACAGAGTGACAAAAAGTGGTCTTTGCTTTGTAACTGGGGTTATTTCTACAAGAACTGTAGAGATTGGTGTAGACTGGAATAACTTTCAAAAAGTATGGGGTTTATGTCAGCCATGAAAACGCAGGACCCAGCACTGAAACTGAACTGCTGAGGATGAAGGCCAGGGCCAGGATATGGCAATGTGCCACATCCCATCAGGGACTTCAGCCTACATCCATTTCTAGCCAGTATAGACTCATCTATTCTGGTGTCAACATTGATACTTTAACTAGCTTTTTTCCTTCAGGCATACTGGCCCATCTCCCAAGACATATTTATTAAATGCAATATTATTAAATTTAATTTCAGACTCTCTTTGCCAAGGCAAAACAAACCAAAATTCTGTGTCTCTTCCTGTATGGCTTATCTCAGCTCCATTTCCAACAGCACTCTAGATGATTCCACCTGTAGTAAATCTGACAGTGTTGCACCTGCAGTGCATACACTTGTGTATACCCTCCCAATAACTTTGAACCCATGGGTGAGTCAAAAGACACCTGTCTGAGAGACAGAAAACGCAGAGGGATGTGGAAAACAGAAGTCTGAGTTTATAATTCAATAAAGGGGTTATTGAATTATAATTGTGATTGTTCTTTTCCAAATCAAGTCAATGTTTAATAAAAATTGTTTTTGTTTAA
The DNA here is from genome assembly GCA_035221455.1 of Xenops minutus. NCBI lineage: Eukaryota > Metazoa > Chordata > Aves > Passeriformes > Furnariidae > Xenops > Xenops minutus. Next base: position 59,717,000 of record JAWWEE010000122.1, on the reverse strand, counting down.
TAGACTTAGTCAATAAACAGAAATATAAGACCCTTCATCCTGTACTGGCAGCAGGCTGAATGACTTCACTCTGTGTATTTGTCCAATAACTCCAGCAAACAAAAGAATCACAGAAAAAGTATTTTGACAAGGTGGGGAGATGGCCTATAAAGTATTTGACACTTTGTTAAAGCCAAACAGGCACTGAAGAATTTGGAAAAGAGAACAAGAGGTACTTTGCTGCATTAGTGCTACAAATAACTGTGCAGTTCATTATTGACTAAGAAAGATGGTAGTGGCTATTAAAGATACATGTATAAAAAATAAGAGAAATTTTCAAAGTTCTCCAAAAGAGCTGCCTAGAAATGTATCATAGAAACCTAGGCAAAAGAAAGATGGCTGAAAGAATATTAAATTTATGGTAATACTGGAAAAAAAAAAAGAAAAAAGAGGATAGCATAGAGTGTATAGAAAATGGCTAACCTGCTGTCAGAATAAGATGGAAAGGCAGAAAATATGATGAAAAATTAAATATTGAAAGAAGTAAATGATAAAATATGTAAATATGAAACAATTTTATGGCAAAGAAGTCTTGTGAAACAAACTCAATGTATTTTTTTATTTTTAATTTAGATTTGGTTTATCAAGATAGATGGATAGACTTCTTTGATTTAGCACTACATTTGACCATAATTAAAAAACATGCTTCTTATAATATCAGTATTGAATACCTGACATGGAATTAAATGCTTGCTAAATGATAGATCTCAAGGCATTAATGCACAGAGACAAATGTCAGTGAATGGGATTCTTCAATGGGTCTAGGGGTTATAAAGTTCTGATTCTAAAACTGCTTTCAAAAATAAGTCAAGAATTGCCACTTGGGCTTGTATGCAATGGAGATAACTGATGAAAAATGAAGAAATTATATCAACTTCCATGTGCTAGAATAAGATTAATATTAGAATAATGTTTTTTGTTCTGGCACCCTCATTTTTAAATGTTGTTGAGAAATCGGAGATGGTGATAGAACAACATTATGAGAGAAGCAGAGGAAATGCTTCACAAAGAAAAACCCACCCAGCTCAGCCAGTTTATCAGACACAAGACTTGGTGACAGTGTATAAGTATTTTAATGAAGAAAAAAAATAGAATTTCCTAAAAGGTTCCTCTGGAATCAATGTCTGGAAGCAGAAAGCAGGCAAATTAATCTGAAAAACACAGTGCAGGTTTTTAGCAGGGATTTCCATTACAGCTGATTATTCTCAGGAGAGGTGTATTTTTTTCCCATTGCTTAGTATATTCATCAAGAATTCATACCTTTGTAGAAGCTATGCTTTTGTCAGAAACAAGTCTTTAGGCTCCACGTAGAAGGGACATAAAACTGGCATGTGATACAAAGACTAGACAATCAAATAGTCCTTTCTGAGTTCAGATTTAATGAATCTCTATGTGATTTTTAGAGAATTCTTGTGCACGCGATACTGAGATATGTATAAATTAGTTGGCAGCAAAAAGTATTAAAGGGCTGTACACATTTCAACCAAGAAATGAAGTGCCCTGAACTCTAAAGAGGATCCTTCTGTAGAAACAGCAAGAAACATCAGCCTCTCTTTCAGCAGTTGAATAAAGGCCAACCATTCAAAAAGATGAAAAATTAGCACCTTCTGTTGCTGTCAGTAGATCAGTATAACACTTGTAGCCTAGTGAGTGCTTACCTGTGAGTCAGTTTAAAAGACTTCAGGACAAACAAAGACTGTGTCTCAGAAAACCATGAAGCATTATTCGGACAACAAATTCCAAAGGTACATGAAGATTTAGTAGGAAAAAGACGGGGAAAAGGATGATCAGGTGAAAAGGAAAATGTCTCTGGGCTATGAAATGACTGACTAATAAAAAAAAAAAAATTGTGTTCAGCTTGAAAGGATATTGAATTTAGCAGGAGAATTAGTGAGGGCTAAACAAACTTGTATTTACATAAAAGCACACATCTCAGTGAGTGAAAGAACATTTCTTTAAAATAGTTGATTGATTTATTTTCCATCTTTCACCTGCAAACTCATCCTTATTAAAAAAGAAAAATGTGAGTGATTTGTAAAAATCTGAGATCCATTCAATATGCACTCCGTTGAAAGTCCTGTCACACTTTTTTCCTATTCATCAATGATCTTAAGATGGCCAAGCTTTAATCAAAGGAAATGCTATTATTCTGCAGGTAAAAGTGCCTGCAACATGCCAAGGGGTGTTTGTTTGAACTTTAATGGATAAAGCATAGAGAGCAAGTTTCATTGGTCTAGAGAAAAAATACAATTATTTATCATTCCGTGTGAGGCCAAGAGTTCTGTAAGTTTGCTAATAATTCTGATGACTTCCAGATAAAATTATAGAAATGATCATAAATACCCTGAGCCATAGAATATTGCCTCTAAGGAAATAAAAGTCTTAAGCAGTGTAGACCTTTCTGTGGGCAGAAGAAATTCATTGGGAGGTTTTACAATTTGTGATCAAGGACTGGGGGATAGTTATTCTCCCAACTTGCTGTTTCCTGCAATAGTAATTGGCTCATCTGAAGCTCCCACTTCCAGCAAGGTAGGTTGGAAATTCTGGAAAACTTCACTGTGGATTGCAGCTTTATCTCCAACAATTCTATTTCCACATATCTTCTGGTGGTCTCCCTTCCCTTCCCTTCCCTTCCCTTCCCTTCCCTTCCC
>JAWWEE010000122.1:59468355-59711554 GCA_035221455.1 Xenops minutus | reverse complement strand
GAGGATGATGCCAGACTCTTTTCAGTGGTATCCAGTGACAAGACAAGGAGCAATGACCATAAGCTAAAACACAAGAAATTCCACCTCAACAGGAGGAAGTTCCACCTCAACATGAGGAAGAACGTCTTTACACTGAGGATGGCAGAGCACTGGAACAGGCTGCCCAGGAAGGTTGTGGAGTCTCCCTCTCTGGAGATATTCAGAACCTATCTGTATCAATTCTTGTGTAACTTGGTTTAGATGACCCTGCTTTGGCAGGGGGGTTGGAGAGGATGATCTCTGGAGGTTCTTCCAACCCTAAAAATTCTATTATTCTGTGGTTCTGTATCTCAAAACACCACAAATGTTTTAACTGCAGTTGAAAGGGGGCTATCTTCTGCTGCTCTGGTTACACTTTAGAGAAAAGACCTGTCTTCCCCCATTACTTGTTTAAAAATTTGGCACTGCAGCAATTAGCACTACAACAACTGTGACCCCTGGAGTTCTAGTCCTAAGTTTTTGCTGAAGGTTATAAGTAGTAGAACTAATAACTGGAGAACGACAGTGTAAGCCCCACTGAAGCACATAACACAAGATAAAGATTTATGCCCAAATCCAGAATTATTATATAATATAGCTCAGAATTATAGCTGCATGATTTCTGTCCCCATGAGCAACGTTTGCGGTTATCTTTGAGAACGTACAAGTCAGGACACCTTTAGAGTGTTTGATCCTGTTTTCTTTTGGAAGCAATTTATCCAACAATCCAGACAACAGATATGTGACACTATTCAGTGCCCATTCCAGAATGCATTTTTACTAAAAGCAATCCAGTGACCTGCAGCCTAGGGCTGAATAAATCCTATCATCTTTCCAATCCAAATAACATTGGGTTTTCACTATATAAGACTGAAACAGTCACATACCTAGTTTTACTCTCCAGATAAATTTGAAGAGCAAATAGAAACTATGTGAAAGGAAATTTGGCATCTGATCCAAGAACAGATTTTTATCCTTTTTAAACAGACAAACTGATTACTTGTGAGTTTGTATGGAACTTCTTATAGTTATATGAAAACTTCTGAAAATCTTACCCCACCCTTGTAGATTTTAATGTCAATAAGATTACTCAGGACAAACAAAGCAAGCAACAAATATTTATAGCACTAAGAAAGTTTTGAGTTACTGAGGAGTGATGATGCAGTGAATTAATGACTTAGTTTATTATATTTTTTTCTATACAACTTTGCAGTAAAGGGGTGAGGTCTATAGATAAAATTGTATTCAGATCATCCAGTGCTCAGTGCTTTAGATCTAATGGGCCTACTTCAAATGAGATTAAAGAAGTCACATTTACCAGAAAAAAAAAAAAAAAAAAGAATGATTAAAAATACCTAACTTATTTTTATGTCTAGAATGTCTTCTGTCATGAGAATTTGAAGAGTGACTTTTTTTTCTCTAGTTAGATTAATTTGGGGGGGGGCTTTAGATACTGTGCTTTCTTTAAAAGAAACATATCATGTATTTCAACCCTTCTGAATGATTCAAAATTCAGTCCTCTTCAGTGCCATTACTTGTTTCTGGAGTATTAGATTACCTCCAAGCACTATACCACAAAGAAAAATCTGTAACCCTGTTCAGTATATAAACTTAGTGACATAAGGGGTGAGAGAATCAACAGTGCAGGCAAACAAATAAATAATGAAAAATTGTAACTATCTCACAATGACCTGTTCCTGTGTTAGTTTAAACTGCAACTTCTTGACAAGTTCCAATTCTATCTTCTGCATGCATCTCATTTATCTCTGTTTTGAAGGCTGCATTTAAAACTAACATAATTTTTGCAGCATCAGAAGTTTACGTGGATGATTTCCAATGTTTTACCCTGCATGAGGCAAACGGTACTTAAATGTATGATAAAAGACCTTTCCTATGAAATGAGTTCCTTGAAAACTTGAAGACATACAGTGCTGCAACAAAGATAGGGAATTAGTTATTTTACGAGTTTGCTTACAAAATGCAGGCTTTCATTATCACGTGACTGAAACCCAAGCACTAACATTCAGAGACATGTTTTGCTTAAAATTGCTTTCTGCAACAAGATGCTCTAACACAATACCTGTGACTGAAGTCTTGGACACAGAAAGAGAATTATTATGATCTCATTGTATCAGCTATTGCATTCTTATATTCACAATTGTGAATCTGTGTAAAACACTGTAAATGAGCAGCCCAGCTCAATATTTACTAGCGCGTTATGGAAATGCCACTAAAGCCACTGCTTGGAAAAGCCTGTTTACAACATCATATGCTATAGTGCATCTGCACCTAAGGACTTTCAGCATGGTGTCAGAATAATCACATATGCTTGAGAGACTGTCAGTAGCTTTTCAGATCTTCAGAACACACACATTTTTAAGTTAAGAAAAACAATAAAATTTTATATATTCTCATGCAAAACTAATTGTACCCTTATGTGCTTTGTTGACCATTCCTGTAGAGAAAAACTGATTCTCTCCTATGCACCAAAGCCAAAATGTTGAGTGGGCGTGCCTCCACACTGTCCAGAAAGTGCTGAAGGGAGGATAAATGTTTAACTACCTTTTCCATCCATCCCTTTGAGGTGCAGAATGGTCCTGTAAGTCCCCTAGATGCAGAATGGTCCGATAAGTCCCCTAGTTCTCTAACAGTGACTGCAGTCTGTCCTGGTACCCTTAGGAGTACCTGGGGAACCACAGCCACCCACTCCAGCAGTATGTCTGTAAGCCGTGAGACACCTCATCAGGCGTTTTGTGCAAATCTCTGCATCCAAGCGTGTGGCTCAATCTGTTCTGAATTTGTAATGTGTTTTTCTGTTAGAATAAGTATTGGTCCATATAAATATTTTGTAGTCAACCCTGGAGAGAAATTGGAAGGAAACTAATTCTTTTGCTACTACCACCATCTTTTAGGTTTTTTTCCTTTGCTGCATGGAGGAGGTTTTCTTCCAAGCTAAGAAAGACCTCATATTCCAGTATTTTTTCCTCTGAATTTCTCTCTCACGATTGATCAAAGGTTCAGTGCCTAAGATGAAGAAAGCCACAGGGTTCTTGGCAGAACTGGTCCACCTCACAACAGCAAAGTGAGAGGCATGCGTTTGCCAATTGCTTGGTCCATTGCATAGCGAGTCATGCCACATCATAACTAGAAAACTATTACTGTACCTAAGAGGAGAAAAAAATGACTTCTTAATTTAAAAATGACTTTTCTGTCTTAGGGACTTGACAGGGAGGATGAAAGACTAGAGGAGATAAAGTGTCGTTCTGCTGAAAAAAATCATTTTGTAAACATGAAATATTGATCTGGCATGTATTTGTGAGTGCTTGCTGTATGAGTATATTGAGTTCCAAGTGTTGCACATTTAGAAAAGCTAAGTTAGAAAAATCACTCACAGGCATATATATACACAGAGGTCCACAATCTGTGCTGTCTGGAAAAGCTTGAAATGTTTATCCAGACAGAAAAAAATTCTCTCCCATATTGCTGAATAATGTTTTTGTGGCCACTAGTTTTGTGTGAGGAGGATTTAATACTATCTGAAGTATCCTTAATCTGCATTTTTATGGTTAATTAATAGAGCTGGTCTGACAAGTGCTTTCATTGGAATCTGTCTTCTGTTCTTTTCTGTTTCTTTTTTGTTTGACTTCAATAGAAATTTCTTCTGCAGCCCTGGAAATGGGAACATTTATACCCATCTCTTTTTATAGCTCCATAATTTATGTGTACTGCCTCTAATTATCGTTACTCTCTGGCCCTTTTGCAACATCTTCATGACTTCTCTATATTAACAGACTTACATGAAATGGTCATAGTCTAAATGCAGGTCAGACTCAGAAGAGCTTAATTATGAATGTGGCATTAAGAGCACATTGATTTTCACTTAAGAGGATTAATTCTTTGCTTTTTATAGGTAAAGTGGTACAACCTGTTCAAATTTACAGTTCTACCTGTATCTTTCACCATTATAATGAGATTTAAACCCCCCCAAGCTCTCTCTCTTGTTTTCGAGGCTCAAACATTTTTGTTTTCATGCTCTTCTTTTCCATCAAGAGACTTAGAAAAATATTTCCACAGATAAGAGCATTTCAGATTCTGAAGGAATACAACAACTTAAGAACTAAAACTTTGAGAAAACAAGTGTTGCAGACTTATGAAGATGCACAGAGATCTGGCAATTTACAGGTTAAATACAATGAATATGTTCAGGTGAATCTTTTAATTCTTTGCACAATAAAGGTTTTCTAACAGGCCACATGAATTTTTCACAAAGAGGCTACAGTGTTGTCAACATTGCACAAACACTGATACATGTTAATATGTCAATTATGTATGTTTTATATTGAAATAATTTAAGCATTAACAATACACATTAACAACACAGTCATAATGACCCCAGAATCAATAAATTATAAAAATTTTGAAAGTGTCCTTTAAAAAACTTTTTTTACAGGTGGATACAAAGCTGAAATGATGACTATCTAGCAATTAAGACAGAACGGTATCATAAAAAAACTCTTGTGTCATCCAGAAAAGCATAATCAAAGCTATAGCAATGACAGTCAAACTAAGAGAATGTTCTGATTATGACTGGGAAGGAGAAAGAAGTGGGTAAAGAATGGAATCCCTGTTGTCAGTGCATCTCACCTCTAAACAAGAATTACTCTTTCCCCCCGAACTGTCATGATTACGAAAACAAATCTCAACATAATTCATTTAAAGCATGCAGCACAGTTGTTTGCCACAGCATTATTAAATTTTCATTTGTGAAATAAATTAATGATTATGAAATTAATCAAGATGATAACAGCTCCAATTCATGATGGTGAAGAGGACTGCAGTGGTGATGGCAGCTCGGGGCCATGACAGGTCAAGGAAAATTTGCCTCAAGGATGCAGAATATTTCTTCACATAAGATGCCAGGATGCAGAGTTTGTACAAGAACAGATGACCTTTGGAAAGATAAAACCACTGTCCCTCACTGAGGAGTGGCCTGGTCCTCTGTAGAGGGGGGCCACAAGGACAGGTGGGTACAGGATGGACTCCGTACTCCTGTTCCTGTTGCTGACTGTGAGAGGGAGGCATTTGCACCTCCCTCTGCCAAAGGGATAACTGCTGAAGTGCATCCATGAGCCAGGAACTTCAGGCAGATGTTTCCATCCTGGAGACTGAGCCTTTGTGCTGTTTTCCTGGAGGTGGAACAGATTCTATGCAGACACAAAAAGTGCTCACTCCCCTGGGAAGACCAGGTGGAATATGACCCTAAGATACTTCCTCCCCCCTGTTTTACAATTACAGTGAAGATCTGGAGTGGAGAGGCAGCAGTCAAATTACTAATTAGCACTCTGATGACTACATCTACATTTTTAAGATTTCATTTTGATTTGCAAGGGCCTGCAGAGTCAGCTGTTAAGTTGTAATTCAGCTGAGTTAAGTGTTTACATGTTGTTTTTTAGAAGAGGGAGAGAAAAGATCTAACAGAATTGGTTCTTTGTCATTAGGCCTAGAAAGGAATGTGAGCCTGAAGGCTTCATTTGTTAGTGAAGTGCTGGAGCCAATGCTACCAGAAGAAAGGAAAAATCTTTAACAAGTAGCAAAGGAGCAAACCAATGCTCCTCAGGGGTGACACACAGAGGAATGACGCATTTCACGTATTCACATTAAGCAGGAAGCAGCCTGAGATGCATGTCTTGGCCATCACTAAACAGGGTGGGCACTTCTACCTAACTAATTTAAGAGATAATTTCATCATAGTTTCGGAGGAAAGGGCATTTATGATTGATAACAGAAAATATGCTGTCCACTTTGTGATTGTTTACTACTGTAGTTGAAATAGGTATGGAGTTTTATGTAAGTATGCTCTGATGCCTTCTCTTTCCACAGCATTCACTTTGATTCCAGATTGCCTCCCTCCCAGCCCTGATCCTTCTGGATGCAAAGCATTAAGGTTACATTTTGAAAGCAAAATCATCTGACCAACATTGTTAAATCTGTGACAGTGCACTTGCTCACCACTGTCTTAAAGCAGATGTTCACAAGCATCCTTTTAGGTAATGACTCCTCCCTGTATTTAGCTGCCTCAAAATCAGAAGGGAAAACTAGATGAAACTGCCAGTTTAAAGCCAAAGCAGGTTTCCATTGGCATTTGGAAATGTGAAAGTCCTCATTGTCTCAAAAAGAAGTTACTATTGCAGCACATGTTACATGGGTAGCTATAGTGTTTTCCCTCATATTAACAGGGCAAAATCTGGAAGATCTATGGTCAGGATCTGGGAGGCTGCCATTAATTTCTGTATTGATATAGACTCTTTATATTCCTGGATGAAATTTATAATCTCTGCCAGCTCCCATGTCTAATCCAAAATTTGGGGTAATGTTAGATTGCTACCTCTGAGTGGTGATGTTTAAAGTAGTCAAGTAAAATTTTTCTTTAGACAAGACTGAAAAAAAAGAAACTTTTTTCAGGAATCTGTCCATGACTTCATTGCATTAGGAATGAAACCCTTTCACCAAACAATTTATCAAGGAGATCCAGACAGTAAAGGTACAATAAAGCAAAAAATCATAGAATCATTTAGGTTGGTAAAGACATTTAAGGTCATCAACTCCAACTGTAAGCCTAATACAGACCAGTCTAGCACCAAACCGTGCCCCTAAGTGCCACATCTACACATCCTTCAAATACCTCCAAGGATGACAACTCCACCACTTCCCCGGGCAGCCTGTCTCAGAGCTTGACAACCTTTTTGCTGAAGGAATTTTTCCTAATATCCAATCTAAATCTCTCTTGGCACAGCCTGAGGCCATTTCCTCTCACCCTATCACTTGTTACTCAGGAGAAGAGATCAACCTCCACTTGGATATAACCTCCCTTCAGGTAGTTGCAGAGAACAATAAGGTCCCCACTGAGCTTGTTTTTCTCCAAGCTAAACACCCCCAGCTTACTCAGTTCTCCTCAGAACATTTGTGCTCCAGACCCTTCACCAGCTTCATTGTCCTTCTCTGGACTCACTCCAGCACCTTAATATCTTTCTTGTCATGAGGAAAAACTAAACACGGGATTCTGTGTGTGACCTCATTAGTGCCCAGTACAGGGGGGACAATCCCTGCTCTAGTTCTGTTGGCCCCACTGTTTCCAGAACATCCAGGATGCCATTGACCTTCTTGGCCACCTGGGCACACTGCTGACTCATGTTCAGCCACTGTCGACCAGCAACCCCCAGGTCCTTTTCCTCTGGAAAGCTTTCCAGCCACTCTGCTCCCAGCCTGTAGCACTGAATGAGGATGATGTGAAGCAAGTGCAGAACTCAGCACTTTGTGCTGTTGGACCTCATACAATTGGCTTTGACCCATCGATTCAGCCTGTTCCAATTCCTCTGCAGAGCCTTCCTACCCTCCAGCAGATCAACACTCCTGCCCAGCTTGGTGTCATCTGTGAACTGACTGGGGGTGCACTTAATCCCTTTGTTCAGGTTATTGATAAAGATATTAAATAGGACTGGCCCCAGTACAGAGTCCTGGGGACATCACTGGTGACTGACCACCACCTGGATGTAGGTCCATTTGCCACCACTCTCTGGGCCTGGACATCCAGATAGCTTTCTACTCAGCAAAGAGTACACCTATCGAAGCCACGAGCATCTAGCTTTCTCAGGAGAATGCTGTGGAGGTTCACTTCAGCTATGACATTCAGTTACAGCATACAGAAGTTCCAGGAAAAGAAAAAGATTCTGCATGGTACCTGATGAATCCACTCTAAGCTATGGGCTATTCTAAAGTGATTAAATCTGATTTTTCATGAATTGGAGACTTTTCTTCCTAATCTGGAATTGGACAACTCTGGAAATCCCAATATTTTGTTAAAAAAGGGGAAATTGTCTTATGCCAGACTATAGTCATAAGGATAGCAGTATTAGTTGCTGTAAAGTGCTCACATACTGTGGAAATAAAAATTCTTAAGAATAATTTGAAACTGCACCGTGAATAGCCTCTTTCATTAAAAGTACAGAGTTTTCAGTATAAGTGTTGCAACAGGGACCCTCATGGACCAATTACGTCGTCATACTTAGATGCAGTATCATGTTGCTCATTTACATCGAAATTAATCAGATTTACTCCCAAATCCTTAACTTCAGCACTGATTCCTAACAATACACCATTGATTTTTCCATACTGAACTGAGCTTAGGCATTCAAATCCTCAAATACTTGAATATACAATTCATATATGTACCGCACTTTTGATGAACATCATTAAAATGATTGTTCTTTTTAATCAATTGCTCAAAAATCAGAGTTCTCTTGAGCTGTAACACTCTGTTCCCCTTTGCTTAGGCAGATAAAACTACATGGGACAGGGACTATGTAATTATTTACATGCTTATACCAGAAATAATTTTCTAAAGAGGTTACTGTGTTATGAGAGTATTTAATGAAGTACTTTCAGCTTTTGTGCAATTAATGCAAATTTATTTGATGATCTACTATTTCACCAATCACTGACTGTGTGCATTTTAATTTTCTATAATTTCTTTTTTACTGAAAAAAGTTGTTTGCATTATACTCTTGACTGAGTTTAAATACAGCTGCTTTGAAATTTGCAGTTTGTGTTCTGTGGGAGGACCTACAATTCCAGAACAACAAAAAGAAATTCAGAATGAAAGGGAGAACATATCCAAATTTCCATTGGAAGGGAAGCCTGGATGAGGAGCAATGACTGAAATTTCTTTTTTCCATTAATTTCATTCATTCTGAATGAATGACAGGGCTACCTTGAGCACAGGTATTTGTTCCAATGCCTTTCTTTCAGTTTTGGTTTATCATGCATCAGCAGAGCCTGGTGCAGTGAGTCTGTTTGAATGAGAAGGTGCCTGGGGAAGAAATCCTAGTGCTGTGACAGAGCTGGTGATTGCGCTGTGTAGCAGGTGCAGGATAAGCATGGCATAGGTCACCTGCTCTGGCCTCACGAGCCACCAGTGCTCTGCAGCCACAGGTGGAAAATGAGTGGTTTGCAATGTGTGTGCTATGCATGCTTCAGTGGCCTCAGATGGTAAAGAATGTCAGCATTTATATCCATGCACAGGGATCTAAATGCAAGAATGGTGAGGTGTCGATCACAGAGATGAAATACATTTTAATGGGAGAACATTTAAGTTGACTTTAGGTCTGTACTTATTGTCACAAAATCTTAGTATTTTCTATTAAGAGAAAAAAACTTATGTATTTTTGCCCACTTTTTCTTCCTCTCACTTAACCTGGAGTATTTCCATTCAAACATGAGTACAATCAAAGCCTCCTTACATTTTTTCTTACTACTTTGTTGTTCCGTCCATTCTTCTACCTCAAGCGCATGAAGCAAGTCAACCTTCACATTTTTTACATGATTAGTTTACTTCTTACAGCCATATCACTACTCAGGATCTAAGCTGATAAGCATAACATAACATTTTTTTCCATTTCCAACCCTTTTCTGCTGTATACCAACCAGATCTGCAGAGCCTTCACCAAGCACCGATCCCTTGACTAACCAGAGCAGTATTTTACTGTGATTTTGGGGTCATGGAGCGTAATGGACACTGCATTGGATCAGTCGCCTTCTGCATACAAACCTAAATTACCATATTGAAATCCACTAGCCAAATAAATCCATCTTGACTTAGGTATTTGTCAAAGACTGGAAATTGCCATTAAAATGCCGAAACTGTGCGACAACTGAGACAGAACTTCTTTCCAGATTCTAAATACTTGGCATCTTGCTTACTGCAGGTTGTTTCTTTCTCTTATTTTCTGATCAGTTCAGGAAAGTGAAGCAAAGATAATTAATTTTCTTTACTGTAACTCAGCCACTCCCTTTCCAGCCCTTTCCCTGGGGAGTGGAAGCAGGCTGCTTGTCTCACCTGACATCCTTCCATCACTTGTGCTTCCTTTGGTACTTTTAATTGCATCAGCATATTGCTGCCTGTCTCCAGCTATCTAACTCCCTTCACCTTTCATATATTTCTTAACTACGTCACATGTATTTTCTCCTGTTTCCCCTTATACCAGGGTACTTGCATAGAGAAATCCTTGGACTCTCAGATCCTTCCTTAAAAGACTGCCCTTCACTGCAAGGCTTACATTATTTCTTACTAGTCTGGCCAGAAGCAGACTGAGGTCACTGCCTTTTATCTAGACCAAAAGTATAATATCTTTTTCATACATTTCCCTTTGGTTTTCTATTCTTTATTTCATCTTTTCTAATTAATATGCAAACTTATTGGAGTGGGAAAGGTTTTTGTTCTCTGTGTAACATTTAGTACAAGGCATTTGGGACATGGGAATTCCTAGACCCTGCAGTAATGAAAGAATAAACACTTATAGAGAGGGTAAAATATGACAGGGAAAGTAGAATTATCTCTCAAACAGACATTTTATATCCCAGAAACTTAGGTCTACCCTCAACTTTGGAAAAATGCAGTAATATTAAGTCACTAAACAATGTCTGTCTGTTTGGCCTGGTGTGACACTGTATAATAACAATATGATTACGGTATTATAGGGATTTAAGCTGCCATTGACTCAAACTGATTCATTTTTTTTTTTCTGTCCCTTGAGAACTGTTAGAGCGAAAGCAATGTCCAGTGGTAGCCAAGGAGAGGAGATATCCCCAGGAACCCCCCAAACAACACTTTTCTCTTACTGGTGAATCAAAAACTCCCTGCTCTGATGAATAACAACAAAAAGGGACATAATTCCTAAAATAATTACTTTGAAAATGTCCCAAGGAAAGGCTTCAAAGAATTCTGGTGATATATGAATAATGAACAGTCTGTATTTTATAGCAGAAGTCTGTAGGGATAAATAAAAGTCTGACAGAAGGTCCAAAAGGACCTATTTTCAATTAACTCTAACTCAAACTAAATAATGGATTTACTTGTAAATTCTCAGAAAATCTATTTCATATTCTGTAAGTACTGTAATTTTAGGAACAATGGAGTATTCTTTGTGCTTTGCAAAATGACTGGATCCCTCTTTTAAGTGCAAATTTCACTTCATCCTCAACTTAGGAGAAGTGGTGGGTACCTTCATAATTCTCCTCCTTCACTCTATCCACAGAGTGAAAATAGAAGATTAATAGAAACCTGGAAGGAAACTCGATATATCTTCAGGGAAAAAAAACTTGACACACAGAGTTCTATGAATCATGAAATCACATTTCAATAACTAAGCTAGGAGGAAAAAAACCCTAACTTTGATTGGCCAGTTATAAAATTATAAATGGCTGCACTTTTGAGGAAGCTCTTACTGCATCAGTGAAACTCTTTAACTAAGCCTGATGGAATCTTCTCCTGCTTGTGCTAGTTTTTCAGGACAGACTTTCCATACTGTCTGGTGTTGCTCTCATGTTGCTGTTTAAAAAAAATTGCATTAAAAACACTTCTGAAAATGCACGAGGTTTAAATAAACAAAATGAAGAAACAAATTGATAAACATCATGCATGGCATTCCTTCAGTTTTCCTCCCCACTTCATTTCCTTTTCAGGACAGTTTTTCAAAAACATTTTCATCAGGAACAAGAAAAAATCATATGAAAGCATAAAATTTGCAGTTTCAACATGTCTCTGGATTTTTGACAGATTCTACATACTTCAAGCACTTTAATCTTTCTAAGTACAAACTACATAATGTTTTTTCACTATTCCACATTTATTGTGTTTTATGGTATGTGCTTAAAAACACAGATGGAACTATGACAGACTATAGATTTCACAGATTTAATCAAAGACTATACTGGACATGTAGCAAAGGACAATGTTTCTGTAGGAATAATAATGTTATCATTTCCTGCTCTACCTAGTATGTAGCCCTAATATTTCATTAGTGTATTGCCTGGGTGAGCTTTTTTATCATTTTAGTCTGGCTTCCTTGGAGGACGTAGCAAAATTCTGTTCCTGTGCTATGGGTCTGCTCATTTGTTCTTCCCTCTCTCAAAGACTCATCTGAACAGAAAAGCCACCGAGGTAATTGCAATCCCAGATGTTACACAAGAAGAAATGTCTGAGCTGCAGGAAAAGACCTAGACTGGCACCAAGGAAAAGGCAGGTTGGAGGAGGTGATGTTGCATCCTGTTTGGCAGTGCCCATGCTAATGCGACGGGCAGCCACCACATGGATGTCCCCTTCAGCAGGGCATACCACAAGGGACTTGAAGGGATGGAGTGAAAGAGCAGGACTGGTGGGCAAACAACTTGAGTGAAGCCACATTTCATTGTTCTTTTGCCCACTGAATAAACTGTTGAGTTTTGGTGTGTCAGCTCCACAGTGACAGCAGGACTCAGTAAGACCTTCAGCTTGTCCCAAAAGTATCAAGGGTTCTTGTGGTATTTCCCACCCAAGGAATTGCTAGCTCCAAAGCTTCACAACTTTCAAGACCAGAGGATACCAAAGGCATGAAGCATTTTTGTATGTATATGTCCATGGCTATGGGGTATTTTCTCCACTCAGTAAAGGTAAAAATGCATGTAATTTGGAGCTGAGCTTTTCTTGATTATGAAGGGGTTAAAAAGAAACACATTTGCAGCACAGAGACAGAACGACCTTGTGGGGAGCATTCTGGCCTGTGCCAGCAGTTCTTTCTTCCTTCCTTTCCACACAGCTTCTAATGGAAAAGTACTGCCTGCCCTCTGTAAATTATTAATTTCTTCATGTTATCAGATACCGTTGATAAAAAGACAAGTGGCCCCTGTACTGACTGTCTGGGGCAAAATGAATAATTGCTGATGCCCTTTAAACTCTGTATAGGTTTTCATCTACTTTCTACTGAGCTCGGCTTTGCACTGTGCAATGGACTGTTACACACTTTTAGCTGCTCACGAGTAACTCCCTATGGAATAAACCATTACTGCTTTCATTTTAGGTGCTGACTTAGATGAATGACTTTAAATTACTTACAACCTTCAGCTGATCTAAGATGTCAAACAAACTTTAAACTAGTATATGTTCAAGGATGTGTGAACCTGAAAACAAGAAAAGGCGGAGGCGCTTTTTCATTAGTCGTTGCTTTGTATGTGATAGAAGGTCAGCCCCTGGAGCAGCTGGGCATGGAGGCAACAGGCACTGCTGCTCCAAGTCAGCGCTCTTAACTATTATTAATACAAACAACACAAAGCAGTACCTCTGATAAAAGCTTGATAAAAGCTACTGAGATTAGGGATCATGTTAAGTAGTGACAACAGCATAAATTATCAACTGGAGCAACTCCAAATTATGGCATGAAGGAATCCATTTAAGAGGGATTATAGACCAGATTAGAAAAGACTGAGGAATTGACAAGAATAAAAGCACATAGCAAATCCAACAAGTGGTAGTTTTTCCAGGATTGGTGTACCTCAGAAGACTGTATTTAACTTTTCAGGATAGTCAATGGAAAGGAAATTGCAATAGGCACAAAAATAAGGGTGAGCAGCTGTCTAAAAAGCTGTAATGTACTGAAAATGGCACTTAACACATATTCATGAGGGGCAGCAGAGTACTCTATACTGCAGTTAAATGCATTAGGAACAGCAGTAGACAGTCTAAATACCAAGGATTGTCTCCACAGAATTCACTTTAGTTCTTCAGCATCCCTTCAGAGGTTACACCATCTCATTATTTGTTACACTACTGCTGAAAGGTAGGGACCATTTCCAGACCAGATTAAGCTCTTGATCCTCTGAAGAAGACAAAAGTCAGGTAGCTAGGTTACACTCATGTCTTCCAAATGGGCTTTTAAAATGAATGGCAGATCAAAAGTGCAAACTGAATTAAACTTCTACTTTGTTTTTCCTATACATATACAAAAAAGATGAAGGACTGGGACAATGGCTTTTTGGGCAAACCCTATGCCATGAGGGCTTGCAGTGCTCTTCATAAATTTACCATTCTCCCTCTTAAGAGTGGTAGGTTTCTGTGAAGCAACATCTTGCACGATTTACTGACTTGTCTTAGCTTTACCCAGCTATTAGTTCCCACTGATTTTCCTAAGCACTTGGCACAACTGGGTGGTCTACTTTCTGGAACCACGTCACACTGTAAAAAAAAAAATGAGGTGTTTGAATATCACTGTGGACGAGGAAGTCCAGCAGACATAGGCCTGAGAAAAAGGAACATCAGATCTAGTTGACATCTATGATACTAATTTATCCACTTTACTGGCCAGACACATCTTCTAGCAAATTGAGTGTGCTTGCTAACAACTTGTAGGAAACTCAGAGCTAAAATGGTGTTTCTGTAGATGGATCAGTATTCTTTTGGTGGAACTATGGGAAACAGCTCATAAATTTCTCACAATATCTGGTTCTACATCATACCATTAAGTCCTATAGTTAATTAACTAATTAATTGTATTTATCCTTGAAATAGTATTGTTGACTTCAAACCATCAAACAGTAAAAAGGGATAAATTCTCTAAACAACAACATTCAAAGCAGATCAAAACCATGAAGATCAGTAAATTCATTGAGTATTGCTTTGAGGTATGGGTGAAAGGAGACAGAAAAGCAGAAAGGAAATGTGGGCTCAGGAATGCGATACTCTGAAGAGAGGATTGACTGTGGTTAAGAATTGGAGTTAAGAATTGTCTGAATTAACTTGAAGCAAAAGCCTTTCAAGTTGCTTGGCTCCATCTGTGTTCAGAGAAACAAGGTTCTATGTGTTTTTCTTCTAAGTAATTGCCATAACATCAGTGACATCGGAATTAAATTCTTGAGCACTTAGAGGCAGAGCCAGAGCTTTGATTTTCAACCACAGATTCACTCAGATGAAAAAAGAGATAATGATAGCACATAACACTGTTGTAAGCGTATTCCTCTTTGCAGAAAAGTCCAAAAAGTAAAACACCTTGGCTTTTCTATATTTTACTTAGTCTGTCCAGTGAGGTTTAAAGGAAATTCAGACTATACTGTTTCACTGATTCAATGGCTAAACTCAAGTTTCCTATACCTTATCTTGGATCTCCCATGAAGACTAAAATTCTTTAAAGAGTTATTATTCTACCTGGGCTGATAATGTTGCAAATGGAAGTATAGTTTGCCCTCCTGGCAAATTAGTTTGACATCTACTGCAGGGAGCAAATGTTACAGTTCAGGCAAACTATACAAAAGCAGACTACTATCACCTTCATAAACTCCAGAATAATCCTACCCTGTCTCTGAGGGGGATTCCTCAAAATCAAGAAGATGATAAGCTGGGCAAGTTAGTGGATATATCACACTTCTGGAAGCTGCCTTCACCTAGAAAAGTTAGAAACTTGCATCCATCTTCTCCAATGCTTGTCTGCACTAATCACAGAACCAATTAGTGATGAGATGATCGAACCAGATGCTGTCACTGCTATCCTTTAGACTCTTTAGCCCTCGATATGAACAAATGTAAGACAAATGAGAATGCAAAAGAGATTTTATTGGATTGCAGCACTACTGTCATAAAACATTATTTTTAAATTGTTTATTGAGTATAGAAAGGGAAAAATATTTGACAGGAAGGAATAAATGCTGCCAACATTGATTGCTTCACATTTCAAGGGTAAATTTGAAACTGTACTTTCACTGTGATTGTACATATATCATCAGAGAGATGTTCTCATGAACATCTGCAAGAGATATGAAAATCTGGCTGCTGGCATAATACAAAAATAATCTAGATATACCCACATGCTGCATGTGGGAGGACATGGTATGCAAGGATGTTGTGAAAAGAAGAGAAAGAAAAGGAAAATGTGCAAAAAAGAGCACGAGGACTAATAAACCAGCAGAGAAAATAAAAATAGTCATAGCAGTCTCCAGAATTTCCTTTTCGAAAAAGAATTGGAAAGAGTTCTAGCTGATCTGAACTAGGAGTAGAATTCTGACATTACATAGTCCTAGAAATGAAGCAGTTCTATTGCCCAAATATGTGAACTCTTCCCTGCACTCACCAAATTGCTTTAGGTGCATCCCCGATCCCAGTTTGTGGAGCTACTTTCTTGTCCACATGAATGACGTTTTTAACCATGACACAGAAGACATGGCAGAAATTATCTACTTTTGCATTTTTTTTATTCCTCTGCAGCTGCATTCCTAACTCCAAGACTTTTTGTTTTTTCCCATGGAAAGCCTCACAGCCTCCCCTGGTGCCTGGTACTCCTCTGCACGCACCCTGCCGTGCTGTTGCTGCTATTTACAGGTCTCCTGGTTTTCTTTCCCCAAACATACAGACAAAACAGAGGTTTTCATATGTGAACAATGCAACGTATTCAAGCAAAAATCAACAGTAATAAAGGGTATCAGAAAACTGAAACCAAAATAATGGATTAGGGGAGAGGAAGGAAAGAAAAAACAGATTTAGCATTTTTCTCTCTGAAAAGAGAGAACAATCTACTGAAAAGAAAAATAGAGAAAACCACAAACTGTTCATAAATTAAAAAGTAGATGAATTATTCCCTGTAGAGTTCATGTCATTTTTATTGCAAATATTTCTGCTTGTAGTATACACATTTCCATAATTGCTGTCTTTTTTTAAAAATGTTTTTCTTTGCACAAATCTACTGAAAAACTTCTCTTCAAATATTCTTCATGTTCTTCAAATACAAAGTTTGCTATGGAAGTTTCCCTAGCTCAACATGCCTTGCCTGCCAGCACTCATACAGGCAATCTTTGTGAGTTAATTACCCCAAGTGGCTTAATTCTTCATGACAAATAATAGAAAGGTAGAAAAATACTTATTACTTTTGTAACCTTTACAGAAACTGAATACTTGGCTGCCACATTAACTCTTATGTGGCTTTTCAGAGACTGTACGCTCTCTCACACCCAGAAGTAGTCTAGTTAATGGCCCAAGAAAGGGACTGAGACAATCTTTACTTTGAAATCAATAGTAAGGCTCTCTTTGACTTTCTTGCTTGGCTGAAGCTCCTCCAGTGGCTCAGTCCTGTAGTTCAGAGGTGGCTTGGTCAGATTCCCACCATAAACAGTAAATGGCTCCCCTGTGACCGTCACATTGTGGCCAGCACTTCTCTGACTGTGCAGCCCAGAGGGGACACTGTTCATCTGACTGTTTGCACCAGATCCAGCCCACATTTTAGTGATATGCATAGAGGTAAAACCTACTGAAGCTCTGCAGCTATAAAGGAAGAGGAGGACACAGCTGCTCATAGAGGTACCTGTTTGTCAGTCTCATGCCTGAGTATGCCACTAGTGACTTAAATACACACACACACACACACCAGTGTTATGAGATAGAAAAGAATGATCCTATCTTAAAGACAAGATTCAAAGATACAGCAGCTGACCATCCTGTGTATTTGAATGCTTAACTTCTGGGAGTATAAAAAAATTAAATACTTATGTATTTCTACACATTTGGATCTAACCAGATTGCTGATTCTTTTCTTTCTCACTAAGATTTTTGCTAGGTATAATATTTATATTTTACCATCAAGAAGGGTTAGAAAGATTGTGATTCATTAGTCTATAATTTATCACAGGCAGTTTTCAATCAAGCATTTTTTTGTTTTGATATTTTTATTACATTACTGCTCACTTTATTAATGTTGGTTTTAATGTAGACAATTTATGTTTGGATTATTAAGAGTAAAAAAAAAAAAAAGTGACACTACTCCAATGTTTTAGAATAAAGTTGACATCATAAATTGCCAGTGCCTGAGATTCTCAAGATAAAATGCCATAATGTCAGTTTGGCAAAAATATTTATTTTCAATTGTGCTGTGCATGATTGTTTATTTAAAAGAGTTCATGATCTGAGATGATCTGATGTACTCAGTGCTATTGTATTATGTGGGAGAGGTTGCTACTCTTTAGATCCTAAAGAAGGATAGGAACCTTAAATTACATAGAATCACAGAATATACTGAGTTGGAAGGGACCCATCAGGATTATCAAGTCCAAATCTTAGCCCTGCACAGGATCATCCCCAAAACTCACACCAGATGCTTGAGACTATTGTCCAAATGCTTCTTGAACTCTGTCAGGCTTGATGCTGTGATCACTTCCCTGGGGACCCTGTTCAGCACCCAACCACCTTCTGGAGGAACAACCTTTTTCTAATATCCAGCCTAAACCTCCCCTGACACAACTTCTGGCCATTCCCTTGGGTCCTGTCACTGGTCACCACAGAGATCAGTGCCTTCCCCTCCTCTTCCTCTCACAAGGAAGTTGTAACTGCAATGAGGTCTCTGGGAAATCTGGGAGATTCTCATGAGAATGGAGTAGAGGGGCAGAATCAGTTCCCTCTGCTGCCCATGGTGCTTTTGATGCAGCCCAGGACATGACTGGCTTTCTGGGCTGCAAGTGCACATTGTCAAGTCATCTCGAGTTTTCAGTCCACAAGCACCCCCAAATCCTTCTCCACAGGGCTGGTCTCCATGAGTTCAATTGTCCAGTCTGTACTCATGTCTGACATTGCTCTGACTAAGGCACAGCATCTTACATTTGGATTTGTTGAACCTTATGAGGTCTTCATGGGCCCACATATCAAGCTTGTCCAGATCCCCCTCTGTGACTTATTTCACTGTGGTTTGGTGCAGCCAGAAACACCCATCATTTATCTTCATCTCTGTCGAAGACTTGTAATACATGGTGATTTAGGGCAGCTAATGAAAGTGTTATATCTTTGTAATTTGTTCCTTAGAACACTGAAAACAACTCAAAATATGATAAAATTGCACTCCTGCTTAATAGTGATTGACTTAAAAAGAAAAATTTAATGATAACCAGTTATTACTCCCCTCATCATGAAAGTCAGTAGGTGAATTTTGGGTAGGCCAAACCCATTTTTCTGTCAGCAAAAATCCCATAAAAATTTTCCTAACTGAACAAGCACTTAGGGCTGACATAGGCAATTTTCTTCCTTTGCTGAGTTGAAGACCATGTTAACTGCTTAGGACAGAAACAAATTTTTATAGTGGCTACAATGACTCTTATTGCCACTGTGTGCTGTTTACCAGGGTTGCTGAGCTCCTCACAGCCCAAAGAAAAGATTTGCACAATCCTTGCTAAAGTAACTGTAATATAAAGGGCTCTTTGGAAGAAAACTTAGATGCCAGATGACATATAGTATGCAAGGATTTATACCCAGTGGAGGTTATGCCTCTTCGTTAGAGGTAGTCACAGGCCAGGAATGCAGTTCAGAGCTTCCTACTTAAGTCTGTATGATAGAGTCAACACTTAACAGACTAGTGCTTGCAGCAAATATAGGTAACAACTGACACTTAAATGCTATATGCACCACCACAGAACCACAGAACATTCAGATGCCTAAATAATGCTAAAATATGCTAAAGTGATAATAAATATGCTAAAATAAATATGCTAAAATAATCTCACCTCCACCATTGCATAGGTCTACAGGTCTAATGTTCTCTATCAAGAATTATGTGGTATAATTGTCCTGCATAATGCTGGTTGAATTTGTTCGGGTTTTGTTTGTGACTTGTTTACTAGTGACACCTGTATTCATAAATAGTTTAGCACTTCTGTCAGACATCCTTGTAGCCCTGGGAGATAATTATTATATTACAAGTGTATAATTGAACATTGCCTTGTTTAGGTCCTGGTCAAGGTCTTTGTCTGGGATAATTCAAACTCTTAAATGCCCTACAAATCTACCAAAGTACTTGAAAAACTGATCTGGGTATCACTAATTAGTAGTGTGTAAGTGCTTGAACTCTACTCACTGTTAGTCTTGTAAGAGCTATTGTAAGTCCTAATGTCCACTTGGCCACTAGTCATTAACACTGAAGCAGAATCACATGAAAATTCATATTGGATTTGACCTGAAGAGGTGTCCAGTTCAATCTGTTCAGAGTCAGCTCTGAGACCAGACCAAGTTGCTCTAGTCTTTATTAGATGGATCTTCAAAACCCCTCAGGATGGAGACTGCACAATCTCTGTGTGCAATTTGTGTCCCTGCTGGACTGTCATGAGAAAATGTTTCCCATTACACCCATTCTGAACCTCTCATTTCAAAATGTTCCGCATCCTCTAACTGTGCATTGCTATGATCAGCCTGGATCCATTTCCTTGATGCTGTGCCCATAGGTACCAGGGTCTGCTGTTGGGCCCCCCACCAAAACAGCCCTTCTCCAGACTGAATCATCTCAGATGCCTCAGTCTCTTCTTGGAAAGCAAGCACTCCTGTCCCTACCATTGTGGCTGTCATATGCTGGGCTTGTTCTACTTCATTAACATTTTTCTTATATTGAGAGGGAGACAAAGATAAGATACAGCTGTCAAAGGTGTCTATAATTGGTGTGCTGATCTTCAACACTTCTGTGGGAATATTTTAAAGCAGTCAGAACTGGTGACATGGTCATGCCCTAAGTCAATGCTCAAACTTGCTCTCATTTGATTTAGAAAATAAGATTCGAAAAGTGACAGTGTGGTTCTGTCACCATAAAATGATCCTCTCCTGGAGTTTCTGTAGAGTATCAGAAATGGAAACCAGAGCTCCCAGGTATGTATTACAGTGACTGCTCACAAAGCCTTCAGATCAGTAGTAACAGAAACCTTTTCAAACACTTTTTGTCAATAAAACTCCTCAAAAGCTTTCCTAAGAAACCCTTGAGGGTTTCCTTGCATAGAATATGACACCTTTTTTTTTTCCTGGAAATTATCTTTCTAGTGGGTGGCGTGCTCGCTAACTTCTAAATATTGAAGTCAGTTAAAACTAGGAGGATGGAGGGGCAGGAGATTACACACACTGGAGTAAAGGCTTATCTGAGGATGGTTTTGTGTTAGAAATCACTAGCACAGAAGTACACTGATTTGGTAGAACAAACAAAGCAAAAAAAAGAGAAAAGCTACATTTTAAATTGCTTTTATGTTCAGCTAGCTCTAAGTGACAGTAGTAAAAAATGATGCAGCTCCCTCTTTGACCTTTCAAATGTCTACAGCTCTGGGTTTGTCCTACTTATGTTTGCTTTTTATGAACATTCCAGAAAAAGCTTTTGTTGGTAAGAAAGATTGCCAAAAGGATGATCTTCATAGGTGGAAATTCAACTCCAGAAAGTCAACAGGGCCTAATTTTTGACATTCCTGGGTGCCTGAGAAGAGCAAATTCAAAGTCATGATCAGTTATTTGCAGCCAAACCTTGCTTTAAAGAGTAATACTATCCAATGAGAAACAGAAATGGTATCATATTCCCTGTGTGGGTAATAAAAACAGTTCCACCTTCAATAATGAAAACATAGTAAACCCAGGTAACTAGCAGTGTATTTCTAAACTGTGCATTTTGCAGACAGTTCATACAATAACTGCATATCCTACAAGATATCAAGGATGAAGACACCTTCACTTTTGCAGACTGTTCTGGATTTCAGATAGAGGTGTACTTTATTTCAAAGTACTTTTTTCTTACTCTTAAATTTTCTCTGGGTTGTTCTTGGTTCTCTAGTTGCCTTGTTCTTTCTGGGTTTGATTTTGGAGGGAAAGTAGAGTTTATTCTTTCTATGCCTCTCCTTTGTTTTCATAGCAAGCTTTACTTTCATGAGTTTTGTTTGGTTTTTAGCACTGTTTCTGTTTACTTGGGATGTATTTTTCCTTTGGACTATTTCCCCCCCTTTCCAATTATATCTTTTCCTTTCATGCTGTTTTTCTTTGCCTTGGCTTTCCATTTCATTCCCCTGCTAGTATGTTTGTTTTTCAGATTCTGCAACTTCTTTAAGCTATGACTTCTATCAGCTGCTGGGACTGAGAGGAATGATGTACAATGGAGGGGGTCCTCTGAGACCATGGTTTCCATGCAGTGAGAATGCACCAAGGACCCAGGCAGACCTAATCATATCACACACTTTGATTGCAGTGTGATTACCCCTGGAAGAAGGGCTGTTTTCTTTCTCCCACCACAGAGAGGTAGGTAGTCAGCACTGAATAAGAGAAAATTTGAATGACATCAGACAATTGAAATGCTTTCTAAATAATGGGTCTGCATCTTTGCTATACAAACTAAGAATGTATTCCTATTGTTGCTGAACTCCTCAGGAGCTACAGTGAGCCCTCAGAAAGGCCCTTTCACATGGGAACAGATGTGCAAAAGAAAATATTTAAAGGAAATTAACTTTTCCTCCCAGAGTTCTAGAGACAATATGTAAAATGGCAGCATGGGAATACACACAGTAATAAATGCTGGAACTCTGAAATATGCTTTATATAAATACAGTCAGAAGAACAGATGCTTAGAAAGGCATGTGTTATGTCTTATCTTTATTTTAACACTAAGCAAGCTGATATCCCTGCTTTCTTCTAGAAAAATTAAGAGGGGAAAAAATTACTATTAGCAAAAGGCTGTTAATTTTTTCATTGGCAAAGATTTCTTTTAGGGATGGTTTTCAGTTGAATTCCAACTCCACATTCACATTTAGACCTTAGGTCTCCAGACTAAACCAGCATCAATGGCTGGTGCTGTAGGCTACTGCTCTCCCATGAGAAGAGCAGAGAGGAAGATACCAACCAGGCAGGGAGGTACTGGTAGGATTAGGGTAATCTTGATAAAACCATATATTCTTAAACATAGATGAAGAATGGTCCAGTAGCTAATGAAGTAACACAAAAGGTAAGATACTTGAGTTTAATTCTCTACTCCATTACACACTATAGCACTGGTGCTGGGAAAAGTAAAACATTCTGTGTTTTGACAATATTCAGATGTCTGACTACTACTAATTTCAAGGGAAATGAAACACATAAATATTTTTCCAATATCTTGAACTTGGTACTGAATGTTTCCACTTCTGGGACACAGGCTGCTCTGCCTCCTGCTACAGGTACTTGGGGATGAATGTTTCAGGGAGACATCATGGAGCTGCTCAGCATCTTAGATGTCATGTAGGAAGTACAGCTATGTGTATGATTACTAGGCATGAATGTGCAGAGATGTTCTGAAGCAGCAAGGTCTTCCCAGACATCCCCTCCGCACACCCATCTTGCTTATGAGCATACTTTAACCAGGTACAATCTACCTAACAAATACAAACTGCCTTCATCAGAGTACAGGTTATCTATTTCTTGTGCTTGGTATCAGTCAAACCATTCTCTAAGGACTCCTGCATACAAGGAGCTGACAGTGCCAGCAGGGTGTGCTGGGGATTGTCATTGCTGCCTCTGCTGTACCTCATGCCACAGTGTGCATGTAGAGAGCTCTGATCTTCCAACTACAGCTTAAAGAAAGATCACTTACAGCAGAAACCAACATAAGTAGTTGGATCATCTGGCTTTGAAGCTGTTCAGACCCAAAAGCACATATGTAGGCTATGCAGCCAGGCAGATGAGGGAAAGCCAAATATTTTTGTCACTGAAGTAATACCCAACTCTTATTTCATCTGACTCCAGTATCACAAATGTCATGGTTTTTTATGAGAAACTGAAGGGGAAGAGCATCTCTGATAATCTTTGTGATGAAAGCTCATCAGAATGCTTGGT
Source organism: Xenops minutus (assembly GCA_035221455.1). Classification (NCBI taxonomy): domain Eukaryota; kingdom Metazoa; phylum Chordata; class Aves; order Passeriformes; family Furnariidae; genus Xenops; species Xenops minutus. Next base: position 59,688,111 of record JAWWEE010000122.1, on the reverse strand, counting down.
AAGCTTATTATTCACTGCAGGAGAGAGGCATAGTTAGGGGAGCTGATGGGACATATCCCATAAAAGATCCCTCTGCAGCATGCTAAGGTGAGAGGTTAGGTGCTCTGACACAGGAAGGGCAGTGGCAGCCCATAAGGATTGCTCCAGCTGAGGGCTGCAAGGTGACAGGGGGGGACACTGTTGAGGGACCAGGGACAGAGTTCACCTGCAGGGAAACTGGGCTGCCACAGTCAAAATGAGACAGAAGACCCATCCATGTCTTCTACATTGTTTTTTTTCTCCCCCATCCCATGGAGATGATATAATCTTGGTGATTTCTCTTATTTATGAGAAATTTGGGGCTGAGGGGGTTGCCAAAAATGTAGCATTTTGACATCATTATGACTTTATAGGAGCAAGGACGTTGCAAAGAAAAAGCACAACTCTGTTTTCAATGCAGTAGCTATAGAAAATTAGGAAACAAAGTAAGACAAAGAGAAATTTCATATGACAAATTAATGGGTATTTATATAACAGCTTTCAAAAGAATTTTCTTTGCAAACAAGATAATCTTTAGATGACCATGCTCAGGATTACAGCTTTAAAAAATAGTAATAAAATATAGAATTTATTTCTGGACATCCTAGTATTTTATGCTTTTTCATAAGCACTGCAAGCACAAAAAATGAGAGTTCATTCATTTTCTGAGTATTTTATTATTGCTTTTCTAGAACACCTGGGCTATTTCCTCATCTCATTTAAGACCTTTCATCATCTCTTTATCTAATCTCAGAACCTCATGGGACCCTACTTCCACTAATCTATTGTAGATGTTTAGTGAAAGCTGATAGCAAGATAGGCTGAAGAGTTAAAGACATGATTCTAATGAAAAGCAATGATCTAAGTATTTGGTGCACTATTTGGAGTACAAAATGAAGGGAACAATTCAAAATGTTTCACTAGCATTCTGTATGCTACAATGCCTAATATAATAATAAAGTACATTATTTTATTGGCCACCAAAGTAGCAATTTGCTGCACGGCTACTACTGTTCACTTGTTTCAGCAAGATCCTAGAATCATGAACCACAAGACAACCCTGAATGCTTTTTGTTACAAGCTAGTCCTTCAACATGAGACTACACATACTGATATTTTTTATACAGATCTGAGTTGCCTCTGGTTGTACAGAGAGATTGATTTCTATGAAGTGAGAAAGTCCTACTGTATCATTTTGTTACACTGTATACATGACAGTGTGACAGACATGGCTTCATATGAACTTGTTGTTTATTAGATTATGAGCAAAGCAGTGGTATGTTCAAGTGCAGAACCTATCTCCTCTCTAAAGGAAAACCCAGCTGTTCTGGATAGCAGTAAGAGAGATCCTCTTGCCGTAGGAGTGGTACACAGGGGCTCTAGGTGAGAATTTTCCTCCCTCATTGTTGTGTTTTTCCATAATTTATCTTTTTATGCACAGCTCTGTATTTTTTTTTTTTTTCAGTCAAATATTTAAAAAAATCTTCTTAGGTTAGGGAGGATAACTTGTCCCTTAGATAGTTAAAAAAGGCTAATACAATGTAAGAAAAAGATGTTACAAATAAGCTTCTCCTCTTGAAAGGGAAGTCTATGAAAAAAACACATGACCTTGTGACATTGTGACCTTGTGGCAAGATCATGTTGAATATTGTGTGCAGTTTTGGTCACCGCAATATAAGAAAGATATTAAGTTATTAGAATGTCTGAAGGAGGGCAACAAAGATGGTGAAGGGCCTTGAGGAGCAGATGAGATCACTTGGGCTGTTCAGTCTGAAGAAGATGAGATTGAGGGGAGACCTCATAGAAGTTACAACTTCCTTGTGAGGGGAAGAGGAGGGGCAGGCTCTGATCTCTTCTCTGTGGTGACCAGTGACAGGACCTGAGGGAATGGCCTGAAGTTGTGTCAGGGGTTTAGGTTAGATATTAGAAAAATGTTCTTCCTCCAGAGGGTGGTTGGGTGATGGAACAGAGTCCCCACAGAAGTGGTTGCATCACCAAGCCTGACCGAATTCAAGAAGTGTTTGGACAACACTCTCAGGCACATGGTGTGACTCTTGGGGATGGTCCTGTGCAGGACTAAGGGTTGGACTCAATGATCCTGATGGATCCCTTCCAACTCAGCATGTTCTGTGATTCTGTGATATACTTCATACCAAAGCCCAGGAAATAATTATTTCATAATATTAGTGATTCAGATAACCAGTTGAGCAGAAAACAATTTAGTACTAGATAAAAAGAAATACTTCACAAAATATGTTACAAATCTTTACCTTCTTCTGGAACTGAAACCAGTAGCCTTGCAGTTGTCTCCATACCCATGAGACCTGAGGGCAGGGCTTTGATGCACTCTTGGCACCACTGCCCCCTGCCTGGGGACAGCCTTATCCCACTCCTTGGCAGAATGCTGCTCTCTCATTCTAATCACCTGGCACCAGAGTAGTTGTGGCATTACTTCTTGTAGTTTGCATTTTTGGGCATAACCCCTAAAGCCCATCTAGCAGCAGTTAGAGGCATATCTATACAAAAATGAACGTGTCTGTGCTGTCTAATTGAGTTAATTAACTGAAGCACTGTGTCACTCTGATGTGGCTATGTTGCTTCTGGGTCCAGAGTTTACAATCTTGTAGTTATTTACGATCCCTGCATCCCACTCCGTTGTGAAGGTGGATTAGTCTGAGCCAAAGATTTTCTTTCTGCAGCTTACTTAAGTTAGTTTTTCTATTATTTATTAGAAAGAGAAATATATGTGCACCGAGGTGCACATCCTCATGACCATACATCCTCATTATTGTTCTGTCCTTGTAAAAACCTCCACAAGCTTTCTCTGCTGCTTATAGATTGTATAAAGGACTCCTGAGTGTTGAATAACTGATCAGCTGATTTCTGAGCTTACTCTGAATGAGTAACTAACAGCAGAGCCACTGTTGCACATAACTAATGAGACTGAGAGCCTTCCTCTGGGTCTCATCTGCACTCACATGTAGTTTACCCTTATTGCCATCAGTGTGTTTGAAATGGGATTTTATTGCAGTGACTCAAATACTGTCAAACTCTCCACTAGCACTGCCACTGCCACCACCATGAATAACTAGATTTGAGAAGTGCAGATGGGATCATTCACTAAATTGTCCCTTATTTTCTCTGAGTATTTGTTATTCATAGGTGTTTTCTGAATAATCTGGATGAGCAACATTCAAGCTATGGACTGCTCACAAACCATCCACTCATGCTATCAATGTTCATTACTCCTGTTATGTGACTTGGCTGCCTAAGTTTCTGCTCTTTGATTTTAAACAGAAGAATAACTAGAAGGAAATATGACTATTAATTTTCACATAGAGTATAATTTTTGCTAGAATTCATTATATCAAAACATGTGTGGTTCAGATACCTGAAAAGATCTGTGTTTATCTCTGAAAGGACTTATACCCTGCTCAGCCCTCCCAGAGAGCCTACATTGATGATCCTCTCAGTTTGCCATTCAGTGGTGGTTTTTCACTTCCTTCAGGTTTGAAGATATTTCTTGATGTGTAGTAGCTAAGAAATTGTTATGGTTATATGTTAGCAGCATGCATGCAACTCTCTCTGCAAAGTGAAGAAAAACTTGTGTGCTCTCAAGCTCCTCTGCTTTTTATTTCTCACTCCATTAATCTAATAAAATATATTGTCTCTCCTCATAAACTCCCTTCACTTTCTGAGGGAACAGAAGGAAGCTGAGGCATTTGCATATTGAGCAGAATAGAAATTGTTGCATGAAACTCCCCAAAGAGCAGATGAAAATAAGAGCATTTATTTGCAGCTGCCAGTAGAACAGAGAGATATGAAACTTGGTTAATACTTTGCCAGGAACTGGAAATCAATGGGGAGCAAGAGCCCTGAAAGCTCTTCCTGACACATGGAGCAGATGAATGAAGGATGCAATACATTTAGAGAAGCCATGAAATGTTTGGAAATGCCAAGAAAATAGCAGGCGTTACAGGTCAATGCTCTGGACTACCAAATACCCTGGAGAAATAGTCATTAGTGAGTGGACTAAGCTGTAACAAATCATGGAGTTCTGGAGTTTTTCCAGTTCATTGTATTTCCAGTGAAGTAAAATCAGTGTAAGAATGAGGATGCAGCCAAAAACTGTTAGCAGGAAATAAAATAATTCCAAATAAAATTGTGCATGAGATTATGGATTTGAAGGTGTTTAAGAGGAAAGGGGTCTGGTTCCAGCCCCTCAGAGCAAGGAGAAAACGAAGAGTGTGTGAAAAAGTGACACAGCAATGCATCCTGGAGCAATGGCAGCTGGAGTTGACTGGGTACTGAAAATGCATCTGTGGCTCAGCACCACTGGCAGAGAGCTGCTTCTTGTTGCTCATATGCTCCTTCATCTTCTTCAGCCAACACTACAGTCAGTGACTGCTCCTCAATTTCCATGGAGGCCAGTCATGAAATCCTCCCATCATTACCCTTCACTGGTGTGGGAATGCTCTTGTGTCACTGTCAAATTTCATATATTTTGAGGTAGGTGACCAGCTGTCCACACAGTTTTGCTCTGACCACATTTAACACAGGAGGTTTTAAAAAAGCGCTTCAACATATTGTTTTTGAGATATGAGAATCTATTCTTTGTAGAAAGATTTGCCTTTCTGCCTGGGAAAGTGGCATAAGACTTTATAAGCTGATTTCTACTCCAGACCAAACAAAGGACCTTGTTTCTCTCAGACATATCTCAGCTGAAAAATATGGCATATTTCAGTTTGCATTTGCCTAAATTTGATAGCAACTTTAGAGATACCAGTGTAAAGAAAGTCTTAATATAGCCTCATATCATCAACCAAATAATCTTAAAAGGAGTGCATATACAACCAAAACCTGCCTGGAAAAGATGTGCAGAAAAATGCTCAATGATGTTGTCATGACAACAATGAAAGTCAGTAGATTACCAGTTAAAATCATCTGTAATTTGAAGCTTCTCCTGGAAAAAAATGGAAGCTGACTGTTTTGACATGTAATGAGTTTAAAAAAGTGAAGTGTGTTGTCTTTCTGGAGAGATTGTACCATATTTAAAAAATTTTATGTTATATTTGAAGACTAAAAGTGGCAGGTGATGCATTGCATCACAACTAAAGGATTCATATTTCCAGTAATTAGACTGAAATAAAGTAGTTTCTAAATTTTCTAGAAACATAATCTCCCATATAAAACTGAAAGTTTTCATGGAGAACTGTCACTGAATGCATTATAAATAAATAAAAGAATTATCTCAGAACTGAGAGGTTCAGAATTCTTCAAAATCCATTTACACAAAAGTGTAGAGGTTTCAAAACAGCCAAAAATATTCAAGTTATTTAGTGATCTGATATCAGATAAACATGGAAAGCAGAAAGCGATTTTAGCCAGAACTCACTCACTTGAAATGAAGACTGTGCAAGAGACAGACCTTCCATTTCACAAAGGATTTTGTACTTTTCAATCATCACTTGGTTCTGAATCTAAATGAAATATAATAAAATATAGAAAGGAAAACACTGAAAATTTTTCATTTCAGATTTATGAAAACATTTTCAATTGCTTTTACCCATTTTTATTCTCCCTTTTGCATCATGAGTTATCTCTCTCCCCCATCCTTCGCTATGTCCATATCAGTGATCTGTCTTAACCTCTGGCTTTTCATTTTCTCTTCCTAATCTCTTTATTTAACTACTCACTCACCAATTCAGTTATTGCTCCTTTTACTCCACTGAGACCATTTTTGTCAAAGCTCTTATAGACTTATATATATATCTTGTTCAATCACCAACTCTCCATTCTTCTTCTCTGAAGATTGGCAGCTACTTTGACCCTGTCAACTGCACCCTTCTCCAAAGCTTACACTTTCTTCACTGTGCCTGCCTCTGTCTCCTGCCTTATAGCAAAAAAGTCATCAGTGGTTACAGCAAGTTCTACTTTCCTTCTATTGCCATCTATAACCAGTCTCTCAGTTTCAATCACAAATATAATTGCCATGGTACATTGACTCATTACAACTATTGCTCTAATAAAGCCCACTCTGTCCAGTTACACCAACAGGGCTGGCTTATCTTTGCATCCATCAGTATCTCTGTGACTCACCCTGTCGCACAGTTTTCCTGGCAACAAAATGGAGGAGGTCTACTACAATACAACACAAACTTCACTTCTTGGTTCCATAATTTTCCAAACACATATTTTGTTCTAAAGTTGTAAATTGACCATTTTCAGGTTACATATGAACAGAAGATGAGACAAGGAAAAACACCTCATCAGTTTTGCTTGGAACACTGTCGAGCACTGTGCTGTGGCCAAGAGTTCCAGCACAACTCTTAAAATTCACATTAGCAAAATAGAGAGAAAAAGCAGTAAAGAACAAAGATACTTATCTACGGTCACACTGCAGCTCTGTAGCAGATTTCTTTACACCCTGCCAGACTCCTGAACTACTGACTCAAACATGCACAAGGAATATAGCTCTGTATGCATTGATAAATGTGTTGTCTTACCAACTCTCAACAAAGTTAAGAAGAATAAAAAAAGTATTTTTAAGCTTCCATAATCCACTCCTGAAAACATTCTTAGAAATAAACCCCTTGTTTTAGTGTTTATTTTATATTGCAGCTCCTTCAGGGGCAGATTTGTAAAAATGCCCAGGCATCAAATTATGTTGACAGATTTCCAACTACATTTCTAAAAGACAGAATGTCTGTAAAATCTGTCATGCAGTTCTCTGTAGCATTTAGGGCCTACATTAATTGTTTTGCTCAAGTCTTCATTTCTTCAATTTTGGTTGGGTTTTTTTAAATTTTTAATTTTGCCTATTAATTTTTTCCCAAATATTATGTGACTCTTGAGAGCAAAATAGACTTATAACACTGAACTGGACTTTCAGAGTCTCGGAAAATCTGAGAAGAAATATGTACATTGGTCCCGTTCCTATCAGGAGAAAGAGATCTAACCCCACAAAAATAACACTGATGGTCTAAGGATTGAGGTGTAAACTTCACTGCTGTGGCAGGGTTCTAGAGTGATGTATTCCCTAAATTAGAGATGCAGATGATCAAAAATTATGAACAGGTCCTCAGTACACCTACTGTAGAAGGTTTGTATAGAATTTCCTACCATGGCCCATTATGTGTTGTTGTGCTGCCTTCTTAAGCAAAGGCATTTTGGCTTCACAGTGTCAGAACTCAGTACCGTACTGTGATAACTAGCGGTCCAGACTTTCAGCCCTAATTGCTGAGAGCTGCGAGGTTTATGGGACATATCTTGCCTTCCCACAGTGGCTTCAAATGTGGGTGCCTTTGGATTACTTGATGTTGATGTTAGATCTCTTGGGGATTCAGCAAACCGTAACACAGTGCAGCTGCCTAGTCTGCATGTCAATGATGTTGCAAGGTTTAAGCATTATATGAGATGCTGGAAAAAGGCATATTCTTCAAAACCTTCAGATGAAAGCTTCTCCAGGAATGCAGGGAATGATGATGGGTATTCCTGTCCCCATCAGAGTCACTGCTTTGCTCCGGAGCACTGCAGTGCTGTTTTGGTGTGCAATGTGGAGGAAGGGCTGTGCTGTCTCCCTGTGCACAGCTATCATTACTTCTTTCTGCAGATAGCAGGAAAAAACAGCTGGTAATGGGGCTATATTGACATTCAGTGAACAATCTAAATGAACAGACCATTTCTTGCCTGGGCGGTGAGGAAAAGGGAAAGTAATTAGCTCCAAGCCCAAACCCATGCCGTTGTCTTTGCAGTGGCAGTGTTGGCATTGTATCTGTTCTGCTCATTTAGAATAAGTAGCAGCAGTCTCCTTCCATGTCCTGGCTGGGCACTTTAGCAGTGAGGATTGGATTAAACACTGTCATACAAGCACTGCTGCCCACAGCATCTGATGGCTTTGAAGTAAATGATACAGGAAGCTGTTGTTCTCCATAGTGAGCTGATGTGCAGGGAAATGTGAGATCTGTAGAGATGGGATTCAATTGTGGGAACTTTGTGGGTGTTAAATGAACCTGCTTTGGAGGGCTGCCAAGAGTGGAGATGCAAGAAAATCTGATGAGAGATACCAGGCATGAGAGTTAATTGTGTTTTGGAGGTTGGTAAAAAAGCTAAAATTAAACCATTATCAAAGAAAAGCCTTGGACAGTTTGTTTTAAAACAGAGTTAATGGCTGGAGCCTGCAGAAAACCTAATTAAAAGGGAAAAGAAAACAAATGGGGTTTAGGGCTGTGGCAGCACATTCAGAAAAAGTTTAATCTATGTATTTTCTCCTGTTCCCTGCTCCATTTCTGGGACTAAAAAAGCCATTATGGTGATGCACATTAAAAAGGGTTTATAGTTATGTAAGGTATTTTGCATAGGGCTGCAGCATGAAGCCCCTTGCTTATTTTCATCATGAGACAGGACAGGTAGAAAACAGGCTTTTTTCTCAGAGGTGATTCTGATGCAAAGGTCCCAGCATCTTTGAGCTGCAAGTTCCAGGGCTGGCAAACAAGATTGGGGCTGGCAAAAAAATGGAGCAAAATGTAAACAGCACAACTGGCTTGAGACAGAATGTATAGGTCATCCTTTTCCTAAGGTCTGTGACAATGGGTAGGAGTTATATCACCTAAGTTCACCTGTTTGTGCTCCAAATGTTTGCATCTTAACACATCGCCATGACCTAATTTTATATCCAAATAAAAGAGATTAGCGTTTTCAAGGTGCAATTTATCTGGTCTGGTTAGATACCTACCTTAGAATGACATGAATCTCACCCTGAATGGGTTTGTGTCCAGTGAGTTATTGAAGGAATGCAGAGAAATAGTGTGGTGCAACTATATTTACAGTCGACTGAACACAATGCTGTGAATCACCTGGAAGGGAGATTTAGCATGAATTTGAGACAGTTTCTCTTGTGACTTCCTCAGAAATACAACTTCTAGAGAAAAGTAAGGATTTCTTTTCCTTTTCTCTGTGTTTTTCACTTTCTGTACTCAGTGGGAGATGAAACAGTTTTCAGCAAAATTTTAGCCAAAATTGGAGACTTATGAGTTCTTCAGTTGCCTAGAAATATCTCTAATCTGCAAATACATGCCTGCTTTCCTGTCCTGGCCCTGCATAAGGCTCACCCTGCAATTTACAAGTTCACAAATTTTTCCTTATGCTGTTGGCATCCACGTTTTACCAATCTGCACCACCAGTGTTTGATACCTCATCTTCAGCCTCCAGCTACCATCATGATTAGGGTTCAGAGAGCCATCAAGCCTGCAGCTCCAGGGACATTGTGCCTGGAAAAGGCATGCCAGCGGGAGCATGGCACTACCCCAACATTTGTCTCTCAACACCATGCTGATGTGTGCCAATGACGGCACTGTGGACCTTGGCCCCCAGCTGCCATTATAGTCAGGGTTTGGGTTCAGAGACCAACAAAAGCTGCACGTCCACAGCACTGGGGATACAAAAAGCATGCCATAGGGAGCTTTCTATAGGTTGCTGGCAGCTCCACTTTTCTTTTGCTGTCCCTAGAGACAGCATTTAACAGCAGTGACTGATACCTGGGCACAAATTCCTTCAAGGGTCCTTGTCCAGAATCACTGTGGTAACTGGCTGCTGTGGTGAAGGAGCTTGCTGGGTATGCATGGCTACGTGCTCTTATGGCTGCCTTGCTGCTCTCACTGGCACTGCCATGGGTTAGAGAAACCTGGAGTCTACTAAAGAGTTTGGCAGCTCCTTCTCAAGAAGCCTGGGACCCATTGACCCCTCTTTTCCAGTGTCTGGCCTCCAACTGTGTGGTGCAGTGGGTGCCTAGAGGGAAATACAAGCACAGGGTAGGTGTGCTGGTGATGTTTCCCCATGGTGCTGTCCCAGTCTCAGGACACATCTGGTTCAGGAACCTCAGAGGTGAGAGTAGCTGTGTGAGTAGTTCAAAACCCCTGATAAATTTTTCTCCTATTATTTTTTTTTAACAGTATTCTTGTAAACTAAAAACATCTACAAGGTGCCAGTGATGCTGAAAAACTGCTCAAGCTACCACTCTTCAAACCTTTACCTGTCCCTTTCTGTCTCTTTTGTACCTTTACTGGTGTAAGGGGAGTCAAGGAAGAGCTGTTTTACAGCACAGTTAGGACCACACCCCCAGGGATGCTGTGGGAAGTTTCCATGGATTTTCTGTAGCCCAGGATTTTGATGCTGTTGTTCACAGTCCCAAAGTGTTCATTCTGGCCACCATTCTTTTAAGATGTATTGAGTATTTTCTTTAACAATGAGCTGGCTGTTCTTTGTGAAAACTCTATCAAATATATTGTGCATATGTCTGGCTGGCTGTCACAGGTAATCTGCTCTTTTTGCTAATGGCTACAGTTCTCTGAAATGGTTTTGCATCTCTAGACTCTCTGAATGGAAGTGTTGTTTGCAGTGTGCTCATTTCCCATTTTATTACCAAGGTAATGGTTTCTTTGCAAAGAATAAACGAGACACAGGGCCTCTTAATATAAGCAACCTCATAGTGGAAGAAAGAGAAATTGATATGGTTTATCCTAGATCTAAAAAATATTTCAGATGTTTATTTAGTAAGCAGTGACATGAATAACTCAAAAAATACTCAAAAGAGCATCAGAAAAGTTACAATGAAATAAAACCCAAACCCCGATCTCACCAGAAATCATTCTTATAATATACAAATTATACATTTTCCTCGTATTTATACATAACTTAATTTGCTATTTGCAGACAAAACTCTTTCCAGTTCATACAGCGTTAAAGTCAAGTATGCCTGGCCATGTAAAATGTAATGAAAAGTACCATTTCTGTTCCTAAGGAACCACAGGACTCCCTGATGTTTATAAGCTATTTTGATGGCTGACACAATAGCAGAAGAGAGAGTGCTGAAGTATAAATCAATTGCAGTAGATATGCCTGAGATGGCTCTCTTTGCAGTTGAACATGGCATTTACAGACTGTGCTTCACATGAGCTGGGCTGAGCCCAAAATGATAGCTATGATCCTTGATATATGCAAAAGCAAATGAGTCCCCCTGAACTTTTTGTCACACTCTGCTGCGTGGTGTTGATATGCTTGCACTTGTCTGAGAGGAGGATTTCCAGAAAGCTTCAGGTCTTCATTGGAAAATGCCTACAAGAGACATGAATGTACATTACACAGTGCTCTGTTACTCTGCCAAACCTGACCTTCCCATGCCCTCCATGAGTGCCCATCCCTAGGGGCAGAGGGCTCTCCCATCACCGCAAAAAATCCCCATCAGTAGTTTGTGTTGGTCGCAATTCTCCATGACTGATGTAGAAATAAGTAACTGAGGAATTCCTGGATGAGAATATTTTGCAGCTCTGCAGCATCATAGGTGTACAGCTACGCACATGGTCAGCAAGCCAGGCAACAGAAGATTCTACTGGCATAAACGTGGGTCCTTGGAGGAAGATCCTTGTAAGGCAGCTGATGGGAAACTGGTGTGATGCTTAAATCTTCAGATTTGGGATAATAAAGTAAAAAACTGAAGCTTTATTTCTAAACAATATTGTTATTCCGTACGACAAACTGTGTGCATACATACACGCGTGCGCACACACACACACACACACACACATATCTGAGCTAACGTGGTTGCACTGCTATATTTAGTTTACGTATTTTTAAGGCATTTCCTAGTGTTGCACAATCTTTCTAAAAAAGGCTAATAAGCAGAGCAGGTGGAATTGCTCAAGAAAGCATTGAGAGCCTTATTATATCACTAGTAGGCTTCAAAAATTGCATTTTTTTTAAGAGACTGGAAGATCTGATACGACATGATTAGAGCAGTATAGAAATTTTTCCAAATTTCTATGATGCTTTTGTTGTTTAGCTGAATCAAACTGATATATTAAAGAGAAGAGATCAGAAAAAAAGTTCATATTCATGACTAGATCCCTACTTACATCAAAGGCTGGTGAAGACTTGATGAGAAGCTGAAACTAGTACACATGTATAACATCAGTTGACATTTTTATGCCTAAGAACTTCACCTGCCATCAGATGAGTCAGCTATTTTGTTTTCAGAGTTCCTGCAAGCTGTATTACCTTCATTTGCCTGCCTTGTGTATTAAGAAGTATGATGATACATCTTAATTATGTTTTCATTATGTACCAGTGTTTCCATCTACTGTGCTTTCTCTCCTAAACGTATGCCTCAGTACAAAGAAAGGATGAAGACCTTTTAGAAAGCAGTTATACAATACTTTTTCATCCTTGTTCTTTGTAGTGGCTTCTACTTTGTTTACCCTACATTTTTCAAATCCTCTTCTACAAACAGAATCATTAATTTTTCATGATTTTTTTTATAGTGGATCTTATTTGTATAGACTTTTAGCTTTTCACAATCTTTCCTTTATTTCACAATGTTTTTGAGAGATAAGTAGTGTCAGCTGCATTTTGTAGTTGTCAAACAAAGGTGTGGAGAGCATAAAGCAAAAGAGAGAATAATTTGGTGGCATTTTCTCAAGTATGTAACATGATATGGTATTTTATATGTTTGGAGTTCTTTTAGCATCCACTGCAGCTGTGAATCTTCAGTTTCTCACCTTCCTGCCAAATTTCAAGTGCCTTCTCTAAGGACAAGAGCTTATGAAAGAAGAGGTCACCAGCATTTCTAACACAGACAAAACCGAGCCTCATTTAGAGAAAGACTGTGAACGGTTAGAGGAAAAATGCTCCACAAAACTTCAGATTGAAGCAGTCATGGGGCATATAACATTTCAGTCAGTATTACTAGGATTTGACAATTCATATGCAAACAATAATGTTTTGCTGCAGTGTTTAGCAACCATAGTAACAGCTGATGCTTTCAGACAAAAAGCACTCCTCTAAAAAAAGTGTTGTGTATGATAACCTAAGGATTGTTCAGGTTTCTATTATAGTCCTGAAAAAAAGGCTTATGCTGTGAATGTTTCTCTGTTCTTTGCAACCACAAAAAATACTGCCTTTCAAACCTGTAACAGGATGACATGAACTTACAGTTTTTGACAAGATTTGGAAATCTTATTGTTTGGAATATCTGTTTCCTGAAACTCAGATATTTCAGTGAGAAATTTCAGTGAACTTAAATTCCTCCAAAATTTTGATGTGAGTCTGGATAAAATGAAATGTTATTCATATTAGCTCTTTTATGTGGAGTCATATCTTTGCATTTTCTATTCAACATTTTCTCCACATGGTCTCCTTTTTTGAGCTGAAGAATGGTCTTGCAGTTAAGGCAGTCAAGGGAGACTAGGAGCACATGAATTAATTTCTCACAGGTGCTTGGAAGATGCTCCATGTGGTGGATTTGTTCTGTCTCTGGTACATTTTCCTATCTGTCAGACGGCTACCACAGTGTAAAGCCTGCCACCTGGCAAGTCCCTAACTAGCTGACATGGCTCTATTCTCATCCTGTCAGCTGCTTGTGAGGTAACTCAACCTGCCAGTTCCATGCTACCTCGGATGTGATGGTCTCAATGGACATGTGTCTGGCAGGTTACCTGTTTGGGAATCACAACTGCAATAGATCTCAAATGCATCAGATTTATCTCTCATGCACACAGCACAATGCACATGCACAGTCTCTCCAATACATCCTAGGCCCACTGGAGACAATCACAAGTGCCAAATAATAGTGTCTAACAATTTCTTAAGGGGGCTGGATATGGTTTGGTACTGGGTCTGAAGATATTACAACCCCTGATCCCAGTATGGGCCTCCTTGCTTCTAATAGAAATAAAATTAAATAGAAAAATCAGTTGTGATTTTCAGTCTTAAACACCCTCATGTTCTTAGAGACAGATTATTTGAAGGGGAAATAAGACTGTGTATCTACAAATATTTGCTCACTCAAGATGCTGTTAGTTACTGGGCTAAAGGAAATAACTACTAGTAGTTTTAGTGACATTAATCACAGAATCACCCAATGGTGGGGATTGGAAAGGGCCTCTGGAGATCATCTGGTCCAGCCCCCCTGTTAAAGCAGGTTCACCTAGAGGAGGTTGCACTGGATTGTTTCCAAGTGAATTTTGAATATCTCCAGAGATGGAGACTTCACAACCTCTCTGGGCAACTTTCTTCAGTGCTCAGTCACCCTCACAGTAAAGAAGTTTTCTCTCATATTCAGATTTGTGCCCCTTGTTCTATCACTAGGCATCACTAAAAAGAGTCTGATGCACTTATCAAGGCCAGAACAAGAAAGATATTATTAAAGAAAAACGTGATCCATTTTAATGATGCTTGTGTTCCAGAATCTTAATATCAATGAGATATTAATATTAGTTACAAAAAAAAAGTATCATTTTGCCAGTAAAATGTATGCCCCTTACTCTTAACTCACATTCTTTTCTTTTTGCTAAAAGTATCTCTTCAGCACAATTTTTAGAGTGATTATAAATAAATCTATACCACTTGCCTATGTACTGTACTGCTATATACTCTAACTAATCTTGATATAACTATCGGGAAGTGAGTTAGCTGTTCACTCTTTTGTATTTAATGTATCCCAAGTCACATTTTTCCTGGATAATGGAAATGTGATGAGTATTCTGACAAATTCTCTTTATATGAATCTTTCTTCATTTTTACATTAGAAATAATTACAAACATTTATACAATCCTACATCTGAACTAAGTAAATTAATTCAAGATTTCCACACAGAATTTCTGCTTATGAAGCCCTGAATATATTTCTGTTCTCTTTATTTCTCTAAGGGGATGCCATCCATTCTCTCACCATAAAAGCTGTAATCTAAAGACTGTTGATTGCAGTGTGATTGGCAGCATAATGCTATTTTATTGGCATATTGGGTTTAAAAAGTAACATGAAAGTGAATAAGTTTTGAATATATGTGGTTGTTTGATGTCCATCACTTAGAAGAACCAATCCTAATATTATCAATTATGGATTTTTTTCTTTGCTGTCCCACAAAGCAGATTTGATCTTTCTTTCATTTATTCTAGCTGTATGATGTCACTCACTAAACTTATACTGATTTTAATGTAAGTTAAGAATTAGATTGAATTTAATTTTGCCAGAATAAGTTACTCTCAAGGGACATGACTAAAGTTTAGGGAAAAAGAATATTGAATGACTGTCCTTCAATATGTGCTTGATCAGGCTCATTGCAAAATTTACAAAGCTTCTCCACAGCAATCTCTAGAGAGCCTTTAAGAGAGATTTTGGTGGAATCTGATGAGGTCTGTTGAAAAGACCTGGGTCCTTTCACAGTCAGAAATCAAAAGATTTGAAGGGCCATCCAGGAAAAAATGAGTATATGCACTGAGGAAGAAGAACGACCAGATCATTGTCTTTTATTATTATTGCTATGAATGACTTATGGCAGTGCCCTGGGCTGTCGTTAAGCTACATAGGGTGTAGAGAAGTACTAGACATGGCTTAGAAATCTGCTGGATGTGATAGATAACAAAGTAAGAGGTGGTCAAAGGTCAGAGTTAGCATGAGTTATATGAAAATGGGCTAAACTTCATGGGAATTTAGAGGGGATTGTTGGCAGTCTTCTGAGGGTATTATCTTACAAGGAAAACAGTGCACATCAGCAATACCATACAAGACTGAAATGACTGAGAATCCCATTAAAAAGTCCTCAAATTTGTATATTGATATAACAAAAGTAGGACTGGTGCAGAAAAATTAACATGGGGATGAGTTGTTTGTTTGTGGTGACTGGATCAGAGAAAAGGAGGGCAAAGTAACTGGAAAAGGGATAATATACTACAAATTATATAATCCTGCCTGGCAGCCCCATGCTTGATCTCTGCAGCCTAATTGGGACAAGAAATGAAACCTGTTTTTCTTACTGTATGACACACATCAAAGCCACAGCCATAGTCAGGACTGGGGTGAGGACAGGATGCTTTCTCTTGTGTTTAGGGGATCACCTAGATAAGCAGACTGAGATGTGTCAGTGCCCATCCCATACCTGGTGGCATCAACATCTACTCGCCACTTCCTATCATTAATATTTTAATAGATTATATTCAGACAGTGAAATATTTATTGAAGACTTTGACCAGCATTAGGACTGCAAAGCTTAAGGTGCTGCATGCATCTAGATATTCCCATGGTCAATGGATGCCACCTATCATCACTTGCTCTAACACTACTTGGGTGCCTTATGCCTTGGTCTACCCTGGCCAAGTCATAGTTCATCACAGAGTGTCAGATAGCACTTAACAATGATTTATTTATTTTTTTTAATTCAGCCAATTTTAATTTTCAAGCAATTATGTCTAAAACTTGGCTTTTTAAAAGATGGTTGCCCAGTAAGGTATGCCCTTCTGAGTTTAAGGATCAGTATTGAAAGGTTCACTGTCCGGCAGCTAAGATTTTTATATATTTTGAAAAATAATTCTGAAATCAGGACTCTATAAGATTTTTAGTTCTTTTGGAAGCATGTAATCATCCAGTAGAGGGAGCACAAGCTACCTTAAAATGATTAAAGACTAGTTGAATCATATTGGTTGAATAATTTATTGTACAATTCTTATATCTTTCAAATAAATTATTCAGAAAATATATTTTTCCATTATTCACCAGTGTCTAGTGCTTCTGGAATAATTCACACCTATATTAATCACAAATTATACTCAGTAAATTCAATTATTATTTAAAATAAAACATCTATGGCTGAAACTGTGTGAACCACAGAAAAGGATGTTGAAGGCAAATAAAGACATCATCATCTAACTATTCAGATGATTTATTTGATACCATAGAATATCAGCCACTACATATTCATTTTAATGATGGGACGCTGGATCAAAACAAACATAAAATGAAAATAATTTTCAAAAAAGCAAAAAATAGAGAATAGCACTATGATAACTGCATCTAACATTGATTGTGACCAACCATCCTTAGGCAGTATGGGAAAGATACTCTACATCTTAAGATCAAGAGAATGGCATGATATGTCAGTGAACACAAAATGATACTCTAAAAACAAATTAACTATTAAATGCTGTTGATGTTAGGAAGGAAAAAGTTTCATTCATTGTAGTTAGAAATTAATCAAAATAATAAAGGTTTTGTCCCAGATTTTCAGAAACTCTTAGGTTTGAACCTCTACTGTAATGATAGTTGGATATTAATTCCATTAGGTGAGAGGAGAACTGCAAAGGAGGGAAAAATCATAACCCTGCATGAACATACCCCCAGACAGCAGAAAGAGCTGTTATTTCTAAATAAATCATAAGACTGTTCAGGTTGGAAAAGCTGCCTAAGACCATCAAGTCCAACTATTAACTCAGCACTGCAAAGTCCACCACTAAACTGTGTCCTTAAGTGCCACAATGAGTAATAGGGTAAGCCTCAGTACAAACCTCTAGAAGCTCTGGAAGGAAACCACATACTTTGACAATATTTAATTTTCACTGTGAGTGCTGTCAGCAATGCTAGAAAATTAATCCCAGGGATTAAAATCCACTTCCATAACAGATCTATATCATCAGGATTCTGTACATCAACAAAGTTAGTCTACACCTATTTGAAATTTGTTGTACATTGTGGCAGAGGTAATTAAAGCTATAGCAGATCAAGGTCTTTTAGGATTTCATAGATACTTTCAATCACTAAGTTTTGTGTCACTGGGATAACAACATCAACAGGCAATTGCTGTTGAAGTAGAAGGTTCAGATGGGACTGCAAAGGCAAAAAAGAAAAAAAGGTGGTTTCTTTTCTGATTTTGTACATATTAAGGTTGTGGACTTGTTTTATATTATAGACTGGCTGAGTAAAATGAGAGTATTAACTTCTGCTGTATTCAAGTCCTTAAACATGTTTGGGTTGTTCTCACCTAAATCTCTATTTTGCCTATGATGCCCTTGCAGCAGGGTTGGCATGGGACCAATGAACCAAAGCTGTATATTTCAGGCTACTGCACACTGCCCCCTCCCCTATAGTTTCAAAGGGAAAGATTTGTATTCTAAATGAAGCAATGACCTTTGATCTTGCTTTTTAATTAAGCACCTAGCTAGAAGTTTTCACAGGCCATGTTATTACCTGTGGGTTTATTATTAGATATTAAGATAAAGGATTCAGAGTGCATGGTCCTGGCCCTTTATCTTTTCTCATAATGCCTTAAATCTTGCTTTCTGCCTGCAGTTTTAAAGATTTTATGCCAGCAATAAAATCCAAATTAGGAAAATAATGGCTCAACCTTATAAAAAGGTTGGGCCAACTGGTATCAGTATGAATTCTCTGAAGCTGGTAAATTGAATTTGTCCTGTGGTATCTCAAAGAAATAGGTGTATTAGAAAAGTGCTGGTCGTTGAAAAAATGTCAGGTTAAACCAAAGCCGACTAACCTGCCAAAGCCCTTCCCACACATGGAAGCTCTGAAGTAGAATGAAAAGACTAAGTGAAGCCATAATTACATCATGTTTAACTTGACCCTTTAAACGACTAACCCTTTAACTTGCTTTTCTTTTTCACATGTCTGCATAAAGAATAGAACTTAACCAACAAATGATTAAAAAAACAAATCTAAACTTTATGCTTCTGCTTTGCTGAATACTGCACATGCATTTAAAGTTAACATTATGTTTAATGGTTTTATGGAATCAGGATTTATCTCCTTTTTCTTCAAAATGTCTGTCTTTTTTTTTCTTTTGAAAAGGTGGTTGAAGTCGTGTACTCTATGCCCTTGTGGGAAAGAGTTAATCTTGGACTGGAATGTATAGGGATCATTGTCCTAATAGGATTTAAGCTATTTTTCCCCCTTACTTTTCAGTATTCACAGTGTCTTGGAAGAAATGGGTTTGTGTGGCTATTTCCCTTATTAGTTTCTGTTAGAAATGTGCCCTAATGGCCATTTAGTTCATGGTGATTACCAAAGTGCTGAAAATAGGATTAGTACTTTTGACTACCTTTTAAAAGATAACTCACTGCCACCTTATTTTGGTGCTGGGTGTTCTATTCTTTTCTTTCTTTGTATCCTACACTAAACCTCTGTAAATCTCAAAAATAATCAGACTGGTTACTGGGAGTCCCTATCTTCTGTTGTTCCGATCACTCAGAAGGGATCTAGTTGCATTGTAGCTATCTGAATCCTAATGCTTTGAAATAGTGTTAATAAGGTGACAGAAGAGGAGAGAAAGATGAGAAAGAAGCTTTCAAGAAAAACAACTTGATATTTTGCTCACAGGTGTATAGAAATCTCTTCAGGAGACAGCAGCATGATGGATATATATTCCAGTTACCTAAGTCTTGTCCCACTGATAGTTGCTCTCATCCGCTCTGTACACCTGAGTGTTGTACCATTTGGTTTTCCTCCTTTCCCAGAGTCATGAAAGCTGTTTCTCTCACTCAAATGAAACATCTGCAGCATGAGACCTGCCTATGACCTGAATATCACTGATAGCAGGTTCCCAAAAAATAATGAAATCACAACATTCCCATCCTAAAGTATCTTTTCACTGAAACTAATCTAAAAAAAAATCCACTCATCACTGGGCACTATTCTTTCTTTGGAAATTCAACTGATTTTTTTCCCAAGAAAAAAGTTGGAAAAAATTGGGTGCAACAGTATCAAGAGGAGCCTCTGATACTTCAGATTTCCTCCTGGAGAGAGGCTCTGTGTTGGATACATTGAAATATGATGCTTGCAGTATACCCGGATTACATAAACATGCATGACCTGTATATAAAGTTATTCAAAACATCAGAAAATATATTCCTTTTCTTACCCATCATTTTTTTGCCATCAACGTGGCTTGCAGAGGTGAGAAGAGTCAGTGAATTAATTTTACTCTGAGAGGATTTTAAAAGTGTGAGAGTTTTAAAAGCCCCTTCTTATTCTGGTTACTCCTGCTGACTTCATTAGCTTTTCACCCCAGCAAGTCACAGGTCAATCTCATACTGAAAACTTGCCCCCACACTGCTAAGTAATGTCCTTGGTAAGAGTCTGCAATTAATAAATAACAAACAGTAGTATCTGCAAGACAATGCATATCCTGAAAGAAGAGAGCCTGATATTTTGTAAGCAGCTGCACAATGTATTCCCACATTCTAGAGGACAAACTAAGACAGATCCCCTCTGTCCTATGTAGCAGTATATTGCTCCACAAATTTATTTCAAGAAGTTGTTTTTTTTCCCCTCTGTAAACAATTCAGATAGATGTGAACAACTTCCAAATAGCAACATAAGTTTAATTCATCTGTCTCAAGTGACATAACATATGTCACTAGTGCCTGTTGCAGAAGCAAGGAAGTCTGCTAGATTGTGTAGTATTATACTTTATAGCCTTGCAAACCATGCTGTTAGTACCACAGAATTTTGAAAGAGAAATATATGTGGCAACAATGACAAGTCTTTCTGCATGCACCTTCCCTACAAGGATGTAAAATTTTGACTTTTTTTTGTGAGGGGCTTGGTAGGAAACTACAAATTCTTGGAAGGGAATTGGTTACTGTACCTTTTCTGGATGAAAAATTCTATTTGAGGCTAAATGACAATGTTTTCTTCCTTCCCTTTTTCATTTTTTATTTGCTGTGAGGACAGTTCAGTAAAATTATTGATTCACTAAAATGGTGACTCTTCTCTCTGGAAAATTAAGCAATTTTTAATATAAATTTTCCTTCTTTACTAGTCTGCATAATATAGTTTGGTATTTGACAATGCAATAGTTTCAATTAAAAAACATAGAATCTGTATTAGAAGCAAGACCATGTTAGTCTAGTGGAGACATTTTTCAATAGATTTACTGGGTGACACTGACCAATTGCATTTCTACAATAGAGAAATGTCATACAAACTCAGGTTCTGTAGTCAGCAAATCACAGACTCTAGACTGCTATGAAACCAGTGGCCAACCTAAATCACCTCTTTTGCGAGAAACCTGGAGCCAGAGATGTAGGAAGACCTTGGGCATCTCTGATAGCATTCCCAGTTCCAACTCTGTTTTTTAAAAACCTGTGTCAGTATTTGTGTCGTGTGCTCAACCAAGAACCTAAACCTGTTCTCCAGCCCTAGAAACAACAGAGGCTTCTTAAATTTGTATAGAATTTCAGAGTCTGCATATCTAGATAACAATAGTAATTCCTTAGAAACATCATTCCAAAAGACTTAGTACTAAGCTAGAGACATGGCATGGGGTATCTGTTATTTATAAAACTGACTATAATATTTTAATGTAAAAAGCTTTTCAAACAATTTGAAAATATTGAGATCTAGGAGTGGAAAAGAGCCTGAGGACATGATAGTTGCACTTTTAAGAGTCAAATAAGACATTGAAAAAGTAAACTTTCCATTTAGCCATTTCTGTACAGTGAAAGCCCCAAAACTATTTATCAACCAGAGATGACAAAAACAACTACAAAGAATATATACAATCCTCCACACTGAACAGATGTTTTACCACTTACATGCTGCAGTCCTGAAATTTTTAGAATTACTCACACTGCAGAAGCTGTGAGGCCTCACTGTTTATTGCTCCTAGTGGATATAAAATCAAATAATGATTTGTTTGTGATTTTATTTTATGGAAAGTTTTTCACTGTCTAGTCCAGAACTGTGTTGATCTTTCAAATGAGACATAAAACTCGAAGTTTTAACTACTTCTCTTCATTAATATCCCTTGAGGGTGTGAGGGGATTTGCTTTTTTGTTGTTGTTGTTGTTGTTTTGGGTTTTTTTGTATGATTAGAAGCATTAGCATCCTGACTAAATTACTGCTCTGGTAATTACATTCTCCTTATCTGCATATCCCCCTACAGCTTCAGTGGAATATAGTTTGTTCCTCTCCTGATATGTTGTGCAGTGCTGTTATGTGCTGTTAAATGGTTTGCTTAAGTGTGCCCAAAAGCTGCCACTGGCAACATGTAGCCTAAATTTGCCTATTAGGCACTCTCTGTCCCTTCTCTTTCTGACTCTTTGAGCTGGAGTGGGGCCAGAGGCATTCAAAGGATGGGCATGGAGGGCAGTGGCCTCCTCCTCAGATATAAGCAGTGCCTTCCTTGGGTGAAGTCTTAGGAATGAGTATTACTTTGTCATTTGTGGAGATGGAAAATTTTCACTTCTCATACCATGTGATCTCCTCAGGTTATAGAAAGAATCGCAAGGATGAGAGAAAACTAAGAGCAAAAGCTGATGGAAGCACAGAGGAAAATTCTCAGATTACTAATATTTCTTGTGCTGAACACTGGCTGTTTTTTACAGTTTCCCTCTTTCCTAGAAGAAGTGTGAGAAGGGTCTTTCAAAAGAGCCTAAAGGACTGAAGTGCAAAATTTACATTCAATTTCTGTGAGAGTAAAGCACCTAAACCCACAAGTCCCTTGGAAATCCTAGCTATTGAATATAATAGCAGTGAGCAGAGCCAGAGGCTCCAAGCAGTCTTCAGGGAATTAAACTATTGCCAAATCTTTTTATGTGCAAAACACTCAGATGCTGCAATGACAGGAGCAATACAAAACCTTAAGTGGACAAATAATAAACCATGATTAAATATGAACTACTGTTCTTTCTTTCCCAAAATAAATCATGCTGACTTTACTAATTTTGAAAGATGCTCTTTGGTTCTGCTCTTGGGGCAATGGAAACTGATGATAAGACAAGTAATACAACGAGCTAAAATAAGGTGACATTGGACAGTTTAAAGAGAAAGAAACCTTGGCACACACAGAGAAGTCAGCCCTGCCTAGTCAGTGGATGATGGTTCTTACGAAGTTAAAGTACAGTCAAGGAGAGGCTTTTTGGGGGTTGTGACTAAGCCCATTATGACTAAGAAAGTGGTCAAGCCACTTCTACCCTCTATTTGGGGTGAAATGATCACCAGGGACAACCTACCATTGCTCTATCTCAGACCTTAAAAGTGTCTTGTGTTAGAGTAAACTACCAATATGTGCAAACCTTGCTGGAGGGCTGTGAGGCTGTAACAATGATGTGTACAGCTCCTCTTTGTAGGTTGCTCTGTTTAGATGAATTTTAATGATACAAACTTGATTAACAAAAAAGTGTTGATTTCTCTGTTGGCAGTTTCAGTTTCCTTAACTGAAATTTGCAGGGATGAATCACTTTATCCCAGTTTATTGTGAACCTATAAATGTATACTTACAGAGCTGATAAAAGAGAGGAAAAATAGTGTAGTCATGTCAGGTCAGCTTTATCTTCAGAATCATACACTTTGGAATAGCATAAATAGTATTATTGGGCAATAAAAATAATTTTATTCTTAAAGTAAATGGTAGGAAAACAGTTGTCTATACAGTATTATTTCGTTTGACTTGGCTGGCTTTTGATGAAATCATTAACCTCTATGATGGAAGGATAAGAATGTAGGACAATATTCCTGGCAAATTAAACATTATTGACATTTGAGTGCAAATAAAAAAGTTAAAAACACAGCCATCATTTGTCTTGCCTGCAAGTAAAAACAAAATTAACCATGTTTTGTGTAGTAGAGTTTGGATAAGTTTTGAGCAACTGTCTGCAAGGGAGTGATCCAGAGTTTTTTGAACTTTGTCCTAGGAATGAGGGTCATAAACTTCCAGACAGTGTGCAGGACTCTAAACAGATAACCACTGAATGGAATTAGGATTGTGAGAGACTCGTTGGTGGAGAATGACATGAATAAAAATTGTCAATGCTTTGTCCAACAAGGCCCAGTGTGTTTGTTAGCAAAAGCAAGAATGTGGACAAGGAGGACAGTTGGTTAAGTGAGGACACCATGTCAGTGGGTCCCTGCTGGGATTCTTGGTTAGTTCAAGGGAGGCACTGGGAAGTTAGAAGGGACTCTGAGAACTGTGACAATCGTTTAAAAATCTGAGAGCAAAGAATTCCAGCAGCTAATTCAGTTTAGTTTATAAAAAACAAGGTGCCTGGCAAGCTGAACAGACTCTCTAATGGATATGCTGAGAAGATAATTAGCTCTTTAATTTGAGAAGCAATAGTAGAACTAAAACAAAGTGCTGGAAGATAAGGCTAAGGCTAATATTCAATATTTTCTATAAAATACCCTATATTTAAATTAAATAAATTAGGACTTTTATGCAGCATATGTAAAACAGAGCAGCCTGGCACAGGTACTTCTTCTAACTCAATTAAGCAATTAGAAATCTCAGAAATCAACAGTAATATCCCAGCAGAAAGTGATAGGGCCCTACATGCATTCCTTTGCACTCCTAGGAGTCCCTAACTATTGAAAGTTTTAGAGTTGGTGCTAAAATTTGGCTCTCAATACTCCCATGCTGTCAGTGGACAGCAACTCCTTGTTCTTATGCATGATCAGTTCAGAAAGTAAATCCTGGTGTTCCTGGCACTTTGGTTAATAGCCTTAATCTCTGAAGCAGAAAATATGTGAGCAGAGACAGATTTACCTGTGCTCACACAGGAGCCACTCTCGAATTTGTTAAGATGCAGATACAAGATGAGTAGGGTGCTCAAAAACTGGAAGCAGATCACTCAAAGTGCCATTTTGATTTTGACCCTTGAGACTGAGCAAATAAGCAGTCAGATAAACCTCTTCTGCTCAGCCTGCTGGTGGAATTGATTTTCCCCAGAAAACATTCACGGAACAAACACTTTTGGAGATACCAGTGTATGTGTTTGGTTGGGCATATTTTTTTTGAATTACTGGATGTTTGAGAAAGGTTTGTATTTATTAACCTCCAACAGAAAATTTTTGGTGATTTGGGAGTATCTGTAAGGCTTTGCACAAAGATGCTGGCACAGCAACCCGTCATTCAACCCAAAAAAGCACAGCTAAAGCAGTAATGATTTCTCAGAAGGTCAGTTAAGCAAGGTGGGAGTGGCAACTGTTGAGATTTTGGCAATCATTCTCTACTGAGTAGGTAAAAGCATATAGAAGTCTTCTGCACTGAGATGCTTTTTGTGTGTTAAAAGAAAAGAAAAAAATCTGCTTGCAAGAGCTGGAGCCACATCTACTCTGCAGTGAATAAATAGCATTTTCTCAACATTACACTGAATCTATATGAGCTTCATAAATAATTCAAAATTATTTTCAATAATATCATTATAATGAACAAACCTATGGCAGCTGAGAAATGAAGTCAGATACTTACTGTACACACTAAATACTTGAGATTTATCTGGGCATTTTGTGTGGTGTCTGTAAAACTCACTGGTTGTGAATTTTACGGTATTATCTGAAGCATATGTTTTCTATTGATACAGTGGGATCAGATAATCATTGTAACGAGAGTTAGCTAGTAAAATTCAAACACATCAGCTGCTGTATTTAAAAGACCATATGTATAATGTCCCAATGCAGGGAAGTACCAAGAGTCAAATCTAAAAAAGGACTTTCATGCCAAATATGGGATTTAGGTAGAATTTAGGTACCTAAGCAGAAAAGGGTAATCTTGAAAATATTTTTTAAACTTCTATTTAACCCAAGGGGTATTAAAACTCCCTCAGAAGCTTGTTATTTTGGTTTTCAAGGTGTCTGGTGTTGAATAATGCACTACTTAGAACTGCTGCAGCAGCAGACCTCATCCATAAGTTAATTAGCATTTTGGCATGTCATTCATTCCTGCATCCAGCCATAGTTTGTAAACTGTGTTTGCTCCCTTGCCTGAATCCTTGGAGAGCCCTCAAGACACTAGAAAAGCCTGACCAGACCAGAAGTTGTGATTATCCTTTTTATTTTAACGGGGCCACTGGTATCCTCCTTTTTTTCCCTGCAGATTTAGTGGCCACAGTAATCTTGCAAAAAGTTGCCAATCCAGGTTCTGTTCTCATCTCAGCATCTCTAAGAGGCCAAAGGCCAGGAAGAGTCAGGGGTTTGTTGGTGACTCAAGACAGTACAAGACCATCAAACTAGTCTTTGGGGAGTGGATATGCTCCACTAATCCTATTGCAACAGGAACACAAGGCAGAGAAGAATTCAGGATTGACTGGGAGATACAAAGAGTAAGAAGAGATTTAACTTTTTTTTTTTTACAGGGTATGGACATTCAATTGATGTCTTTCCTCCAGAGACATCCTAGAGTCCTCATGCATTCTAAGGAAATGTAGATCAAGCCCATAAATGTTAAGTATGATAGAACCTAAATGTTAAATGCTTTGGTTTTTAATTCTGTCTCTCTCTCAACAAACACGTATATGTTCAAGGCATTCAGTGAGGGGTGCCTCATGTAACACTGCAACTCATGTAAGTATTGTGCAAGGGAAGTGCAGATCATATGTTCAAGCTTCACCAACTGCTCTATTCAGATTATGAAATGTGAGGCATTCATTATTAGGTTTCTGGCTAACCTTTGGACTCTCCTATGAATTACTCCAAAACACATTAATTTCACACAAGTATTTGTTCCAATTTTTAATAGTAAAGCTGACAATTAGTAATCACTTACACTGCTCTTTACATTTTCAAAGTGCTGAGCAAATATTAATTCAGTTTCTTCATAAAACCTTAGGCTCCTTGTGATCCTAATAAGCTGGCTGAGTCATACCTTCATATTCATAAACCATAGTTTTTCATGAGTATGTTTCAGAATTTATACAAATTGATTTTTCTGCCATTTGTTTAAAAGAACTAAAGCATCTCCAAAACACAGGTTTACATTATTGTGCTTACCGTATGAAATTAAATTTGCAACATAAAACTGACAGGATTTTTTTATTTTTACAAAAGGTTGGAACATCTTAGAAAAAATAGTTTCTACATTTAATTTCATTAGGTGTTGAAAATGCATCTTTCTCAGCTGATAATATATCTTTCTCCACATATTTTTGGACAGACATGGAAAAACTTCAATTCAATTTAAAAACCTCTTGGAACCTTATGTAATAGACCAACCTTCTCTTAAAAATCCCCCCCAAACAAAGCACACAATAAGTTAGAAAAAAAATGGAAACCTTGCTAGCCTGTTGTTGCAACCTTTCCTTTCAAGTGATAACTAGAAGAGCAAAAATATGCGCTTTGAAGATGGTGAATTTCCTTGAACAAATGACTTGGCAATGCAACACATTTATTTTTAACCTGAAATGTGCGAAAACACTAGCTATGGTTTATTAATATGAAGGTATGACTCAGACAATCTTCTAGTGTCACAAGGAGCCTGAGGTTTTATGAAAAAATGAGATGGACTTTTTTAATCCTTTTCCAGTTCAAGGCCAACTTCAACTCTCAGATGTGCAGTGTATACAAACAGTGGCATGATCTGAAATCTCAAATAGCTATGCCTTTGTATGGAAGTAGGGTGGTCAAGTTTCCAAGCTCTTTTGTAATCTGTCCATTATGCTCTTGAGACTAGAATCTAGCACTTTGGCAAAGCGACTTTTAAGATAAAACGTGTCAACTGCTGACTTTCAGAACAAGAAATGCATAGCATCTATTCTGACAGGGCTGAGTGACTGCTCTGTACTACATCAGGAGTGTTTTTATTCAAGAGAAATCCAAAAGGGTATAAAATCTGCAGAAGAAAATGTGCACCTCACTTGCACATGAACCTTGAAAATGCTCCTCCCCTACTCCAAAAGCTGTTAAATGTTTTTTACCATGGGTGGCATGAAGTCTGTGTTTGATTTCAGGTTTTGCATCCAAAGCTATTTATGTATTTTATCAAATGGCTTTTATAAAATGGAAGTCATAAACAGTGTCTAGTACCCAAAATTATTCCTCATCCTTCTAGTGTAGTACCTTCATTAGAGCTACGAGATAATGAGGCTCCTTATTATATATAGTTAATCTGATCTTATATCTCTTCATTTGTTTTGCCAGGGAGTCCTGCTTCATCAGGACAGATGGACAGAGATCCCACTGGCGCTGTGTTTCATTTGGCTAAAGCAATCCCTTGGGTGTGGGAGTACTTCCAAAAAGACTAGGTAAATATGCTAAATATTAAATCTGCCTCATGATCCATCTGTCTCAGTGTTTCCCCATCATCTGTCTGTCTGGGTGATCACTCTTTCCTTCATTTAGGTTCCATTTGCTGGAAGTTTGAAGGAACAACACCTGCTAACCACTGCTTTTGTCCCTTTCAACCACTGCTTCTTTCCATAATAACATAGCTCCAGATGTAACAGGATGAATCACAACCTGTTGATTCTTAACCTTTAGGTGTGTGGACGTTTAATGGGACTCACAGCTCTCAAACAACAGCCCTAGGCTCCAAAAATGATAGACTGCTTAAGCATGCATCAGAAAGTTAATCTGCAAGAGTCAGATTACCAAAAGGTCATACATTTTGCAGGAGGAAAAATATGTGCCCTAGATGTAGGTCCCTTAGCTTGGATTTAATGGTGCTGCTCCCCACTGCTTATCACAGAACCTGCTTCTGCAGTTGGGTGCCTAATGCCTTTCCTTCAGAAGCTGCCAAAGCTTTGGAATACTGGAAAAATAGTCCCATGACCTTTTTTAGCCAGTAAAAGTTACTCAGTTAAATTATTCACATGAAATGAAGGAAACCTGACTTCTTCTCAAGGAAAGAGAAACCACAACTACCATCTACCAGGGGAAATCTGGGGGTGGAGGCATTCTTGGTCCTTTGCCTTGGAACTTTCCCAGATTGCACAGGTGTAATTAAATATCCATTGAGACAGAGAGAAAAAAAGCATTGACTTGTATTACAAGTCTGCAGCTTTCTGGCTAAGACATTCACCTTAAGGGAAGGAATCTGTTCCCAAATGTACACAATGTAAATTAGGGAAACTGTCCTTTGAAGTAGAGCCTAGCAGAATAGTTTTCTTTATTCTGGGTGAATGCCTTCACTATTAGCTCAGGACCTTCTCTCTCCCCATGCTTGGCCAAGTTAATACTATATTTCTATTGTCACCCTATCATAAAAACTTCAGAAAGAAGTCTAAGGAGTTACCTGCAAATTCCATTTGTCATGGTGGTTTTTCAAAAGCACTTTATTGACTTAGCAGCATCAATTCCACTAAGTTTGCTAATTAGAAACTATTTCTAGGGGGGGTTGAATTGAGTGAGTGCTACCATTCCCAGGAATAAAATAGTGTAAACAATGCTGGGATTTCCAAAAGATGGGTCTTCGATGAAATGTTTATGATTAAGCCTCCAGAACATCGTGTGAAGAAGAGATGTGTCACAAGGCATGACACAGCTGGTAGGTATAGAGGCTCTGTATGAGCTTGTAGGATACAAAGGCAGACCCAGTCCATCATGTTGAGATGAAGAACAGAAGAATGCTGTGACTCACAGGGATCACATGAACAGCCATGACACAAGCTCAGTTATTGTGAGCAGTGTGTTTGTGGAATTACTTTATCCCCCTCCTCTGCCTCAGGGCTTTTCAAAGAGCACCTTGGATGCACTGCTGTCAGGCACTGTGATATAAAATATCCACAGAGCATGCAGATTTTAAAGATCATGTAGGTTGTTAAGAAGAGACAACAACACAGAATGACTTACAAACATCAAACACACAAAATTAAAGAAATATTTGGCAATAGGCTGGTGGCCAGTAGTTGTAGCTGTCATCCTCATTACATTTTTCAGGATTATTTTGCTGTTACCTCAGTCTACTACATCCATTTAATACCTGAACTGAAAACTCTTTGAGCCAACATTTGTCTCCCTATTTTGAGTAACACAATGATCCACCTCAGACCTCAACATACTGCCATAGTGCACATGACTGGTACTGATTCCATCAGACCAGTTGTTCCCAAATTAGGGATCATAATCCCTACCAGGTTGTTAAGATAATAGTAATACATCTTCACCTACTCTTGATGTTGCATATGGGGCTGCTTAAAAACTTTTGATCTCCAAGAGTCAGAATCAGAGAAAAGGTTGATAATTGCTGCATTAGATATTTGCTCTGGATATGTATGCTGCTGTCATTTTCTTTTCACCATTTACGATTGCATGTCTTTCTTTCCTCTTTAATATCTTCATTTAACATCAGAATGCCAGAGTAGTCCGAAATCTCTTGTCTTTCATTGATTATCAAGCAATCCTTATATTAGAAGACATCTGCTTAGGCCCCATTTTACCAGGAAAACATTTCCAGCTCCCTTTTCATGTACCCATCTTCAATATTCCTTGAAGCACAAAAAATCTTCCCTACTGACTTTGTCTTTTTTGAACACTTTTGCTATAGAAACTCTCTGTTAATGCCAATAAAAGCAACTTAGATTAGAAGGACCTACTGCAGTGTCTAGAGAACTGACTCTGAGAGTAATGTGCATTTGAAAATTGTCTTGAACAAATTTATTTTGCTAACATATATTAAAAGTGCCAGTGCTGCAAAGAAAACTGTCAACAGATTCTTCTCTCATTTACAGGACCAAAAAGGAAACAATTTTATTCTAATAAAGTATGGTGTGCTTGCAGCTGGGAGTGGGGTAGAATCAAGATACACTAAATAAAATAGACATTAAAAGTGCAATCTAACAGATGGGTATGAAAGTGAATTTTTATCATGACAATCTATTAGTGTTTTGCAGCCAGGCAGAGAAAAACAGTGACCTGGAACAAATCAAGAAGAATGATGCTTGACTTTGCTTTCTTCTGCAAAGTGTGACCCATATACATAGTTTTTAATTACAAGTTTATTTTCTTTATAGGATGATGATTCCTGTCCATTTTTGTAATTTATTTTCTTTATAGGATGATGATTCCTGTCCATTTTTGTAATTCATTAAGTACCTAGCTTAAATTGCAAATAAGTGAAGAAAGAATGGGCTGGTCTTTGGATCAGCTACAAAAAACATTCCCTGTAAAATAGAGAAATCAATCAGTGCATAGCTGTGTGCTGACTAGTTGCATAAGCCACTGTTATCCTCAGACAACCTTGACTAAATCTTGCCATCAATATTTAAAATAAGTCTAGCACAGCCATGTTTTTAAAATCCTAAACGAGTCATCTAGAAGACTGATTTTTTTGTCCCATAAATGACCTCTGGAAGAAAAACCACATGCACAGCACTTTCTTCCACTAGTGGAAAGATGTTCACCACATATAGGACTGGCAAGCAGTGCACAGGAAAGTACATTTGCTTAAATGCACTTTCAGTGAACTTCTGAATGAAAGCAGCAGGGCTGTCTGGAGGGATAAGTCCAGGGGACTACGTTGTTCTCCAATTTATAAAAGACCCTGCCACTGCTAATTACTGTGTCTGACAAGGGCCACATAAATAACCCTGCCTATGTGTTTCTGTTAGCTGATTTGCTCAAGTGCAGCATCACAGGCAGTAAGACTGAGCTCTGCAGGCTACCTTTGGTGGGATGTAACTCTCTATTGCATAGAAAGTAAACCTCAAAGCTGCCTCAACAAGCCTTTCCCACAAGCCTTTACCTTGCATTGCTTAGATCAGAAGATTGAACACTACATTAAATGTGCAATAATACCAGAGTCTCCATTGCACATGTGGTGAGTCTGGTCTTATGCACAATCCCATTGTGCAGGAACACGTGGTTACTGTGCTCAGAGTTCATGACTGAGCAGAAAAGTACCATGTATGTTCAGAGTTTTTGAAAGCCCACCACAGCAACTGCAATTATTTGTTGATTTATACTGGTGAAGTCAGAGAGGATTCACA
Source organism: Xenops minutus (assembly GCA_035221455.1). Lineage (NCBI taxonomy): Eukaryota > Metazoa > Chordata > Aves > Passeriformes > Furnariidae > Xenops > Xenops minutus. The sequence goes on along the minus strand of JAWWEE010000122.1, from coordinate 59,656,620 downwards.
GAATCACAGAATTGTTAGGCTTGGGAGGGACCTCTGGAGGTCACCTGGTCCAACTTGCCTGACAAGGCAGGATCACTTAGCGCAGATTACACAATATTCTGTAATTGTATTTTCATCAATAGTTAACATGCAACTTTCCACATTTCAGTGTCAGTCTACTGCAGGAGTAGCTACAGCAAACTGATATCTATGATCCTCTTTATAGTTCAGATTGTTTGAAAAATTTTGACACTTAAATATTGGCTTGTTCTTATTCTTATTAAGGGCTGAAGAAACTCATGCATTTATGCCAAGAATATGGATATAAACACCCACCCCCCCCCCCGCCCCATTTCAAATTCCAGCAATTTCTGTCTCTAAAGCTTTAAAATATTATCTAGTAGTGGCTTACCAGCAGCTGGCTGGAGCAGGTAAGTCTTGATATGGGCTGAAACGTTCAAAAATTGTTCTAGACTCATTTTAAAACAACACCCAACCACTCAACTAGCTGGTTAAAGGAAAGCAGATAAGAAGTTTGCTTCTCGAGTGAGGTTGGCTGCAGAAAAAATCCTTTAATCATGTGAACCCAAGGTGTTTTGCAAGGTTTGGTTGACCTTGACCCATATGCATTGCTGTGTCTGAAAAAAACCATGTTCCTCTAATTATCAGCAAAGTGAATACATTACCATTTAATTGTAATTCCCTTGAAATGGTATCTTTGATTTCATGGTAGTGTTTATGGTTCTAGATTCACTAGTTGTGTCAGAAATCTAAGCTCTGGTGAGAAACCCTCTAAGCTTGACTGTAAAATGCTTTTGAACTCACTTCTTCTTGCTCAAGAGGATGAAAAACAAACCTTAAAGCTGCCAATATTTATGTTTTGGGGAAACCAGCTGAAAAAGAGAAAGAGATTTTCTGAGCTCAGAACAAAAATAGAGCATTTAAAAAAGCTTATTTTGTTTTCTCCCTTTGAAAATTCCCTTTTCATTTTAATTAAGCTCTCACAGGATTCATGATGTTGGAGAGTATTCAAAGAAACAGAGAACTTGCTTGCCAGGTTTTTTTTGTCTTTTTTCCCCCCCTCTGTTAGCTCACACAGCTCTACTTGTTGCAAATATTTGTTTGCCCTGAGAAAAGCAGATGAAGCAGAGGAATTTCTGGGAGTGCTCAGGAAACCTAAATGCAATAATATTAATAAAAACTTCTACATATTATATAGAGAAAAGTACTTAAGATTTTTCTGTTTCAGACAAATTGATCCAAGCTAGGAAAAAAAAAAAATGTTCTAGTTTAAACTTTGTATTATGTTACAGTTGCAAACCAGAGTTACAAAAGCTTGATTTTTTCACTAGGAGTAGAAAGATAATTCTATGTAGTTCTGGCCTCCATTCCACAAATATCAAAAGCTGGTCATTTCAGATATGGGTTTCCTCAGGGGTTGACAGACACTTTATCTCTTTTCTAGTAGCTCTGGCAGCTACTGTTTCCTAGGATCATGACTTTTCTCTACATTTGGGAATTGCATACTGAGTACATCCAAAGAAGCTCAGCACATCTACCCAGCAGCTGCAGGCAGGACAGGGGCTTCTCCTTGACTCCATCCAAGAGTACTGTCTTTGCTGGGCCCTGACCAGGACTGCCAGGTGACATCTCCCCCTCTGCTCCCAGGTCACAGTATGAGCAGATCTCCCAGCCTCACTGGGCAAAAAATTACAGGCATAAAAGGTCTGACACCACAAGAAGAGTGACTTTGATATCAAAGAACAGGACAGAAATTAAATACAAAAATAGAATCGAATCGAATCGAATATAATAGAATAGTTTCTGTTGGAAAAAAAAACCCTTAAGATCAGTGAGTTCAAATGCTAACCTAACACTGACAAGTTCAGCACTAAACTATATCCCCAAGTGTCTCATCTACAAGTCTTTGAAATACATCTAGGGATAGCAAGTCCACCACTTCCCTGGCCAGCCTCTTCCAATGCTTGACAAACCTTTCTGTGAAGAAATTTTTCGTAATATCCAATCTAAATCTCCACTGGTACAGTGAGGCCTTTCCCTCTCATCCTGCCATTTGTTACCTAGGAAAAGGGACTGACCTCTACCTGGATACAACTCCTCTTCAGGTAGTTGTAGAGAGCAATAAGGTCCTCACTGATCTTCCTTTTCCCCAGGCTAAACAACCCCAGCTTGCTCATAAGATTTGTGCCCCAAACTCTGTCCCAGCTCCATTGCCCTTCTCTGGACATGTTCCAACACCTCAGTGTCTCTCTTGAAGTGAGTGTCCCAAAACTGAACACAGGATTTGAGGTGTGGCCTCAACTGTTCCCAATATAGGAGAACAATCACTTCCCTAGTCCTGCTGGTCATTATTTCTGTCACAAGCCAGGATGTCATTGGCCTCCTTGGCCACCTGAGCACACTGTCAGCTCACATTCAGCCAGCTCTTGGCCAGCACCTCCAGGTCCTTTTCCACTGGGCAGCTTTCCAGCCACTCTACCCCTAGCCTGTAGCACTGTGTGGGGTTGTTGTGACCCAAGGGCAGGACTCAGCACTTTGCCTCATTGAACCTCATAGAGCTGGCCTTGGCCCATTGATCCAGCCTGTTCTAATTCCTCTGCAGAGCCTTCTTACCCTCCTACCCAACTTGGTGTCATCTGTAAACTGGCTGAGGGGGGTCCTGGCCCCCTAGTTCAGGTCGATGAAGATATAGATGAAGATATCCAGACAATTTTTCACTCAGTGAAGAGTGCACCTGTCCAAGCCATGGGCTGCCAGCTTCTCCAGGAGAATGGGAGACAGTACCAAAGGCTGTATTGAAGTTCATGTGGACAATGGCCTTTTCCTCATCCATTAGGCAGCTCACCAGGTCGTAGAAGGAGATCAGGCTGGTCAAGCAGGACCTGATTTTCACAAAACCACAGTGGTTGGACTTTATCCCCTGGTACATGTCCTGTACATCCTGCATGATGATCTCAATGATCATGATCTCAATGATCATGATCTCAATGATCATGATGACCCTCAAGATGATCTGCTCCACGACGTTCCCTGGCATGGAGGCCAGGCTGACTGGCCCAGGTTTCAAGGACTGCTGACTAATGGTGGAAATGTGGTTCAGTGAGCACGTCTGCCAGCACACTCCATTCCCTTGATTCCTAAGATTCCATCTGGTCCATGGACCTGCATGTGTCTAGGGGGTGTAGCTGGCCACTGATTATTTCCCCTTGGATTAGGAGGTCTTCATTCTGCTCCCCTTCCCTGTCTTCCAGCTCAGGGAGTTGTGTACCCTGGAATAACTGGTCTTATGATTAAACACTGAAGCAAAGAAGATGTGAAGTACCTCACCCATTTTCTCATCCTATGTTTCCCCCTGCATCCAGTAATGAAGATTCTCCATCCAAATTCAGTTCATCAGGATGCTCCAGGTTAAGTATTACTTATATCCAAAAACCTTTCTTATACAGCTTGCAAATTGATTTGTCTACTAGTTGCTAAATGTATAAAAGTTCTTTCTTACAACCTCTGACATTCTGCTGAGTTTAATGAGAGTCATATTTGTATATGTAGGAGTAGATTTTGACCTAATTAGATATGAGAAATGTGGTTGTATTTGACACTTACACAAGGCTCCAGTCATTCTCAGATCTCAAAGCACTTTACAAGGCAATAAAATAGTATCATCACCCACTGCTGAAGAGAGAAAAGGACACAGCAAAAGGTAAGGTGATTTGTCTCAAATTACTCAGGCCTTCAGTGCACTGTCAATGGGACAAGAGTAGCTTCCTTTCTGATTTAGGGAAAATCAGTATTACACGACTCCATTTATGAGAAACTAGGACAAAATAATGGCTACTGGGTTCAGAAATTAGTTTTTAAAAACTGTCTACTTCTATTTATGTCTTGGAAAAAGAATATGTATGAAAGGGTTTTTTATTACTAATATATAATGGTCCCAAACAATATGTTATATTTTTGCATGGTATTTTTTCTTTTCTCCTCATTCTTTCCAAAGGTCACCAATGGATGAAGCAGTTTGATGTAATAGGCAAATTCCAAGTGCTTTATCTATTTGAATTTACAACACGACGATAAGTCCTTTTCTGCTAAAACATTGATATAACAACAATGAAAAGACCTGGCCTTAAGGATGGCAATCAAGCATGTGTTCAGGTCTCTTTTCTCCACAAACACATGCATACATGCACATACATCCAAGGGTATTGCCAAAAGCTTTTTTCCAATTTGAATTGTTATTAATGTTTGCAATCTAAAAAGAAAAAAAATTCAGCCAAGATTGAAAGATCTTCAAGCACTACTGAGTAATTCACTATGTGCTGCAGCATATAAGTAATGGCTGAAGAGTGTGAAACTCTGCACAGACCTTTGCATTAAGATGAATAGACCAGCAGACCACTCACTGAAAGGTTTCTGTATCAGTGAACACAACAGCATGTTTGAAATATATCAAAAGAAACTGTTGTATATTTCACACTTCTTAGCAGTGAGGGCAAAATGTATTGTAAGTGGTACCATACAGGTAAGAGTTATAAGAAAAATGATGCAAGGTAAAATGCCTCTGGATACTAAAACAAGGTTCAGAAAACACAGATACACTTTTGGCAACTGACCGATATGCCAGCAGAAAACAAACTGGTGAGAGAGGGTTGAAATTAGCTCCCATCTCTGCTAACATCTTGTTTATAATGAGGTCCCAGATTTTTCCCCTTTGTTATTTAACAGTTCATCTAAACAAATATCAGTTCTCTCAGAGCATTCATAAATGATTACAGCCCTTTGTCTGAGTATTTGCTGTTTGGGATTTGTTCACTGAGCGTGTTGGTTGGTCACCTAAGGACACATCTACATTACACAATGCCGTGTCATGGGAGAGATAGCCAAGATAGCCCAGGAAGAAGGACAGTATGTCTGCATGGCATAGTGCCACACAGAGTACTCATTTGGCTCCCAGAGGCTGTATAAATGAGTTAGCTCAATTCAGTTGGCACAGCTCTATGCTGACCTGGCTGTCCTGATCCTAGGACTGGAACTAGCTTGTTTGGAGGTAGGTCAGTCTAGATAGACTTTATCTTCCTCATTTGGCTGACCTCCACTTTTCTTCTGCACTTTATTTCCAATAAACACATTATTTTCTCATTAATTTCTTTTTTGTTCCATAATTAAACAACAATCAGGCCTACAAGTTATTTTCTCTGCACATTTCCATAAGAAAATCTTTCCTTGGTTGACTAGATGGAAAAAGTGAACAAAAAAACCTGTAAAAATATTAATGTGAAACACAATTAAGAATTCACAAAAATTCTTGTAAATACATTTTCCTTATGTTTACCCAACAATAAATCTTATGCTTGGCAAAGCTTGTTTGCATCTTTCATTATTAAATATATTATCAGTACAACATAAGACAATTCTTTTGGTTAAAGAGCAATGATCAGCCACTACATTGCACACATCTGAATTTCCTGCTTTTTCCTTTTTGGGTTACAAGGCTTTGATAATCTGATCCCTCTAAACTACCCAGAATTACTTTTTTACAACGTAAGTGAACCTGAACAAGAAAAGGAGAGTGATTTTTTTGAATGATCCATAAATCATCTTGCTATGAAACTGTTCTGATTTCTTACTGCTTCTGGTTTGAACAGTTTCTATGGATTTTCAACTATTTTCACTGTCTTTCAGATGGCACAGGACCATATGATACCTGTGAAAGAAAAGTCGAGGCAAACTTCGTGACACTAGCTTACTCAATGGTGTTGTCAAAGTGTGAATTTTGAGGGCTTGAAGCATTTGGTACAGGAAGTGGCCCTTTTCATTGCCAGAAGGGAATTCAGGTGGGATCGGAAGAGTTCAGACCCTATGCAGTACCTACTGACAAATCGGGTTTGTAAAGATGTCATCTCAAAACCACCAGGAGCTTTCTTTGTGCCCTTCATCTCTGCTGCTTCTTTAAGGGCCTTTTGCAGATGAACCAGAACCCAACATAACCATTTGCCAGCAAAAATCCACTGAAAATTATGTGGAAAAGAATATCTCAAAATACATTTTTTCTTGTGGTATCCTCTGTTTTTCAGCATAGAACACAAGAAACATAGCAAGGAGAGGAAGATTGCATAAAATGTGAATGGAACAAGAAAAACTTCTCACAGCAGAAACTTAGGAAGAAAATTCCTTCACAATCTCCCAAGAAAACCTGACAGAGAAGCATATTTAATGGCACACATCACAACAGTCTTTTGCCACAGGCTAGGAAAAAGTCAGTTGAATAAATAAGAGAAATTTGTATCCTAGAAGGGAAGGATATTTGTATCCTCCCTGCAATCTGACGCTGTAAAGGTTCATTGAAGGACTGCTATTGGATGGACTAATAGGCAGTGAAGCCTGGAGCATCCCATTCCTGCGCCACTCCAGGAACAGTGGTGTGCATGTGATTAAACTGGAGGCTTCATGAAAATTTCTGCATGCAAGAAGTGTTTCTGTTTCTCCCGACTTTGCCTGGCAGATGCATGGACTGTATAGTAACAAGTAATAGCATACAAGTTGGTGTATGTTTTTACCTGGCATCAGCCTATGAATTCTCCTGTTTCCCTCAGCCCTAATCACCAAAATAAAACCAATATATATGCAATTAATTAAAAGCATGGTATACATGAATGGACTAATACAAGCTACTCTTTCTAAAAAGTATGTACCAAATCAGCTGAAAAGTAAAAGGTGCCAGATTCACCCCTGGGTTAGCTCAATTGCTTGCAGTTATGTTGAATTACATTGGCAGTGAATGTAGCCCTTTTACAAACACTTCAGCTGCACCATAGTCAGCATTTTCTCATCACACTCACTTTCTTTCCTGCAGTAAGCCCTAAAACAAACAATAAAAAATAGTAGTAGACAAAGAAACCACCTTTTCTCATACAGAACCAGGCAGGCACAAATATCTAGGCATCAGCTAGCAGTTCTCTTGGTTTCCATCTGCCAACTTCCTCCCTTGTAACATCAACTTTTTCTTTGTTCACTCCAAGATTTGTGACCTCTGAGCAAGTGTTCCAGGGTCCAGACTCCAATCTAACCAAACTTTCTCTGACTAGCATAGGAATTGGTATGTTTGTTTTCCTAAAAAAAAAAAAAAAACAAAAAAAAAAAACAACTCTGCAGTGTTGCAGCAGCTTATTTTATACTGCCAGGAAAGAAGTGCCTGTACCACAACTTGGTTATTATTCTCAGGAAAAAAAAAAAAAAAGAATATAATGAACAACAAACAAACCAACCAACCCAAAAGGGCTGCCACTCCTGTTGGTTGCAGAGACTCCTGTGGCCTTGCTAGCAATGATTGATTGACAGCTCATCTCTCGCTGTAGATTAACCTTCATTTTGATGGGCCTCAGCTCTTGCTAAGCACATCACCTTACCTTAGATACTAACTGGAATATTTGTCAAGCATAAATACCATTTCATCTATGGGAATGCACACAGCATGTGAGGGTGAAAAAAAACATTGTTTTTTTGCAGCTGGTGAGCAAGTATTTCAGGACAATAATAAGACATTATTAAATGTCCATATGACCACACTGTATAATTCTGGATCACAAATTCAAAAAAGCACCACAGAACAGACAGCATTTTGCCCATCGAAAACAGCTAACAGTACACAACAGTACACAGCTGAAAATGGTCTATTTTTACTTCCCCATCAATAGAAATCTGAGTAGCTGCTAATAATGTCCCATCCATGGATTTACAGCTGCAGTTATTAAGACAAAATTTCACCTATCACTATTATTTGTAATTCTAAAAGATCCATCAGTGTGATATCTCAAAGTTTAGATCTTCTCAGTTTACTCAATTGATGTACATATATACCCACCCAGCTTTTCCCAGACAGGGAACACATCTAATTAATTTATTGTAGTGAATTTGGCATTAACCCCTGTATTTAAGTTGCTCAGCAGTACTGGTTATAATGGGATTGTTGTGGCCTTTCCATTCCTCCACTATTTCTATCCAGCCTTCTGCAGAGATGAATGCCTCTGGGCTACACGAGCATCTTTTCCATATTCTGCAATATTTTCTTAATTTTATGTTTTTTGTTGTTTGATATATTTAAGTAGTTAAAATATTCATTTCCCTTGTGTGTGTTGCTGACTTGGGACAACTGAGTCAAAACAAGAAAACAACCAACTGAATGTGTGAATATCCTGTAACTAGCTTTCAAGGCTACAGATACTTTAAAGCTGTCTTTTAAAGTATTATGTGTTTTATGTCCAAGGCCAAAGCACATTACACAGAACATTCATCCCTCGAAAGACGTGCTTCTCATTCCCACTTTGTAAGGATACTTGTTGCATATTCAGTTCTCCTGCCAATGTGCATCCTCATCTGACAAGAGAGCTTTTTATTTTCATTCTAGATTGTAGAGAATCTCAGTCCAAAAGTCAAGATGTGATTTGGTTTCTTTTCAAAGTTTTTTTGTACTTTTTGGCTGCTGAAAAAGAAAGAAAAAAAAAGAAGAGATGTTTTACTCCTTAAAAATTTGAGTTTCGCCCAACGTGTGGCACATACTCTTTAACATATCCTCCCCTGGAAATATGTCTTTTAGCCATAATATTCTCTATTCAAATAAACATGATGGAGTCTTATGCACACACAGAAATAGAAGCAAAATAAATATTTATTAACCAGATGCTGAAGCACAGCATTTTCCAGCTCAGAAAGAGCTTAATAATCCCTGCTGATTTTTATCCTTGTGGAGCTCTAAAAATCATTTGTATCCTCTCTCTGTCAGCATGAGTGGATGATCAAGATGATGCATGATAGAAAGGGAGAAAGTTATTTTGGGGGAAAAAAAATTTGAAATAAAAAGCTATTTCCAGCATAGCCAAGTATATTTTTTTTTCCCCTGTATAAAGGCCAACCTGGGCTTTGTTTACGTGATTCTTATTACAGATCAATATTTACAGATATCTGATCATCATGACATTGTCTCTATCATTCAGCAAAATACTGAATGCAGCACCCATTGCAGGGTCCTAATCCAGACTGTAGTATTGCAGATCTATAAAAGATAAAACCAGTCCTGATCAGGGGGATAAAAAGGGTCTGTTAAATTACCCCAACTTTCTGTTCTCAGAGTGGATGTCAGTCTGAGAGATGGTCTCATCAACCAAAGTAACCACTGTGCTCTTTAAATAATCGATGCCCAATTGCAACGATGACACCCTCGCTGCACAGCTGTATGCTGGCCTCTTACACAAAGCCCATGAATAAATACATGTGGATAGAAAGAAAGTGGGATTTAAAACAGACAAGCTGGTGTGCAGAGAGATGGAAGATGAAGGTTCCAGGGCCTCTGGAGAAAAAAAAAAAAAAAAAAGTTGAAAAACTAGTACTCTATTGTTTGCCATAGATATGAAAAGAGATACAGGTACTAGCACTGCTGTTAAGACCTTCTCTACATTACTATCCAGACATTTGGTCAATCAAATATGGGTAAGATGATTTAAAACTTTAGTGGGGGAAAAAGCATCTTTAAGACATGACATGTCATCTTTGCAGTTTGGCTTCAGGCAAAAATGTCCTTGAAAGTGCTAAATGGTTGCCATCTGTTCATGAGGAAATCTTTGCTGGATTAGGAAAAAGAATTGATAACCATGACTGCTCTGCTGTTCTGGACCAGTGGGAGAGGAGAACCTAGTTTTTTGGAGTGTAATAATTTCGTCAAAAAGGTGGTGCAACTTAGTCCTCCATAATAGCAGGTACTGGAAAATTTTGTTTTGAACCATTCAATGGTCTTCACTAAGTTTTTGGATAATTATGTTTGTGAATGCTGTGAAAAAAACTCCTTCCACTTTATATTATTATACTAATTTTGTGGACCTTTAGGGATCTGATTTAGACTTCTAAAATCAGATGGGAGGTCTAAAGCCACACATTACATATAAACCTGGGATAAATAACTAAGATGTGTAAGATAAAGATCTTCCCAGACAGCTGACTGTTTTGAGGCCTTGTACAGAAATCACAGACTGTCATTTTGCGAGCAGCTGTACCACCTGAAGATGGTACCAATTCAGTAGTCTGCAACTGGTGCACTGTTCTTGTTCACTCAGATTTGCCTGTTGAGGGGCCTGTTAACCATATCTCATCTGTAAAGTCAGCCAGAGACTTTGACCTGCCAGTTTAGATGAGTGAGATGGTTTTATCTGCAGTAGTAGAAGTGCCCTCAGCCAGTAGAGCTGCGGGGGCAGTGCCTTCTGGCTGGGGAGGCAGGGACAGTGCTGCTTCCAGTCAGCAGAGAACTAGGAAACAGCACCAGCCTATGGCCTTGGCAAACCACTTGAACATACAGACACAGTGTGGCTTGCTGTGTGCCCCACAGAAAACAACTACTGAAAGATATTTTGACTTGTATGAACATTCACAACCTGTGCTTCCTTTCCTAAAAGGCTATGAAGTTTTTTAAAAAAATGCCTCTGGTATTATACTGCACAGCAAAACCCTGCTCAGTTGCCTCTGTGTATCACCACGTTTTGCTACATCACCGTGGCAAGGACTTATCTCCTGAACTGAATTAAGGACTGTGTTCTGTTGGTTTTGAGCAGCACAACTGGCTGGTGATGCAGTTTATAAAACTATGCTATAGCTCCTAGGGCATGCCTAGACTTGCTCAAACATATTTCAGCAAGCCTGGACCTGTGTTCTTGCAACAGATATTTTTTTTCGGTCATGTTACTCCGTAAAACTTCTGTGAAAGTCTCAAAGCCTCTTGCGTGCCTTTCACTGCCATAGTGTTTCTTTAACCCAATAGACTGGCTCAACGATGTTATACAATCCAGTTACAAAGAATAAATTTGTTTAAACCAAAATTTTCTTACTCAATATTAAAACCCCTTAAAACATATTCATCTTAGTTAGAAAACTCTCTGGGTTTCAAATTTTAAAACAGAATGCAGGGAAGACCAAAGTGATCTCAAATCAAGTCTGGTGTCTTTGTAAAGACTTTTCTGATGTTCCAAAAGTGCATCAAAAAGCTTGGCTAATACTCTTCCCTAAACTGAGTACACTGAAATCACTAAGTTTTATGTGCAAAACCTCATTTAATGTTCTAAGAAATATATTTGAGATCAGCCCAATGTATTTAGTAGTACTTCAGCATTTCCTTCTCTTGTAATATTTATTTGCAGATTTCCTGATTCTTCCCAGACAACAGAACTGCAGTTACTTGGCAGTCCTTAAATTCAGCAGTTGTGTCTCTCCTGCTCTGCAGAGGCACATCCATTCTTCCTTTGAGTGGAGCATCCTCCTCACATACATCAGATAGTTACAAAGCACAGGGGTGAGGAGTTTGGCTTTTATGTGTTCAGTTGAATCTGTTCTTTGCAGATTGTTCTCTGTTTCAGCATCCTGGAGGTGAGAGTACCTGTGGCTCTGGTATTTTCCTCTACAAGACAAGTGGCCTTAATTACCCCAGCAGGTGCCTGGGTCCCAGGCAGGCTGGCTGTCCGCTGTTCTCCATGCTCTATCACTGGCTTTTCAAAAGCGCTGTTATCAGAAGGACAGCAAGAATTAACAGTCCTAATAATCCCTGTTAGATACTGCAAAAGAGGTATTTTCTTTTGGTAAATGAATTTGGCTCATTTATTTGGCTTCTTGCCTGGTTTTGTGTTGAAAATAAAACACCTTAGGCTTTTCTCTTAAGACACGAAGAGTTTTTTTGTGAGTTGGTCACTACTTAAATCGCCAGGAGTCAAATGGCACGGGTCTTTTAGGGCCTTGATACAGAGCTGTTAAAGAGGCATATTCTCATCTCTCAAGCAAGCTGTGTTTTCAGAGACCCAGGAGTAGCCAACAAAGAAGTTCTTGCTTTTGATATTCTATTGTTGATGTTTTCAAAGGCTCAGTTGCTAGTTGGCCTGAAGGGAGTATCTCAGTTCTTAAGGCCTAAGTGTCTCAGTTCTGCAACAGAAAAGCTGGCTCATTGGTATCACCTTCAGAAGCTTCTGGAGAGAACTCAAGATTGACAGGTTCACTCGCTCATCGGGGTTGTGATCTCCACCTTGTTTCTAAGGATTTTTAAAAACCAGATACCTGCTGTGCTTAGCTTTTTTTTCCCTACCCTGATCTATGGATATGATCCTCATACACAAATAATTAAGTCCCTTCTGAATTTCATCACTTTCAAAAGCAGCATCCATCAAAGTCACCTACAATTAATCACATTTCACACACTGAGGGCAAACAATTATCTTCCATAAAAGGCCTCCATAAACTGAAAAAAAAAAAACAAAATTTGAAAATGCTTCTTTAAGCCAAAATTACTGGAGCTTATAAGGCCTGATACCCATATTCCCAGTCAGAAAGAATTTCAGGTTGATATTTTCTAACTTTGTTTTCTCTGTAGAGAAAAGTTTCACATAGCTACTTAAACTTCAAAAATGTCTGAAAAGAAATACATACTGAAGAAGTCCTATAAGTTTCTATCAGTAGCCTTCTATTCCTGATACAGGCTGGCTGTTGGGTGATTGTATGTCTACACTGCTCCTGTGGAGGGTCTAAGCAACAGACTAAAGCTTTCAAATGCTCAAAGCTGACATTTTCACTTGCCTCTTTACACAATAATGCCTTCAGTCTTCATGTAGGCCATTCAGCTTTCCTCCTTTTGCTCACCCTGCTGACATAGTTGTCCTGATCTGACAGAATATAGCTAGTCGTGTCCTCTCCATAAGGAGACATTCACAGATATCACGAAAGCCGTGTGAGGGTTCAGACACTACTCCTGTAAGAGCTGTAACAGATTGCATATGTCTGGATGTATATGGATAACATGAAAGCAGTTCTGAGAAAAGAGTCTGTCCAAAAACCTTCTTGCACTTACCTTCCAAATATGTTAAATTATTTGCAAGAAATCTTGGAATGCAGCTAAAAAAGTCATATTCAGAGCAATAATTCATAAGGGCACTATCTAACATTTTTGGTCCCTATCTAAATTTTTCCACAAAGGAATTGAGAAGCAATTTGGCAGGAATTTTTAACAGACAATGCTATCGTGTCTTAATACCTTATTTCTTACAGAAATAACCTATGAATTGTCCTTGTTCACTAAACAGGAAACGACCTTTCCTGTCTTCACTGATGAACTACTTTGATGCTCTTGGCCAGCAGCTCACTGGCAGAGAGGGAAAAACTTGAGACTTTGCAGTCTGTTGCTCAGTTTTGTAATCATGTTTGGTTCCAGAGGTGTCTGAAGTTTACAGCAACATTCTCCCACCAGATACATAGCATAGGTGTGTGAGATGGAAGGCACTGTGAAAAGCAGCCCTCATAGCATCTAGTAACTCTAAAGATTGCACATAAGCTCAGAAGAAAGTCAGAGTTCTTAGAGCAGATTACAAGGTGTCCAGGATAGCATAGCTTAGTTTTATCTCCAGACATGTTCAGACAGGTAAAACCACAACTATAAATTTGTTTGCTGGCCTTGAGTTTGTTACACAGACAAATTGTGTTATCTCTGTCCAAAAAGATCTCCATGATATCAACAAGTTCAGGTCATATTGCAGCCTCTCAGTCATGCTGACACAGATTTAACATTTTGAGTAAGACAGATCTTTCTTGGTAGCTCTTTGAGGTAATAAAACTAATAGCAGGTACCCTGACTGCATGAATACTCTTTGATACAACTGATAATGCATAATGGCAGAATAAAACTAGTGGTTAAATTCACCAAGTCTGACTTCAACAGTGAACACAATTTGAAAGTAGGGGATTGCCTGATATTCCAGCAGCAAATACTAACAAATGCGCAGCAAATAATAACAAATGCACAACAAATGTTTACAGATTGGAAATAGCAGCCGTCGAATAGCCTAGGTGAAATCTCACTTTTTTTTTTTTGCTTGAGGTGATTTTCTGGTGAGAGAAGTTTTCCGGTTGAAAGGATAAAAATTTTAAGCCTGAGGCCAGCATGGAAAGTGTCTAGGTCCAATGAAAACCTTCAGCTTGTTTTCCAACTCCCACTGTCACAGCCACTTCTTTCACTGCTTTTTGTAGAGGATGTTCTTTCAGCATTTTTGCATCCTGTTGGCTATAATGAGCCAGCTCTTTTTGCAGGTCAGATATGCTATTTTGAATAGCTTAACACCTCCCCAGAAAACCTGACTTCTCCCCATACATCATACAGTTCATAGCATCCAAGTCTACTTCAGGCATGATCCCAATATACTTTTGGCTTTTCAAAGTGTTAAAAATGTGGAAAATAGCCTTTGGGTCTTGCAAAATGCAAGATTTGCAATACCTTCCTGAACTTCATGGGATTTAATTAATCAACAAAATTTCAAATTTATTAGTTTACCTTCACAGGCTCTGGAGTTCACATTCAGGTTTTGCATCCGTGCCTTCATGATCAAGTGCATACCATAACCATGGGCATGGTGAAGCCTCACAGCCAAGCCAGGTTTGTTACAAACATCTTCACAAAATTTGGAACACATTCTTCATTCTTAACGTTTTGTGAACACTTATCTGCACCTGCACACTGAAATTAAGTGAGTTCATGCTAGTTTCCTACATGTGCTCAACATCTGGATAAGGAATACACATTCTAGTGACTTTTGGATGCCTTCTGCTACTGTAACCTTAAAGTTTGTCTTTCTCCAGTGGCATATAAATCCGTGAAGATTCATATTCTTCCTCTGCTCCTACTTTATACTGCTTCTGTTTTATCAACCTAAGAACATTGTAAGAAATGTTTGAACAGTTATGTCTCAGAACATTGCTTTTTCTTGCGGTTTTTCACAGAGCTTTTTTTGGACTGCTTAAAAATCCAGATTGTTGCATAACACCCCTGAGATTAGCTCAGTTGGTTAGACCATGGTGCTAGTAACACTGAGGTTGTGGGTTTAATCCCCGTAATGGACCATTCACTTAAGGGTTGGACTTGATGATCCTTGCAGGCCCCTTCCAACTCAGAATATTCTGTGATAATGATCCTATTTAAAATTGTTTACCAATTAAGATTTTTTTCCTAAAAAATTTATTAATATCATATTATTTATTTATACTATTTATTAAATATTATAATGATATTTATGTATTTTATATCTTTTTAAATCACAGCTGATTGCTATAGAGTCATCCAAAAAATTAGGGTACAATAATTTTGCCACAGAAAAAAAGAGAAGCAAAAAGTAATATTAATGTATTCTTCTGTCTTGCAACTATAATGTTTTCTTAGGTGGAATCATAGCTCACCTCACAGAAGGAAAAGGTATATTATGTGGGAGTGTATGCAAAAAAATTAAAGAATTTATCCATTAGGATTAAATTTGAAACTTCAAAATAGCATATGTTACAGAAGAACTTGGAGAAATTTCCTTTTCTCTCTAAAATAAAAGCAGAGTTGTAAATAATATTTTCTGTTCCAAAGAGTTAATCATCACAATCACAGTTAAATGTTTAACTTGAGGTGTTAAGTTTCATCTTAAAGTTGTTAATTCCCTGGTAAAGTAAGCACAGTGCAATCAACATGTAGCATCAGCACAAAAGAAGATGGCTTAACAGAGGAAAAATTTTGTGTATTCATATTGGGAGCTGTAAAAGAAAGCTGAAATTTCCGTATTGCCGTAACACTAGCCATTCTTCCAGAATGCTTTTAGCTGCAAAAGTCTTGAGAAATGACTAAGAAAACACCTAAGCAAAAGGAAAAAAGCGCATTTCCGTTTTACTCCTCATAATTCATATCTTCCAAATACTTGTACTCATGTTAGTATACAATTTCCACCTTCTCTGCAATTTAGGAATGAAAGTAAGCAAATTTAATCTTGTCCAACATCTTGAAGTCAGACAGGAGATTAGATCTCTACTAGTATTTACATATTCCTTCCAAGACCACATTTTACTGTGATATGTTCCGATAACTGAACCACAGATCTTCCATTTAAGTCAAAGGGATTTGAATCTGTGCATCAGTTCTCAGATAACAAGCAGGAAGGTACTTGCAGAAGACCATTTTAAAAACTGTCATGGCTTCCTTTGCTGAACCATCACATTCATGCAGCTACTTAGCAGAATTTTACTTTATTTGAAATCTAAGGATTTAATTTCTACTGGAAGTATTTACACAAATGTTAGACACTTAAAATTCAAAGCAGATTTGTAGCTTTAAAGACATAACATTGGCGTTTTTACAGATTAAGAAAAAATAAAGCTTGAATACTATATGGTATCTGTCTTCAAAAATAACTGATATAATTTATGTAAGACCCATATCAGAGACAAAAAAGCTCACAGCATACAAAGCCATTACAAAATTATGCATATATGTAATTCTACATTAAGCATGCTTTCATGATAATTTTTACTCTATACTCCTGCACAGGCCATATTTTTGCTTAAATCTTTTGTACTTCTTAGGACAGACTTCTTAAATAAGCTAGATCCTGGCAGGCTGAGATGTACCACGACTCACTCCCTCCCTACTTGTTATACTTCTACCTGGACATTTAACTCTGGCTATGCTCAGTGGCTTTTGTTCTGATCTGGAATATCTCTTGTGCTTTCATATTCACTGTCTCCTTTCCCCACCTCAAAGGAGAGGTACTACATTTGCTTTATTACTGTCTGCTGGTGTCTCACCTGTTTCATGAAGTCTCAGAAATAACCAGTACTACCTCCAAGATTCCTTTACTCATGGTAGTATAACATTTATCAAGTCTAGACAAACTGAGAGCAACCTCTTTAGATATGCAGTATGCATTCTCCTTTCACTATTCCAGGCTGAAATAGAATCCTCTTAGCTATCAGGATTAATTGTGCTAGTCCTGTACTTTCAGTAGACCTTTTTTACTGAGAACTGAGTAACAGAACTACTAAACACTTCTTAAGGCTTCTTGGTGTCCTTCAGTGTCCCTCCCTGCTGAGCACCTCAGAATATACCTTCCAAGTCTTATCTATCCACTACTCATAGGATGTTTTCTTGTGATTTCTGTGTTTCTTTCTCTTTACATCTCCCTTTGTGCCATGGACACAGACATTTGGTTCTCATGAGCTAGCATCTACTAGATCTCTGAGTTTATTGAAGTCAGTCTTCCTCAAATGCCAAATGGTTTTGATTTGATACTCTGCTCCCTCTTTCTTATGAATCACAAGCTCTCCAATTTTATGGTAACTCGCTCTAAGTTTTTTCTCTGTCATGTTCTTAATCAGCTTTGCCTTGTTACTTAGAAAAGACTTCTTTCTTTGTCTTTAATACATAAAAAAACCTGTTCACAATGAACTCAAAGCACTTTCTGGTACTTCTTGTCCTCTTTTCTCATTAGATGACAGGGTAATTGAGTTCCCCTAGTATCAGTTCATGTGCTTCAGGTGATTTAGTTTGTTGCTTTCAGAAAGCCTTGGACAGCTGGTATTTCTGGCTAGGATGTTTTCTCCCGCTATTAATTCACTTCTAAGTTCTTTAGTCTTCTAAAGTAGCTCTTGAATTATTGACATAATTTTGTCACAGCTGATTGTTAACTTCACCCTTTCGCGAGCCTAGGAGACTAGGTCAGCCTCCATCCTCACACGTTGAGTGAGATTTCATTTAGAAAGGCTAAACTGTCATCAAAACCCAGACACTCTAGGGCATTATGTCTGATGTCCATGCCTGTATCTTTTCATAATAACAAACTGTTGGCAAGGTCAAGAACACAGGATGATGGAGCAGATACTTCTATTAAGCAGCTGTCTCCATTTTACGTGGTTGATTCCAGTTGCATTTATTTCAGCTGAGAAACTTTTCTTTAAAACAAAGCTCTGATGGTGTTGACTGAGTTGGTTGGCTTAGAATAACATTTCAGGATGAATCACAGTGAATGTTGCCAAATGTTTGCTTGAAGCCTACGAAGTTTCTGAGTGTTTTTTGACACTTAGTGGCTATCTTTGACTATTTCCTAACCTGGAAACTTGGTCAGGATTTCATTTGAAACAGACTCCTCTGCACCAGGGTTCAGCTTAACTGTTTTCTTTGTTCCATTTATAATTGTTCACTGGAAGACTTTGTTACTGAACGCAATTTCACATTGTACAGTGTAAACTGAAAAATTGTCCTTGCTTAATGAAGTCTTTGCTTCAGTTTCTATGGTTCCCATCATTCTTAATTCATTACCAGAGAACAGAAAAGCAGATAAATTAGAATATTGTTGTCTTCGCATAGGTAACAAGAATCTAATGAGAATATGAGACTGACAGAAAAGAACAAAAAAAGCACTATCATTCTCAGTCTCAGGTTATCCAAATATTTCAGAATAACAAGATATCAAAATTGCTATAAAAGAAACATAAAGGAATAGTCTAAATAATGACTCAGGAAGACTATAAGAAAATTATCTCTATTAATTTGTTGATTAATATACTCAGTGTTACTTGATAAATAATGTCTGAGAAAAGCAATCCTTTCTTTTTCCTCCAGAAGGCTTTGTAGGCATTTCTGTGTTTCTCTAGGGCCCTACATTATGTATTAACAACAAACAGAAGAGAATATAGTTCAGCTTGTTTTCCTATGAAGCTTTATATATTCAAGACTGACTTTAAGGCATGAGTATGATAAAAGATTAAAAATCAAAATAGACATGAGTCTTGTTGGTGGAATATTAATTAGTCACAAAGGCAATATTGTATCTGTGATGAGCTTGGTCATGATTGAAGGACATATCCATTAAACACGAACCATGTGATAGTTTCCCTAAAAGATTTTACAGTTTAAAAGCAAAAGAAGCCAAGTTTGTCTGGTGAAAGGAAAAAATGCTCCAACCAATGGAATTAGCTCAGTACCATGTGGCTGCTGAATGGTGGCATAGTCAAGAAGAGGTCTTCTGTCTCATTCCAGCAGGAAACATTCAAAATGTGAAAGTTGAAATGAAACTACACTTTAAACTTCGTCTTTGGTGACATCCTCATTCCCACTGGCCCTTTTGTTAAGTGAAAGATTGCTCTTCAAAGTTGGAGGGTTTTTCCCCTTGATTGTTTTGAATAAGTCAGAAACATAAATTAATAACCCTTAGATGAGCAACTGGTCTATGTTTTTGTCATCAACACATGAACTCAAATTCTTCCTATGAGACTTCACTCCGTATTTATGAAAATATCATTTAAAACCGCTGTCCACATATGCTTTTTCTCCTCACTCAGCTGATCCTGAGATATAGAAAAACTTCATTCCCCTACAGTCTCTACATTTTTTTCTCCACTGATGAGATATGCATTTGCTCTGAGAATTCACTTTCTGATTCAAATCAGGCACTGCCTGTAGTCTGCTTGTACCACTGCTTGTTAGTCTTCACCTAAGTTGTGCGGCTCTCATGGGAACCCAAGCAAATCTCTTCAATCAGAGATGGTACAGAGCAGAAAACCTTTCTTTAGGGCCTGGTAAACATCACTGGCTGAGAAACTCTTCTGTAAATAAGTAACTGTCTTGCTTAAGGAGTATGTTTACTGTATTAGGATGAAGTGGAGAAACTTGTAGCATTTCATTAATCCTTTATGAGATATGAAATTTTATTTATCACCAACAGATACCCATAAAGAAAATTATTACAGCAATGATGCTCCCATGCAAGGAGATGAGCAGTAGTAATCCCAAACACAGAGATGTGAGAACCCAATTGGGAGAGCTAGGGAAGTCAGCCGTGGCCTCCAAACCTTGTTTGAAGGCCATTTGTCTGCCTTTCCAGGGACAGTTAACAGTCATTAATTTTATACTTTCTTCCCAATTTCCAGGATTTTATAGACTCTAGACATCTATTTTTTCCATGCTGAGGAATCCGAGTCTATTTGAATCTTTCAAGAAGAAATCATGTCAAACTGTTTTAACTGGTTAAGAGATAAGGAAGAAATCACAGAGGTCATATATCTTACAAAGCCTTTTGATACTGCTTCACATAAAACTTTCATAAGCAAGTCAAGAAAACTAAATTAAACAGCTACAGGGTGGATACAAAACTGGTTTTAATTTAAAGTCAGAGTAAAAGGATGTATAAGTAGATTTCAGCCAGTTTGTCCTGCATCTAGCCAATATTTTCACTTATGGCTTGGGTAAAGGAGTAGAAGTTTATTAAATCTGTAGATGATCCAGAACTGGCCAGACTGTAATGAGATTGAAGAATAGAATTAAAGTGCAAAATAGTCTTGATAAATTGAAAAAATGTTTTAAAAAATGGGATTCAATTCAACAAGGACAAATACAAAGTTATATATTTTATCAAAAATTATGAACTGCACAAATACAGAATGAGGAAAAACTTGCCAAGAAGTAGTTTGGGAGGGGAGGACCTGGAAAGAACAGTGAGTCACACAACCCAAAATGCCATATTACCATTGAAAAGCAATATCATTGGGGTGTAAAGTACTCAGGGAAACGTCATATAGGAATGAATCTTTCTATGCTACTCAGCATCAATAAAGCTGTCTATTTTATGGTCCAAGAAAGACAGAGAAAGAGAAGAGGAAAGCAGTGAGTTGGAATTGAGGTATGATCAATGACAAAGGATTTTCAGAAATGGGACTGTTAAGTCTAGAGGAAACTGGAGAGAAATTCACTAGTGTTTAAATATGTAAAATAACTCTGCAAGGAGAGAATAATCTCTTTGTTATGTTCCTTGTGAATGACCTGCTACATTTCAGAGAGAAATTAACTCTCTGAAAGACACTCTGAAGCAAAGAAAACTCAGGATAAACATTAGTTAAGACTTTATGACAGGAAGGGTAGTTAACAACTGCAATAGTTTGAGACACTGAAATCTCTATCATTTGAGCTTCTTTACAAACAAGTTAAACCAAAATATTTGTTAGACAGAGGTCTGTTAGGATACTTTTAATATTCTTCATCCTTCCTGTTATGGATGAGTGGGTTGTCATGACTGTTTGATGTGATTCTCAGCCCTGTTTCCTTGATGCTTTCTATACACAGCTCAAAACAAGGTAATAAGGAGTGCAGAACAGAATAATGCTACTAACTGGCAAGATGTTCGCTGCATTTTTCTGATTAGATAGGATATGATAATCAGACATCTGCAGTTCTGAAGCTTCGGCTCAAACAATACTCCATCTTGAGCAGAAAATGGTTATGAAAAATGACGATATACCCAACAAGCAAACAAGGACTTATCTTCAATATCTTATTCATTAAATGGATTGGGTTAATACCAACACTACAATTGATGTCAGTAAGGAGCTACAGCACAGGTAACAGTGCCTCTTACTGAATACCTACTTAGTACCATAGAGAAGCCATCTAGTTTCAAGAAGAGAAAATTACACTTGGATCTCCAACAGACTCTTGGATAAGATGCTGCATCGATGTTATGACAATGACCACTTTAACTTGATCACCACTAAGCTGGGCAGGTCTGAGAATAGCACTTTCGTTTACTACATTCAAAGGAAGAATGCCAAACACTAGATTACTAGGTTTTTGAGGAAGAAGCACACACACAGGTAAGAAACTCTCAGCAGGCCTCTTCCCCTTCTTCTAGAGACAAACTTGCCCTGGGAGTACACCCCTCGATTAGGTCGGGGCATATGCAGTGCAAATCTTTGTTTCTTTCCTTCATGCAAATCACCCTCACTTGACCTCAAAATATCCACATTTACTTTGTTCCAAATGTCCTTTGGACAATTCCTTGTGCTGACAGAAGTGCTGCCTCCAAAGCACTTAGGGACATGTTAAGGGAACAGTGGGGGCAGTAGGATATGGAGCCTTCAGTGTGCCCCATGACACACTGTCACAAAGTGGGGTCCTGCAGATCCCAAAAGAGCTCCTTTCTTGGTTGAGCTGGCAGAAAAATATACATATGACATTATCAGGATATTTAAAGGCTCTGACAAAGTACTTCAATAAAGAGCAGACTTTGCTTTAAAGAGAAGCCAAAGTTATCATCATCAATCAAATCAACGTACACAGTATGTAGTCAATACTTGTACAAAGTACCATCTGCCTACAGACAAACAAATCATATCTCTATCCTGCCACACAAGGTTGCATTTAAATTTAAGGATTGCAGAAACCAAGGAAAAGAGTAGGATCTCTGTAAAAGAAGATGTGATAAGTATGTTAGCTGAAAATTCTGTCCCATCAATACAAGAGCATACATTTAAAATGATTTATACATTTGTTCAAAGTTGGAGAAAAAAAATCATTAGAATTAAACCAAAATTTTGATGGCTGTTTTCTAAACCCTTCAAGAAGCCTACTGCTCCAAAAAGAGACACTGAGAAGAACTCAGTTGTACTGATCCTCTGGGGTCTGATATTTTTGCTTTCTAAATTTTATACAGATAGCAGGATTCCAATGCTGTAAAAATTTACCCCAGCATCCTGCATAATGTAGCCCATAGGATTTTCCTGAATTAACGTCTCATTCAGACCCACTAGCTACAGATGAAGTGAGGTACATCTCTTGGAAAAAAATCATCCAGTCACTCTGACATCACCACAACACACACTACCATTGAAGCACCAACCATAACTTCTGGCAAATTGCTCTGGTCATCAGTTCATGGTTAAACTGTAAATCTTTTTTCTCGTATGAATCTGTCTATCTGACAGCTAGAGGACTTCGCGATGATTTGTGTGAAACTTTGATTGACACCTTATTTTTAAAGTTTTCTTATCAAGATAGGTTCTTGGAGGCTACGATGAAATCAAGCTGAGCCAGCTCACATTTTCCATGCAGCAAATTGGTCTGTTAAGATAGCAAATACATGGGGTTTGTTCTGTTTACACAGGACAAATGCAACAAAGTCAGGCACTTGGCACTCAGTACACCCCAGCTTTCAAAACTCTAATTATTGCATTTTTATCTTCCTTTTTGGATTTCAGAATGTTCATCTTTGAAATTAAACATTGTCCAAAAGGACATGCCAGCAACATCAAAGCTGATAATTTATCACACCAGAGTAAAACTGACACTCCCACCACAACACGCATTTCTGTCGCACACATTATTACAGAAAGAGTCTAAAAGTCCTCTTCTGCTGTTCCCTAGTGTGATCCAGTGACCTCCGTCAGACACTAACTATTACTCCACTTAATGGGTTTTGAAATTTGAATAGTTATTTAGGATCATTCACTCTATCAGGAAGTTATGGAGAGGTCACGATAATTTTCCTTCCCCTTTTCCTGCAACACCCTTCCCCCTTAAACAGAACTTGCTGTTTTAAAATTCCAGTCAAATCTTGCAGTTTTAGTACCAGTGACTAAACACATATATGGTCCTAAACAAGAAAATAAAATTCTTCCTGATTATTACACATAATCCTGATACTGATGTATAGTTGTACTGATGTATAAAGAATGCCTTTTATTCTGTCCCTTGAGACTTTACTTAATTTAGGGGGTTTTGTCTTGATTTGACACAAAATGGATACTATTTGTTCTGCTCTTGTCCTCTCTGAACTCTCAGCCTTTTGGAAGTTTTCCACTTTTATAATCCAGCCTCTTCCTCAGCAGAAAGCTTTTTCAGTTCTGCAAGGGACACTGAATAGTTGTTTTTTGGTTTGTTTGTTTTTTTTTTTTTCTTCCTCTACTAGGGGCATCACTGCTTCCTATCTAGCATCATATATCTATGCAGCTATTCAGTCTGAGAGTCTTCAAGGATAGAAGGTCACAGTGAATTGCATCACTACCAGTCCTCTCCAAACCCTCCATGTGTTATCACATAGAGAAGTGCCATTTGTGCTAATATTCAATTTCACGAGTGGAAATTTTCCTGCCAAACTCAAAATGCCTTCCCTGAATGATGTCATGAGACTTGGCTCTAAGAAAACAGGACAGTTTGTTATTGTCTAGTCTCCTTTACAAGCTGTTCTTTCCATTGCTTTTTGTACAGTAGTCTTGGACTGAAGGGTCCTCTCTGGACTCAACTTTAGCATCTTGCAGGTGTCCCTGAAAGACAAGTTCATGTTTCTGTTGTGCACTTCCCAGCTCCATTTGACCAGATGAATCTCCAGTTTCCACTTGATACTCAGCAGTAGTTGCATGTTTCTAAATCTATTCAACTCCTCTTAGCTGCCTCCTTCTTAGTGTCTGCAAGTTTTCTATTTCCATGCTTTTCCATGGTATTCAGTGTCACTCATTTTATCTCCAATACTTGTGAAATCCTCCTTTTCTCTTTTGGCATGCTCTTTTTCAAATTCTTTATTCACCTTAATTGTGTACTATCTGTCCTTTCTTTGATTTCCTAGTGTTTCCTAATGTCTCTGAGGTTTCATGGCAGAGTCAGCAACTTTTATTACAAATGAGAAAAGCAACTTCTAGTCTCAGTAAACAAAGAAAGCATACCACCAATTCCATATTTTTTCACCATGATAATAAATATTAACTGTATACAGGGCAAAAATATTCTTAAATAATTTCTAAAGCTCTTTCTAAATTTTCATGTCTACTGCCCTTGTCCATCCAATCACAAAGTCCATCCAGTCTCCACAAAGCAGTTGACAAACACACAAAAGTTCACATCTTAACTCAACCTGCCATTTGCATCCAGTGATTAAGAATTTAAAAGGTGAAACCCAAGGATTTATATTATACCTGTAGAATGCAGCAGCATAACCCTTAGAAGGAAACCCACATGAAGAGGTATGCTTTTTCCATCCTGTTTACAATCTATTTAACATTCAGAGATGGCAAACGACTCTTGCCATTTCACTTGAGGGGTGAAAGTATTTCACTAGTGGGTAGATTAATTATTTCTCATAAAAAAACCCCACTGCCTCCCCCCGCCAAGATGTATGTTCATATTCTCCAATACTTCATTATGTGACATAAGCACTGCACATTTGTAGATAGGTATAGCTATGGGACCCATGAATATATAAATTATCTGCACAAAACTGCAGTATTTCTGTAGGTGCAAGTAGTTAGCTGCTCTTTGAAGGTTTGTCTAATAACTCATAGTGTTTAAGGCAGTTTTTTTTTTCTCTCCAAGACTGAAAAATAGGTATAATTATCATAAAAGGCACCACTATTTCCAATGCACCTCTGTGAATAAATATCAATTAATTCATGCATCATGGAATGATAATGAAATATTATAACTTCATCTGTGATAACAGTGTAACTTTTCATGCCAGTTCACTTGCAATCATCCTCTCTAGATTGCTAATTATATGCCTGAAGCTGTATTTAGTGGAAAAGATTGAACCATTTGTTCTTTTGTATATTTTGTCAGAATAAGAATAAGCCTGTATGAAATATCTTTGGATTTGTTCACAGAGGAAAAAAACAGCACTTGAATCTACTGCATTGTTTACTTGGTATAACCATAAAATACCTCAATTCTGTGTGCAAAAACATTCCTTGAAGCACATGTGTCCTCTAACCATACACTGGATTGTTCTTTCAAGTCTTTGGGCTATTAGGTTGCCACTATGCTATGCCATGTGTGCCAACACACTGTGACAACACTACTGAAGAAATAGCATTATGCACAGATCTTATAGGTGTCCATGCAATTTTTCCTGGTTCAGTGTCATTGGCTCTATAGTCTCCTGTGCCCCATAGCATAGAATATTAGAATATTTCGGTCCTTAAAAAAAATAAAAATTCACAGAAGCAAAATCCTTTCACCCCTTTACTTATGGACAGGATAGAGCTTATCTGTACTATCTCTTAAACACTGAGTAAAACCTTGTACCTAAATAATCTTATTTCTGCTTAGCTCCGGGATAGTTTTGTCAATCCCCTCATTGCAGAAGTTAAAGCTTCCAGATTCAGGGTCCAGGTTTGATGTATCAAGGTTTGACTGCAGGGATGAGTCTGTGGATTTAGTGGTGAATCTGTCTCTATGGAGACTTTTATAGAAATTTTGTTATTTGTGTTACCTGCAGCGATGGAACAAAATCTAGGGTAGACACCGAAGGTCAATCTGTCAGGGGAGATGGAGGAAGCACTGACAAAATGCAAGGGCCTGGGTTACACAAAAGGCACAAGGGACCAGGTGATCATAATTTTCCCCACTGACTCTAAAACCTGTGAAATCACACCATCATTAGTGATATATTTAGCTGAGATCAGTTTCAGGGATATACACATCATTTGACAGCCTCTCTATATTCTGAGAGATGGAATTGGTTGTAGAGGGAAGCATTTAAAGACTACTTTATGAGTTATCTACATTTATGAGATATCAGCCAGAAATGTGAAATCCCTAAGAGAACAGATATCTTTCAGGTATTTTCTTTTAGTAACAAAATCTTACAAAGTCAGGTGCTCCTGAAATCTTCCAAAATATCTGCTGTTTTAATCTCAGTGGAAATGTGCAAGGACATCAAGGTGGCTGCAAAAGCAACAATATTTAAAGGAAGTTGAACTTTCATATCAGTCTTCTTACAGTGGAAACTCATGTATTTATGTCTCATAACATTATTTTTTCTTCACCTGAGGTACTCTCAGCATGCATCAATGCATATCCAATATCTCTTGTTGATCAATATAAACCAATTTCTGCAATATGACAATGATGCATGCATAATTCCTAAGCAAAGGGTAGGGGGATGGGTGACTTATGTGTACAGTTTACAGGATTTGGTCTTCATTTTTGAGCAATGCATTTTGAAGCCAATCATGTCAGGAATGACTGAAAAGACTTGTCATCTGTCATGACTCTGGAACCCTGTAGGGAAGAAATCTGTGATCTTTGCCCAGTTCTTAATGATTTCAGATTACAACTGGCACTAAGCAGAGCATCTGGTGATGTTGCTGCCACCTCACTCTACGTATTCTGAAACGTAGTAGGGATCTACATCTTAGGTAGCTGTGCCTTCATGCTGAGCTCACAGCATCAGGGTGAGAAAGTGTAAGAAACTTTACAGTCTCCTTTTGCTGCTGCCTTAGCATTGCAAACAGACAGTATCACTCTCCAGCCCAAATTTCTACATGAGCCCTACTAAGTCTGAAAAAAAGGGCAATGATGTTAGACATAATCACCAAGAAATGTGCAAATGGAAACTGCAACCATTTAGTCTGAAGCTCTGGAGGAAAAGGAAAGAAAACCCAACCTTATTGCAGCAGCAGACCTCTTTGAAAGACTTTTTTTACTTCTACCTGCTGATTTTAAGCAAAATAATTTTATTCTGGGCAGCCTGTTCCTGGAAATGGCCTCATAATTGCTAACTTTATCTTCTGCTGCCAGTGTCTATTTAATCACCTCCTTGTTGCATTCACAGCCCACACATTGACGCAAAATCTCCTCCTGTTCTGATTCTTCACCTATTAAAGCCTTGGCCCAAATACCACTCTAATGCTGAATGAGCAAACACCAAGTCAATGTGAAAGTCAACCAGGCATAACTTGCTGCAGAGTATTTCTCTGCACGTTCCCCCTTTGCATCTCAAATATAATACAGCCTAACAGTCTGGCCTGAAAGATGCTGGAATTCAATAGCATTAGACATTTAGATAGTTTTTAAAAGCAAATGCTTTTGCTGTATATTAAAATATTTTTGTTGAAGTTGCTCCACTCTTTTATTGACGAAGTAGATGAGACTTTTAATTTAGTTAGAAAAACTAATCAGAACCCAGTGTCAGAGTTCATGACCTCCTCCCTGAGAGTGCTGGTCACCAGCAGCTTTTGTTCTGCAATCCACCAACACCATTGAAAAGGTAACTGTTTTTCTCAAGTGTTAAATTGTAAGGTTAGGGTTTCTGAGACCTGAGTTAGGTATTGTTATATCCACTTATGCCAACTCTGGAACTGTTGGTACTGAAAACCCAGATTTAGGTGCCTGGGGTTTTTGAGAAAGTAAAGAATCTCTGGACCTTGGGCATCTCTAGGCTTCAAAAATAGATGAACAGCAGCACTCTAAACTGTGTTATGACTGTTTTGTACTCAGGTGCCTGAATTCCATCTAAGGTCCACTTTGGGTACCTAAGCCCTTGTTTAAATATGGCCTCAAAGTTCAGTTTTAGGCATCCAGAAATTTTGGCATAATGCCACTATTTTGAAGCAGCAGAGGAATTTCTGTGACTAATCCAGGAGATAAGGCTGTGATATGTGTCCCTGGAATTTAAAGAGACATGTCCAGCACCAGCAAAAGGTAGCCATGCAGTTTTCTACAAAGACACATATCTTCCATGCACTGCTGGAGTGAGCGTGGGGCCACATGTCTCTCAGACTCAGAAGCTGTGTGGGAGGTAGCATAACAGGAGTTAGATTTTATGTCTGCCAAAAAAAAATAAAAAAAAAAAATAAAAAAAGGATGAGTAGGAGTCATTTTGGAACGCATCTGTGCAAAACTGAAGCAATGCAGAGGGAAATCAGGCTGTTGTGTTTACCATGTGTGTACTTTAACTGTGTGTGAACAAGCTGCCTTCTATTGTCTTGCTGCAGAATATGTTATTTCCCCAGGAAAAGGGTAAATACTATATTTCCATGTGGGGAAGCAATAGTTTGCTGGATAGGAAGGGACAGCTGGCATGTGTCTGTTGTGGCACCTTCCCTCTGCACAGTTGTCAGGATGCAGCACAATACTGGCTGCTGAAGTAAAACAGAATTTTAATGAACAAGCTGCAGGGAGAGAAATAAAACAAATTTGTCTCTATCCAAGTAGTCAGCCACCAAACATGCACATAAAATTCAGATATGGCAGAATAGTGAGTAAGCATCTGTGATCAGTTTGTATTTTTCTTTTCATTGACTTTCTCATATAAAATCTAACCTGGTGCATCTATGTGAATGCAAATTTACCTTGAAACTGAAATCCCAGCTTGTTAGTAACTAACTTGTTATTGCTGCTAGTACAGTCTGTTGCTGATACACACCTTACTTTTTTTGCTGTTATTTAAAAAAGCTCATTTTATCTAAACAATCAATTTATCTGGCATTTTTGCCTCAAATTCAGGCTGCATTTATAGACAGTTTAATACATTGCAGTTTCCACTGCTCACACAAAAAATCAGCTCACAGGGTTCCCTTGGGGAAAGTGAAGAAGTCCAAGACTGTGTTTTCTACCTAGTCCGGCTGTGCCAAGGAGCAATCCTTTCAGGGGGACCTCAGGGAAGCTGCACCTGATGGCATTGTGGTGAGGGGTGGGCTCTTTAGATCCAGCATTCATGCACAACCTTGCTGCCAAACAGACCATTTCCACTTTTAAATCCCCTGTTACTAAATGGAATTATTATGTTTTAAAATAAGTCAAACATTAGGTAAATTATTTTTTTATTATTAACATTTCATGCAAAATGCAAAAGGAAGTCAGAGTAGGGGAGACACAGTACTGTGCTGTTAGCTCTGTCTTACACCTGCTACAGTGGTAGGATTGTAGGAACCAAAGACCAATGCTTGGTACAACTTATAGAGATAATGATGAGAAGACAATTTTGGACAGAGAAGCCTAAACAGGAAGTTTTAGTGCTTCCTTCTGCTGTTCTGGTGTTATGAATTCAAAATGCCTGATACTACATACACAAAATGGGAACCAAGCTGAGTCAAAGTAGGAGCACAGGAATAAAATCCAGACCCACTGAAATCCTGGCAAATTTTTCATGGACTAAGAACAACCACTATTTTGTTGCAGAGTTGTCTCTTTCCCTAGGCTAAAGCAGTATAATTCATCTACAAGATGGAAAGTGTGGGAAGGAAATCTACAAATCTTCCTTTGATAGTGACAGAGAACTCACTAAACTAAGCTCAGCTGAGGAGCCAAAATAAAGAATGGTGAAAGGGAAAGTGTATTGCATTATTCAAAGCCGAGGGTTGGACTTGTTGGTTATTTTTTCTGACTTCAACACATTTTGAAACAGTCACTCAGTGTCAGGCCAGGCCTCAAACTTCTATTCTTGCCTTTCAAAATTACAACTGCAGCCATACAAAAATAAGAAAATAACAGTTATTTATCCTTCTTCTCACGCTCCTGCCTCTGCCTCCTGCCTTTTCCTAGGAATACCTATCTCAACCCTTTGGATCTCATGACTTTCATTTCCTGCAGCCTGTATGTACTTTCCTAGGAACACTCAAAGGCAATGAGAAAGTATTGACATTTTGATAAGGAAAGTGCAGAGATATGACATGCCCTACAGAGCAATATGCTGTCAGCCAACTGCCTGGCAAAGCGGCCAAGTGCCCACCTACAAGAGTGAGTCACTTTTATTTCCACTACTTCTTGCTCAGTGCAGTGAACAAAGGGGAAATGAAGGGCCTGATCCAGAGTTTATTGACGAAACACAGAATCTCCCTGCCGGATTTGGCTTTATCATGAATTTTGGCAGCAGTTCAGCCTTTAACATTTTCCATTCTTGAAGAGATGCTAGCTTCTATTAGCCCTGCTGACAGGGCCTCTTTTCCTTTTTAACCTGTAATTCTCTTTCAATTGGAGTTGTCTGTAGGATAACTAAGTTAGCACTTCGCTCTGGGGTGACATTTTCATTTCCAGTGTACAATATTGTAATGAAAGTTGCTTACAGCAACTTCTCCTTCCTTATGCCTCTGACTTTTTTGGAGGTTCTGTAACTACTCCATGAAGTGCTGCATACCTGGACTCTACCCCCATGACCTTCTGCACTCTCTCATAATATTCCAGTGTCATCTCAACTCTTCCTTGTTTTATTTAGTATGTGATAGATTGATGGACAGGAACACTTCAAAGCCTTGCTCAGGAATGAACCCCACTGACCCTAGCAGATAGTCTCTGCTTTGCCAGACATGACTCTCAAAACAACTGATGCTGAGTTTCGTGATGCAGCAGGACATGTTGCACCAGCTGCTGTTGGCATGGAGGAGATCGAGACCTCTTAATATGCCTCTACTTCTTCCTGTAAATCTTATGGGGGAACCACAGACCCACCTAAGGCAAGTTCTAATAGGAGATGGTAACAAACTACAGAAGGAGAAAGAGGGAATGTTCTTTTCAGGTTACATAGGCTAAGAAGAGAACTGGTCAAAAGCCTGGTAGAAATTTCACTTCTAATGTCAACAAGGACCTAAATTAACTCATCCTTCTTTTTGTCAAGCAATGATTTGTATATCATAAGGTATCAATTCTGCCATGGGATAGGACATTGCTGGGAGCCAATGGTCACCCCTGTTCTTTTTGCAGCTGTCCACAAGAGAGGATGTGAGCAGTTGCAGGTTTGATGAATAAGACATTATGGTTTGTTTTCAAGAGGTGACATTTACTCAGGGATGCGCAAAGAGAACAGATTTCTTGCACCATCTATCTCCCCCAAGACTTCCTATGTATCTTGGCCTAAACTTAGCAGCTGAGGATGTTTTGCCCAGTGTTTGGAGAATGCAAAGGAGCCCACACACCAGGACTCCAAGAAAACGACAAGAAAGTAAATGAGAAGAAAAGAGCAGGGGAAAAAAGTTTACTGCTTTGTACCTCTGAGAAAGGCACTGAATTCCAATGCTTCCTCTCCTGTTGTTCATGTCTTGCTGTGCTATCTTTAATGTAGTTTATAAACTCCTCAGTGCAGACACCTGCTTGTTTTATTTGCAATCATAAGATGTTCTTTGAATAAATTGCTAACAACTACAACAATAACAATATTGAGCAACAGTGGTATTTACCATAGCTAAAGCAGACAATGGGGAGTTCCCTAACCCAGAGCAAAGAGGTAAGAAGGAGCTTACAAGTGCAGCAAAATTAAAAGGTGTTAATATTGCTAATTATTATTAACACTTGTATTTCTGCAGCAGAAGGAGATACAAGCAGATTCAGATCCCAGCGCCACACAGTGTTGTTCAAAAGCATAATAAGATCATTCCTGCCCTGTAAAAGAATACATTCAAAGGCTTTTCTCTTGCAGAGCATTCTCAGATGAGGGAATATTACAAGTTTGAAGAGCAGCTTGCAGGACTCCTAGGCAATGCAGACAGAGGAATAATAATGTTCCCATTATACAGATGGGGAACATGGATATTTGCATCAGCTCACAAAATAGATCTGAAGCAGTGCAGTGAATCCAAATCTCATGATGTCTAGTTCTGCACCTTAATTACAAGCTTGTCCTTAAGTTACTGCTTATCAGTATTGAGCATTTCTAAAAATGTCTTCAGTGTTGAATTTTTTAGCTATTCAAAACCAAGCAATCTAAATTTAATTCTCCTGAAATGATGCTGAATTCAAATTCCTAAAAGTCTAAGATATGAAGCATAATGCTACGTGAATAGGAAGAATAAAAGAAGAGTCTTCAAGATAAAATTAATAAGATGCAGATAGAAAATTGTAGTATGAATTTTTAGCTGCCATCTTAATAAAGGATAATATTACAGCACACTGAAATCTGCACTAGAAAAATTTTATTACATCAAATATTATATGACTGCAGGACATACACAACTTTTCTGGTAACAACAGTTATTGGCTTTTGGGAACTCTTTTTCTAGAACTATTTTATTTAACACACATGTTTTTATGTTGTGTATGTTTATAACTCTTTAAATGCAGATTTTTTTTTTCTATTTAATTTTCGTTTTTCCAGATCGTAACATTCACCCCTGATATTTTCTGATAATATTATTTAGGCAAAAATAGAGTGCAATTTCTCAATAATATAAGATACACACATGTGAGAGACTTCATGTTTTGTATAAGCCAGGAAGAAAATAATTACCTCCACAATTAGTTTCCTCCATTTTAAACTCCTCTTGGGCCACAACTAAAATGAAAATCTAACAGACAATTTCTTTTTCTGTATTTTGCTATTGCTAAACCCACCAAAACAGTAGTACAACCCTTGCACTCCAGACCCCCTCTTCTGTCTGATCTCTAAGGATGCAAATATATCTCTTGGATGACTTCTTATTGCTGATTCTGCCTGTACAAGCTCAGATTTTAGTTGCAGAAGGTTCCTTTTTTACTCTCTGGTGGGTTAATCAAGATGGTGACCAGCATATTAACATGTGTTGTTAGTATACTTCTTAATATCAAAAATTGGATCAAAATGCTGCTTGCTTCAGACTGTAAATCAAACACTCCAAAGGTAATAAGGGCTAGTATTAAAATAGATTTTGGAACCAGTAGTACTACCCACAAAACCTTCCAGTATGTGTGTTTTTAATTACTTGATCACCACTTATTTTTTATCACAGGACCCATGTGCTCTCAGTGTACTGAACTGTGCTTTCTGTACTACTTGTTAAGTAACAACATAAAGGAAAAAGCTTATAAAGCTAGATTATCTATTGTGAGCTCAATTATTTCTCCGTGAAGGAATGTAACTAGGGTTCTTGACACTAGCAAGTAAATGGACTTCTGGATGCACTGACCAGTTTTATTCTCTTGCCATTTACTCTCCTCCATGGAACTCCATTCACAAAGCTATTTTCTGAAAACATCTGCGTTGGTTTGGGGTTTTTTTAGTGTTTTGTGTACATATTTACTGATGAACTGTTGAAGCTGGGGAAAATTAACACATAAACTCTGCTGGAATATGTCTGTACTATGATGTCTCTACAACTAGGAGACCTTTTACACTTTCAGGTTATCTAATCAAGCCTTTAGTTTCTGTGTGGATTATTTCCATTGGTTCCTTCTTGCTGCTGATTTCATGACAAGACATGAAGTTCAATTTGTTCCCTGTATTGTTGATACATGTTTTTTTCTGTGTAGGTTTTTAATCCTGTCTCAGGCCAGATGATAAATGAGATAAGTCACATCATGACCTCTTTATTGTGGTGACATCTAACTGCTTCTCTTCTGAAGTCGTCTAATTCCCTTCCTCCACTATCTGGACCTTTAGTGTAGTTGTGGCACTTGGTGATATGGTTTAGTGATGGACTTGGCTGTGCTGTGTTAACAGTTGGACTCCATGATTCAACCTAAACTATTCTACAATTCTGTATTTCTCAACATCCTCCGTGGTTGTCTTTCCCTTGCTTTCCGTGATTAGTCCAATAGCAATGGAGTCTGGTTATCTTTATGGTCCCTTGCCTTTCTTGTGTCCTCCTAGGGAGATCACCCAACTGTACCTTGAGAGGTGCAGAGTCTCCAAACTCTGAGAGGTGCAAAGAAATACCCCCTATATAATGTCAGCGTGTACTGAAGCGAGGCCTTCTGGCATCTCTCAGCTGTGTCATCTGGGTCTTGATTCTCTTAGCATTGACTTTAATTGTTGAATTCAGAGGCAGTGCATTCAGGAGAGATTCCTTATCACCTCCACATTGGGTAAAATGTACCTTCAGTCTACTGTGGCTTAGTATCCAAACAAGGTGGAGAAGGTATGCTTCTGCATAATGTATTTGCAGCTTCTTGGTGACAAATCTTCTTAAATGTCCTACAGAAGTACATCCCCCCAGAGGCAGTGCAATTCCATACTGTGAATATGACATTAAAATAAAAAAGACCTTTTCCAGTCTTTTTGCAAAGTTGAGCTACAGTTTCAAAAAGTTATCCTTGCTTGGGAAAGGAAGAGCTTTTTCCTACTTTTCACTGTTCTCTCCAAACTCAGACACTAAAAGAGTTTTATTTCACTACGTCTTGTACATTTATCTGTCTCATGGTGGAAATTCTTGCCTGCTCACATTACTGCTTGGTTCTCACTGTAGTCATCTTTCTTACATTCAGTGGGTATGAATCTTTTTCTACAGCACTCGGTCTTTGCAATCCAGTGAATTTTGGAGTGCAAGCTCTCTTACTGATATATTCTCGTTGGTGTTCACTCACCTTCCAGAAAGGTCTATGTACAGCACTAAAGCAGATTCTGAGATACATCCAACTAATGCAGACGTCTGCTATGCAGAGAGTCACTCCAGTCAAAGTTAGTCCCTTTAAGATTGTCTTATTGGAAAGAAACAGGAACTCTTACATCACAGTACAATTCCTCTTAGACAGGTAAAATAGGTCAGATGAATCACTACTTAAAAGTGCCTATTTCTGACCACAGAATATAAAATGAGTCCTAGGTGACTTGCCCAGCTGCTGGCATCTGCATTGAAAGTGCATTTAAATGAGATGAAACCCTCTCTATGAGCCTGTTTTAAGTGTTGACTCCCCTGATCACTGGCACAGCTCTCACAGCAAGAGAGACCTGGTGATTCCCACTAGCATGCTTTGAATGCAGCACGCAGTGGTTTCCTTATGAAGATTTGCAATGACTCATTGTGATCCTACATATTGTCCTGACCCCAAATTAAACTGATGAATACATTTTTCTTTAAAAAACACTGCAAATTGCTCTTTTTGTAAAAAAAGCCAATCTTCTACATCTAAGAAAACCACCAATAGAATGTTTAGCATTCTGGTTACTGGACATCTTCAGCTGGGACCAGTCCTGCTTCTGAAGTTGGGGTCCCTTTGTAGAAGAAATGCAAGCATTCTGTGCTCAGAGTAGTAGTAAGTGGAAAGACACTAGGTCTGTCACCACTAGAGCTATACAATAGCAAGCAGTGGTTACAGATGCAAGAGCATGTCTCTTTTCTTCCCTAAATGAGCTTTGTTACCCCCCTTTGGGTGATGCCTGCCAAGTCAAATTTCAGCTTGAACAGTTGAAGCTTGGCAGAGAGTAAGCAATAGAGAGTGGGATCTCTTCAGGGCAAGGGCTAGATAACATTAATAATAGACACTGCTATGAGCTCTTTCCTAGTTGCTCACTGACAATATTTTCGTTTTTTCCTATGCTTAATTTAAAATGAGAGAATCCTCATAATCCTTGATTTTCTTGGATCAGGTAGACTGATGTGGTTACACCAAAATAGCTCCTTTAGAAGGAAAAATTTCCTTCCTTAACTTACAAAGCCATGCTCTTAGCAATAGAGATACAGAGGCAGGCTCCATCCTTGTAGTCATAAATGTGAAATTCCCAAGTTCTGTCTCTCCTGTGAAGGCCCTGAGCAGGTGAATCATCCTGAAGCACTGCAGCAGGACCTAAATGGTGCACAGAGCTTGGGCCATCCCTTCAAAGTACCCAGGTCCTTTTGTCCTTACAGACCTAGCATTGACTTTTTTTTTCTTGGAGGATGGAAAAAAACAGTTTAATCCCCAGTAGAAGTTCTGTTCTGACTTTCAGCAATGCAATACCTCCAACCTGCAAAAGTCTTTGAAAAATCCTTTGCTAATCCTGACTTTTTTTTTTTTTTTTTTCAGTTTGCAGTTATCTGACTGATTTATAACAGTTTCAAAGGGAACTGAGCACCCCATCTATTATCAATCAAACCTCGCCTCTTGCTAAACTGTAGAAAGACTATTCCAGCTGTATGGCTGTTCCACACCAGGCACCATCTACCAGCAGATATATTAGAGGTCTTGAACTTTACAGAGAGCACTCACTGAGTTATGTACTGTTGCCACAAATTCCCCATATGTAATGATGAGAATATGTTACACTCACACAGAACAGTGTTATTTTCAATCAAATTTGTGTCAGGTAGTGATATGATAATATATTTTTATACCAGTCTGTTACTTGCAACACCAAGTATATCAAGAAGCTGGAAGAAGCTTCAGAAGCTTAGGATTCCCAGACTAGTTGGTTTCCTCAAGTGACTGATGGTGGAATTCATTTTATTGGACTTTAATCTAAAAAGCACTTAGTTTCATTCCTAACATTTTGATAGCTGAAATCAGGTGAGATGAAACCCATTCTAACTCTGTGGTGGGATTTCTAGGTTCCTAATTTATGGAAGTGAAGAATGGCACTGTTAGAGCAAATGAGCAGTTTAGCAATCCCATGTTTTCACCTCTGATAGTGACCAATATCATACCTACGTGTCATCTTTGAAAAAATGGATCATCATATCTTGGTTATTTCTTCAGGTTGTTTTATTTATTTTTTTCCAGAGTTGATTTTTTTCTTTAATTGTGCTTAACAAATCTATAAGGACAACTTTCTTTCTGGGTACAAGGCAAGTAATGAACATGGCTTAAAATCCAGGATGTTTGTATCTCCAATGGATTGTACTCAACTGTTTTATCCTCACAGCAGCTGGTGTGCTACAGGCAACACAACTCAGCTGAATTGATACCACTGCTGCAGCAGAGTTCTGCACCTCCTGTGAGTGAGCCAGAGTCAGAGACCTCACTGAGACAAAAGATTTTGACTAGAATGAAAAAGAATGCAAGTAGGTACTTTTGATACTTGCAAATCCAGGGTTTAAGTTTTTTTGTTTTTTTGTTTTGTTTTTTTTTTTTTTTTCTGATATAAAGTATTAATACATCAGAAAAAACGAGACATTTAACTTCACATTTCACTTTGGAATAAATAACTCTTCATTAAAATGATTAGATTTTTTTTAATTTTTTTTTGAGAAGGAAAATTTCCAGATCCTTATATTTCATTATTAAATATTGCAGGATGGAAGCACTAGTTGCTCAGGATTAACTGTTCACAATTTCATTCATATGTTTGACCCTATGCAGACTCAAGTCCTGCAGCACTTTGTGAGGATGGAGTCTCACAGTCCAGTTTCTGAGAAGAGACTGTGGAGAGGCTGAGCTCTGACTGGGCTTTCTGCCTGCCGCCCGTACATAACAGGTGGAACCTCTGTAGCAAAGCTTATCCTAAACTCGTACATTGCATTCAAATGCAATTTTTGCGATGGGACAAATCCTGTTAGCTTGTTCTAGTGGGAAATTTTGCTGCCTTCATGATTTGTCATCTGGAAAAACTACTGGAGGAAGACAGCACTGGCCCAAGTGAAAACTGTTGCCCTTCTCACAACTAAAAGATGCATTTCTGAAAGCAATCAAAGCAGGTTTCAATGACATTTGACTCTAAGTTTGTGTATGGCAAAACAGACCTATAAAACTCCACTTGCCCCCTCTACTCGCCTCTTGATTTACAAATGTGGAAACTTTCAGGATATCTTAGCTGTAGACAATAAAACACTTTCAAAAACACATTAAGAGTGTCAAAAACCACCTTTGAGATGAGTAACATCTTTTAAAGTAATGGGCTAAATCAAACTAAAACCTTTGCTGACATTTTGATTGCATTTGCGTTAGTCGGTATAATGAAAAATTAACTTTACACATAAAAAATTTATTGTAGCTTCTTTTATTGCCTAGGAAGAAAAGTTTAGTGTAGCCAACTGAACGATGCTTCCTCATGGGTTGTCACTTTATACACTTTATTATTGTAACTTATGGGGATGTTTGTAAGCAAAGGACTGTTATTTATTCTGTAGTACTCCCATTTGCTCACTCGTTATGCTCATCATGGGTCTATGTGATAAACTTCATAATATCACACATTAATGTGGTTATTTAAACTATAACTACTATAAGTTAATGTGCAAGTGCCTTGCAGTTTTCCCATGTTTACTTGCAATTTTGAAATAATGTTCAAGACGTGCTCTGAGTCTGGGAAGAATCACACATTTTAGTGCAATAATATATGGGGAATGTACAGTTATTTAATAAATACAGAGGAATTGACATTAATGTCTGTGTATCACTGGGTGTGACT
Source organism: Xenops minutus (assembly GCA_035221455.1). Classification (NCBI taxonomy): domain Eukaryota; kingdom Metazoa; phylum Chordata; class Aves; order Passeriformes; family Furnariidae; genus Xenops; species Xenops minutus. The sequence continues at coordinate 59,618,260 of JAWWEE010000122.1, read as the reverse complement.
ATTCATTAAAATGATTGCTTGATACTTATTTGTGGGAGATAAGACATATTTAGTGCCATTTCATGCAAATGGCAAATACTTGTGCAAAGCAGTACAAACTTTGGAAAAAGTTAAAATATTGTTGAAGTCTCGCTTGTTTTCCTAAGAGTTAACAAAAACGAGAAACAGCTAAACTGCAGTTACCCAAAGGCAAGCACTCTGGTGATTAACTTTATTATTGCTTATTATGTATTCTCTTTTGCATGCTGACTGGATCTATAGATCCATAACTCTCCTCTGTGCTTTCTGCTGGGAGGCTATTTTGAAAGAAAAGCTTGAGAGTCTCAAAAGTAATTCCTAATAATTTTTATAAGAAACTGTTATTTTCTGCCTGCCTTAAAAGCTTCTGAATAATTTTTCCTTTGTTCTCAAAATCACAATGTGCATGTGTGATCAATAAGGTAGCAAATACCTGAGTATTGAAAACACAGATTTTTCTACTGCCTAGTAAAAGTAAGCAAACTGTGATTTTGTGCTCAAATTGATAAACTTCAACCTTACCTTTTAGATGATAATTATTTTACTTTATAAGTTCCATGTACTGTTGCTATTCTTTAAATCAATTTTTAGCCATCTAACAGAGTACAAACAGCGTGTATCCAAAAGTTGATCTGATGAAATTACATCACTTTCAAAAGCAGATGTTCCCATTATTCAGAAGAAGCAATTGATTTTTTGGAGTACTTCCTGATCCTCCTGAGAATGACAGCTAGTGATGAGGAAACCTCCTGGTAAAAGTCAGCAATGTAAATTTGAAATACCATTTTACATGACAGATGATAGCTATTAATTTGCAAAAAGAAGTGTGTGCTGTAGGGCAAATGCCTGTAAGGGAAAAGTCCAGCAGCAGAACAGCCCAAGCTTAAGTAAAGAAATATCTGGATGGAGGGGATGCCTAGTGCACTTTGAAGGTTAATTCCTTTCCATTTTCCATGAGTTATCCCTGTCTTGCTTGCTACAGCCCTCTTTCAGATTTGGATTTCACCCCTCCCTTCGTTATAACAGATAAAAGGAGAGGATCTTCTGTTTTGAAGTGACCCTGAAAAGTTCATACCAAAGCCCTTTTAAATTCCATTCTCTGAAATACAGAAATCCTCTATGAAATGCTGCCAAGCATTGCCATGGCAACATGATGTCACCTGGTGACAGAACAAGCATTGTAGCATTTAGCTGAGACCATGTTGCTTCCTCCATGAGCAAAAAGGTGATTTTGAAAGTGGGGGACCATCTGATCGAAGGAATATCTGCAATCTAAACATTTCCATTCACCTTCAGGGAGACAAACAACTTTCATTTCTCATCTCTGAACATGGGTCAGGGTCCAAATCACACAGGCAGGAGACTTCATAACTTGCATTATCAAGAAGTGAGAGCGAATGGAGAATAAACTGCTATCAGTCAGTATGTGTCTTAAAGGTAAGTGTGAAAGGGAGTAGCTGGAAACGTGACTCTGCAGGCTGGCTATTCCCCAGGAGTCACTGGTAAAGCACACAGCTGCTGCTCTGGGACTCAGCTTGGGCACTGTGAGTGTGGCTCATCTCTCACATCACACACATAGATGGTATTTCACTATATTTAGCCATTTACATGCAATTGTGACAGGCTTTAAATGCTGTGCTTTTCCTTTGGGTGCCTGGCAGATTTTAGACTGAGCTTTAAACTTGTGAGGGTGGATCCCGATTACGTGGGTGCACTGCTTCACTACTATGGGCCTCAGCTGAGAAAAACCTCACAGTCAATATGCTTTTCCTCCAAGCTTTTAATAGCCTCCAGAGCAAGAGAAGTACAGAAATTACCCATGAAATCTTCTACAGGATGAGAAAAATAAGATATTTTGGCACAGATTGGAGGTGAAGAAAGCAGAAATGGGACTGCTGGAAGTCTTGGCCATTATAAGCCCCACAAATAAGCAATTGCAGCATTCTCTGGAGAAGTTTAAGTGTAGTACAGATACATTTTCCTTTTTGTTTTTGTCAAGCGTGTTTCTGGCTTCTTTGCTGTTTTCAGATTCTGGAACCCATGAGGCTTCTCAGAGGTGCAAGGCAGAGCCAAAACTGTGTTTTACTGCACTGAGGATCTTTTGCAAATGTGCATGTCAAAGTTCTCACTAATTTTAATCTGAGTTCACAGTCCTTGCAGCAACAGTGAAGCTAATACCTCATAATGAAACCTGGACAAAACTGCAAGACAAATGTGATTTCAATATTTACAGCAAATCTTGAGCACATATCAAAGCTGTGAGCCAGTCCATCTTTGTGAGGTTTTATTTGGATTTACACCAAGAACACTTAGAAAAGTTATAACTGGGATATTAATATATGTAATTTTCTTCCAAATAGGTTAGATTGCTGCACATCAATTTTAGTATAAATATGAAAATGTTTGAATGGAGAGGAACTCTAAAAATCACATTTAGAGATGGTTGAAATCATGTAAGATTTTAAAGTATTCTTTCTTGTGCTGTATTCTTAAGGTTTCATTTTTCTAGAGAGAACTCAAAATATGAAATTGAAATACATTTCTTTTGACCTTTCATAATCCTTGCTGTTGTCATGTGAAGACCAATCTCTTCAACTCTCTCTTTGCTCTTCTCTTGTTGATTTGAAACCAATTTAACTTAGTTGCGCATCTTCTCCTCACACTGGGTGAAAACTAGTCTCTGAGGTCTCTGAGTCCAGCACCTTATTATGTCATTTAACATCATGTCATTCATCTTGTAGACCTACTGAGCTTTATTTTAAACTCTACTATAGTGACTTGGGGACCTTTCCAGATTCCAGTTTTTCTAATAATTAACAATTTTCTGCTAAATCCTACTGAGTTTTTCATTGATGCATATGGAAGTCAAAACCTGCTCTATCCTTGCTATTCATAATCAATCTTGGCTATCTCTATAACTATTTTTTGATATGCAGTTTTACTGCTGTACATTTTAAAAAAGGCATCACCCTTACCTCTGCAAGAAGTGTGGCTGATTCTATGCTGTACTTCAGTGGCAATTTTTTTCAGGAAAACTGTTGTTTCCAGGGTATACTGTAATTCTCTACCACAATCATCTGGGATGAAGTAAGTGAAGAGTACCCTGAGTTATCACAGTTTTTCACTTTGGAGGTCACTCATTTTCTTTGAAATCAATGATGATTACTCCTTATTTCTTGAGGATTTAACTGAGATCAATTGTTGTTCAGCATCTCTCAAGTAGAGGTTTTGTATGAAGGTGCTGAACCTTGGATTCAGGCACCCACCTCTAAGGACCCTTATTTGGAAACACTTGCAATGGGGATCTAGTCCAGAAGGAGTACCTTAGATAGTATATGTACTGCTATGTTCAGTGACAGTGACAACTGTGAAGGCATTGGGCAACCCAGATCAGGGGTTTTACCCTGTCCAGCTCATGCTAATGGTCTGTTGCAAGTCCTGTTTCACTGGGCATGAGTTAACTGTTTAGCTGCAGTCATATTTCACAAGATTGTTGAGTTAACATCACATGAATTATACATGGTTTATAAAATGATTATTTAATCAGTGGAAAATTAAGTTCATAGATGTTTTCAAAATCTGAACTAGGACATTCATCAGCAGAACTGCTAAATTTTTAATTGAGTCTGCTGTGCTTGATGTAGCTATCATTCTAAATTGCCCTCTCTCTGCTGGTCCTCTTACTGCAATATATCTCTTAGTGTTATCCTTTCCTCCTTGCTAATTGATTTTTTCAGCTCAGACTGAAGGCAGAGTGACATGTCATTCAGAATTTTCATCAAAGGACAGTCTTACTTACTTTTAACAGATGAAATGCTTTAAATATTAGGATGAGTGATTTCAAATGCTGTCCAAATTTCTTTGATTCTTTCATACTTAGAGGCATCTTTTAAAAGAAAACATGGCAGAGGTATAGAGAAGAAGGAGTTTTGCTTATCTTGAAGATAAGGAACAATTTGAAATACTCTGGCCTGGTTTTGTTCTGCATTTTGAATATTTCAGTCTTTTCTGGAAAAGGTCTAGATGAGAAGAAGCAATGACCAACAAGATTTCTCCAGGTATTTAACCATCTTCCATCCCATGTAAGAGTTTGGTTGCAATGCCAATTATTCCTGTTCTGTAAAAACTTTTGAGAATTTTCTTTTATTGAAATCACTAGAAAAATAAGTCCAAAGAGGAGGACAGCTCCAGAGAATTTACCCTGTGTATATAATATACCCTGAAAGTCTAGATACCCACCAAGGTAAGAGAGAGAGCACAATGTCTTCTCAGCCCTGGTTTCTCACATCCCACTGAGCACACTTTTCAGGAGGGCCAGTACCTGATGATGGGAAGCCTTTTCTGGTAACAATACACTCACTTCATCCTATCAACTGTACCTGTGACCCAGTCTGTTTCTAAAAGAAGTTGGGATGCATGTAGGAAGCCAAGAAATTTCATCTTTATTCATCTGAACAAACACTTAGCTAAATCTCCTTGTAAGCACTAACTGTGTGCACAAGCATATTGTGAAGCTCACTGTGCACTTTTAAGCTTCCTAAATTTGCTCATGATCAGAATATGGTTCACCCTTGCTTGGGACTTCCTACTACTACTACTTATAAGTTCTGAATGGCATGGCTTGTCATATTAGTCCTGCAGTCTAAAACTCAAGGTAGTTTTTTAAGGACAGTTGGGCCTTGAATCTGTCAGTCAAGTTCAGTGCAAGTAAGAGATTTTTACATATGGGCATAATGTTCTGCGGTACTTGCTGCTGGTGTGGCCTCACCTGGAGTACTGAGTGCTGTGCTGGACTCCACAGTTTAAGAAGGATGTTCAGGTCTCTGAATACATCCAGAGGAGGACAACAAAGCTGGTGAAAGGGCTGGAAGGAATATCCTGTGAGGAGTGGATGAGGACTCTGCACTTATCTAGTTTGAATAAAAGGAGGCTGAGGGGTCATCTCATTGCACTCTGCAGCTTCCTGAGGAGAAGTGGAGAGGGAGGAGTTGTTCTCTTCTCCCTCAGATCAAGTGACAGTACATGTGGGAGTAGTTCAAAGCTGAACCAGGGGAGGTTTAGTCTCGAGTCATGGAAACATTTCTATACTGAGACGGTGGTCAAACACTGCAACAGGCTTCCAAGGGAGGTGGTCAATGCCTTAAGCCTGTCAGTGTTTAACTGGCATTTGAACAATGTCTCTCAAAAAATCACTTTTTGTTCAGCCCAGAAATGGTCAGGCAGTTGGACAAGATGGCCATACGTCCCTTCCAATTGTACTATTGTATTTTATTCTATGCAACAGAAAGTGCTGTATTAGTTAAAAGTTTCTGAGCTGCAATATATTTTTGTAGAAACAAGTTTTATTCTGGAAGTTAGAAATGTTGTGATGAATGTAAATTTCACTCAGCTTCCTTCCAGATGTTCTGTACTTCTCAAGTTCTTCTGTTTGTACCTATTCTCTTAAAGTTTTATATGTCTAGTGTAGCAATATAGAGCAAGGATTCAATAAGACAATCCAGCATCTGTTTTTAAACAGTTCTTCTCCAGCAATATATTTTGAATACCATGTTCATTTTATGAACGAATTTCTTCACAGTTTTGCTATTTATTCTGTTTATATAAAACCAGTGAATATAAGGATGCACAACTGGAATAAAAACTTCACCAGCTGAAGATCTATCAAGAGTTACAGAAACCTCCTATGGTGAAACACAGTTCAAAGTGTCAAGCCATAAAATGTTATTTCATATCTCTCTGAAGCCATGCAGAAAAATAAAGATCTGCATGGGCTCAATGCAGAATTATAAATAAACCTTCACTTACTCAAGATATCTCATGAATCATTTTTCATATCCAGATAAATCTGAGATTATTCTAAAGTCATTAACAAAACCATAATTCTTTGAGGTTTTCTAACAACAGTTTTAACTTGATTTTTTTTAAAAAACATATAATAAACCAAGATTAATGTCACTGATTCTTACCCACTTCCCTTTATTTTCAGTTTATTCTGCATGCAGTCACAGAATATTTATATACCCATATATATGACACATACTGCTTATTTATACTGCACATCTAAGATCAGATGCACCCAAAGTATGAAAAGGTTTTCAAATTAAATAGCTTAATCACTTCCATATTCTGCAGGTCTATTTTTGACAATACTACTAACTTCTGGTTTGCACATGTATTTATTTAATGATGTCTCTGTTCTTTAAATTGTCAACTCTATTGCTGATTTTCTTTTCATGGTAATAACCCATTTCTTTCAGATTCTTTGTATTAGCTTGTTGACAAAATTTTTGTTTTCTGTATTAGTGGGGGAGTGTCTTCTGGTTTTCCAGCAGGCAATTATTAAAGAGACTTTAAATTTTTACAGTTAAGCCCCACTCCTGCAAAGACTTAGCCATGTTCCTCACTTTAAACATATGATCTGTCCCACTGAGCCCAGAGGACTAGCATTAAGCACATGTGTAAATCTTAGCACTTTCAGAGACTAGATAACATTTGGTTTTTTTTATATTTCTGAACCTAAAGGAAATGATTTGGTGATAATTAGAGTGTAAGCAGTTAGCTTCAAAGTGCATTGCCGATTACAACAGAATTCATCCTGGGGCAAAATTCTGAGTTGGAACTTACAAAGTCTGGGTCAAGACCTGGCTCTTCCTCAGCCTCATGAAATAGCTTTGTATAAATCACTGAAGTTTAGATACCCAAAGTCCTTCATCCTCCTAATTCACAAGTTTCAAATGCCTCAGATTTAGGTGCTTCGATGTTCTTGCATATATAGACAAAAAAGTCTTGCAGCTGTTTGCAATAAGGCAGAGTGCTACTCTCATAAACAATGAACTTGCAAATGCGCCCTTCTATCCATGGTGAGCCTCAGCTCACTACCTACTTAAAAATGAAAAAAAGAAAAAATAAGGAAAAAAGCTGGATATGGGCAGATTTTGTGTCTTCCTCAGTAGGGCTTACTGCTTCTACATGTAAAGGTGCTTGTAGACGTGGTCTTTTTACTGATGGCACTGATTGCTGTTTAGTCTGGTCACTAGGTGCTGTGATCATGCAAATTCATAATATAAAATATAGATGAATAATGGTGAAATCAATATTTATCTATTCCATAAATATGTGCTTGTGAGAATGTAGAAGCTATGCTCTACAGCTGCCTACATTCATATATATTCAGCAGTACTGGGCTAATTATACCATTTGTATTCCAAAGAATTATGGGAGTCTATGGCAAAGTTTCCCGCGTACTGCTCACATATCTCTTCAGTCTAACATGAGTCAGACCCGGACTGCTTATTACAATATTATTAGCATAAGTTTTTTCAGTAAAGTAGTAAATAATTCATAAGGAGATCTGCAAAAGCAAATATGTTTGCCACTTCCTGAATTTTCATTTGATTTGAAGAGAATTGTTCACATTCTTCAAATATTTGGTTTCAAAATGTGGTAACAGTACATGGTTTTCCACCCCAGATGGTCTGTGCATCTTTTGTTTTCCCAGTAAAACATTTGAAAACTTGGTGCTGTGGTGAAAGCAAGGAAAACATACAGATAACCAAGGTTCCTAATCTGTTCTTAAAAGATAGCAGGGCACATGAGGTAGGGTGCACCTCAGCTTGCAAGCACCAGAGGCCAGGTCTGCAAGGTGTTTAAATAACTAAGTTCCACAGGAGGTTAATCATTTGCCTGCACACTGGTTTAAATAGAAAAAGCACCGTGATACCTATGCTGCAGTCACACAAAGAGATGATATTCATGAGCAAATCCCAATTGTAGTGGGCACTATAGAAATTAAAGGGAGACACTGTTCACCAGAGCATTTACAGTTTTATCCTACTTCCTTAGTTTAATTTCTGCTGCTACTTAGTATTCCAGGCAAGCACACAGCTATGCAATAAACACTGTCATGACAATATAGAAGAGGTTTGGACCCACTAATAGCACCATAGCCCTTTTTATAGAGCTTCAAAAGGTTACAGTATTTCCAAAGAGTAGGATGCCTCCAGACCAGTGAGTTTGACAGCCTAACATATGCCCAGACTGCCTGCAAGCTCCACACAGCATGTCATCCTTCTGGGAAGAAAGAGGCAAGCGACACAAGCAAACCTTAAGCAAGCACAGTGTGAGCAGATGGTGTTAATTCCAAAGTCAACTCATGCACCTAAATTTGGTTCATCTCAGGAGGGACAAACACACAAGATGGTTGTGTGAGTTTGAACTGTCATTTCCTAGTGCTCATTTGCCCAAACAGGGATGAACCTTTCAGCTGTTGTTTGAAATGTCAAGTTCAACTACACCAAGGTTAAAGCCTGCCATAACTGAATTCAGGTCAAAGCTAGAAGAAAAATTTGTTCCGCCAATGAGACAATGAGTTTCACATTGACTTTTGTGTAACAAATCCTCATAGACAACAGAAACACCAAGAATCTGTGGGGAAAAGTCAAGTCAGCATTTTAAAAGATGTACGTTCATATTACACCTGAGAGTAGAGCAAACGTCCAAATGTTACAAAAGAAAAATAGCTCATTGGAGACCATTTCTTAACCAAAGAGAATATTTCTGTAATTTGAAGAGTTTAAAAGGAGCCAAGGAGGTCAGTGGTGAAGGGATGACTCATCTCCTCTTCTTTCAGCAAGTGAGAAGGTAAGCCCAGCTTACCAAGCTCCCATGATGATGAAAAGAGGAAAGTGTCTCCAGAGGTAATCCACTTCACTTGAGACATGACTTTGGACCCACTCCTCCTGGTAAAGTTTAGTTCTCTTTCTATTGACTCTAAAAGGGAACCAGCTTCTTTGAGAACTTAGCTTCTACATGGCTAAAACCAAGTTAAAGTATATTTTACTCTCAGTAGAAAATGTATATCCTAATTAATAAAACAGGCTTTTTAAAATACACATTCATTTCTGGTATGTTCTCAGCTGAAGCCCTGTGTGTGGCTGAGCTGAACTTCATGACATGAAATCTTTACAGCTTCTCTTCTGTTATAAGCCTGGACAGCACCAAGCACACTGCTATCAGACAAATAAAAAGAATAGTAAAACTCAATCATGCTTGTATATATAGAAGGCCAATCAATGTAAACACAGGGTCTCTCTAAACAGAAGAAAAGCGGAAGCCAGATGGCATGAAATCATTGATAGCTGTTTCATAAACTTTTCCTGCAATCAAATCTAATTGAAATAACACTAGATTGTAGGCTTGAGCAGGTGGGCAGCACACACAGCTGTTTCTGCTAGATGATTTACAAAGAATACATACATAAAACATTCACAGGGGCTGACATACGTGAAAAAAAGGGTTACCCCAGATGGAATGCTCTCTTTCAGGCTTTATTTCACTGACAGATTTCTGAAGCCTATCTCTTTAAAAATATGGACAGAAGTGTTTTTCTGGTATTGTTGAACCAATTACAGTCATTTACAATGCTTTTGGGGCTATGGCCTGGTGACACAGTGTCTTCAATGTCAATTTATATTTCAAGGCAGAGCACAGGGAGACCTCCTAGTCTCCCCTTTATTGCTATGCAGTGAGGTTGAGTAAAAGTAACTAAATAACCTCTGACAGATATTTTTATTTCATAGAAATTTGCCATGGAAAGATTCATCCAGTTTCCTCAGCAGTTTATTCTAGTTTTCCCTTCACTAATAGCTAGATCTAACCTCTAATCCACTTTTTAAAAAAAATAAGCTAATGACTACACATGGTTAAAGAGAGCAAACAATTAATATGTTTTTCTGCTTTAATTTCTTATATATTGACTTATTTCTGATGTCCTGTCTCCTCCTTCTGTCTTTTTCTGTAGACAGATATCCCATGGCAGAATTCCTGAAGGCTAAAAATGAGACAGAAGAACCAGGTAGGCCTTCCCAGAGAGGTCCAACACCCAAGGTACGTTTGACAGTTTGGACTGAATTTGACTTTGAACTTTTTGTTTGCACTGGAAACTAAGAGTCAAAACAAAACACAGAGGAAGGAAGGAAGGAAAATAGGAAACTGCAACTTACGTGGATCAATGAGAGCCCGAAATGAGTGAACTGGGTAGGTTCACTACCTAGTGCCTTCTGGCTATATGACAGAGTGAAGCTTCTACTCTTCGTTATCTTTATACAAATATAACACAAACAGATCAACATGCTCTCTTCTATTACTATTTATATCAGAACCTGTGTTTTTAACACTTCAGTTCAAAGGATTAGAATCTGACACTGTCTCAATAAGGGCAATCCAGAAGCAATTGCATAAGTGAACTCTGGTATCTCTTCAGATCCTATAAATCTCTTGCCTTTTACTAAAGAGCTTCATGGAGAAGAACAATTTAGTTATAATAGCCTTCCAGTACTTAAAGGGGGCCTCCAGGAGAGATAGGGAGGTGCTCTATCAGGAAACATGGTGATAGGAGGAGGGGTAATGGTTTCAAAATAAAGGATAGTAGATTTAGGTTAGATATTAGGCACAAATTCTTTACTTTTGAGGGTGGTGAGACACTGGAACAGGTTGCCCAGAGAAGGTGTGGATGCTCCATTTCTGAAAGCATTCAACAGGCTGAATGGGGCCTTCAGGAACAGTGAAAGCTGTCCCTGCCCATGGGGGGGCGTTTGAAACTAGAGGATCTTTAAGGCCCCTTCCAATACAAACTGTTCTAACAATAGAATTATGTGCAAACTGTGCTATTTAATAATGAGGATATCTTGGGCTGCAGAAGTCTTTTTGTATACTTCTTTAAAATGTTAGTTCTGAGATTAATGGCAGGAAACCTTCCTTCCCTGTCCTAGGTACATTAGAAATATATTTACTAACAGTGTATTAGAGGATGGGAGAGAAAACATCATTATACCACCACAAAAAAATCCTAGTTTTAAATGGTAGATGTAATTGTGCCCGTTGCCCCACCCCTTCCCCCCCCCCTCCCCCCCCCCAGTTCAGAAAAGGTAAAATGAAGGACAGCAAGAAATATCAGAGGTATGAAATGGGTTCTATCCAAAGAGAATTAAACAGAATAGCGCTTTTCAGCACAGAAAAAAAAAAAAAAAAAGAGATTGTGGTTTATAAAATGATGAATGGTAGGGGGAAAGGATGGGAATTATGGTTATTGTATCTAATAAGAAAAGAACACGGAGACACCAAACGAAACCATCAGACTGCAGGCTGTATACAAAATGTACTTCTTCACATAATCCATAACTTCAAATACCATTGCCACAGCAGGCTTTGGAAGCCAAAATTTTAAATAGGTTCAAGAAACATCTAGAGAAACTCATGAAATAAATATCTGCTGTGGGCTGATGAACACAAAGGTATGGGTGAGAAACTGCTGACTACAGTGGCATCCCAGGGAGGTGCCTTCCTGTGATCATCCTCCTTAGGGTCATTTGGCTACCCCTGTCAGAGAGTGGGCATGGTGCAATGCAGCCCCTCTCTCCTTCTCATGCAGTTGGAGATACAGTCTTTGGTTTCTTCAGAAATCAGGTACAGATCTCAAAGGAAAACCCACACTCCTCAGAGAGAAAGCAGGAAGAAATCATCAGTAGCCCCAAGTAATGGGAGCAACCATTTGCAAAAGACAAAAGTGATAATCAAGCCCTGGGGTGATATGACTCTGCAAGAAATAAATGAATGTTAAGCAAATGCTTTCAAAAGCACCCATCTCAGTTCTGCAGCAGAGAAAACAGGAGCACACAAAAAGAATCAGTGACAAAAGATTCAAAAGAGGCAGTTGATTCACTGCAGGGGAAAAAACAAAGTGTTTACAAAGATGCAGAACAGTAAATCATCAACGTGTTCTTCTGAAAAGGTTTCAAATGTAATGTTCATTCTTACATTTGTATGGAAGGCACAATATATAAAGAAAAAAGATACAACCCTTGCCTTCAAGGGCATTTGGACTAAAGCAGGTGTAGCATGTCAAGTAAGAACAATAACAAAGAGGAAAAGAGGAAGGACTTCAGGAGGAGTGGAAGTGCAAGGATCATATGTAAGTTTATATAATTGCTTTGGATTACTGGGAAAAATCAACAGCTTGTTTATTGACTTGTTCTCTATTGTTTTGCTTGCCTTAAACTGAAGTAGTTATTTCAGGCTGCTGAAGGGATCTATTTTGAATGCAGTCTCAAGAAGGTTGATTATGGGCAGGGGTTCGTGGGAGGCAAAGGAGTGAAGACAAAAGGAGAGATGAAGATAAAGAACAATAGATGCAAAAACAGAGGAGACCTGGTTCAGATCCCAGCACTGCTTTCAATAATAACTGATGTTCATACTGAGCTTTTCAAGCATAGATTTTGAAGTGTTTTAAATTGAAGACTGAATCATCTTATTTATATTGTAACAGGACAAACTATGTGTTCAAGGTCACTCAGTAGAAAAAAATGCACGATAGCCAGGCAGAGGATTCACACCCCTGAATGCTAGTGCCATGCTTCCCACAAACCACACTGCCCCTCCATCAGCTTAGTCTGTCTCCTGCAACACAAAGGTGTTGTATTAGAAATTAATTTATCAGCTGCTTTCTCTCTAAATTATATACTGAAGCACCATAATTGCCCATTTGCAGGCAGAAATGACCTTGGTGGGAACATGTACACAAGGCAGAGATTTACTGTGAGATTAAAGAGGGTTTAAACACTCTTCTCCTCCTTATTTTGTACTTATGAGTACCCAATATAAAATGGTACCCAAATATGTAGCAGTCACAGCCACTGGAGACATATTAAGACAGACGTGGGTTCAGGACCACAGACAGGCCACTCTCAAGGCCAGATACAGTCTGTTCAAGTCACGGTTTGCAATACACCCCAAGGGGACAGGTAATGTTCAATGTCCAGACATTTACCAGCATTCTTGGTTGTAAGGGAGATCAGAAAATGCCCTGCTCATGGATCCTCTGGAAAGTGTTTTCTTGGTGTTATGCATGTGCCAGCATGCTGATACATGTATGACCTTTTATTGGCATTTGAAATGGGGACCTATAACTGTTGTTTGAATTATTCTGCGTGTTAATGTTATAATCAAATGTTAGTTTATACAATAAGCAGATGTAGTGGTGCATTCCCTCCCTCCCACCCTGCTCCCTCTGCCACACTGTGATCTGAGAAATGCTCATTAGGCCTTGGCCTTGACAAAGAGCATCTGGGCTAAACTCCTCTCGACCTTGTCAGAAGCACTGTCTGCTTCCAGGAACTTATGCTAACAAGCTCCTGTTTTTTAACAAACAGCCTTGGAAACTTATTTTTCCTGCCTGAATAACATCCCAAGAAGAGTAACATTTTTCTTATCAAACTTTCAAAGAAGGTTACCCACCCAAATTACTGGATCAAAAATCATTATGACTAAAGCTCGCTCTTTTGTGACCCTACAAACTGCAGTCTAAAGTGAAATCCTTTGAGCTTTCCTGTGACCAGCAATCTCTTTCTGAGTGGGGTGCCTCTCAGAGCCAGCAAACTCTCCTGTTTGCTGTACTTGGACATCACTGCTGAACCATGGCAGTGGATCCTGCGCTGATATCCCCCACTCCTCAAGGCTTGACCCTTCATGCATTTAGAAGATGCAAAGGCATCTAACGTGAGTACTCCACTGAATTTGAAGGGAATTATTTACAGGTAGAGCTTGTACATACTCTGTAGGTCTCTCTGCATGCAAGTGGGGATATGCTATAGCAAATGTACTATCAGTGTTACTCTCCTAGATTTTTAGTACTTTAGTTTTGTAAATCAGGCCTATGAGTTACTGTTGCACTATAGTAAATTCTATATGAGTCTTTTGTTAAATTGTTTAACTTAAGCTATTGATTAAGTGCTGTTAAGTGCTTTTAAACCTTTAGACTTAAACTCTTGGTTAAGTCCGGGGCTCAGTTTAGCAAGTGGGTCAACTCTGAACCTTGTGACTCAACAGGAGGGTCTTCCTTACTCCTTATTATTCTTACCCTTTCCTATCCCTATCCTTTCACACCCACACTCTACAGTCTCCATCAAGATAATTTTTGGGATGATTTTGGGTTTAGATTGATTGATTTTAGATTTTAATTTGCTTTTTCTTAGTGTGATTTAGCCATCCATTAAGTAGTAGAATGAACCTTGTCAACGATCTTTATCATGCTTTTGCCTTTATATTAAACTTGCTTCTGCCGATACCTTTGCCAGTGAATCTTTAAGTGACCTTAAGACACTCATTTGCAACAGCAGAGAAATAGTTTAATTGCACAGAGTAGCATTCTTTTTTTTTTTTTTTTTTTTTTTTTTTTTTTTTTTTTTTTTTTTTTTTTTTTAAATAGAATTCTTTATCACAGGTGTAGTTCAGAAATCTTTTCAAATGGCAAAAACTCTTTGGTAACAATACTTGTCATCACAAGGAGATGTTATCCGTTAAACTATCTAATATTGCTGGTCTTTTATTTGCCCTTCCTTCCAATTAACACATTTATATTGTATTTAAAAATGTAATATTTTCAAAGTTTAAATGAAGTTTTTATGTGACTAGACCATACACATTTGTGGTAACAATATTGCCTTAACTCATTGGCATACTGCAATGGAATTTCTGCTCGCCTGGTTCATTGCAAACCCAGCTCAACAGCTGTACTGCAGATGTCACACATTCATGTGAAATTGCTTTGTCTCAGCACTGTCTGGACTTCTATAGCTTAGAAGATGTTCCTCTTTGGTTTTTAGTCAGAAATCTTACCTATAGTACATCTACCAACTCGAAATTAACTCAGCATCATTCACATGAATAGATCTACAAGTAGTAGCAAACATTACTCAAGGAATACGGCTTGTACCAAAAAAAAAATAAAAAATAAAATCACCAAAAACCACACAAACAAAAAAAACAAAACAAAAACCCCCAAAAATGTAAACATCACAGTAAAATTTTTAATGTTATATCTTTTTAAATGTATATCTTTTTTACTGCTGATGCTAGTCATATGGAGGAGTTTTGAGGGTTTTTTTTTTTATAAATGTGAAATGGCTTGCAAGATTTTGGATTACATTTGCTTTGACCTCTTGAACTAGTGGCAGGAATTTTCTCTGCTGAGCTAATTATCATTTGAAATTGTTTTCAGCAACTGTATATCACCATCATGATGATTCACTGCTAATCAGAAAGCAAGTATCTGCAACACAATATAGCAGACATGAAATGCACAGGCTGTAGTACATCTATTGCATGGAGCAACAATCATTTTTACTCTTTGTGTTTATCGAAAGGTAACTCTAATGTGTTGGCTAATGAATTCCACCCCAGCTATGCATAGTCTTATAATTACATGGTTCAGGCTCCACATCAGCTAATCGAATGGTTTCTTCAGCTCAATTTTACAATGATTCAGACCCTAACTCACTGAAGTATTCACCTAAAATCAGGTTTATTCAGTGGCTGATGGAACTAACTTCACTGGCTTAGAGGGATGTCTGAATATATACAAGTTCTTCACATGTTTACTTTAGGCAGACTCTGGCACTAGTTTGGTGAATAAAGACCACACTGTGGAACCAGATGTTGTATTTGGAATGAACATATTGATTTCTGCTAGAAATTATTATTTAACATACATTGTTGGTAGCATAAGACCGTTTTTCAACACATCCAATGTATAATCTAAAAGTAAAGAAAACCAATGAATAAACTCCTCAGAGACAGTAGTCAGTAAACTATCCCTTATATACATATTTCCAATCAATAATGATTTTTTTCTCTAAAATCTGTGGATTATCATATTTTTCTAGTTTCTTGTTTTAATGTTTTGTTTACAGCAAAAGATCTCTCTCTGCAAGAAAACACAGAAATAATGTGTATCTGTGCATCAGCCATTTAGCTGTTAACAAACAGAGATAATGGCCATTGGGAATGTAAAAGCTAGGCTACTTGGCTGCTCTGACAAATGAAATCCAGGAGTAATGAGTCACACTAGATGTGATCCTTTAAGAAGAAACATTGGCAAACTCTCAGATTTTAAAATAACTTTTCTGAGATCAAGTGGAGCTGTCTTCAACCATGATAAAAAAGCTAAAAATGAATATCTGACTGTGCAGATAACTCCAGCAGCCTGGCAGAATTCATTTGTGAGGCAGCCCAGGCTGATAAGACGCCTGTACTGATGCTAATGCGAACTGGACAGTGCGGATACGTGTTGCATAATCACTGCATACATGGCACGTTCATTCCTATGCTGCTGTCTGCGGTTATCAGCCTGGAGAGATGATAATGCACATGCCTGTGAGCCAGCCTCTGCTCTGGGGAGCTTTATTTCACTCTGCATTGCTAGGCAGATGGCAGAATGCTCACTTTCCTGAGCAAGGAAGGCAGAGGACACCTTCCCCTGCATTTTTAGCAAATTTAGTCAAAGGGAAAAGTGCAAGTATTTCACCCACCAGTAATGGTTGAAGGTGGATCCTCTTCAAAATACACAAAATACACCAGTCTTGAGCTGGATTTCAAGATGGATATTATCTCAAAAATCACCTATGTGGCTTGTTTTGTGTTTTTTTCCTGTGGTAATGTGTTGTTTGCATCCCTTAGCCAGAAGTAAAAGGCAAGATTTTCCCTGAGCTTTGCCTGTTTGCTTTACCTAAACATCAATTAAATTAATTCACTGCTATGCAATTTTTTAAAACAAAGTTTTGTCTAGTGCTGGTTGCTGAAGGAAAAGCTATTTATCATTTCTCTGCACTTCCTGATAGCCCATCTCCAAATTGTTTGTGATTCAGGTACATCTAAAAAAAATAGTAAAATAATATAATATCCCTCATATGTCTGAAAAAATAATACATGTAGAAGTTCAATGTCAGAGAGAGGCCTGCTTAACTTTCTGGTTCTGCAAGAAAACCTCAAAGAAACAAAGTTCAGGGCTATAGGAAAAAAGTCTACCTGTCAGCATATACCTTTTAGGCTTTGAGGAACCACACATTAACCAGTGGAAGCAACGCAGTGAGCAGAAACAAGCAAGGTGAAAAATCCCAGACACATTCCAGTTTTGTCAAAGTGGATTTCTTATGGACATCTTTTCAAGCAGACTTCTTTTGACTCCTAACTAAATGATCTTTGTTAGATGAAATCAAAGCCTATGTTTCATTGCTCTGCTTTGGAAGCATACAATGCAAACAACAGACTCTGCTGACTGAAATAATTTTATTAGGCAGCAGATAAACGTTTAAATGTTTAAATTAGAATTTCAGCCATTCATACTTTTTCAGCATTATATGATTTTTTCTTGTGTATCAGTAAAGAAATTCTAGGTGCACAGTAGTGCTGGGCAGTGTTCTGTAGAATATTGATATTTTATAGATACGTCAGACTACAGAAATGAACTTGGAAAATACAGAAATGAATGATGTATAAAATGCTAGGCAGAAATGTCACTGATCACTGATATAACTATTATATTTAGAAGGAGGCGAAATTCAGTTTTACTGTCAGGCGAGTTTGCAATACTTCCATTTTATCTAGGCTGCTTGTGCTTTCCCAGCAGAAAATTCATATTAAATAACATTAAGCAGACAAGAAGAGACTACACAATAGTGGAGCCTGTGCAAAGGTTTTATCACTGGAAGATTGGGTTGCCTGAGTTATTCATTAGTTGGAATATGGCAGATATTTCAAAGGAAAGTAAAAGAAGGCCTAAGCAGCATTCTTAAAATGTCCTCACATTGTTTCTTTGTATATATTTCCCTAGATTCTTTTGTTATTGTGAGACCAAATGAACTGATTATAAGGGAAGGGGACTTCATAACCGTTGCATTAACCTCTGGATGTTGTCTGTTAGAGATTTGATTCAACCATGTTGAAAACAATAAGATCATCTTTGATTGGATAGATTTTTATATTTTTATATTTCATCCCAATTTATTGAAAATGTTGTTTCAAATGTAACAGTTTAGAATATTACCCAAGTAGAAAGAATTCACTGCATGCTTTTGTTAAGGGAGGAATGACCCCTGGCATGAGCATAAAGATAACAGCATGATCACCAGCTGTCAGAGTGAACATTTTAATGGCAGATTGGGAATGAATGAATGAATATCTTGTATTACTCTATTTGAGATGCTACCTGTTGCTCTCAGGGGAGAAGAAGGAAGAGAGGATATATTTCCATAGTGAGAGCTCTCTTCTGTGGGTCCCTGCTGAATACAGCTACCTTTTGGTAGCTGTTTGAACTTGTTTGCATGACAGAAATGTCCGTGGGTAAACGGATAAGGAAACTGATGGCAGAGTGGAGGTGAAATGGCCAAAAGCGTGAATTTAGCAAAAGCACATGCAGGTTTTCACATGGCTTTATGATTTATTGGGAAGAAAAATTAAATCGCTAGATCCTGTGATACGTCAGGCATATGTTGGATAAGATAGTTCTTTTGTTTTGGTTGACAGTTTGTCAGAAAGAGTGATTGATCTTTGTGCCTTAAGCACCGAAAAATTAAAAGTCAAGTGTAGGACTATCTCAGCCAAAGGAATACACACACAGCTAAAAATGAAGGCAAATTTGGAATTATAGGAAATAAACCCAGCAAATAACTGGAGTAGTAATCCAGTCATTCCTTCACTCTGAGGTTGGATGAGCTAGTCTTACGCCATTCTTGGTAAATATTTGTCAAAACTGCTTTTATTTATTTCTCAGGTAGGATTTCCAATTCTCTCCCAGACTCACTGCTCCAATACTTCATTACCCTTCTTCCTGGAAAAATTTTCCTCATGTCCAGCCTGTATTTGCCTTGCCATAATTTAAGATAATTTGTTCTTATCTGACAGACAGACAGACAGAAGGAAGTGTTCACTCCCCTCCTCAGCTAAGCTCTCAGTTATTTAAACTTCCACTCTGGACAAAAAATATCCAACACCTCTGATTTCCCCAAATGTCCCCTCCTAATTTTTACCATTCTCTTTGCTGTCCTTTGGTCTCTCTCCAATTACACTACAGCTTTCTTATTCTCCATCAGCCAAACTGGGCACAGGACACATATTGAAATTATAACCTCACTCAGAAATCTTAATGTTTTAACAGAAGAGACACTTAATGAGTAAACACACATGTATCTGTGTCTTTTTTTGCCACCAACAGTATTTTTATTGATAACTAATTTTAAAGCAGAGCTCCTTTCTGAGGATCTGCTGCATTATATTCAAGTTTATGTGTGGTTTTCTATTCCTGCAAAAAAGCAGAGCTTTGCATTTTTTAGCTTATTGAATTATATTCTATTTTTTCAGGATATTTGTCCAATTTATCAACACTGTTGTAGTTCTAATCCTGTCTTGTCATACATATATTGCCCAGCTGGTGATCTCTGTGAATTTAATAAATGTGTTCTCCTGTAGGTTCTGAAAATCACAAGGTAGCATAGCAAGGGTCTCTGTCATCTAAGTTCATGATGCACTCCACTGTAAACATACTTTCAGAATATTTGCAGGCACTGGATTATATCATCTCATCAACAAACACACTGTCTGCTGGTCAAACCAGAGGATTTCCATATAGAAATTAACTCAGGTTTTCCTGAATTTCTACTTCTTCAATAGTGTCACTACTAATTAATACTTTCAAAAATGTTAGTTTTCCAGTAATCAGTCCCAAATGAGCCACTCTTTCCATTTTAGTGCAGCTAGAATCTCCTCTGGGAGGTCTTCCCCCAAGGAACCATGCTCACAAGTTTTCTGTGTGATCATTTGATAGAATATGGTATTTCACAGTCTACTGGTAACTATTCTAATCTGCAGGTAATTCATAGTAGCACACATTATGAAAATGTGTTTGTTCTTTTATCTTATTTGTAGCCAAAGGAAGATCACACATTGGTCTAGAAGACTCCTGAAAGAGCATCACCTAAACAAAGGGATGAACAAACTGCTAGTTTTAAAACAATACCCTTTATGCACAGGTAACTTTATAAAAGGGGTACTAGGTGCCCAAAACAAGGGTATGAAGAATTCCATTGAAAAATACTCTGTTTATGATGCTCAGTACAATTCAGTGACCACAGCAGTCAAGTTTCCTCTGAATGTTAGACACAGGACCACAAGGGAAATTAAATATTTTTGCTCCCCAACAACACATTGAAACTTCATATAAACAGGCAAGTTAAGGGAGTGTAAATATTGTTTAACTGTATCAGTTTCCAAATGAATAAGCAAAAATCAGCAGCTGGTTATGAGCTTCTGAAAGGAAATTCATCTGGCAATAAAAGAATGATGATTTACAATTTTGGACTTCACTCAGATGGGTGAAGGTCCAAATGGCTGAACCACTACTTCAGTTTTGAAGTTCTATTCAAAACTTCTCCAGACCTATTGAAAAAATGAACAGAAACTCTAATGAGTAGATACTTTTATGAATCTATTTTACAAGTATTTTTCCAACTTGGTTAAAACATCAAGAAGAGCATCAATACTTCCGATACCCATCTTAATGGTATCATTAACTGATACTGGTGGTGATGATGAAACAAAAATATTGTATAAGCCATTTAGAACCTTAAAGAAATTTGACTTCAGTGTAAGGTCCAAAGTTAAAAAGGTTAAATAGGAGGCTGTGCACAAGCCTTATTTCATTGTAATGGCATGAAATGACACTACACCACTCAATGATGCAAAACTGAAACTAAGTGAACTGTATTTTTCCCCTACAAGCAATGGATTCACAGAGGTAAACCAAAAAAATCTCTTGGTGGGGGATGGAGAAGGCAAGCAGACCATGAGTTGGGGAAAGGTAAACCAGCATTTTCAGATTAAAAAAGTACAGTAGCAGTACACCTTGTTGGTAGGTGTTGTCTGGCTGCAGTGGAGAGCTCTGAGTTTTCCTTCCTTTGCCTATCACTTTTTGGAGCAGTTATGCTTGAAATATCTTTTGGGACAACCTGCTCAAACCCCATCATTTGTGACAGCAGCCCTTAAATTTTCCTTTGAAGCTGTATCCTTGAGGACCTAAAAATGTCTTGCTGTCTTTGAGGATACCCAAAACATTTGTGATGATCCCCTTTTTGCACCCTAGCAATAGCAATGACATGAAGGTGAGATGAATCTGCATTTTAGATGTCCTAAAAGGAGTAGGTACTCTACCTCTATCCTTGACAAAGTATTTACAGCTCTGGCAGTGAGTCAACAGGTTTTTACTGGTGTTCCTCCGCAATCTCTTGACCACTTTAACTTGAATTACCAATAAGTCCCCAAAGCTGCATCTCTGCTACTTTATCTCTGCTCAACATATGCAGGATCTACTCCTACTGTCAGCAAGACCTCGCCAGTGTTTCCCACCTTTAACACAGCCTTTAACAAGAACAAGGTCTGTTCAGAGGGCTGTCCTCACCACTGGAGGAAACCCCTTTTTCCCACCCAAGTCTTCTCACAAGCACATATTGCTGTGCTCCCTCCGATGAAGGTAACCTCTTCAGCTGATGTAAGTACAATATTTTTTTTCATTTATTATCAAGGAGGGACAATACAATGTAATTAAGTCATTTTGGGTATTCATAAACCATAAAAAAAAAAGAAAAAAAGTGGCTCTGGAGTATAGCTACTCCAAGTGAATAATGAGAAATAGACATATTTTAAAGATATATGTAGTCATCTGTAACTTTGAACCCCATAGGAGACATAAATCAGCCCAGGTCTCAGAAAAGCTTACCATTTCCTCTTGCGTCTCATGCTCCTTTCACTTCTTCAGTATTTGTGGTTAAAACTTTTTCCTTAGTCTCTTCCCAAATTATTTTCCACTCTCCTGAACTGAAAGTAGTGCTACAAGTCATAATATTTAGAATTTGTCCATAATGTTCATCAATGCATTTTTGGATGAAATTTCTGTTGAACTTCCCACCATCCCCCACCATGGGAAATGCTCTTTGCCCGGGGAATATGATGATATTTCACAAAAAATAGAAGCCTGGAAATGAAGATATTTTGATTTAAGGGAACTACTGTGTTGTCACAGACTTTCTTTATATCCCCGCTTCTCCTCTAGAAGCCAAGTAGTTTAGCTAAACACAAAGTCCCCCGTGCAGCCATTGTTGGCTTTGAAAGTACCACCCACACCTCCACAGCTCCACCATATGCTCTGGACACTGAGGGATGATTCCACATGACAGCCCCGTCAGGGGGTCAGACAGAGTAAGTAAACCAAGTGAATTACAGTACAAACCCAATACCACTGCAGTGTCATGGGCAGGTTTTTTTATTATTATTATTTAATTTTGTTTTCCAGGCAAATATCTTGCTTTTCTAAAGAAAATGTCAGCAATGCTAATGATGTAGAAATGCCTTCACTTTCTGACGAGACTAATGGTAATTATGGCAGTGGCCCACACACCATGGAGACCCTAGAGAAAGGATATGGTGACCCTTCTTCTCACTCAAGTTATTTTAGATGAATAAATATGCAACACTATAAGTAATGATGGTAAAGTACAAGTTACACCAGTTGAAATGAGGTTCATATACCACCATTACTGTTGTTCTACATTTTGTTGGTAGTAAAGACATCCTTGGTTTTTCTTGATGGTTTTCCATGAGAGAGAATGTATGGAAGTCATCAGTAAGTCTGTCATTGCTGGTTATTGTAACCCCAGCATGGCATCTCAGAATAGACATACTAAATATTCTCTTTTTTTGTTTTCACCTGGGGGGTAGTATAGCTGAAAACAAGTTTTCATCTATCAGGGGTTTGTGCCTGCAGGAATATGGGGATTTTAGCATTCAGTGTGCCAAGCTAAAAAGTGAATTTATGCTTGTGGATTTATACTGTGAAGACTCAAGGAAGTGAGACATTACTCACTCTTAGATTGGGCCCTTAATATTAGACTATTATTCAAAAAGGAAAAAAAAAACATATGTCTAAACTGGTGTATCATGACAAATTAGAAGGCAAGGAATGTGTTTGGGGGTGCTTGTTATTTTTACTTCTAGCCAGTTTCAAAGTCTTTGTACTTTATTCTAAGAATCACAATCAAAGTTTACTCCTCCTGATTCTTTCCCAAATGATTCTTTTCTTCAGAAATACAAGATACATTTTTCAGTTTTGTTTCGGGCTGCCAATTTCCTTTCACTCTTGACAACAACAACAAATCTCTAAAACAATTCTCCCACACTCAGTATTTTGCTGACCAGCCCTTGAGGAATACAGAAGAACCAAGAATACAAAGTGGCTTGGCAAGATAACAGTAACTCTGGATCCATTTGCTTCTGAGCCTGTTTTACAATGCACTCCTGGTTGGGTTTAAAATCGGCCCTGCAATACCAGGAAAGAATCTCTCTAGACCTATGTTCAATTTACACAGGGTGTCCACTCTTTGTGGACCCTGGAAAACAGAAATGTCACAGGAAGGGGGACTATGGCTGCAGTGTCTGTGTGGGAAAATGAAAGGAACATGAAGAATTCCAGCTATGATCTGGAGAATCCTACTAGAGAAAAAGTGAGAAATAATTAAGTCCTGTTCCCAGATTTCCTTTTCATACATATTTAAAGTATTATTTATGGCTCCATCCTCCTGACTTCTCTATTTTTTTTTGCACTGGGTCTTTCAGCTGGCACTGTCTGCTTAAGGTTATATCAAGAGTCTGAAAGAGAAATGCACAATGGTGAGTGTCAATGCCCCTTCTTGGCAACATATTTAGGTTCCTTAGGATTAAGTCATTCCAGAAACTTTAGTTGGCATTACTTCATGCAAAGTTGAAAGATATTTGCCAGTGCATTAGAAAAGGCTCTAACATAGAACTAAATGACATTGCCAGAAATGTTGTTGAAAGCAGAAAATTAAAAAATATGCTCTGGGATATATCTTACTTGTTAAGGATGGAGAACATATGAGCGGTGATTTTTATTTTGGGTAAAAAAGGACCATGGGCTTTTTGGTTAAAAATTCTGCACAATTTACCATCTCAGCCTGCAAGCTGTTAAGAGTGCTGGGTAGTGTAGTCCAAAGGGATAATGCTTAGACTAACTTTAGATCTCCTCACAGACACTACTGGAAACTGTATTGACAAGAAACTCCCAAAAAGAGGGTGAAAAAGAAGGTGCATCCTGTCTAGCAGATGGTGGGTATTGCAGAAAACTCCACTGACTTTTTGTGTTGGTGCCTCCTCACCCCACTCCACCCCACCCCACAGGCTGTCTTATCTTCTGAGAAATGCTCCTTAGGCCTCAGCGTTGGCAACACCTGGGCTGAGCTCCTCTGAGCTTTGCAGAAACACTGTCTGTTCCCTGGAATCAGTGTCGTCTAACAAGTTCCTCACTTTTTTAACGAATAGCCTTGGAAACTTTTTTTTAGCCTGAATAACACTTCAAGTGGAATAATATTTTTTGTTCTCGCACTTTGAAAGTGTGAGAACAAAAAGTGTGGCCAAGATGAAAGGTTATTATGACCAAAGTCCACTCTTGTGGCCCTATAAACAGCAGCCCAAGAGAGACCCGTTGAGCTCCTCCAGGACACAGCAGGCTGTGACTGGCATCTCCCTCTGAGCTGGGACATCTCTCGGAGTTAATGGCTCTCACGTTTGCTATTTCTTGGAGGATCACCAGCCAACTGATCCTGGGCTGACGTCTCTCTCCTCAAGACTCAATCCTTCACTTGTTGAAAAGAATGTAAAAAAATTCAAAATGAATATTTCATGGAACTTGAGGGAAATTTTTCACAGGTACCTTGTACTGACTCTTTACGTGCACGTGCTATATCAAATGTGCTAGGGATACTGCTTTCCTAAATTCTTGAGTACTTTATATTTATAACTTACTGTTATGGTGTAGTAAATCATATATGGATCCTTTGTTAAATTGTTTAAGTCAAGTCATTGGTTAAGTTAAATGCTGTTAAGTCAAGTTAAGTTGAGTCAAGTTTAGTTAAGTGTTGGCAGGCCTTTAGGCTGTATCCCTATTTGTCCTCACCCATGCTGTCTCTTTGTCTTTCCTCCCTCCCCCTCTCCTTGCCCCAGCCTCCACATAGGTGTTCTGGCATATATTTTGCTGCAGACTGATACTGGTTTTAAAATTCTGTGTGCTTTGTCTTGGTATATTTTAGATACTTAATAAGTAGTAGAGTGAACCTTTCCAAGAACTCTGTCATGCCGTTGCTTTTATATTAAACCTGCATCTGCTGATATCTTTGCTGGCAATTTTTTTAAGCAACTTTAAAGGACTAATTTCATGATGCTTGTACAGGCAAAAGTAGTACAAGACCCCATGTAGAATACAAATATTAATAAGTGAAATATTAAAGACTATTAGAGTTAAGAAAAATGTATTCTCCTAACATCTATTACTTCCCACATTAAAGATGTTTTTGAAGATCTGAATGGTTTGTGTAGTGCCTTTTACAAGAGCCAAGACAAACATTATTATGTAACCTCAATTTAAATCCTCTGCTTCCCAGGTAACTTCAGATTGCTTATGAAGAGAAATCACAAAGGTCTGTGACAAAGATACCATTACCAAGTGTTCTAAGTTTTGTTTCGTGATGGGTCAGTGGCCTCAGAATTTTTTTAAGTGTCAAAGAAATAGTTTAAAGAACAGTGACTCTGTCATTTCATATTAAATATCTGCAACAGGTTTAGCAGCTGAAAGTCATGGGATTATCCAGCTTTACAAACCCTGCTGAGTAAGCTGAACTACAAAAAAGCTTTGTTTCTGATGGAAAAGGTGTCACCATGGCCCAGCAAATCAAACATATCAGGATTTACGTTCCTGCCTCTGAGCTATAATGGTCACTTGCAACACTGCATAAACAGCAAGGAAAATACTCTTTTGGCAGATGCCCTAACCTGCATGAGTGGAAGCCTACATAAAAGCTTCAGAGAAAAGCCTGATTAAGGCTGATCACAGAGAAATTTTCCCTTGGAGACTGTCGGTGTCAGCAGTTTTGGATAATCTCTGTCATATTAGTGACATTTGTATTGCATTAGTGATTTACATAGTTTCCTACAACATTCAAATTGCTAGCACAAAGAGAGTGGTTAGTGTTTTACATCTGACATCTCTATCCACAACAGACTTTTAAAAACCACTAATAGAAATGGTTAGTATTTAAAAATTTATTCAGAAAATAAAGCAAGGATAAAAATATTGGAAGTATTAAAAAGAGTGCCAAAACTAAGAAAGTCTCAGATATATTTAGAAAAAACAAAGGAAACATTTTCCATGGTTGGGCAGTACATAAGAGCGCAGGCTTCTGTCAACTTCTCTGCTGATTTCTTTTGGTCTTCCAAAAGCTTGTGAAAGTGTATGCAATACGACCTGAATTTGGAATGGAACATATATTTATTAAATTTGCAACTGACATGAAGCTAGAAAGGACTGTGAATAAATTGGAGGGTAGGATTCAAATTAAAAAATCATCTTGACAGTTTGGGAGAATGGACTAGAGGAAAAAAAAAAAAAAAAAGATGAAATTCAATAAAGACAAATGCAACAGATGCAACAAAGACCTCACCTGGAATGCTGTGTCCAGCTCTGGGGCCCCCAACATAAGAATGAGACGAACCAGAGGAAGTGGACATGGACATAGTTCAGAGGAGGGCCACAAAGTTGATCAGAGGGCTGGAGCACCTCTCCTATAAAGACAGGATGAGATAGTTGTGGTTGTTCAGCCTGGAGAACAGAAGGCTCAGGGTAAACCCTATAGCACCTTTCTAGTACCTGAAGGGAGCTTACAAGAAAGTCAGAGAGGGACTTTTTAGGGTCATGTAGTGATAGGATAAGGGAGAATGGCTTTCAACTGAAAGAGAAGAGATATAGATTAGATGTTGGGAAGAAAATTTTTACTCAGAGGGTGGTGAGGCACTGGAACAGGCTACCCAGAGAATCTGTGAATGTCCCAACTCTGGAGGTGTTCAAGGCTAGGCTGGATGGGGTCCTGAGCAATCTGATCTGGTGGAATATGTTCCTGCACATGGTGGGGAGGATGGAACAAGGTGATCTTTAAGGTCATTTTCAGCATAAACTGTTCTATATTTCTGATTCTGGGAACTCCCAGGCAGACTGTCAGATAGAAATTATCAGCCAATTATCTACCACAGCAATTGAAAATAAGAAACAAGTAGGGAGGCAGCAGTCTTCCAGACAAACAAATGGGTTTATTGTGAGCTGCAGGTGGTGGTCAGGTCTCCCTCAGGCATGCCTCAGGTTTGGTTTCAGGCAATAACCTTCTAGAAAGTTGCAGACCAGCCAGAGAAGTATTGCAGAGCCACAATAACAGTCAGAAGTCAAGGAAACATGACCCTGAGATCAAAGGGGTATAAAGAAGAGTAGGCGGAGGAGCATGAAAACAGTTTTCAAATGTGTGAAAAGTTGCTATGAAAGGATGAGGAGGAACATCTGGTGCTCATGGCTGCAAAGCTTAGGTTGAGAATCAGCAGTTTTAAATTGCAAGAAACATGTGGATTAGACTTTATGAAAAGTACTGAAAAATCTAGGAATAGAAAATCATTGGAAAGATTTTACAGATGGAGGACAAGGGATCTCTAATATTAGAGGTTTTTAAGGACATGGTACTGCTGAAAAACAGCCTGTCCTAATCAACATCTCCCAGGACTGACTAATCTGGGCAAATGGACCACATGTCCTCTGAATGCCCTTCATGGTCATTTCCTTTCTTGGGTCTGTGAATTACAAGGGACTATACAACTATTGAATGGGTAGCGTGGCATTACTTTAAGGAAAGGGCAGTATGTCTCAGCGTTCTGGAAGGCAAATATTTATCAGTGTCTTCTGAATTATGTACAATGGTTTAGAAATATGTAATACCAGAATTTCTGTCATTTTTTCATGACTGCCTATGCAGCCATTCCCTCTATGAAAATAGTCCTGAGGCTTTGTGTTAATGAATGCTTATGCTGCACCCACAAAATTCTAGATGAAAGGGACATAAAATTGCAAGTAATAATCCCTTATTTATTATTAGCATGGTACGATAAATGCTAATTGATTCCAGTTTTCTTAGGAAGCACCAGTTTCTTTACAGTAAGAATCTGACTTTTGGAGGAAGTTGCAAACCAAATTCAACCCTTGTTGAACTTTAGATAAAAAAATGTCATCGGCATTATAATTTCAACACTACTGCATGAAACACTTTGTCTGCAAGGGTTAGCAGTATGAAGAGCAGACAGCTGGAGGTCTCTGACCTCTGCTGGTCGTGGAGCCCTAACTCCTTGCTTGTTTGCTGCCTTTTCTCCTGTAACAACCTTCCACCTACAGCATACACAAGCCACAGTGCACATGTGAGCAGCTATGATCTCTGCTGGAGGTCAGCTGCATTCCCAGGAGCTCCCAACCCATGAGAAACAAAAGGCAGTGTGATCTCATCCTTACCAACCCACAGAATGGTCTTGTGAGCCCCAACACCACTCCATCACTCTTCTATCCAGCAGATATCTGCATTGCACAACTATTACTGACACTACTGTCTTGTCATCTGCAAGAGTTGTATTGCCTCCACAGATTTAAGTAGTCATGGCCATGATAAAGATAAAACTGTTTATTTTCTTTAGCTGTCAGTCTTATGGCTGTAAGAGTACTTCTAATTTGTATTCTATATGATGTACAGCTTTTAGTTACCTTTGTGATATTTATAGCTAAAAGCCTTGATCTTTAAAGTAAACAAAACCAGACAGAAATCTGAGACAGGATCCAAGCTGGCACTCATATGGTTTGACAGAGAAAGTGATACTTTGACCTTCCCGGGGCTGAAATCCAGAACACTCAGGCAGGTTCCTCAGCTTCTTACAGAGTGTTTAAGATGAATAAGGTACATCATAAAAGTCTTGAAAATAATCTCCCCTTTCTGCAAGGGAAGTGCCCAAGTCTGAACAGGGAATTGCCTGTAACTATTCACCGGGAAAGTTCTGGGAATAGACTCATCTCCTAAATAAAGTCCTTTTTAGGTGCCTACACCCGTACAGAATTCATTAATGCAAAGACCCTGTGACCTTTCCTAAAAGTAAGGCAGCGATATCAAGGGACCATAGAGTGCCATCCTCTCCCATCATGCAACATAAAACATAGCTAATTCCAAATCTCTCTTTCACCTGAAGTTATGCCTCTGTTACTCTAGTATTCTAAACTAATCCCTCGGAGCAGGGAAGCTGCCCTATGCCAGCCTGGATCAACCTTCTAGGTTGCAAACGCAAACAATACCAAATATGTTCAGCTGGTTAAAAGCATGGCAGTTGTCTTCTAATGGAGAGTGGAGAGCCTGAGGCCACTCTTCTAGCCAACCTCTCCCACAGCTTCTTTGCAGGTCACGTAACTCTTGAACCTACTGAGAGCAGACAGAGGGTGCATTGCCTAGATTCTGTCCCAGTGTCCTCTACCTCCCTTGGTACCATGTTAAAGCATTCTCTAAGATGGAAGTGTCTGCATTTTTTGCTCAAGTATGAAGAGAAATATTCAAAACCTGGTCAAAATGTTTGGTGTATTTTCAGTGTAATCCAATTTGATATGCCTATATCCAAGCCTCAGTGGAGCAATAGATAAATCTGATTTCTGGATTGTTACAAATTTGAATATTATTGATAAGCCTTGCCACAAACATGAGGTGCTTCTGGGAATGGGCTCAAGAGAGCTGTGAATGCCAAGTGCATGTCCAAGGTTTCCAATCTCCTTCAGGGATATGTAGGAACTGAAGGGAGGACTCAAGGTCACAGTTTTATAACGTAGAGACTTGTGATAGATCTACATGTGATTTCATGCAGCTGAATCTTTATTCAGTCTGCTCTTAGTCACTTGTTTTTAATTGTCTTTATTTGTCAGAATGGACAATCAAGACAAATGTGGGTAAGCAGCTTTCCCAAGCCAAAGCATGCCAACAACCAGATCCCTAAGTCAGCTGAATAAAAGAAAGAGTCATTGGATTCAAGTGTTTTTATTTAAGGAATTAGGTCTAAGGAACTTGATGGACAAATCTCAGAATAGTCAAGAAGCTGCTGATCCCTGGCTCAGCATCCTGCTACACTACTGGTAGCACTGTGCCCATCAGTGTCAGGGAGAAAGATAATTCCAGTGAACCATTTGTGGTAATTTGAGCTATTAGAACGATTTCACTACTTAATTTCAAGGAGCAGTCACTGAAATTAAAGCAGAAACAAAAAAAAACCAAACATATCCTTTCTCATGTGATTTCCATGAGAAAGCAATTGGTTCCCTGTGGTCATCTTCACATGGATTGCACATGACAATACCAACACACACAAATTATGTAGATGTTTGGTATTTCCTCTTTCAGAAAATTAATTTTTCATAAGTTATTATAAAGGATTTTATTGAATCAGATCTTAAGTATCTTCTTTGCAATGCCCCAGCCATCACCACTTTCTTTCACCTAAGCACTTTGCTTTTAACCCATGAATAATGAAACTGAGCAATTACATACAAGCAATGCCTCCTGCTGCAAAGCCCAGAAACTAATCCGATGGGGCCTTTCTCTTTTACTTTTGAAAGTGTAGGCACCCCTGAGGAGAAGAAGGTGATACTCACCCTTAGTAATCCGGGTAAAAGGCACAGTGGACATTTCACAATGCTCTAGTTGCTCACTTTACTTAACCTTGTAAAAATTTTATAGTAGTCTAATGGGGTTGAAAACCCCCTGAATTTCAAAATTTTTTACCCACTGCTGTTGTAGTTACTAGTGAGGAAATGTCAGCATTTATTTATGGTACCACAACACTATATGGTTCCTTCTTGAGCTGTATAATTTTGATACTTTTCACCTCATTTAAAAACTTATTTCAAAGAGACCTTGGATAAATTTTGCAGTGCTGCAGTTGTGAACACAGAGGTGAATCTACTAACACAGCTTCAGCAGATGCTTTTACTACTGTTCATTAACTTTAGCTCTGCTGCCATCAGAATTATATAAGGAACATAAAGGAAATTAAAAAAAAAAAAAGACTCATGCAATTTACTTTCTGCTGTGTCATTTCCCAGTGTTTTGTTCTTAGTACCTCAACAGGCTGGCAAACAGACAGTTGAGGTCACAGCACAGAAATGAATGGCAAAGGTTCAAAGTTGAAGATGCAATTATGTCTTCCACTTCTAAACAGAACTGCAAAATTAATATCATTGAGGCTGTTACAGAAAACTCTGTTCAGATTTTTTTCTGGTTTGTTCAGGAAAAGATTTCTGCCCTCCCTTTTTGCCTGTTCCCTCCCCCTTCCCACCCCTCTTCCTCTTCCTTTCTCCTGACTCTTCAACTCGCTGGTGAGGTTTAGAAACGTTTTAGTAAGGGGGTATATTTCATAAGGTACTCGATTCTTCAAATAATTGTTTTCTTTGGTTTTCTGGATACTCACTTAATCTAAAGCCACAGTCAAACTTTCTGTTATTCTACAGATATGCGATCAAACATGGCAAAATGAGCAATTAAGAAAACATTTTTTTCCCTTTCTGCTGCAATATATGAGTTTGGGAAGTGGAGGAAGTGGTGAAATTGGGGGCATGAAATACAAGTCCTTATCTGTCCAATCTTCATCTATTTGCAAAAGAGCTACCTAGCAAGTTCTTGGTTTTATCTGTATAACAAAATAGGCATTTCCCATACATCTATTAGGTTGTCATGAAAGAATGCAAAGTGAGGTTTGCAGGTGTTTCTCTAAGTAAGTTTTTAGTGGAGGAAGCCTACAATTGTTCAAGATGATCGAAATAAGCAGAAAATACAAGATGTAAGAAGAAAGGCTTTTTCTGAATCTTCCCAGAAAATAAATTTCAGGAAAAAAAATACTATTCTTGACTTTTAAGTGCATTTCTTCATTACTATCTTTACATTGATGATTTTTTTTTTATTTCTAGTGCATTTATATTCCTACAGTATGTCTCTCAAATATTCATTAGTTATTAAATTGCTTTTCCTAGATCAATCAGGTGCTAATTGCACTTGTTATGAAAGAGGTAATCTAACACTATTGATAACACTGTCATACCACCATAACTCCAGTGAACTTAGTGGCATACTTTCTTATTTATTCCAGTGAAATTGCAAGAATGAGCAGCCATATGACTTCTTTTAGACCAGGTTTATCAAGGAATGTGAGTACTAACAGGTCAGATGTTACAAAACAAAAATCGTAGGCAAAACATTTAGTTTAGAATCCATGTGTTAGAACATAAACTGTCTACATGAGTACACTGCTTGAGAAGAATGAATGAAAAAAAAAAGTTACTGGATTGGAAACTGTTTTAGTAGGAAACAGTGAGCATGGACGTATTTAAAATCTCACCTTTAAAGTTAAAAATCCTCAATTATATTAGGGTGGAGAAGCTGATGTCCTTTCTTGGGAAAAAAAAAACCACATTTTGAAATGATCTCAAAAGTCTTTAAATGTGGGTATTAGAGGAGAATTCTTTATATAATAGATCTTTTCACAACACCCCACTAATCAGGGTATGAATCTCATGAAGACTTTGTTCAGTTCCTTTCTCTGCTAGAAAATTAAAATCAAAATTCACGTATCAAAAAAATGTGTGAACCACAAAGCAGTAGTTAATTTTTTAATAAAGAATATTCATCACATTACAGAAATTGTAAATGCATATTTCAACATATACTGTAAAATATTCACATTTAGAACAATTAGCTTTAGAAATCTTATTGGCTACAGAAAAATCCTTGGGAATTTTGAACACCAAATGATGTGGGTAACCTCTCAGGACAGAACTAACACAGTTAGGTTAATAAGATAATAAGAATGTTATTCACAGAATCACAGACTCTTCTGAGATGGAAGAGACCCACAAGGATCATCAAGTCATAGTGGTCATGTAGAAATTTGTGCATTTCCAGGTATTTCTATCTGCTTCAAACTCGGTGCTACTGAATTTCAAAACTTTATGTTCAGTTAAACCATTAGCCATCACCTTGATTTTAACTGCATTGCTGTCTGTGTGGCAGAATAGAGACATATCAAATAAATCACCATATCTTTCCTTTCAATCATTGCTCTCAGGTTCTTAGGGGACACACAGATGGAAAATGAACAAGTAAAAGGAAAGAAGGAGAAATAAAAAATTCAGGTCTGTTAACACACATAAATCCCCAGGCTTTTCTACAGATTAAAGGCTCAAGCTAAGGGGATAAAGTTAATCTTAAATTTAAGACAAGTCACTTTTCTTTTTCACATCAGAGTATTTTTTGCAGCAAGAAATAAACATTCTCTCATTTGTTCTTCCAAAAATTTTCTATGTTGAATAATCTTTACAGAGCACTTCTCAAAAAACTTTTAAAGTTATACTTACTCTCAAACCCCTAGTAGAAGTATCGCAATGAGTAGAAGATGGATGGATAAACAAAATTATTTAATAGGAACAAGCATGTACTAGCACTGCTCAAATTTCAGCAAAGCCAGATGTGACATAACTGTAATACAAATTGCACGGTTCATCAAGATTCTGATAACTGAGGAAAATTTAATAGACAAAGAAAGCTAGTGATAACCTTGAAAACATTTGGTATAAAAATCTTCAATGAATCAAAATATGAATAGCAGAGTTAATTTGGGGACATGAAAAATGCTTAGAAGAACTTTTCATTTATTTGTACAGCTTTCCTTTTTTTTTCATTTGCGTGGCTTTTAAAGTTATCTTACCCATAATGCAATGCATTTTACTCATTATATTTAAATTTACTTCATCTAGAATGGTTTTAAATCAGATAACAGTTTAGACTGAAAAATGCATATCTAAGTTCTGAACTACCACGCAGATCAAATTTTCCATTTAAATTGTATTTCCCAAAAGCCTGAGAGTGTTAAATTCTGAGATATTAGTGTTAGCATGTCTGCAGCCTTTTCACAGTAGAGAATTTTAGGAAAAAATTCCCAGCTGTGTTAACATTGGTTCAGCTGTGTCAGCAAGAACTTGATGATTTGATCATCTTTCCTCTTTTAATACAGAGGTGAACTATGTGAATCCACATTCACTATTTTTTTCCATTTCAAAAACTAAATGCTTTGATGAATAGCAAATATTCAAACACGCTCTTAAAAATTACCTGAAATTCCTGAATATGTTCTCAGACAACCCAGCCACTTTCTTAAAGAAACACTGCCATTTTCTTCACAATACTGTCATTTTTATGACTTCACATCACGTTTTGTCACTGAGTTCCATCTTTCCTATGATGCCTCATGATTTCCTTTTCAAAGAAGTGGTCCATCGTAGGAGCTCTTGGCAAAAGGGAAT
Source organism: Xenops minutus (assembly GCA_035221455.1). NCBI lineage: Eukaryota > Metazoa > Chordata > Aves > Passeriformes > Furnariidae > Xenops > Xenops minutus. Next base: position 59,584,116 of record JAWWEE010000122.1, on the reverse strand, counting down.
TATCCTAGATAAGGTAGATAATGAAATAGCAGACATCTGTACAATTTCCCAAGACCTCTAGACAGTATTCAGGGGTTGAAAGTTGATGATCTTTATGGTCCTTTTCAACCCAAATCATTCTATAATTCAGTGATATTTGAAGTGCAAGTATTCAAAAGAGATTTATGACTTTCTGAAATGCCTTTCTCTGCAACAATATAAAAATGCAGAGATAACATTTTTGAAAACAATTTTGATAGCTAATTTTTAGTCTCTCTGAAAGTCACTACTCTGTATCTTGGCACAGGTGAGATGGTGGCATGGAGAGGAGCTTTTTTCTACATTTTCTCATATGCCCAGAGCCAGTGATATAAACTGTATCTGAAAACACTTTACAGTGTTAAATAATACAGGCTCACAGCTGCTTTCTTTTTTTAGCTCAGCCTCACTGCATAGCTTTACAGAAAGAAAAAAAAGAAAGAACCATTTTCTGAAATATTATTTCCCAAACTATATTGAATCAACCAAGTGGAGGGATCAAGAAGTGTGACCAAGGAGGTGAGGCACTGGAAGGGTAAAGGCTCTATTCTGCTGCTGCTTTGCAGTCACTTGAAGCCAAGAAGCCTTGACGTGGGTCTGTTTTATTCACTGATGGAAATACCTTCGTTCAGCATTGCATAATGTGAACCTCAGCAAAATAACTGCTGCTGGTGGGAGCCTTATAAAGATAAAGCAACAGTAGCCTGGGAGACCTCAGTGGGAAAGCCAGAAGCCACTGCCTATGTGCTCCATCTCAGTCTCAGTCTGATGTTTGTCCCCTGGCTGTGAATGCACACAGGGACCTTGACTGACAGCATAGGACAAATCTAAATTAAAGACCAAGTGAGCAAACTGTGTCAGAGTTCGAGGAAATTTTCAGAAGAGGTCTTTAATTCCCAGACTGTGCTCATGCGATTGACTGCAGCAAGGACAGACAATCCTAAATGATGTGGTGGATGCAGTTTCATCAAATTATGACAACTTCATGCTGAGAATCCCTGGCTGTTTTCTTGCACTGAGGATCTCTGTAAAAGACAACTGAGGATACATCCTTTTCTCTTTTCCTTCATGTTTCTTTTGATATAGGGCATCATGGATCCAGACCAAAACCCATCAGCCAGGGTAGATGATTGGAGAAAAGGACAGTACATTAACAGGAGATGCAAGGAAAAACTGGTGCCTGATGCTTTTTCTGGTAACATTATCTGCAGCTTGGAGTAAAATTCGACTTTTGCAATTCCTTTCTTTGTCCATTTTCCAAACATTTGCCCCAGGAAATGTTTTCTCTAAGTGTGAGTAGTTCCCTGAAATGCAACTGAACAACCTAAGTTAAACATGTGTTTTCTGGAGGGGATGGGTCATGGACTTCCATCTGATTGTGAAATGCACATATTGCTGTTTATTTCTATATGCAGTCAGTAGATTTTGCTGTATTCTTAACAAGGCAGAAAATAAGAAGCCAATAAAGAAAACCATGTCTAAGATTGAATGAAATTGCAAATTTCTATGATCATCCCATTCCATGCCAGCAGAGTGACATTGGTTGGGGGATTTTTTATGTCTAATGGGCATATTCAGGCTCCTGCCAAAGGTGCTACATGCCAGATGAGTTGCTGCCAGGTTATAAACTTCGAAGGACTTCTTATCCAGAGGAATAAGAGTTTGTTCCTGAGATACATTTTGTGATTTTATTAACAGATTCATTGTTACCTTACAGAGCTTCGTGAGTAAAAGAGCACCTTCAGTGCTGTCCAAACATCAGCAATGGATCCAAATGTTCCTGATTATGTAAAGTTAACATTTTGACCTCAGACGGCTCTGGACAACCTCAACATTCTCTTTTGGATCCAACAAAACATCGGCGTTTCACTTGGAAGATGACACAGTTGTGAGCACGAGGAACAAAAGTGGAGAAATGCAATTTTTTGTGACTATGTGAATTAGAATTTAATCAGATACAAAATACAATGCAAAAAGACAATACATTGCTTGGACTTGGATTAGGTCAGGAAAGCTTTTCAAAACATGCCCTCTACTTGAAACACGTACTTATATTCTCTCCTTACTAGAGATATCTTTATGAACCAAGACAGTAAAACACTCAGACAACCCTTACCAGTCATTAAATTTGAGGCTCAGAGTCTGCCTCAAAATGTGAAGAGCAATTCTGCAAAGAATATCCTGTAAAATACAAGGAGATAAAAATGCAGTACATTTAGGGTCAGCAATAAGCTATTTTCAGAAAGGCAGAAATTTGAGAAAAATTATGTCAACTTTCTTTTTCATTTAGCTCTGCATTTCAGTTAACTTAGAGAAAAAAATTCATGACAATTTTAAGTGGGTTTTTTTAAACATTATTAAAAACAGTTTTGAAAGAAAAATTGAGAAGTTTGATTTACAAATCGACAAGTATCTTGATTGTTTTCTAATGCATTTTCCTGTATGTGCCTTTTGGCAAAACATGCATGAATTTATAAACCAGTTTGGTTTCACAATATATTCAGTTTTCAGTGAAAAAAGTTTTAACCCTACTTCATTCAGAAATATCAGTGTTTATAACCAGTATGAGAACTACTCCATCAATTTCACCTCAAATAAGGGTTTTATGAAGTAGGTTTTCAAAAAACATATTTAGAGGGTATTCATTGAAGTCTCATCAATGTATCTGCTTTAAGTAATGTTTTGACCTGTATCCATCCTTTGGTCAACCGTTCTTTAACACTGTCAATCTTTTCAGAGCAATAGTAAATATTCTTTCATAAAGTAAACACTGTTTTCTGCTTTATACTATTATTTATATGTGTAAAAGTTCCATTAGCTGTGTTATTTCAGCATTCTGAAAAATAGGTGGGAGATACTGCTTTGATACTACTCCCCTGTGGAATCTGAAGCAAATCACTATGCAATGCTGCTTTTCTGCTTACAATGTCAAGTCTTTGAAAAGAAATTGTATTTCACGTTGTATTTGTATATTGCCTCTCAGCTGAGACCTCTAGATGCTACTATAATGCAAAGATTAAATAGCAGTACTATCTGTTAAATAATGAATACTGCAAGCCTGCCGATGAGACATCCATTTGGGGTGGGATATTAAATAACTTTCCCCAGGTCATGAGATTTATTATTGCCAAAGAAAGTATGGAGAGTGCAAGAGCCTCATGTCTAGAAAAGGGATGCATGAAGTATCTTGCAGGATCTCTGCTGGACTAGTACTCTCTTGCTGTGTTTGACCAGATATTAAGCAAAGCTGCCTCAAATATAATGACACTGCTCAGCAAAGGGGGAAACTGTTAGGATCTAACAGCCATCTCAGAAGGGCACAAGGTGATTGGGGCTTCGCCACTCCACAGATGAAAAACTGGACCAGAAATACAGAGGAAGCAGTATCTTGGACTGCTCTTGTACTAATAAAACAGCCTCAGTGAGCATTCCTGGGCACTGGAAAGCAGTCACATTTACCAGCTGAACAGCCCTGGCTACACACAAGTTCAGGGCTGACCAGCAGTCTCCCAGAGGATGTCCAACCATGATTCATGAGATCAGGAGCCATTCATGGATCAGAAACCATTCCTAGTTAACCATTTACCTTCTGGCAAAGACCCAGTTCCAGAGGGTAAGGGATGTACGTATATGGACATGTGGCATCTCCTGACAGCTGTGCTCAAAGGCAGAGATTGGCCCTAGCATGTTAAACCTCCTCATACCTCCACTAGCACTTGTAGAACCTCTGAACTCAGTCCTGCATTTAGGACACTTTGAAGGTCAGACCAGGTTTGACTGAAAGGAGATTTGCTTTCTGTGTTCATTGTGCTGGTCAGAGTATTGCTCCTCCCTTCCCTCCAGTTTACCTTCACTGGCTGTCAGAGACATCTCAGGGCCAGAAAGGAGCTATGTGCACCTCCAGGGCAGAACCAGCCACCCTGTTAATCACATGCTGTGGCACATAATGGTAAATGCACCCGACCTTTGCTGTACAGAACTCCTCTAACAGAGTTCTCGTGTGTGCTCTGACCACTGCCATACTCAGGCAGTTGCTTGGCAACACCAACATTTTCAATATTCACTTTCCAGGCATTAGGTAATAAACTCACCAATGAGGCTACAGCTGCCTAATTTCCTCTGCTGTTTGCAACAGAAGATAAAGTGAATCTGTGGTATCTTAGTGATATGTCTAAACAACTGCATGAAGACATTCTTTTGTTACAAATTTAATTTGTCTGTTTCAACTGACAGATCCTTTACCTCTAGTTGGCTGCCTCATGTTTGGAAATAAGTAGAGAGATGGAGCACCTGAGGAGCTGCTTTTTCCCTCTGTGCATCAGCATACCAAATAGTACTCTATCTGGTAATCAGCAAGTGCACACCTGGCTGTCCTGCAGGATGCAAACTACAGCCAGCACTTGCTGGACACAGACAAACAGTACAAACTGAACTTTGCAAGAGGATAGGTAGCTATCACATTTCCTGACTGGAATGTTGATATTGGTTAAAAGGTGAAAAATTGAGATTTGAAAGGTATCTCCATCTAATGGGTGAAAGGAGGCTCTGGGCTAGTATACCCTCCCTTCCCTGTTTCTCATGGAAAACAGCATGGTTTTGCAGGGAAAAGACAGGATAGACTCAGCAGCCTAGGACCCATCCATTCATCACTGGTTTTCCTGAGCTGGTAAAATGAACTATTTTATTATCTTCTATTTGCCAAGAACTTGCTTAAAACTACACAGAGGGCTCTGTGACTTCTCATGGTAGATTTGACCAGAAAGTCTTCATGATGTGTGACTGGGATTTTGTGTTTGATGTCACCATTGGACAAGCCAGTATCTTGAATTCCTAAATGCATTTGAGAAACACACAAGCACAAAAAGGTGGAAACTCTCCTGTAACACAAAATAGACAAACCGAATGAGAAATAGAGTGAAAAAAATTTACATAATCTCTTATTATGTCATCAAAAATACGGCATCTAGCCTGAGTTACACTCTGGGCTCCTTCGTAAAGCAGTGGAGAAGATGGATGGTGTCCCTTAGAGAGGAGAAGGCCATCTCTCCTTCATGACTATAGAGAGGGTCTAAATGAGAACTTGAGATTGGACACCTAACCTTAAATAGCTAATGTTAGTTGAGTTGAATGGTATCCAAATTTCTATAGATAATGTACCACTCTTTGGTTGGGCCAAATGAACTCTTCCTGAGAAAAGTCAGAGGAGAAAGATAAAATGACTAGTTAGCTGTTACACATAACAGCTTTCACACAGTCAGATGAGCAATCTCTTACCTGTGTATGATCTTATGACTCTACTAGAAACAGACATCTGGAATTTTGGGGGAGAATACATTTAAATTGGATAGAATAGATCAGTGTTAACTCCAGAGAAGAACTTCTACTGGATCAAATTGAGAATTTACCCATTTCCATCTCCAACAGTGGCCAAGAGCAAGAGCCTAGAAAAAAGATGTAGCAATAGGATGGAGTCTTAATGCTTGACAGGCAGAAGTTAAAAGACTTGTTTGTTAGAGGCTCTATCAACATGTTTTTATTTAGGAATCCTGTATGGCCTTTTCTTCCACAGTTAATTTTCTTCAAAATAAAACCAAGTAAGATTTGTCAAAAAGCCATTTGGGATTTCTTGATTTTCAATGCTACACAGAGGAATGAAAGCACAAGTGGACATGGATTCTGATAGAAAAGGGGATGAACTTTTCCATGAATTGTGTCCATCCTGAAGGGTGGAACTGAGGTGAGCTCCACTCTGCTGGGTCTGTGTGTCTTAGTGTAGCAGGGTTTCATTTCATAGTCTGAATTCATAAGAGGCACCTATTCCTCTCTGTTATATAATTATAAGAAAATATTTAAGGATGCAGGTTGCTTTGTAAATGTCAGATATTACTTTTGCTAACATCAACATATCATTGAGGCAGCTGTTTGATATTCAAACTGATCACAAGGAAAATATACTGCCCAGGATTTCACTAAGTATGCTTAGCAGGGATTCCCCATCACATAAATGAGAATATGAACAGAGGCATGAAAAGCTGAGGTGATGAAAAGAAAGATAATGCCTTCCAATACTGATGCTGGCGCATGTGTTGCTAGCACAGCATTTCTCTTCTGCCATGCAAGGAGCACATTTCAAGTCCTGAGAGGTGCTGAGCATGAAAGCTGCAGCTATTTCCGACTGAAGAGTATTTCCAAGCCCTGAAATTGTTGATGCTCTCCCCTCATAACCCAGAACAGGAAGAAAGTCTGCCCGTCCTAATGCAGTGTATAACCAGAGAGATTTGTAAAAGCAGCAAGTTTCATAGACAGCCCCATTGGTGTATGACTGAGCATCTTACCTTGTAGCATATGAAGGGAAACGTCAAGCCCTGTCAGTGCTCTACTTATGAGGATGGACAGCAACCTGTGTCTGTGCAGCCCAGCAGAAATGAAGTGTCATTTAAATCGTTTATGTACAGAACTAAGCAATGCTGTCAGCAGCTACACGTCACCTCTCAAGTATTCTACTACTTCTGGAAGCAAAGAACCAGATTTGACAATGGATTTAACATCACAGTTTATAATTGCTTGCCAAGCACCCACAGTTGTACTCAATTTGTCTCCCACAAAACCTACTCTAATGAGTCTATGGACTTATATGGGTGCAGTTATACTCACTGAGAGGGCAAGATAAGATTTTTAATTTATTAAACTCAAATTCTGGCACTAAAAAAATTAAGTCTTGCTTGACAAGATGAATCTAGAAGAACAGAAAATTAAAATTAGTATTTAAAGAGCAAAAGGAAGGCAGAAAAGTCAAGGAGAAGGAGGCATTTAGAATGTTTTTGTTGGTGGAAAAACATGATCATGATGGGAACAATATTTGAGGCCAGACTGGAAATGAAGTCAAGGACAGAGTCATTCAAGATCTCAAAGGCAGGGACAGAAATACCAAACTGGTGCATGATAGGTAGTGCCAGTAGAGAAATGTTATGCCCTAATTGATAAGGAAGAGACAACATTGTACTATTTGCATTTTGAATGGAAGGGAGTGGCTAAAATTACTCACAGCAGAGTTGTTTTCTTTCTCTCTTTCTACAATTGCCATACGTTCCTTTCACTTCAAATTGACTCTGCACTTTTTTTGTAGCGACACCGTGAATGACATTTTTTCCACAATGAGATCAATAATAGACAATACTAAGTGACACAAGCCATAACCATCCTTAGAAAGTTACTAACTGGTGAAAATCTAGTTTAATTTACATTATACATTTTGATAAATTATCTACCCTGATAATAAGACAAAACTTAACACAACATAACACAGCATTTGACAGAAGAGCGAGAAGTCCATCTTTTAAAGTCCGTTTCTGACAGCAGTGTAGTCTGCCCTCTTGGTGTGACTGTGACTCTTAATCTTGGTTTTGAGAGATGATGAGGTCTGCAAAGATAATCATATGGTCCCCCTCTTTACTAGTGCTTGCACATGGCACAAATACAAGTTACTCTCATAGTTTATACCATAATAAAATAAGCAAAATGGACACGTTCTCCATCTCTGCCACCTTTTCTCATGAGAAGATGAGTCAATTTAAGGGCTGGCAAAGGGGTTGCTGGGCATGTCTCTTTGAAATCACACTGTCCTGACATTTTTCCCTGGGGCAACCAAAGCCATATAGTCTAAGAGCCCTACGTACATCTGTTGCAGTCCTTTCAACTTTTGGTTTCATACAAGGAGGCAAGTATCATGGTTGCTATGTAGTAACTCTGTAATCCCTTTATCACCCTAGGATCTCCCTGAGTTAATAAACACTGGTAGGGTGCATTGCCTAACACTGCAGTAAGACTGTTGGGTCAGAGTGTTGACATTTACAGTGCTGTTCTTTCGGGGTCTTGCCATTCCGTTTCCCACTTTATTTTCATACTCCAGAAAATGTCTTCTTCCACTCCCACAGGCTGTGTCTGACTGATATCAAGAGCTGAAATTATGACTTGAGGCTGGATACCACCAAGGATTTTATACTTTCAAACTTGGGAGTTCTGTAGCCATCAATTTGTGCCACAGCCCCTATATGCTATCTCAAACATATTGAAAAAAATGCACTTATCATGCAGGAAATCACTAATATGAGTTGAAGCAGCGTATGAAACATGGGATGATGATGATTAGATAATAACTCCATTATCTGTACGAATGCAATGCTACTACAATAGTTCATAATAAAATTTCTGACATCTGCAGCTGAGATTTTCAGAACTGTCTAGGGGACTGAGGTACACAGTCATCATTAATGTTAATGTTTCTATGTCCCCTCCATCACTTAAAAAATTTCCATCTATGTTTCGAGAGAAAATAATACACTAAGTACAAGATAATTTCAAGTCTGAAGGTCACAGATATCACAAGGGATTCATGATGGCCTTTACCAGAGTAAAATATCAAGCACAGATGCTTCCGTGGGAAACTTCTTCCACCTCCAAAAAAAATTTAAATCCGTAGCTTCAGAATTCCTTATGAAAGGAACTGTAGGGGAAAAAAGCAGTTTATTAACAGTTTAATTGCAATATTTTAATTTATTTTTCTGAGATTTTTTTTTTACTGAGAAGCCTCTTTTTACCTTACTTTTTAGCATAGTCATTTCAGAATGGAATAGTACGGTTATTGGTGTGGGATAAGAACGTGTAAGAGCTGAAGTATTTTCTTGTGGAAAAATTTTACATTAATTAGCTAACATTCATAGAAAGGGCTTTCTTTTCTGGATTAATATGTCACCTTCTTCCAGCACAATGAAATAGTACAGACTTTTTAAAGATAAAAAATAATCTAAACATGCAACAAAAACTTATAAATGGAACTTATTTTTTTACTAATTTTTTAAAAGAAAATAGGATAGAAATAAACACAATTTTTCCTCCAAGTGACTTTCTTTTCCATCATATGAAATGATTTTACATATATAAAGAATGTAGGCTTGGAACAACTACTTCCTTGTAGACAAAACATTTCCTGAGCTGGACTTGAAACTGGCAATATAATTTAAAATTTAAAATATGACTTAAAATTAAAATAATGAAAAATGAAAGTGAACCTTTAACTTAATTTGTACATTAGCAGATCATATATATTCACAAATAAGTTGTTTAAAAAGAAGTTAAATACAATATATAGTTCAGAAATCAAGGGGTAGCTGATTTAGATATGTGATACCTTATTGGAATGGCAGCTCTGTATTCAGCTCTAGTGCCCTCTATCAAAGACTTGCAAATAGAGGTGCAAAATGAATTTGTGTCAGTCACTACAAAAGAAATCTCTTCATATTCTTATGATGGGAAATGCTTTTACTGCAGACTTATTACAAGTGAGCATACCCACTGAGTAATGGAAAACACAGAAATTAAAGAAAAAAAAAAAGATCATTTTTCTAGGAATGCTGAGGTAGCATTTTTGAACAATATCAAATTATACAAAGTCACTACATGTTTACAGACACACATAACTTCATGGCTTCTGCTTCTATTATTTAGCTTGTTAATGGAATGACTTGGTAAATTCAAGTAAATTAAATATCTGATGAAGGATGGGTTGTAGATAACATTCCTCTACCTTCAGAAAAATTATATTGATGAATTGATGATGAAGATTAAGTTCATAGGTGTCAAAGTAAGAAAAAGACATTTAAAAAGATTTTGTCAGCTTTGTAAGTTACTTTGGAGACCTTGAGGACACTTGTATGCACAAACAGTAAAATGTTTCCTGATGATAGTCTGCCTCACAGTTAATTTGCCTGAAAATCTCTTGGCAGCCATCTGGATCAGGTTTAAATAAAATGTAATACTAAGTCCCTAATCTGACAGTGATAAGCTGGTGACAATGATTATTCATGAGTTTATAGGGAGAGTAGACCTTGAGAGGCAGATATGAGTCCTTTCTTTCAGGCCCATTTTCAGTACTTTGAATGAACGCTTCAGATCATAAGGTTTGTTTTATATAAAGAAAAAAATGCTACTTTAATTAATTTGACATCTATTTGTTTTCTAATTTTCAGATATTGCCCTAAAGAAAAAGAAAGAAACAAATTATTTCAAGAGGTTTGCTGCATATATACCCTTGCACAAAAGTTTAAAAAAGTTGTCTTTGTTAAACTGATGATTCAAAGTTATTGAAATGGCTTGGCCTTTTTTTCAGAGAGCAACTGTTCTAAAGTTGGGGGGGATACTACTTCACCATTTTATTGAAATAAACATTGGAGGTATTTCAGAAGCACTTAACTTTGACTGAACTTTGTTCTCATGAATAAATCTAAAAGGCTCGGCCTATGTAGAAAGCGCTTTAATCATAGGCCTAATCCAATGTCTTTTTAAGTCAATAGGCAATTTTTTATTGACTTCCCTGCACTTTGGATCAACCTTTAAATTTACTCAGGTTAAGATGGGAATTTAGGGAATGGGTTTTATAGGGAGCTCTGCTTTAATTTCTTGAAAACTAAGGAGCCCTCCCAAGTAAAGTTTTGTATCTGTTAGTCTGTGCCTTTGTCTCTGTATGTGATATTTAATAAGGAAGTGTGGTATAATTAGGAAGGAGTTGTTTAATGTCATCACTCATGCAGAGAAAACAGCTCATTCATCCTTGCAAATGTGTCATCTGCATCTAGGATCTTCCCTCCTGAATTCCATATTTCTGCTGCAAGCCATGCACAGCTACAGAAGCTGTGCCATACTGTGAATATCTTGATGGGTACACGGTTCACTGGGTAGAAAACTGTCTGAATGTCTGGGCTCAGAGAATGTTGGTGAATGGAGTTGCATCTAGCTGGCAGTCAGTCACCAGTGCTGTTCCCCAGGGCTCAGTATTGGGGTCAGTCCTGTGTAATATCTGTATCGGCAGTCTGGATGAGGAGTTTGAGTGCACCCTCAGCAAGTTTACAGATGTCACCGAGGTGGGTATGAGTATTGATGTACCAGAGGGTAGGAAGGCTCTACAGAGCTGCGCTACAGGCTGGGGGAAGAATGGCTGAAAAGCCGTCCAGCAGAAAAAGACCTGGGGGTGCTGACAGTGTGCCCAGGTGGCCAAGAAGGTCAATGGCATCCTTGTCTGTATCAGCAGGAAGAAGGTAGCAGTTGTCTGCCTACACTCAGCACTGGTGAGGCCACACCTCAAGTCCTGTGTCCAGTTTTGGGCCCCTCACAGTAAGACATTGAAGTGCTGGAGCCAATCCAGGGAAGTGCAATAGAGTTGGTGAAAGGTTTGGAGAACAAGTGTTATGAGGAGCAACTGAGGGAGCCAGGGCTGTTTAGCCTGGAGAAAAGGAGGCTCAAGGGAGACCTTATTGCTCTCTACAACTAGAGAGCAATCTGAAAGATTGCAGACAGGTAAGTGTGTTGATCTCTTCTCCCAAGGAACAAGCAACAGGACAAGAGAAAAGGGCCTCATGTTGTACCGGAAGAGGTTTAGATTGAATATTGAGAAAAATGTCTTCCCTGAAAGTCATTGAAATGTCAAGCATTGGATCAGGGAAGTGGTGGATTCACCCTAGAGTTATTTAAATGTTGAGTAGACATCGCACACAGGTACAAGGTTTAGTGGTGGACTTGGCAGTCGTGTGCTAACTATTGGACTTCATGATCTTTAAGGTCTTTTCCAACCTAAATGCTTCTATGACTCTTTTAGAAGCTCATGCTTGATGTAGGAAAGTGCTTCCTTTTCTGCCTGCTCCCAACAGAGAACTTAAATTGCTTCTGAAAAATGAGAGGCATTGAAAGCTCCAGCCCAAGAGCAGTTGCTGCATTTGCAGACTCTCCTGTTTGACTCCATTGCGTTCTAATGCACAAACTTTATTCCCTATGGCACAACCTAAATGACAAACAGTTGGGTCCTTCATGGATAATTCAAGTGCCAGCAGTTCACGGGAGCAATTTGGAATAAACTAGGGGAAGGAGCATTCATATTGGTTAGAGCAATCTTCATGGGGAGAAAGCATCTTCTTAGAATCAAGGCCATGCACACCATTATCTAACTCTAAGTATTGGCACTGATAAAAATTATTTTGTTATTTGTAATAAAATGGCATCTAGGTGTTCCAGCTAAGAGTGGGAGACTACAGAAAGAAACTTATTGTCCAAAGATCTGTTCCAAGAAACTTCAAGCCTAAATTGATGTAAGCTGTAAAGGTAAGGCAATCAGCTTACTGTCATCTAGTTGGGCTAGGATAGCCTCCCATAGAAACAAAATTACTTACTTCCTTCTGCTGCTCCAACCACCATCCTACACTGCTTTTCATCTATGCTGAACTTTTTTTCCTCTCTTCAGCTTCCTTTCTCCATTCCTTCTGCCTTTGTTTGCACCCAGGGGTAACAGGTAAGAGCTAAACTAAAAGTCCAGAGGTGTTGAACATATATCCAAAGTTATTCTCTCAGCTCTTTACAGATGTGAGGATGAGGAGTTACAGAGTCACAACTACTAAATGCTCTCCTGGGATCCAGGAAAATATGAGAACATGGCTGGATCCAGGTTGGATATTTTCCTCTGTCAGAAGAAATAATTATCACACCATGAGGCTGGAACTACCCATTGGAACTAGAGAGACAACAGTCCTTTTGGCCTCCCTACCAAGTATGCACACAATGGAGAACTGCTCCTTCCTATCACCACAGGATGTGGCTTGCAATATTCAGTTTTAATCTTACTCTGATACATGAGGTTGGTACAAATTCTGCCCTCAGCCCTCTTTGAGTATTAACACCACTAATGAAATTACTCTGGGCTGTCATTTTTCATCCTGATATTCTTATGTTGCTGATCTGCATTGCAGCACTTTTCTCCCAAGGACTCAAACTTTACTTTGTAGTTATAAGACTGTTCAGGAGTGACCTAAAGGCTCAGTCAAGCTAGAATCATCAGGGGACTAACCTTTAACACTCTGGGAAAGGCAAAATTAATCTTCAAACTGAGTTTCCTTCTTTAACACAGAGAGCCAGTGAGGAATTTATTCGTGGTTGCCAAGGGAGGTTAGTTAAGTCTAACCAGAGCTCTCCTCTGAGCACATTCTCCACACAGATAGCCATGAAGTTGGAAGTCAGTTTGAGAGAAGTTCAGCTAGAACCAGTTCTCACAGAAAGCTGGTTTTACACAAAACCACAGCAATCAATTCAATTAGTACAAAACAAGACTTATAAAAATGACTGAAGGGTGTGAAACTGATATTCTAGGTGAGTCATGGAGGCTTTCCCACTCCTACGCAACATTTTCCAGTTTCGCAGGCCTCCCGTTTCCAAGACTGTGAGAGTGATGATGAGTTGTCCCGTCCCCATTATCCAGACTGGGAAGCAGTAGTTGCTGTCCTTGGCAAAAGAACACATTTTACTTAAGTATCATTTCAGTCATGTAGCCCCATTCTCAGATCTACTCCTTCGGATTCTTCAAGGATCCATGGGTCAGGCAGCCCTAGGAAAACCAGTAGGTGATGCAGAAATTGCCAATCGCACCTCAGAATTGTTGCAGCACCCTTTTTATACACAGCAAATAAATTGCAGAATAAAAAATAAATGCACCAAAACGGGATGACAGGGATAATAGGCTACAGTGGGATGTAAAAAGGGAAAACTACAATTATCAGAGACTAAGGAAAAAATAAGTAGATCCATAACAAGAAGTTATATGCTTGACCATTGTAGCTTTCCCAGAATTTTTCTGCAAATAATTAGAAAAATTCCCCAAAGCAGAGAGAGAAACTTCTCAGCAAAGAAGCAACCATTTCTGCAATACACGCTGCAGCACACACAGTACTCCCATTGTTTGGCCCTAAGCACATTGTGTGCCCTGCAGTGCTTCGTGCCAGAGAAAATCCACCTGCCTTAGTGTTGTAGGTGAAGGAAATATTTCTCTCTCTTTCAGAGATACTTATCCACTGTTTGGCACTAATATGCTCTGCCCCATAAGCCTGAAGTAGCTGTGGTGATACTCTGGGGGCATCCTGGAGTCAAAAGACAGCAGAAATCATACAAAGTACAAGTAGGTATTACTGCAGGTAATTAAACAACTCTGAGATTTTCTTTTCAGGTGGATCCACAGGTAGGAACAATTGCTTTGGACTTGGTTTTATAGGATGGAAATCAGTAAACTAATTTTTTGTTTTCAGCAAAGCACAAAGAGAGTGGTGGCAGAAGGCAGCTGTCATTGCAGGAACAGCCAGCTCAACTAGTTACTGTAAATGGGATAACAGATAGAAACAGTTGTTTCATTGGGTTTTCCTAAAAATGACAGATTACTACTCCTTGTTCTATGATAATATATACATAGAATGTATTTGGTTGCAGGCTTTTGATTCTTTTCAACCAAGTCCCAGTGGCTACAAGTCAGTGATGTAAAAACATATGTAGTATCTAGTTATGTGGCACAGTTATGGACCTGCACCCTCCGAGAAGGGTCCTGATCATTACCAAAATACTTGCAAAAAGAATTATTAAAAAAAAAAAAAAGAGAGAACATCTAATTTTCCTGTCTTCTCTCTACTTCTACACTGGCACACTTCCAGAGATCACTTGTAACCAATGGAGCTGGCTGTGATTCAAGAGTCCATACACACACACACAAACAAAAAACGGATTACACAGCAGAGCAACAAGACCAAAGACCATTTGAAATGGATTGCTTGCTCAAAAGGAGCTGCTTCTTGGAAGGGACATGGCTGTGCTAGTTAATCAGTACTGTCGAAATAGATGTCTTTATCACACCCAGTTATTTATTTTGCACCAAGAAAGCAACAGTACCTGGTGAAGTTTGGGAAGAAAGCACAACATTGCAAATTGCTTTTCTAGAACTGAAGAGAACAGATTTATGGGGGAGATTGCTCAAAAAATGTACTGCAATATAACATTGGGGGTGAAGGGAAAACGAGATATATGTGTAATATTGCTGACTGTACTGCTGACAGGGCAATTGTTCTGGAGGAAATAATTTCTACATTGCAACTGCAAAAAAAGCCACCAACCATATCCTGAGATCAGATTGGTTAGAATATAAGATCTTTGACACATAAATACAAAAGAAACTTTCCTCTGGCAACAAAGGAAAAACCATAGAAAAGCCTCTGATTAAAAATTAAATAACGCACCTCGAGTATTGACCCTCAGGTCATCTGCATGACAATGTATCACTGATGAAGAGCACTAGGCTCCTTGCAGCTACAGGTCTTCCAAAAGAGCAGTCTGGGGCTCATAGAGTTTCATTTCTGTGGCAGAAATTGGTGTTTGGACCTACTGTTTCTGGGCTGTGAAACACAAAGGGGTAGATCAGATCGTAGGTGGGAGTGGTATTTGGCTATGCTTAAACTCCATCTCATGTGTTACAAATATCACTAGGGAGTAATTCTTTTTGGAACCCAGAATTTTAAGCTAACACAAGCAAAGTATAATCAATTCCATATATGTATTGAATGCATATTTAGCTATGGGTTTTTTTCCAACTGAAATAGCTACAAGTTTCTTCAACCTATAGAAATGGATTTATATGTTCTGATTAGAAGTGGTTTGATTTTTCATTTTAACACTCCAAAACTTGAGTTTGTCTGGAATGAGAATGAAATGAAGCATATTTCAAACAAAATTAGAGATAACATAAGAAAAAGATGAAGTATTAGGAGGGATTTTTGCAACATTAGGCCACTTGTTGAAATCAGCAATGAAAGCCCTTTTTATGATAACAAAACCTACAAGCAGACAAAGCAGAAAAAAAAATTAGAATAAAAATATTGATGTCTCCAAGCTTGTTATTATTCCAGTGATATTTTCCCTTCTATTACAGGGGAAAAATATAACTTAAAGCTCTGGTGAAATATCAAATATCAAAGTCAAGATCCTAGCACTGAAGTCAGATAGAGTGGAGATTGGACAAAGATTTTCTCAAAGTCTCCTTGCAACTACTGTCTTTTGAAGAAATAAACAATCATAGAAATAGAGCTTGAAAGGCGACCTCAATCTTCCAAAACTCAAGTGAACACCTGTAAAGATATCAAGGAATATCTTCCAAAGGTTTGGACACCAAGACTTTTCTGGCCCTGGAAAATCTACATGAAACACTTGTCTATACAAATACATATATACAGTAGTATAATCTGAAAGAAGAGTATTTCAGAAATAACATTCAGTCCATCTACATAGTTTACACATTGATAGCTTGAATGTCCTGGATATTTCACATTTTCCATAGTTGTTGCTTATGAAGTTCCAGATTCAGTAACTTCGCAGCCTGATTGTTAACTAATGAAATATCTAGACTTGAACACATGTATTTTTTACCCACAAAATCTGCTTATTGATGTAAAACTGCTTTCGGAAGTTTATATTTTTTGTTTGTTTGTTTGTTTTTGTTTCCACTGCCTAATTTTAGTATTTATATTAAAAAGCAAAACAAAACTAAAACAACCAGGTTGGCTTTTCATTTAGATTTGAGCTGTTCTTGAAAATGTCTGTGGTTTAATGCCAGCTGGCAGCTCAGCTCCACACAGCCGCTCACTCACTGCCCCCACAGAGCGATGGGGGAGAGAATGGAAAGAGTGAAAAGGAGAAAGTCCAAGGGTTGAGATGAGGACAGTTTAAAAGGCAAAGCAAAAGCCATGCATACATGCAAAGCAAAACAAGGAACTCATTTGCGACTTGCCATGGGCAGGCAGGTGTTCAGCCATCCCCAGGAAAGCAGAGCTCCATCATGTGAAAAGCACCATCACTCTAAACAGACCTCACTTTCTTCTTTTTCCCCAGATTTATATTCTGAGCAAAAAGCCGCATGGTGTGGAATATCCCCGTGGTCAGTTGGGGTCTGCTGTCCCAGCTGTGCCTCCTCCCAGCCCTTTGTGCTTCCCTAGCCTCCCCACAGGTGGAATTGGGTGAGAGGCAGAAAAGACCTTCACTCTGTGTGAGTGCTGCTCAGCAATAGCTAAATCATCCCTTTGTTATCAACGTTTCCAGTGCAAATACAAAACATATTCCCAATACTATGAAGAAAATTAACTCTATCCTAGTTAAAACAATCATAAATATAAGGATTAATACATCCGTTTTCCCCTCTCCCCAATTTCAGTTCTGCAAGCACACTAAGAGACTGAATTTCTGAGACTCTTCCATGTGATTCACAATATCCATATTCCTCTTTGCTATATTTTCAAAACTGAAAATTAGTCCTTGTAATGCCAACACAAATAATGTGTCTTCATATTATAATGAAAAGAAGCAGAAAGCCCTTATTCAGTATAAGCTTTATTTTCAATAAAAGCAAAAGAAGCAGAAAATAATTCAGATAATCTTTTGCATTTCACCTTTCTCTCACCTTTCAACAAGGACTATGACCTTGAACATGTAGCACCTGCATATCAGAGAATAGCTCGACAAATGTGTGTCACCTAGAGATCTTCTAGTATTGTGGAATGAGAACAAAAACCAAGGTTAAACACTCAAATATTAACAGAATAAGATGGGGGGAAAAAAGGAGAAGCATCCAAGAACAAAAGGATTTATGAAACAAAAATTGAAAATACCCTTTAATTTCTCATTAAGAGGGCACAATCAAGATCTCTGATAGAAGCACAATTTAATTCCTGGAGTGTCTGAAATTTGGTTGGAAAACTGCATTTCATAAATTTCTTAAATTCTTTATAGACAGAACCTACAGTTTGTACATTCTCAAACTCCGTTTGACACATTCATTGTTTTGAACAATTCAGTCTTTTATTAACTATTTCCTTTGGTTTCTAAACTTCACAAAGTTGTGGTTTGCCTGGAGTTCATGCCATGGGTCACGGGTGCAAACTGCAGACAACCACAGCAGAGGGAGAAGGCAGTGGCAGCACAGGACAGAAAGCAGCCACAAGGCTCCTGATTCCAGGTCTTCCAAACATCTCACTGCACTCCAGCACCTGCCTGTATTCACGATGGCTCCCATCAAGGCACAGTCTTGCTGAGGAGTTCTGGTGCTTTGAACAAAGAGCTTTGGCCTGGATGCTTTTTTTTTGGAAAAGGGGATGAGAAAACATAAGAGCTGTCAGATAAGAAAACCTTATATATCTTGAAAAAAAGCATTCTACAGTACTTCCAAAAAAAAAGGTTTTGAGAAAGGATTTGAGAAGGTACTATTTAAAAGAGATTTTCTGCTTTCAGCTGGAAAACTGTCTCTGGGTTGTTTCAATCTTCATGTTTTCATGCATGGAGCTCCTTTCTAAAAAACTATTATTTCTGACCATGGGAAATACTATAAACTTTGCTATTTATAGTCTATTCCTTCTCACTCTGGTGGCACTAGATCCCAGCACCTGTCTGTGTCCCACCTGTTCCCCCAGACGACTTCTCCAGCACATGGACCTTGCTCACCCTTCCTGGGGAGAACCTGGGGAGCCTTCACCCAGCCTTCCTCCAACCTCTCATGTCAAGCCTCCAAGCTGAAATTTTGGCCATTTTCATATGAGGTTAAAAAACCAGCATCAATTTCCCATGAAAGACAGAAAGGGAAGAAACACCAGCTGTTTTCTGGTGATTTTTCTTTGGTTGGATACCTCTAAAATATTTTCCTTTTTTTTTCTTTAAGCTGTTTTAGTCTCTGCTTCTATGAGAACATTTATGTCTTCTGCTATTGTGAAAAATAGATTTACACTTAACTTAGACTAAAGCTTGGTGAAAGTTTTTGGTTAAAGTATCTCTGGGTCAAATTATTCAATACACAGCAAAATATAACAGCTAGTCACACTGAATTTACTGAATAGTTTCAGCACCTGAAGGCTTAAAGTAGTCCTTCCAATAAATAAGGAAATTTATATTGAAAGAAAAATTTTATATTTTCTTAATTCAAAATTGAAGAAAATTTGAAACAAACTTATTCTAAAATTAAAAATGGAAGCAAAAAATAAGTAATGCATTTTGCAAGTAATCTGACCAAAGAAATTTAATTTACCTTAAAAATATTTCCTCTGCGAACTCAACCCAAAATTATTTTTTCTTTACTTTCAGAAGTACCAGCAAAACAAAAGATTCACTATTTACACAGCTGTTTTCCTGACAAATATGCCTCAGTCTCAGGGCTACATTTCTTATTCCTGGCTGGACTTCCCAAGAACATTCCATTAGTTAATAGTAGTAACATGGGTCCATTCAGGCTTGAGGTAAAGTAGGTAGTGTTTAGAGGACTTTTGCTCACTGTTATTCAGTCTAAGTAGATCCCATTTTATTATTTTGTATCAGTTTCTCAAAACTGGGATAAAATTTCATGCTACAATCTGTTCTTTGATTTGGATGGAAGGCTCAAGATTCTAACAATTGCACTAATGCATGCACCAATACAAGCATCCTCCTTTGGAAGGCTTTATCGCTTCCTTACTATTCTCATTTTTTATATTTTTTTCATTAAAATTCTTGTAGAAGTCTTGTTTGTGGCCTAATCTTTCTTACTGGTATTTCACATCCTAATTTTGGATATCTACGGCATCAAGCTTTTGGGCTGCTTGAAGCTTTGCCCACAAACTTGGGTTTGGTTACTCTGCTAAGATACTTCAGGTTGTTTCTCTGTCTTGGAATTTACTTCTGCTGAAGCTGTGAGGTTGTCATGTTCCACTAAGGTTCAACCTTACATGAAAAATAGCAACCCAACATTTTCTTTAGCCTTTAATCAATGTTACACCAAAAAATTCCTACTTTTTACACCCTCACAGCTTGTCTGAAATTTACTCCTTTTTCTCTTTTGCATCTTCCCATTTTAAGTTCTCTGAATACTATGCTTATACTCTCGTAAGTCTTACCTTTCACGGTTTAATTCACCTTCTCTCACTTTATTTTACCATTTTGTTTTTATTCATCCACTACACATAATTCTCTGACACTACTTGCTTGTTTCACTGAATGTTTTTCCTACTTTGGACTTCTGTAGAAACTTCCCCTGCGTTCCCCTGTCCCTTACCATCTTGGCGTACTCTATGGAGCTTTCTTAGATCTACTTTTTTTACATTTCTGCTCTTTTCCTCATGCTGATGCACTCTTTAATGCTTTTTCTCCTTATTTTTTTACTCCAAGTCCTTTATGTAGTAGTTATCCAATGCTTCCCTCCTAACACTCTCCAGAGGCACATATACGAACATAATCCTCATTTCATCCAAAGGCGAGAACCACCCTTTGCATGACCGATGTGAGTAACCACAGCAACTAAATCCCCTCCTGCCTTTGTTCACTCTATTGTGATACTTGTCATCTTAGACTTTTCTTTCTCAAAACTATTTTATTGAGCTTGTAGATATGATCAGAACAGTGGGCTCCAAAGTACTGAAAAGGTGTTTTTGATAGTATTTACAGTTTAAAGTATCCTTCCTGCCTCTCATCAAAAATCTTGCTCTTTTGCTTCCTCAAGGGGATCCATGTTTAGCAAAAGGATCACTGCTCCTAGTCAGAGCACACGCTCCCCATGCTTAGCAGATCGATCCCTGTGTTTCTGTCCCGAGGATTTTTACACAGTGGGTAGAACAAGATCCGTTAAGTAGTCAGAGAGCTCACAACAAAAGTAGCAAATTAGTTTAACTATAACTTAATAATTTCTAACAATAAATTTTTATTTACAAGGTAACCAAACAACAGATGAACTTGCTGCACCACCTAAAAAAAGAGAGGAACAAAAAAAACCAAAAAACAACAAGACGATAGTACTACACTATATCTTCCATCTGTTCAGACATGGAGGGAGATCTTCACGTGACATTTAGAACAAATATGATATTCGTTTATCCAAAACAGACAATGGAATTCTGCAGCCCATTCCTCAGGCACATCTTGCTGAGAGTGCCTGAGCTGCAGGATACCACTGCGAAGGTGACCTCATTGTGAAAGCTGACTCCAAATGAATACAAAAAGTATTTGTTTATTGAAACATGTTGTAGCACTTTTCAAAAAGTGATATGGTGAGACTTGTAGCAGGGGAAAAAGGGTCTATTTTAGTTACTGCTCAGATTGGTATATTATGCATCAACCTAGGTCTCCTTTTGCCAAGGCTCTTAAATTGTTTTAGAGAAAAACAGAATGAATAAAATAAGATATATTACTTCTACATAACCAATTTTTTTTCTCTTGGTTATATCAGGATAAATTCAGAGTAAATCTAATAAAGTCAGTGGTTTTCCAGTGGTGTAAAAGCGAACAAATTAAGCTCTGAAGCTTTTAATGTTTTATTTGCCAAGTGTTTTCATGTTATGCTGGCAAACAGACAGTGACAGGATGTACAGGTTTCAGGAGCCCTTTGGCAGGCACCAAAGAAGCCCTATTATACCCCATGACAATGCAGCCATTTGCAAGTGCTACCAGAACCATACTTCCTAGCCAAAGCATAGCGGTTCATCTCACTGGTTTGTTGTCTTCACGTGCTTATTTGTTAAATTGTAAGGAAAAAGGCATCCTGCATGTTTCCTTGAGGTGGCAGTTGGGACTGAATGAGGTTTTTTTTCACTAAACCCCAAATACGAAGGAAGAACATTAAACAGCCAACAATTGTCATCTACTCTTTTCCTCCTTTCTTCTAACATGGGCTCAAACTCTCTCCACATTCCCAGAGTACCCAAGATCATAGTTCTTTCATTCAGTCAGAACAAATCATCTCATTTTGGAGATAAGCTTTCAACCTTGCATTAAACTACTTAAATTATTTATTAACAACTTACATTTGCTGAAAGAATATGGAGCCATTTATCATAATTAATTTCATTTATGCTTAACGAATAGAGGGGCAGATCAAAAGAAGACCTTGAGCTTTATAAATACAACTTCTTGAAAAACTGGGCTCTGAAATCTCATTTTTCAATCCTGAAAGTATTCTCCAAGTGGTCACTCGACCTGACAGTGCTGAACCATGTCCCTCCAAAGGGTCAGAAGCCCTGGCTGCCAGACTGCCCCTCCAGTCACACTGGGAAACCAGCACACCAGTAGAGCTGCCTGGAGGCTGTAGTGGAAGAGTGGTAGTTTTATTGGGTTTGTGTAGAAAGATTTTGGTAGCAGAAGGGCTGCAGAGGTGGCTTCTGTGCAAAGCTGCCAGCAGCTTTTCCCATGTCCAGCAGAGCCAATGCCAGCTGACTCCAGGATGGACTGACTAGTGGTCCATTAGCAACAGTGGTAGAGCCTCCGGCATAACAGAGTTAAGGGGAAGGGGGAAATGGTATTGCTCAGAAGCAATTGCTGCCAGAGAAAGGAGTGAGGATATGTGGGAGGAACAGCCCTGCAAACACCAAGGTCAGTGCAGAAGGCGGGGGAGAAGGAACGAAGGCACCAGAACAAAGATGTCCCTGCAGCCCATGGTGCAGACTATGGTGACTCAGGCTGCCTCCCTGCAGCATGTGGAGGACCACAATGGAGGATGTGCCTGAAGGAGACTGACCATATGGGAAGCCCCCATGATGCAAGCTCTGGCAAGGACCTGTGGCCTGTCCAGGCTGAAGCATGTTTTTCTGGAAGGGACCCTGTTGGGGACACATGCTGGAGCAGCCTGTTCCTGAAGCACTTCACCCCATGGCAGGGACTCGGGCTGGAAAAGTCTGCTTCTGAATGACTGTATCCCATGGAAGGGAACTGCACACCAGAGCAGTTAATGCAGAACTGTAGCCTGTGGGAAAGACACAATGGAGTTCATGGAGGACTTTTTCCTGTGGGAGAGACCCCACGGTGGAGCAAAGGAAGAGTGTGAGCAATCATCCCCCTGAGAAGGAAGGAGCAGCAAGGGTGTGTGATGAATGGACCACAACCCTCATTCCCCATTTCCCCCACAGTGAGTGGGAAGAGAGAGAAAATTCTGAGTAAAGTTGTGCCTGAGAAGAAGGGAAGGGTGGGGGAAGGTGGTTTTAAAACCTGGTTTTATTTCTCATTAGCATATTGTGATTTGATTAGTAGTAATAATTTCCCCAAGTCGAGTCTGTTTTGCCCATCACAGTAACTGACTGCTCCCTGTCCTTCTCTCAACCCATGAGCCTTTTGTTTTATTTTCTCTCCCCTTCCTAGTTGAGGAGGGGAGTGGCAGAGCAGCTTTTGTGGGCACCTGATGTCCAGCCAAGGTCAAAGTACCACATAGTTTTTCCCTCAATAAGACCTAATGCAGATGTAGGACTCTGCTTGTAGTTAAATACAGCAGTGACTGCCACTTTCTTCTATGATGGCTGCAGGAGGTGTAAGCACCCACTTTTTCAAACCTATCTGCTGGAGAAACTGGTTTCACTCTTCCCCTTTTAATGTCCTAAATGACTCAGGCACAGACATGTTCACTTCTCTGTTTGAGCCATGCAAAAGAGCAAGAGAACAGTCAGATAAGAAATAAATATGAGCACTATTGAGACCAAATAGTTGCAACTGATATGGAGCACTGAATCTTAGTTTCACCTTGAAGCATTCAAACAGCTGTAATATACACAAGTGCTATCCTTGCAGGTTTCCTCCAATATCCACGTTGGAACTACCTTGTTTTCCCCTGACTCTTGTGATTTCATATGACATATAACCCTACAGCCAGGTGAGAGGCAGTTCATTGCAAGCTACATATGGCCAAGTTGCTGCCCAAGAAACCCTGCCAGCTGGATACTTACAAAATTAACTGAAAATTTTGGTCCAACAAAGCTGACTAACAGGAAGAGTCCTGAACTAGTTTTCATAGCAGGGAAACAGACTTCTTCAGTGCAGCCTCAGCTATCTTTGAGGCTCATCTCCTCTGCCAGTGTAGACTGAAGTTGGTCAACAAGGCTCAGAAGTTATTGGAGGGAATATCAGCAGTTTGCTTACCTACAGTTGTATAAAACCTCACACCACTGAAATAATACTGAGCCACTTGTAGGCAGCAAGACCTTTTCTGTTATTGAGACAATAAGCCACAATCAGTGATCACCACTACACCAAAGAAAGTCTCCAGCTATGTTGTTTATCCCTTTCTGTACACCTGGACATGTTCCTTCTCCACTTCGCACTCCACTTCTTTTCCCAAGGGAAGTTAGAATGGGGATTCAAAACTAAAAGGAAGGACATCAACTCTTGTTAGCATATCTGGGCATCAGCCTATCACCTGCTGTTAGTGTACTGAAACACAGAATAAAGCTGCATTTCTGTAAAAGACATTAGGGGCAAAATTGGACAGAAGAGTGTCAGACTGCAGTTATTCCATTCTTTCACACTAAATGTGAAATAACATGTTAACTGCCTTCTGGCCATACAGAAAGCATCCATTAAAATAATTACCATATGGCTTTTTTGGGGACATGGTGACATTCATGTTATTTCACAATCCATTCAGATGAACAATTTCACAATGGACCCTACAGGACCTTGAAAGGATTTTATCAGGTTACTGGATTAAGGCTTTGATAGAGATTCTGAGAAAAAGGCAGGTGGAAATAACAGCTCACGGAGTGCCTCTGCAGAGTGATTACTGGGCTATATTCTGTGTTCAAAAGGGAAAAGGAAATCCCTTGAAATAAAAAGTCTGGCTGCTGCTGATTAGCTGACAAGAAGGAAATTGAACACTATGCATATAAAACTCTATATGTGCTACCAACAGATCCATCATGTCAGCAATTCATTTTCTTATGGTAGCATGGGCTTGGAGAGGAATCCATTAAGGCCCAAATAAATTAATAGCACAAAAAAGAAGTAGCCCCTGCCTTGCATGGTTTTCTATACACATGGCTTACAAGTCTAGTTCTGTGTTATTTTTTTTATATTTATCTCTTCCTCACTCATTAAATTTACTGCATTATGTAGTCAGGGACCCAAATATTTTGTTTTTTGTTGTTATCTGCATATAATTTACATCAGTTTCTCCAGCTGCAGGAATATTGTAGTAAGAGTATTCTATATATCTATAGATACCTTTTAATCTTTGAGTGGTTCCATTTGTAACTGGAGCTTATAAAAAGGAGTAAGGGCACAGAAGGTTGAGGATGAACTCCGGTTAACACTAATCTAAAACACTACTGCATCAGTATTTTTTTTTTTTTTAACAGCCTATATTATCTCTTTTTCTCCAGTATTACTTCATGCAGAGTGTTGAAATGCATTGTTTGTTGGAGAACTCCAGTTGTGGTGGTGACGGTACGTTAGGTGGCAAGTTCCATGAAGCATGCTAATATGCACTAATCTTTTAATGATGATGAATATTTGACTCTTTGTAATGGGATATTTTTTTTAAAGAGGCTTCCTACCAAAAAAAAAAAAAAAAAATCACAATGGTTGTCACAAGTAAGCTTCCCTCCCCTTTGAAAGAACTGACTGTAGTGGAAAAGATAATTACTTAGTTCCTTTATCTTCAAATTATTTGTAATAAAACCTGAAATCGCACCACAAGGTCTTTCATGAGGATGTCATAAATTAAGATGCATCGATGTATTTTGTGCATCTGTTCAGCTCTGTGCTCCTTTGTCTTCTGCAAATAGCGCAGCAGCTTCAATACCCAGCAGACAGCATTTACGCAAATGATGTCGTGGTCTGTATCATTAATATTCAGCGATTGTCTGTCATAGACACCTTACTGTACATCTGTTATGCAAATTTATGTTAATTTTTGCTCACTGACAGCTGCCTTGGTTCCCTCCCTAAAATGATCTTTTCCATTTTGAAGTTTGCAATCTGTTCCCAAAAATGTTAATCTAACAATTAACTGAAATTGCTAAACAGAAATTTTACATGTTATGTCCAAAATAG
The DNA here is from genome assembly GCA_035221455.1 of Xenops minutus. Classification (NCBI taxonomy): domain Eukaryota; kingdom Metazoa; phylum Chordata; class Aves; order Passeriformes; family Furnariidae; genus Xenops; species Xenops minutus. Next base: position 59,558,436 of record JAWWEE010000122.1, on the reverse strand, counting down.
AAACCAGTGTTTTTAAATAGATGGTGAATCTTCTCTTCACATCATTTGTTTTATATGTGATTCAGAGAAGGGTAAACATTGATCTTTGCACAGCCTGTGTTGGGATAAGTGACAATCTCCCTATACAGTAATAGGTTTTGCAGGAAATGATGCCATCTTGTTTTCACATAGGCTAGGGGCGTAAAACTGACTTTCCCCTTAAAAGCTGCTCTTTGTACAGTTGTTTTCAACTTAGACTTTTGGAAATTGAAAGGCCACTCTTTGTTAACCCATTATTCACTTAAACCATTTATATTAAATAATATGACTATATTTCAAATAGAGGCAGCAAACATTTTAAAAACATTCCAGAGCAATTATATTTTGTTAGTCTAATGTATGAGGAAAAGAGAAATACAGAGGTCTTGTAAGTTAGGTTCAGACTGCTGGGAAAAATGCTTTGACCCAGTGATCCCACAACTTTTTTTTGCTTTCAGAGCCAGAAAACAGACAAGTTACAGCAGACATCACTTGCTGGTATCACCACATAGAATCAGTGAACATCTGGACAGCTGTTTTACAGGGAGGGTTTAAGTCTGTTAGACTTTAGGGGAAGTGCACAAGGAAAGCCTAGACATAAAAATAATCTCCACCTTAAACCAAGTTGCAAGCAGATTGCTGGCACAGCCTCTCCAAGTCCTCAGACATCACTTAGATATGAAGCAAGGGAAACATTGACAGGAGCCAGGGAGACCTTCGGTCAGGCAGACCAAAGAGATGTCAGAAATGCAAGAGTAGCTCTGTGCCTCAGAGAGAACAGCTCCAGGAGTGGATGAAATGGAAAGGGACAGGTTGTAGTCACAGATCAAAGAATTCAATAAGAGTAGGCATATTGCCATATTGGGAAAGAAGCCCCTGAGTGTCCATATACTGAGGAAAAGAGCTTCAAAGCAGAAGCCACTTAACTGCATTGCCTGACAGTGTAATAGCGTAATGATGTAAGAGATTTTTCAGAAACCTATGGTGAAATCAGAATTTGACAAAGTAACACAGAACCTGACTATAAGCCATAGAGAAAGGCTGAAAGAAGTTAAGTTTTAGATATTAGAAATAGCATTACAGTGCATCATAGATTCAATATCAGTCTTCACCATAGAAGATACAGCCAAGATACATATCCAAGCTATATCCTTATCAGGAAATTAAGAGCACACTATGTCAGGCTGATCTGTCAAAATAAGAAGAGTAGGAAAATTAAACTGATAAATTAAAGAGCAGCATGTCACCTGACTGATGGCATCCCTCCAGGAGATCTCTTAGAAGCATAGCTGCTGTTTCTAACAAAGAATACAGAATAACTCATTAAAAAACACTGAATGGCAGGGTAGCAAACATTTCTCTTTCCTTCCAAAAAGGGAAACTAGGGAATTCTCAGAGTTGCAAAATATGAATTCTTGGAAAAGTTTTTGGAATAATAATTAAGGCAAAAGTAGAAAAATCACCAAAATGAGAATGCTATGAGGCCAAGGCAACAGAGCTTCTACTAAGGAAAATTATTCTTCTCTAGTTCATTGCAATGCATCAAGAGTGCTAAACAATGGATGATGAAGACCATTTTATAAATAAGTTACTTGAAAGCCCATGTGTTTAATTGAAAAAGTATTTCCCAAGGAACCAATTAGGAAAACAAAATAGTCATGAAAGAAAAGAGAATACTGTAGTTCAGTAAGTGATTGACAAAACTGCAGCAAATAGTATGTAACTTGTTCCCAAATTAGAAACTTACAGTGAAAAATTGTTGAGCTATTTTAGAAACTGCAATTAATAAGGTTGTTTGGAAAAGAGCTAAACAGCCATATTTGCAGGTGACAACAATTTGTCTAGATGTCCACACAAAGAAGTGCTTGACAAACTTAGGAAGGCCATTAAAATAAATCCCAAGGCAGCACTTGAAAAACATATTCAATATAGAGTACAGGATGAATTTTGGGACATAGGAGACTACATTTCAAGAAACAACCTGAGGCATTAGATTCTACAATTTACTATTACATGCAACCTCATCATATAACTCTCTCAAAAGTTTATCAAGTTCCAGATTTTTTTTTCTAATCAGAATTATCATATGCGTTTTTTGTAAACAATGTCCTCACAGCAAAGTTTGAATTATTGCAACACTCAAGTGTATGACAGAGGCTACAGCAAACAGAATGACCCATAAAAATTAAAGCTGAATTTGATTCTTCATTTGCCTTTTCATGAAACCCCATTTTAGTTAAAGTAGAACTTGCAATATAATTCCAATAAAATTATACTATCCTAATACAGAGTAAAAAACACAAAAAGATTTTTTATATATATATATAAACAGAAATTGTTGGGGATAAGCCATTTTACAGGTTTTTTTGTTTTTGTTTTTGTTTTTGTTTTTTTTAAGGTACCAGCAGAAAATGAAAGGACGCTTCTTGTGGTCATTTCCATTTTGTCTCCTGTGTGTTTCAGTACTTCATAAATAGATTTCATAATTAATTACAACAACCCAAAACACCTTCCCATGGATGTTTTGGGGATTTTAATTACACAAAATTGGCAGGGGACACAGGAGAGCCTACCAAAGGTTCTCCATCTAGTGTCACTTGCAATGCTGGAGTAAAGTGGTGGGATGACAGTAGGAGAGTGGTGTAAGCAGAAACCTATTAAGAGCAGTGAACCAGCCCAAGGTTACTGCATCCACCTGGCACCACAGCAAGCACATCTCTGCCTGCTGGATGCTATTCATCAGTCCCAAAGCTCAGGGCTCTGTCTCTGCAGTGTTAGCTTAGTTTTGAAGTTATTTCAAGCATCATTTTGAACAGTCCAGAGATTGTTCTTAAATTGAGGTCCACAGAAAGATATAGTTTTCATTGTTTGAAACATTTCAGTCACAGTAGTTGCAAGAACAAAATGCCAAAGAGCAACTACAACATAACTAATCCCAGAGTTTAAATCTTTGGTGACTCAGATCTTCCAGGACTGATTTTTCCCCCTTGATGACATTAAGATTACATAATGCCTTTCATTTTTATTTTTTTTTTTTTAATACACTTGCAGTTTACTGTCAAATGTCTGAAACAAGAAAAAAGGAATATAACAAATGGCTCTTTAATGTCCTTAAAACCTTGACAGTATTTTTGTACCATGTAAACCTTAAGTTGCTGACTACAGCCTCAGCAGGAGCTCAGGGGCTATGCCAGGAATGTTCACATATAGCAATGAGCTAAGACAAAGACCATTTTGTCATTTTGATTTTCTCCTTCTTCCCATTTTGTAATGGAAACAAATATTTCAATGTTTCCTGATTAAAAAAGAAAAATGCTGTCAGAAAGCAGTGACAGACTGATTAGATATTTTGCTTCCAGAAAACAAACACTGTAGCCTTTTTTTCAGGTTTCTGAATACCTTTAATATATAGACAAAACAAATTTGATCAGAAATGGCCCCTTAAAATGGAAAAAAGAAATAAAATTCAAAACGTTGCTCCAAAAATTAGCAAAACACTTTAATTTGTTTTAAAATGGTGTTTTGTCCAGACTGATTGAAAGAGACTTAATGAACCACATTTAATTTGGAGCGATGAAAGAGAATTTCAGAGATTCCTTTGACAGAAATTTCCTGAACAGCTCTTTCCTGAGCTGATGTGCAAGAAACTGGGTTTTGAACTGCCTGTAACCAAAATTCTGAATTCGGTGGGCAGCAATTCTTGGAAAAACCCTGCAGGTGTGATGGCTGTTTGCAGCTCACTCTTTCTGTGGCTGGTGGGGCACAACTGCTCACCAGTGTCCCACAGCACCCCTCACCAGTGTCCCGAGAGTGTCATCCTGCTGCCAGGCTGTCATTGCACAGCTGCTTTTGGAGATTGTATCTGCAGCCACAAGGACAAAAGGGTTTTGTTTGTTTTAGGAATGCTGCTGAACCAGACAAAAATCACTGTTATTTTCATTTTAAGTACTCTTTATCTTGACATCTACCTCCCCAAGACAGAGCACACACCTAGAAAGACAGGCTTAATTAGATTTCATATTTCTGACAGCCATATGCAATAATACTCTTGTCTCCCTACCCACATAGGTCACAGAAAATAAAATTGGAGGGATCTGCAAAGATTGGAAGTTTTCTAAATTACTCACAGAAGGAGAGTTGAGGTCCACCTGTGATGAGTTGCATTTCTTTATGGGACTGAGTGACTTTCATCAGTCATTTTATTGACCAACACAGAAAAGTGTAACATAAATGCACATGAAATACACGAAAAACACATGAAGTCTGCTTCAACACCGCTTCTCTAACTGACGGTAATTAGTAATAGGATTGTGAGGTTATAATAGGTAATTTCATGGACCTATCACCTCACTGATTAATAATAATCAAGCAAGTCAGCTAAATAGTAGGAATAATTAGGCAAGGAGTACAGAACAAGAAAAGTACAAGAAGAGTGTATACAAAATCCTGAAGAATAAATCCACCATTTGCCTGCATATTCTATTTTACACTTGCCCCTAGTTCTTAAAAAGAAGATTGTAAAACCAGGAAGCATTCCAAAAAGAACATCAAGAAAAACCACTTCTCTGTAAGGAGCGTCTAAATAGACTAGGTGAATTCAGCCTGTAGAATATAATACTGTTTACAGTCATTACTGGTATGGGTGTTTAGGAAGTGACTGTTTACTCTTTATTCCACTGCAAGTGTCCAGGAGCAAAGAGAATCTGAACTTAACACAAAGTGGGTGGATTTTCATTCCCTGGGTGATAAATTGCAGAACTCAAGAGACGCTACATCTGTTTCAGAAAGCCTCCAAGCTAGTAAGTGGTGGAAACTAAGAGTAGGCAGGGAGAGAAGAACTACTTAGGTCTATCCTATTGCTCTCTAGGTCACCCCTTTCTCTCAAGTGCAGACATGAGACATTAGGCAAGAGAAACCATAGAGGTTTAGGCATTTACATTAGATAAATAAAAGATGTCCCTGCTATTCACAAGAGAAATGATTTTGTGTAAATTAGCAAAAACCTGAAAGTATTTTGACGTTTTCAGCCCCCATTAGACCACAAAACATTCCTAAAAACAATCAGCCAAACTTTCCTTCAGATACAGTACTACTTTTCCCCTATATGACAATACAGCTCCTCACTTTTCCCTCCCAGCAAGTCCCAGCGCTAAATGAGCCCAAACTGTGCCTTCACTCTCACCTTAATAGGTTGCAGCTCCATTCTGTGACCAGCCAAAGGCTCACAAGCACCATCCTAAAGAAGACCTGTTTCCCCATCCCAAGTCTCCAAAATCCCACTTACAAATGAAAGAACTGTAGTCTGCTGTGAAACCTTTAGTCTCCAGTGTCATCACAGAAACCATTTCACCTAAGAAAAGCACTCCCACCAGCAGTGGTGCTGCTGGGATCTCCTCTCATCTCTTGCAGTGCTTCTGCCTTATACATTGTTCCAATTGTTTTCAAAAAAGTTTTTATCAGAATCTGACTTCAGCTACAGGGAATTAAACTCCCATGTTTCAAAACAGATTTAGCAAGTGACGCGCTAAAGTTCATACTGAAAAAATTAAAGTCTATGGAAATTGCTCCTAAATGGTACTCTAAAAGATTTTTCATCACTAGATCGCATTAACATGTTCCTTTCAGTCTCACTGATTCTAAATCCAATTAAATAATTGCACATTACTTGTATTTAAATAAAAAGCAACTGAAACAAAACAAAATTTGAATAATTAATTAATATGGGGCTAGGAAGTGGGAGAGGCTAAATTCATGAGTGTGCATATTTTGGCACTTCCTAAGGTCTTACTGAAAATTGCACTATATCAGAAGTAATATCAAGGGGAAAATGATGCAAAATGACTTCATGGTTGGGAGGAAGTTATGAGTATCTGCTGAGGATATATCACAAATCCTGAACCTTCTCTGACTGTAGCTGCAAATAATCGTGATGACTAATTGAAAAAGGTACCTCTAATATCAGAATAGTGCAGCTTTTGAAGGTCTTTTTGAGTGATTTTTCTTATGCATACATATAAATGCTTAAAACCATATCTCCCTAGCCTCTTTGGAAAACCTTTTCTGCACAGTAGTATAAGTCAAGCTCACAGCTAAGTCGGAATAGGTGGCATTTTGATTTATGTAATATGAGGATATACAAAGCATGAACTGAGTTAATTCAGCTGTGCAGCCGTCTATGTAAGTTTAGAATTTTGCCCAGAATTTTTTATTAAATTGAAGTCATTCTCAAATGCCAAATATTTCTTTTGAATTAGTAGAAGTGCCAATGAAAAGAACAAACAAACCCAGATAAACTTTTAAGATGAATTATTTAAGCAGGTGTGCAGGTCAGAAAAACTCACAAAGAAATTCCCCCTGAGAAAAGGCATATATTCACCTCATTAACTGCCCAGGGTTTCTACACTCACATCTCTTTTGTCTTTGTTTTTCATTAATTCTAGTAAATGAAGTTATTTGTAGCCAGTAAAAGAAAATTATGAATTGAAGCAAAAAAGAATACCTCTGAAAAGCCAATTTGCAGTATTTAAAGTTTATTTGGGGATTTATGCTAAGACCTGAACCATAGAAGCTGTGCTCAGAGCTTAGGAGAGGGAGCACTTTGGCAACCTGTGCCTTTGTGGAGAGCACTGCAATTTTCATGAAATTTATCAAACTTCCAGCTGAAAGTGAAATGACTGAATTCAAGGTGTAACGTAGATGTGCTGTACATTTCCATCACATCATATTTACACTGAAAAGGTCACAAGCTGAACTATGTAAAACATAGCTGATCCAGTGTGGTGAATCATCATAGTGTTGGGCTAATCATTTTTACATATGAATACACCAAGCTTCCCTCAACTGAGTTTTAAGACAATTAACATCCCGGTGGCACCCTGTCTGCTGAGACAAAATCAGCTGCAATAAAGGGAAGTACAGTCATTTATTTCCACGACCTTTCTATTAAGGAATCAATTCTATATAGAACAAATAAGCATTTTCACAAGGATATCTTCTGCCTGCTCTATTCTGCAAATTTTTAGGCTTAGTTCTCCATGATCCTGGTAGCTAGTCTCCCATGTAAACTGGTTCTGGCAGTGTCACAACAACTAAGAAGGAATAGAATTATTGAAAATACGTTCTTGAGAGTTTTTTTCCCATCCTGTATTTTCACTGCAAATTAATACATATTTTCTGTTTCCCTGGCATTCATTACTGTGACACCCAAACACCTGGATACAGGCAATATACTATGACATAGCTCATTGCAAAGTAAGTCTTCTTGTAAAATCAAACTGTTAAGGTGGGCAGCTTCTACCATATAAGTCATTTATTCTTATTATTATTTTACTGCTCAATATCAGAACCTTTTTATTTTCTGTAACTTCTTTCCTTTGTTTGTAGTTGCCTCAAATGAAACACCTGCAACCATTCAGGATAACTACTGGAAAGCAAATTTAAAGTCAAAAGTCCCAAATAACCAGAATGTAATAAAAATTCTTCAGATGACTGCAGTAAACATCACTTTTACACAATCATTGTGATTCTGTGTAGACTAAACCTGCAAGGTAAAAATTACAGTCTATGTGACTCTCTGGTTATAGCGTGAAGACATTTACATCGTGTAGTCAATTCTGAAATGGTATCCAACAGAGGAGACACGCAAAAAAAACTTGCTTTCCATGAAGAGTCTTTCTACTGTCAACTCTATTTACTGCCACTGTAACACTATCCATCATGCCGTGGAAAGTGTCAGACATAAAAATAAAGTGGAAATCTATAAAATTGGGTTTGAGCCAGTAAAAAATGTCAATTTCATGGCAGTCTTTATTAATCCTATTAACTGCAGTACTTCAGAATCCATAGGATTTCATAAGTCTCATAGTGCAAGTAACAGTTGAACAAAAGAAGACACAGAAATCCCACAGGATCACATGCAGAGAAACTTGAAGAAACAGTGCAGTGGCTGACACCCAGTTATGTCAGTAATGTCAAAGGTGATATGACTGAGAAGGATGTGTAGTCTTAGTAAGCTGGTTATCTTCTCTTTGATACCACCATGGGAAATGTTAGTGATGAAGTTTAGAGATGTTGCTTTGTACCATTGTCTTGAGCAGTATCTGCTTCCTCACCTGCAGACTGAGCTGTTGTGCTGAATGAAGTGTCCCCATCTGTGTATCATGTCACACCTCTCTTCTTAAAGAAAGAGGAGACCGAATCCAGCTAACCGCAGTAGTTACAAGAGCATTGTAAAAAGTGTGTGAAACACTTTTTGAAATATTTTTCCTGCTATCTGAATCATTCTTTTAGTTTTGCTTTATGTGTTACATTTGGTTTTACTATCTTTCCTAAATAATTTTGCTGCATGCATAACTGACTTAGAGGATACAGAATTAAATATTTTACAATTAGAAGTTCTTCAAGAAAAGAGAAAAAGATTCTTTCTCTTCAGCAATGTACTTAGCTCTAGGCATGTATGATAAACTGAAAGTCTGACTGTGAACCTTTTTTTCCCTTTGAGGAACATTTTTTCACATAAGTAACCTCATTTATTTACATTGGGAGAAGTACACTACAGATTCCAAAGGCAAGTGTCAGAAGAGAGCAGTCCAGCTGAAGCTGCACATGAGATGACAGACTGTGAACTGTGGTTTATTAATTAATTTTGGCAACGTGACCCAATAAGTGCAAAATAACATTAATGTGAAATATGATTCATAAAATGTGACTAACAGCAATTATTTTAACTGTGAATCTAATATCAGGGAAAGCAGCAATGAGGGATGCTCAGCATCCCAGGACATGTGTGGTTAGCCTCAGCTAACGAGGTAAACCTCTCTATGCCCTCTGTTATGCTGATGGGGAAGGATAAGCTCATTCAGACCATTATTCCAGAGCAAAGACACAACTTTTATTATTTTTACTTATTCCTGAGGACTCTTCGTGTCTGTCTCCCGCTCATTGCACACATTGCAGGAGGACGCTTAGGCTAAGAAGAGTGGCTCTTGTAAATACAAATCAAATACTTGTGGCTGCAAGTAAACTCCAGTACATATGTTATGTAAGAATTTACATGTTTAATGTCAAGATAGAGTATACAGATCGCCAACCCTGGTGCAAAAGAGGACACAAATGAAGCACAGGTTCAGTGGCTTTCTTCATTAGCAAATAGCAAAAAAATGCAGAAATCAACAACCAATACTTTGCAAAGTTCAAAATAATTTTATTAGCACAGGGAAGAAGACCAAGGGTCCGGGCATGAGGTTGCCACAGGCTGCCCATGGCTCTCTGGGGCAGGCACTGACCTGGGGTTTGGCCAAGGCAATTCTGGGGGGAGGGAAAGGGGGCAGGAAACCTGAAGCCCAGGAAAGGTACTCAGCAGTCACCTGATTCTGTGGTGATCAAAGTGTCAACCATGCAGACAAGTTACATCAGACTTTTTGCCCTAAGGGGCAGAGGATAAGCTGTGGCCTCTTTCTATGCCCATCTTCACAGGCAATACAGATTCCCGTTTCAACATTTTTATATAGAAGTTCACAACCAACATGAGAAAAAACAAAGCTTCACCTCAGTCCTGCCCTTGACACAGGCATGTTTTGTTACCACAGTGACTGAATTATTCTCTTATCTGTGATATATTCCTATTAATAATATTCTGCTCTGACTAACAAACAGCTTTATTTTATTGCCATGATTTCTGGCTTTTTTTTCACAGTCTTTAAAAATATGAACTAAAACACTCACTCCAAGAGTGGTCAAAAAATATTACCACTACGATACAATATTGCAGATAGTAAATCTTTTCACACAAGAAAATTAATCTCTCTGCTTGTTTAGAGAGATACATATTGCAAAATACAATCACAACTGCAACTGACTGGAAAATCTCCACAACTGATACACCTACCTGCTTTCAACTGGTAACAGAGATACCTGCCATAAGGAAATCTGCTGGTTTCATACAAATATTAACCACAGCCAAGATCACATCACATCAGTAGAGGGAAGGAAGAGAATCTTCCTTAATAGTCCCGCAATGGGTAGCCCCATGGGTAGCCTCATGAAGCTCAACAAGGCCAAGTACAAGGTACTGCACCTGAGTAGGGGAAATCCCAAGCACAAATGAAGGCTGGCACCCAGGCTGCATCAAAAGAGAGTGACCAGTAGATTGAGGGTGGTGATTTTGCCCTTCTACTCCACTCTGGTGAGATCTTACCTGGAGTGCTGCATCCAGTTCTGGGCCCCTCAGTGCAGGATGTGTATCAGGCTATTGTAATGAACCCAGAGAAGGGCCACGAAGATAATCACTGGAACAACTCTACAATAAAAACTGGTTGAAAGAACTGGATTTGTTCAACCTAGAAAAGAGAAGGCTCATATAGCTTAAAGCACCTTCCAATACTTAAATGGAGCTGAAAATAGAGCTGGATAGGAACTTCATACAAGGGCATGTAGGTCCAGAAGAAATGGCTTTAAACTGAAAGAGGGTAGGTCTAGATTAGATATTAAGAAGCAACTCTTTATTTTGAGGGTGATGAGACACTGGAACAGAGAAGTTTTGATATTCCATCCTGGAAGTGTTCAAGGCCATGTTGAATGGAGCTTTGAGTCACCTGATCTAGTGAAAGGTGTCCCTGCCAGCAGTAAGGCATTGAAACTAGAGGACCTTTAAGGTTCCTTTCAAACCAAAACAATCTATGCTTCTATGATTCGATTAAATAGAATAGACAGGGTAGAATCTGGGCGTAGTGACTTCATTTGTGATGCTTGCTTGGTACAAACTTCAGAGAGAAAGGTAACTCCAGTCTGACAATAGCTCTGCTCTCCTAATGGAGTAGAACTTTCTCTAAAGAGGTAAAAATTGTCTGGACAAGAATTTCCTTGAAGCTTAGCCTGAGACAGTCAAGACACATAAAGTCTCTAAGGTCTACAGTAAACGTCAACACGTTCAGCTACAAGTGCAAGGCGTAAATCTTTTCATCTGCCTTCTCCAACAGGCAAGGAAAACAACATGCACACTTAAAGAAACAAAAAAAGTCACATATACTTTTCAGCCCACATAGATCTAACTGGAGTGCTTGAACAGTTTGGCAAGTAATGGTGATAAAACTCAATGAAGTCAGAGGGGTTGCAGCTCATGGTCGGCCAGTGCTCCATGGGTCCATGCCCACAGAGCTGGCATCCTCAGATACCTTCCAGGTGGCTGGGGATACTTCCTGCCCTGAGAAGGTCTTACACATTGGGCAGACTTTCCTCCCTAAGCCAGGACAAAGTGTCTAAGTTCACAAGTCAAGCTCAAAAAATGATGCCTTTGGAGGCACCAGTCATTTTGAGGCTTATGATAGCTTGATCACATTCTAAAACCTTTAAAAATTATTTTCCTAGTTTCCTTTGCAGCCTCATTGTCATTCATTTGGATGATAGGATTGACTGTTTGGGCAAATTAAGGTGACAAATCAATTCTAGGAGTAACAGACATCCTCTACTGTATTCCTGGTAACCACCTCTTAGAAAGGGATTTGCACTGAGTGAGCTCATACAGCTCCAAAAAAAAAGATAAATCTATGCAAACAAAAAACCAAAACCAAACTGCAAAAAAATTTCACATGCCTGACGCCTATTTTTAGTACTTTAGTTAAGATGGGAAGGAACACAGGGTCCTTCATGGAGAACAGACCAGCTACACTTTGTAGCTTTCAGGGAAGCCAACAGGGAGATGGATACTGACAGCCTCAAAGTCTCACCTTCTTAGTCACCAGGTCTCTGTCCTGCAGCACGTTCTTGGCTTTGCTGCTTTGGGGCCCAGTTTCCATATCATACAGCTTCAGGCTGCTTAAATTGTACCTTATCAATTCTACCCTCTTGAGAAGGGGGATTGATAAAATTGTGTACTACGCAATCTAAATAAAAGTAATCACTTTTTATTAAGTTGAAACATCAGGTAAGAAAATAAAAGAAAGCAAAGCAAGCTATCACAGAAAGAATTTCAGTGCCATGGCCAGTTGAGCTTAAGTCCATGCGTGCTTTCACTGGTTTGGTATGTTCTGAAGGAGGAAGAAGTTTACAAGTTTGTCCCACTCACTGTGTGACCCGGCGCAGGATGCTCCACCCTGCCTCGCAATGACGCCGAGCCCTGCCAAGCCTGATGCTCGGATTCCCTCACCAGCTCCTCTGGGACTGAGAGCACAACATTTCTCTCCTCTGTAGGCTGTCAGTGCAATGATAAAGTGTTTTGGGGGTTAGTTTCTTTTTTCTCCCTTTTCTCTGTATTCTAAGTTACTTCTCATTCTTTCTTAGGAGATAAATAAATCCAGTCTTAACAGTTTATTCCTCAAGCACAAGGGACTACCAGACAAAATAACACAAACTAGGGAGCATAAGCCAAGTATCTGTCCTAACAGTAAAAGTGAGTTTCACCATAGACTGCAAAGGGACTCAGACTTGGCCCTAATTCTGCAGATATGGAAAACATTAGTGGAGCTTTAGAACATGCCTGGGGCTCTGTCCTAACCTCTGTTGAGCAGCTATACGAAAAACGTAGGAAACATAAATTTCTGCTCTGTGAGCCAGGGCAAGAGACTTTAACCATTTTGAACCAGGAGAGACTTGGACCATCTGTGACAGCATGTTCTAAAGGTGCCATATGTTTTCCAAGCTATCACAAAATATATATGGGTGCAGACACCAGAAGAAGTTATAGCCAGTAGAGAAAGGTGGGCTCCTGATGGAGGAGCCCAACACAGTCCTAGTGGGAGCTTAAAGTGTCTCCAAAGCACAGGAAACATTAAGCTGTGCTCTTGTTCTGTTCTGCTGTACAAGCTAGACAGTTGAGCTTGTACTTCATAATTACCAGAGGTGATTTATGCTCTCATTATCATCACAGAAGCTTAATAAAGATAAAGTCATGAAAAAGGTCCAAACTTCTACACATTGCAAAAGCCTGGCTTGGGTATTCTGCTACCTATTGGGAATATTGCTTCTGTGTTCCATAGTCTGAGCAGAAATGGACCGGGCAAAGGAGAGACTTCAATGAACTTGATTTGTACTTAGCCTTCTCTCACAAGAACTGGGAACATATGTGAAATCAAGCAGCCACAGAAGTGTCCAGGATAAAGGTTTTAATTTTTTTGTGGAAAAATAAAACAGATGGAAGGCCAAGTAATCATATTTAATAATTTTTATGATTTTCTATCATGGATGTGTAAGAGGTTAATTATTTTCCTATTGTTGTGCGCCAGTTCAAATTTAAGGAGTTTGACATGATATTATTCTTATAGAACTGTGCATGAGACTGAAAACCCAGCTAAGCAATTGGTAAAAAAATATTGCAGGGTGTTTGGGCACCTAACTACAGTAACTGCAAAATTCAAAGAAGATGAGAATTACAATGGTTTAATGCAATAATCCATATGGTTTGGTCTTATTTTAGAGAGTGATGCACATAGACATTGTAATTTCAGACACAACAAGTGAAAAGGGTTATTTCTGCATAACAATATGTCACTTCCTTCTATCCCAGGCTGATCTGTATTCTGACCATTCTGGCATGACCTTTCTGGTGCTGAAAGCAAGCAGCTCCCTGATAGCATGTGTGAAGGGTTTAGCTGTGTTTGGTGTTCAGTATAAAGATCCAGGCGTGTCATTCTGTCACGGCAAATTTAGAGAGAAAGAATGGATTAGTCATGGCAAAAATGCTAAGTATAGATGAAACTCAAAAAAAGCAATGGGCTTGTTTTCCAGTGGTTCTGTGAGGCCTGTGTCATTCCATTTCTCAGAGGGAGTTTTACTGATCATAGGGTTTTTCTGGGTTTTCCTTTTAAACGTAAGAGTAGGTAAAGAGGTTGATGGATGAGGCAGTGTTGAATCTGAAGATGAGCAAAGACCACCATAAGATTAGTGTATTTCTGTAAAGATAAAAGACATTTATTATTTACATCCATATTGTCTCAAAATTCTAGCCAGGGACCAGAAATTCATAACATTTTGTGATGGATATGGTAAAGATGCTCAAAGGCTTAGAAATGAGGTTCAAGATGAGAAGGAGCACGTGGCTTTAGGCAGAAAGCCACAGGAGAATGAAGAAGCAGTGGCATGCACCCTATTGCTCACAAGTGTTTCCAGGAGAACAGCAGTCTATTCTTCAAACTGTGGGGTGGTACAGAAAGGGAAAATGAGAAGGAAGATTTTAAAGTAGAGTAACAAAATAAAGTGCTGTGAATGCTTCTAGTTCAAAGCATTAATTAGTCAAAAATAACTCCAGGTATATGCAGACCACAGTTAGTGATTTACAGCATGTGACCCAGGACATGGCACAGTTTGAGACCTGAACAGCCACAATTACCTTCAACTGATATGAGGGAGGAGTTATTTTCAGTTTCCTGGGTAAAGGCCAAGACTCTCTTAGGCAAGTGACACTAGGATCAGTCCAACCATCAAATTTAGTGTTGTGAATAAGTGCAAGACTCCTATTTTCCTGCTGTGAAGTTTGCTTTCTATTTGGGAATTCCATGCACAAGCAAACTCCAAGAAGTTCATTGCTGTTACCACAGCAACTGGCATTACACACACCAATTAAAGACCGTAAGTGTAACAAACACACAGTAAGACTAATGTTTATGTAAGGCATCTCCATTCTGGCTAATAAGAACTTTTCTTGAGTTTTTGTCTGTTTATGTGAATAAAAACAAATATGCAAATAATACTTGTCCAAATCAAAAGTCTTCTAATTATTGTATCAACTTTTTATTGTAGAATATTCTACTTTGATTGATACATTATCCTTGATTTTGGACTTTGCAGACAACAGTCACTTCCCCCAAATGCTAAAAATCTAAACATAAGAAAAAATAACATTTCATCTTGAATATTAAACAATGAGATAATTTAGAGTCTAATTACCTATGGTTTAGTTCTGCAAATCTGATTGAAAGAACTTGTGTAGCACTGAAACTTAAAATGTTTGGCTCCTACTTGGAGCAAACTCTTATATATGGAAGAACCAACATTGGTTTGATCAATTTCTTTCACAGTGGTTGTCATCAGTTTATCATCCTGCACCTAGAACTGATAGACAGCTATGATTAAAAAAAATTACTCCTGTCTCAGAAAGTAGAGTGCAATTTTTTGACAAAAAAACACGCACAAGATTTTTCTTATTAAATCAGCCTCTGGAAGAGCGTGTCCTTCTCCACTGACCATAGAAAGATCTTGCTGATAGCCTGGGACCAGAAGCCTAACTTTCACAACTAAGTATATGTGAGATTAATTCTTTTTTTTTTTGTCTGTTTTTTTTTTTTTTTTTTTAAATGATGCACATTTTTTTCTAACATTGGAAGCATGGTGTGCATGAAAGTGATCTCTGAGACTGGTCTTTTCTTGCAACCCCAGGAGAGCTGGTGGGCTTTAAAGTAGGATAAAGCCACAGGGACATTATGAGAAACTCCAACAAGTGGCATTTGGAGTTCCCATTACCTGCCCTGTAAAATGTGAAGGGAAAAGCTGTTTAATTCCCAGGACCTTTAAGCTAATAATATGGTCATGACAGGCACCACAGAAGGCATCCACCTGTGAAGTGGTGACATGTTAAGGATCACCTAGTTCACTTCCAATGGTGTGATGCCCCCACACGGTGCCTTGCAGGCTACTCAGGCCACACAGTGCATTAGCAGCTTATACTGCTTCACTTTGTCTGTGCATATACACTTCATTACATGGGGAGATATAGGCCACGACTGAGCAATTAAAACTGCTGAAGATGACAGGCTTCACCATAACAGTTTCGAGCTTTGCTCTGTCATAACTGAAGGAGAAAAATGGGTTTTTAAATGGGAAGCATTGATAAATAATAAATGTTAACATTTCAAAGAAAATTATTAATCTGTCAGAGGAAGAAATGTCTCTAGGTTTCAAGCACAAAATATTCATAGGTTTCAAGGGCAGGAATGTACTTCTGAAAATTATGGGGTTTGGCATCCACCAAAATTTCATCCAATTTGTCCTTTCAAAGTGTTTTGCTTTTCTTTACCATGAATTGATCCAGGAAATCAAAGCCCTATAAAATATCTGCAGTTATGTAAAATTTGCTAATATGCAGCCACTGCTTCCTGGATTTATGTTCATCACATCTACTCAGTTTCTAGTAACATGTTTATTTATACTTCTTGGGGAAATACGCCTCCTGATCAAATAAATCCAATAAAATCAATTTCACTTGCAAACCACAGAAATTATGGAAGCTATTTCTCTTCCAAACCATTTGAACCCTTCAGGCACCATGAACCAAGGTGCCAGTCTGTGCTTTGAAGTGTTGCTCATGGGCTTTCCAAGGTGGTGATCCTCTGGATGGATATTCAGCAATATCCAAAGGCTGGCAGTGTTGCCTGTTTTTGATCGGAAATGTAATTTGCTCTGAATCCCCTTTTTGTGGTTATTTTGGAGCAAAAGAAAATCACACAAACAAAACCACACACAGGCAGTAGCCATGAAAACACATACAGAGGGACTGTAAGATAATACTCATAATGTGTTTAAACTGTGCCCAGGTTTTATCTCTCCCATCACTTATACTTTCTCTCTCACACAGATGCACACCTGAGAATAGGAGTCATCACACTTATCTTCATTCATCTAAAAATTGTCTAGTCTAAACTAGTTATTTAGGTTCCCTCTAGAGTTTGTGCAGGGAGAAGAAATGAGTGTCAGGCACATCCAGAGGGCAATTTACTCATTTGCATTAAACAGTCAGGATGGGATGAATCAGCTTTTAGAAATGTTCCTCTCTCTCCTTTGGCTGCAGATGGAACATAGACAACTTGCCTGGAGAACATAATCAACTGCTAAAGTTAGGTAAGGTGATTCCCACTCTAGAGGTAGGTATACCCTGCTTTTGTAGACTATGTTGTTCTTTGCTGGGATTTATTATGCTAGCAGAAGGGACAAATATTTTGCTAAGACAAATGAGCAGAGTGGTTGGAATCTAATCTGAGCTCATACTGCACTTTTTTTCCTAGTGAGAAAGTGTTTGGAAAGCATCGTCAAAGTTTCATGTACCAACATGTTTTCCACTTCAGGTTAGAACCAGAAGGGGTGAAATAGCACAAGAAAATCAACCTTAGCTATGCTGCAAAAGAGCTCCAATGAGATTTCTTCTCAGGCTGAAAAAGTATAGGTTTTTGGAATAGTTCAGTCAAATTTTGGGCAACTATCTACACTTTGGGGTGCAGCAAATGGAGCAGAGCACTGAGATTCTTCATGGTCAAAGTCTCCCTAAACATTGTTTGAAACTGCAGAGTAATATAGTAAATAGCAGTCCAGCTACAATGCAAGACAAGGCATACAGAGAACACAAGCCTCAGTGCATTAACTGTGTAATTCATGGACTTAGTCATTATTTACTACAGCTCTAAAGAGGCTACCAATAGCCCCCTCAGGAATTAGCACTCGGTCTGCACTTGTAGCAGAAGCATTCATCCAGTTAAAGCCCAATACACCTCTCAGAGAAGACGAAGCAGAGTGTTATGGAGATGGAGAGTTGTTTAATATGTGGCCCCATGCTGCACACTATTCAAACACTTTCTGGAGAGAGGACTGCTCCTTTCCGCCTGTGATTCCAGCCGATGCTCAGTACTGGGTAGCTAAACACACTGCCAGAGCAGCACAGAGGTATAAAGGTCAAAATCTTCACTAGCCCTGAGTGCCCATTCTAAGGCACCTAACTCCTGATATTTTTAGAAGACACAGCACTATATCAAATTTGCAATGTAAAAAGAGCAGGTTTTTTCAATTTAACTCTGACAGTGAATCCACTGGACTTTCAAAAAACAAGCCTTGGATGCTTTATCACAGCTAAATGTTTCAAAAATGAGAAATTATTTTTTTTTTAAATTCATGAGTTACTGTAAAAGGTTTGGTTTGTGCCTTGCTTAGGATGAAATGAGAACAGAACAGAAGAGGCAGGCAAAGATTTCTTTGTATTGGTAGGCAAATCTTTACTCTTACTGCAGTTTATGCTTTGTTTCCTCTCCTTTCTGCATAGATGCTACAGAAAAAAATTCATTAAGCAAACCTCTTAAATTCCACTGCTTAGATTATTCGCTACATTTTAAATGTGAAGTTGAAGAAGGGTTCATTACCTCACCTGTAATACTTTGAAATTATTCTCTGCAAAGCTGCATGAAAATACAGTCTACAGTCTTATACGATTTTTGGGGGTTTGTTTTTTTTTTTTTTTCTTACATGTCTTCTTTTCCATACAGAGAACACACTCTAAATGGGAATATCTAGCTTTTCAAAATTATTCATTGTCCCTTTCTTTTTTCACTTCAAAATCCTTCAATTATTCATATTGTCCTTCTCCCTGACTCAATACCATCTAGACTTTGCCTCATTAGGTTAGGAAATATCCCTCTTCATTTAAGAGCAAAAGTAAAGTTTCTCAAGACAATTGGTTAGAGAGCCACAGCCATCAGTGCTGCAATTTTATCAGTGCTCTGTTAAAATAAATTGTCATTACAGCTTTTGGGTTAAGAAGTTCAGAGGCTGAGCTGTACACTTCACAGTGTCCATTTACTTTAATTTGCAAATAAATAAAATCCTCAAATTTTATAAAACCAAGCAAATTTGCAAGGTACAAATTAAAGGTGCAAAGGCTGCCTTATCCCAGTCTGAGGGGAAAGCTCTTGGGCTGATGGTCACTCAGATTTTGTAGGAGCAGAGGACAATAGATGATTAATGAGAAGCAAGGTGTTCATGGCATACTTTGGTCACTTTTCTGTTAACAAAGCTAGCCTGTGCCCTTAGTGGGTATCATCACTTCCAATGACCCAATTGGAAAAAACCCTGGAAATTGATTTCTATCTTCAGTTCTGTTTTCTAAGGAAAGGGTATTTCTAGCCTCTTTCTTTGTGATTAAAGCCTTCGACATGCAAGCTGCTAGAAAACTGATGTAACCAGATTGTCAGGATGGAAAGAAACAAGCAGCTGGGATCCCCATCTGCTGCAGTAAGAAGCTAAACTAAAAATCCTCCCAACATACTCATCTGAGGTAAAATGAGTCAATAAAAATATATTTTTATCCATAGAAGCACCCTAAAAATCCCCTCCTTTTTCTTTGCTTCCCTTTTTCCTGCCCCTTTACAACACATTCAAAGCAGTATCATCCAATATGGACAGCATTTTTAGCCAAGTCCACTGTCTCCTGCATGAACAAAATCCACAGCATGTAATTTATGTTTAATGTCAAGGGCATAATTTGCCTCATTGCCTTCAATAATACTACAGAAATGTGTCAATTGTGGTGTTTTCTCTGTCTGTCGATAGTTCCCTCAATTGCCACTCCAGGATGATGGAGTCATTGGTGTTACTGAAGCAACATTAGGGCATTTGGAGTAGTCCCTTTCTCTCAGATTCTAGTCGGAAATACAAATAAATGGTAACGAACAGTTCCACTGACTAGGACTTTGAAAACTGAGAAATAGAGAATATTATTTTAAAACATGGTATAAAATACAAGAAAAGAAAAGATTGATTCCGAGGAGAGATGTCATTTTGTTCTAGTATAGAACAAAACCAAAGAAAACCAAGAGGGAATTGAGATTTTTAAATATGTATGATTTAAAAAAAAAAAAAAAAAAAAAAAAGAAAATAAAGATAACTCTCAATATGTAATATCAGTAAATTCAAAACTGAAGTCATGTGACCTTCCTGGCTTTGTTATTTCAATTTCTTTCTTTTTTTAGTATTTAGCTTCTCTTCCTGGTCTTTTCAAATATTTTCCTTTTTACATATCTTTTTTATTCTATTCTCTCTATGTTAGCTTTTATCTTATTTTTCCTAACTAAAATAATTTATTTTGTGAGTATAAACTGTGTCTGTTTTTCCACTTCTTGATCTTTAGTATGCTTTCTGTCTATTTATTTCAGTTCCTATTTTTTGAATATTTGAAATTCCAACATAATTCAGGGAATCCTGTCTGAGATTTAGACTGGTCAACTTATTTTTTTTTTTAATGGAAATAGAAGATATTTAATTTAAAATTAATTAAGAATCTTAAGATATTAACTATAGTGATTTCTTTGATTATTCTATATGCTTATACAAGGTTGCATCAAAGTACTTATGACAGAGAAAAATACTAACTTTTCTCCATGCAAGATATTTTCTAATGCAAAGCATTATTATTTTAACACAGAAAGCATTTTAATTGAAGTAACTGTAATCTACAAAGCCACTCACCCTGCCCCTTAGCTCTCAAAACATTTCTATTTGTTTTGTAAACAGAGAAAAGCAAAGAAAGAATACAAGGGAGGAAAGTGCAGTGTGCACCTTCAGGGTACATAAAACAAACAAAAGAAAACCAAAGTACCTTGGCCATCCTGGTTTGAGGAGCCTTGGATGCAGAGACTTTCTGGGTTTTTTTACAAAAAACAAACAAACAAACAAACAAACAAAACAAAAACCAACCAACAAAAACCCCAACAAACAAAAACAAAACAAAACAAACAAAAAAACCCACAAAAACAAAACAAATAACAAAACCCAACCAAAAGGGAATTATTCACATGCATTATCCTATCACTGTATTAGATGTCGCCAACATGTCATAACAGACAGAGACCAAATCCGTAAGACTGTGCCATCATTTTTAAGTTTATAAGCATCAGACCAATATAGTTCCATGGAGAGTGCATAGACACTGATGTTGTGATTTCAAAATAGTTGTTCAAAGTACAGCTATATTTCTCTTCTTTCATATATTCCTCATGATGATCTTCCCACGGCAGTTCTGTCTCCCCCATTTTATCCCCATATCCAACAGCTTCAGCTAAACACCTTGCTTGAGTACTTTGCCTTTGAAGGAGAGTTTAAGGGTCAGCCCTTTGTATGCATTCATCAATACTGAGACAAAGCAGCAGCAGGCATCCCTTGTGTAAAGTCCTAGTACTGCACAGCCTGTGTTTTGCCAGGCACCAGCAGCAGTGTTGTGCCCACAGGCCCCTTGGTTGGGTGATAGGTGTGAGCCCTCAGGCTCTGCAGCACCATGCCCATCTCCTCTGCAGCACCATTTGAGATGACACACAACCTATCAGCCTTGAAAAAACCACAGGCAACAAGCACCACTTGAAGGACAAAATTTAAAAAAAAAAAAAAAATCCCAAAGAGGCAGCACTATAGCATGGTTTATTTGCTATGGCAAAAGCAAGTTTAAGGGGTATAAATAGCAAGCAGAACTCTTCTCTCTAGCATTGATGGCACGCTGAGGCGGGGGATTTTTTTTTTGTTTTTTTTTTTTTTTTTAAACTCTCTTCAGATTTGGTGCATGAATTATCACCTCTAATAGCTGATAATTAAACCACTTCAGCAAAGCTGTGAAATAGAGAGGAGTAGCAATAAAATCTCAATCTCACCTGGTGATTATTTTGAAACTATGCTCCAAATAACCAGATAAATAAATCTGTCTACGTCACAGGCAATTCTCGGCAGACTGACAATTCCATAAATAAACACACACACAGATGCATATATCCATAGCCACATCTATATGTATAACCTTTGGTAAAATATGGAATAGGTCTTAAAATGAATTGCATAATCAAGGAGAATATGATAAAACTAGAGACTTACTGAATAACCTCTCTCGAACACTCTGTAACTGGCTCAAGAACAAGATACAGAAAGCTAGATAAAAAATGAACATAATAAAAAAAATAAAAAAGAGATAATAAGCAGATATTTTTCATTTATGGAATCTGAAAAGCTATCTGGCAATTCTGATCATTGTTCTGTTTTAGAAGTAAAACAAACTGTTCTAGGGACAAGTATTGATTTCACCATTAAAAGAAAACTATCCATTCATAAATATTAAGTGATGATACTATCTCTTTCCATGACTGCTTTCTTATAGGCAACAAAAGAAACATTATCCACATCCAGGAAAACAATAAACAGCTTTAGCGGCTACAGGATCTACTCATCCCACACATCTCAAACGGAAGAATGGAAGGACATTTTGGGAAGCTATCCTACTACAGAATAAAGAAAAAACACCCTATAAAAGACTCTGCAGTGCCACACACAAACTTCAACAGACATAGAAGTGACAGTACAAAGTATTTCAATCCTTTTGATTGGATGAAAAATACCCTCTGTATTTCTTATCTTCTAAAATGAAGGGTTTGTCCTCTGTAGTTGAAGGAGTCTCACAGTAGTGTGAGAACCTTTGTGTTCAATAGGAAGTTTAACATTTAGAATCTTGTAATAAAATTATGGGTTAAAGCTCAGAATTTCCCTGTAGTCATCCTTGCTTAGAAACCAGTAGGTATGGAGTTAGAGTTTTTTTAGGGAATGAAGTAAAACAATGGAAAATTCTTGATGGTTGACAGTTCAGTTGTAACAGTTACTTTGTAATCAGGTCCAAGGACCTCTTTCATGATCTTTGCCCTCTTCTCAAAATTATGAAATTTGCTTTATAATTATGTTTGCAAAACCTGATGACTTTCAAAAGTAGTTGTGAGCTTTGACATTACAAGATGCACCTGAATTATGTTTCCATCTGTTCTTTCCAGGTATGACTGATAATAAATTTTGCTGGTTTTCTATTTATACAAAAGATGACATCTTTCTACAGCCACATAATCAAAAAACTGGAGCTGCAAGAAAAGCTCTAAGTGTGGAATCATGCAAAAAGAGACAGTGAAAGAAAAGTGCACATTAGGGCCACATTCAGGAGCAAATTAAGAGGGGAGAGAAAGATATCCACTGTTAAAAACATGATATTCACAGGGCAGAAACATTTCAAAACACTCTCTAAAAACTTTATCATCAATGTTATAAAAAATAGTCATTACAGAACAGGAAAAATGAGGTAGAATTGAACCTATGTAAAAGCTCAATCCTGAAAGATGCCATTAATACAGGAGGGCCATTTGGAGCAGAATGAAATGTAGATCTACTTTCCATCCCCATGAGACTGCTCTCTCTCTTCGATGTAGTGTTCCATATTTTTTCCCTAGAAATACTTGAGATAATTTCCCTTTTTTTAGTTATAGGCATACAAAATTGCCCCAAGTCGAATTGCATTGTGGAGTAAAATTGAGAAAGGAAGAAAAAAACCACATAGGAATGTAAATATACATGAACAGACTGAGAGGTAAATTAGGATTATATTGTTTCACATATTTTTCTTGAGTTATTCTTGATTTTCTCATCCAGAAGAATATCAGGCCCAACAATTCATAGATATTTTTTGATTCAGAAATGTCAATGCAGAAGAGAAGGAATAGTGGCAGTGAATAAAGTATTTTCCCTATTGAATACATAAATATAATTAGAATTGAACTCTTTATTTTATAATCAGTACAGTCACTAAAATTAAATATAAAGCCAAATGTCCCAGTTAATGCCATCATCTCTTATGATAGTCATGTTTCATGCAGTAGCTTTCATTATAGTGTAGTCAAGCAATGACTTTGTTTTTGCAGTACCAAAACCTCCCACTCTATAATCTACATCAGAATCAAGGAGATAGAAGTTTTCAAAATTTCTCCAGAGCTGACAAAGAGAGAACAGCAGCAAGAACAGCAAACAGGGAACATTTTAGTTTTGAAAAGCTGCTACAAATTTTTATTTGCTATGAATAACAGGTTTCAGGTAAGTTCTAGTGCATCAAGGAGTTTTTTTGACTTGAAAAAATGTATTCTTGGAGAATTTGGATATATTTACAATTTTAAATCCAAAGTTGTAGTTCAAGAAGCTGCTTGTTGCCGTGAAGAATGAAGAAAGTGTAAGTTGTACAGTTATGAAGGTTCTGAGGAATTTTCTCTCTGTGAGTGGAGGTTATGTCTAGGAGACAGGCTGCAGCCTGTTCTCACTTCTACAATTGTTGCAAAGAGAGGTATATGGAAGACACTCTGATGTCATCTTTTAGTTGCTTTCTGACAAGCAGTCTCTTGTTATTTAACTCCCTTTCCTCTTAATTAAATGCTCTATTCATTTCACAAATTATTGGATTTTATGCCCATATTATTATTTTATATTTCATGGTACTGTGTCATAAAGTAGCAGCTCAAGATTTAAAATGAAATAAAAGAGGGTGAGACAAACAGAAAAGAAAAAAGAATAAGAAAAATTACTGAAAGAAATAAATGTTCAAGCAGGTCTTTTGATTCCTGCCTTGGTCTCAGAAGACTAAGTATGCACAATGATGAAAAAAATCACAATATAAAACAAGGTACATTAAAGGAATCCCTGAAGCAATTTATGCCAAGCCTTTAGATCAGTCATGTTAATAAAAAAATTAACTGGACTGGTAAATTAGACAGAGATTGATTGGTTTTACAGATGGAGCAGTGAAAAGTGAGGTGGATAGTGAGACGGCAGAGTCAGTCCTCAGTGGACTGTGAGAACTTGCAGCTACATCTCTCAACACCAAACATCCAAGTGGTTAAACATAAGATTAAATTCGTTGCCACTAAGTTCAGTGAATGTGAGAAAATAATCTTAACTGGATGTATACTTCAACAGCCTCTGAATTATCTAATAAGCCTCGGGAAAGAGATTTTAGACTCACTGTGAATGCTCTTGGAAAATGTCAGCTCAGTGCCTAGTGATGGTTACAAGAGCAAAAAGCATCATCTGAGTTGTCAGAATATGAATGAAGAGCAAAGCGGAGGAGAAATTATTATGTCACTGTAGCAATCAATGGCACACTCATTTCTTGGATCCTATGTGCATTTTTGGTCCCACTATTAAAAAAAACTATAGAGTCAAGCTAGAAAAAGTACAGAAAAGGGCATTGAAAATCAGTTTATTGAATGACTTTTTGGGGAAGAGAGACTAAATAAGGTATGACTTTTCAAGCCATGAGTAAGGGGAAATATAATAAAGATCTATAAAATCAGGTTTTGCAAGGCAGAAGTTGCAGAGGCAACACATATTGACAATGGGTCATACAAAATGTTATTAGACATCAGACTTAAACCTAACAAAAGGAAGTAATTTTTTGAACAACACGTAAATTGTAAAACTCATGGCCACAGTAAGTTCTGAAAGCCAAAAATATAAATTGATGGGGGATTAGAGTGGCATTTAAATGCAGCAGTATAGGTGTGATGTCCAACTAAGGCTCCAGCTGACTGCTGGAAAGCAGGAAGGCAAGGCTGGAGAGCATCATTTCCAGTACACCTTTGAAGGTTAGAATATTCAGAGGGTGATATTTTCCTTTCTGGCTTTTATTATTATGTATTTTAATTCTCTTCATGGAAATAACACCTATTAAAACATTCCTGTTCCCTTTAAGTCAGAAAAGCTAAATATTCAGTTCTTTAGTACCGTTTCAGGCTGAAACTCTTACACCACTGTCTCTCACAGAGGACAGAGGAGTGAACAGACCTTTTGGTTTGTAAGTTCTTCCTGAATATCTAGTAAAACAAGGCCTGAAAAATCACAGTTTCCTTGCTTGTTTTTAAACAAACACTGATGGGAAAGTAACATCCACAGTGCGTAGAAATATAACTTTCTGAAAGTATCATCTTCCTTGCCTTGTCAGCTTCCCCAGTATTTTATCACTTACAGAAGCTTTATATCAGTCACAGAAAACACTTCTGAACTGTATAACTCTGAATGTTCTGGCATTATGCAGCAGATAATCTAAACTCCAGTGCTAGAGAAGAGGCCAGCAAAGAAGTATAGTATCTTTCTTAATGTTACCATCAGGTAGTTTTACTTCAAGGGCCTTGCAATGTCTTGGTTTTTTTCTGACATAAAGTTGCATAGCCAGAAATACCTTCAGAAATTGCAACAGAAGAACATTTTTTTACCTTTCCTGTTATCAAAAGAACAATAACTTTCTTATGATTTATATTTCTATTTCTGGACTGTATGGCACTGCCTATGCTGTTCATAACATCAAGGAAGTAACAGTTCCTCTGCCATTTCTCTAGTCTTCTCAATATAATGGAGACTATAATGGATCCTAACTGTACTTGTGCAATAAATATGTCCTGCTAGCTATCTGCTGTAGGTTGAGTTTCCCTGCTTTAAGAACTTGCACTTTTTCACGTCCAACAGCTTTAAAGTCTGGACACCAACTCAGCTAAGTGTGGTGCCTGCAGTATGTCTGGAGAACTCATTAGGCAAAGCTTGCAGAGAAACCATTGGAACTGACTGCAAAAACATTTATTTCCAGGCTGTGGCTTCAACCCAGCCTCTTTTATAGCAGTCAAGGCTGTTGCATACACAGGTCTACATGTAAATAAATTGTGTTAAGAAAATTTGTACTGAAATGCTATTTTACTTTGAAACTGTCTTTATATTTAAAAGGTTTTTTTGAATTATATAAAATCAAGAAGGAATGATAGGTTTTTCTATTGTTTTGTTTTTCTTTGTATACAGTTGGCAGAGGAGGAGGTCCTGAGTAAATGACCATAAAACTGAACATTAAAGTTTCTGGAGAAATGCTGGGTTAGTTGCAGATTTCCTCCACATCTGCCTATGTAGAGCTGAATGGAGAAGCACTACCCTTCCAGAGGCAGTGCAGTGTTAGCCTCTTGCTCCTGCTGTCCCTTCGAAACCTCATGGGATGATCCATACCTCCATTTACAGTGTGCACAAACTCATCTGAGCAATGCTGCATGGTTAAAGCACAGAAACAGACACTTCTGGGGCATGACTAGTCTCAATCATTTTAGACATTTACTTGAGGTTAAGAGAAACTACACTGTAAAAGCAACTATTTATTTCTGCTGACTTTAAACGGAGTTTGGATGACTTTTTCAAGTATAGCCATCTATAGTGTAGTGCCTACAGTTATCTGAGACGAACCCCCCCAAATTTCTCTTGCTTTCTTTCCTGCCAAGGCTATACCAAACAAATCCCTACTTCAGTTTCCTTTGTCCATATTATCTTCCCTAGGTGAACATTAAGTGTACCAACCCTGTTTTTACTGTGGGTCTTGCTCTTGAGACACAAAACAGCAGTAGCTATGTCCTTGCTTTCACTCTCAGCTCTGCAAACACTAAGACATAATCTTCACTTGCCAGTCTGAATTCGGTTACATTAGATTTGATGCCAGTTGTATTGGTTCCCTCACATGTTTTCCAGGTGGCTGCCTATGCCCATAAACCAAGAGAAAACAGCATGCCCTGTGATCACTCCCATTCCCTCAGGGGGCTGCTTAGACAGGCTCTGCTTTTTACTTTCCTTAGAGCATAATTCCTCTGTCTTCAGTCATGGACACAGTCCCAGTGGTGTCCAGGAGAATTACTCCCTTGAGTTAATACCACTGAACCCCTGTTTCACTTATCTTTAATCATGTTAATCTTCATCTTTTATTCACTAACTGGTAACAATAGAATTCTAAGCTCTGCCTTACCTTCATCTAAATCTTAGGCAATGGTATGTAATCCATTTAGAAATTCTAGAAAATATGGGAGATTTAACTCTTTTTTAAATGATGCCATAGGTGAGTCAGTCATCTGATCATTCACACATCAGTAAAGAAAAATCTGATAGGCAAAGCACTTTCTTTATTTTTCCCCATTAGCATAATATTTTTCTGGCTTGGAAGTAATTTCTTGTCCTGCTTTGCACAATATTGTAAGTAAAACTGATTTCAGACATAACAGTGTTTCTCTGGGTGGCAGAAACAAACAGGCTGATTTTTAAAATGCTCTATGGCCCTTCTGATGGTCTGTCAAGAAGCCAATACTATTCCACACCTATATGACTGATTATACCTCAATCCCTCACCAGACAACCAAACAGATGTCACTACCAAGGATGCCCAGTGGCTGCTGAATAACATTTCTTCTGCGGTGACATGGCCTCAATCAGGACGAGAGGGGATTTTCCAGGGAGGCAATTACTTCTTACTGATATGAAATCTAGATGCTGAAAACAGTGAGACTCCTGAAAAGTGCAGTAGAGGAAACAAATTTAAAAATAATAGAGGCATCTAATCTTACCCACAAATTGTGAATATGAGCCCAGCAACAAATATTTTGCAGAACTAGGCTGAACTCTATTTGAGCAAATATCTTCTCAAAGCATCGGGGATGACAAATACTGTATTCTTGACTGCACCAACACATTATTCAGTCAACACAACACATTCAAGTGAAGAAATGTTCTTTGCTTTGAACTGATCTGTAGAAATGCTACCAAGACTCAGGCATGGCATTCAAATATATTTCTATCATTCATTGCATAAGGCATTTCTAAGGAGGAAAAAACTTGTGAAATACAAAATTTACACTAAAAACAGTGAGTAAGTTGATGGCTTCATGACTTATTGCAGAATTAGAGCAGTAACCTGTGTGTTTTCCTGCCTCCTTGAAATGCACTGTGATAAACGTGCTGAGTTACTGTTAATGATAGTGATATGTAGTCTGTTCACACAAGAAGAAATATATTCCAGATATACATCTATCACAGCTTTAGTAAGCTCTGGAAATAAAGAGGCATTCTTACCTCTATGTAGTCCGGCTTCTTGCTAGAGACAAGAGTAGCATTTTAAGTATCTGCTGAGTCTCTACTTCATTTCTCCATGTTGTAACTTTGCAATCTCTTTTTCTCTGTCCTGGCCTAGCATGGATTTTTGTTTCCTGGGGATGTTTTCCTTCATTTTAGCCTCTCAGTAAGCTCAGTATAGTCAACAGTTAAATGTGTAAGGTTTATTTATTTAGTACTTTGGCTAAGTCCCAGGTACCTCTTAAAATGCAAGTTTTACTACTTCATTTATGCTCTGAACAACTATTATTATTTACAAGGATTTGGGCTAGAGCTATTTAATGTGAATGCCTAAAAGATCATGCATAAATCCATACTGAGACCCCCCTTTAAGAGACTGACTCAGAAGAGGAAAACTTCCCCCAAAGACAAAGACTGCGTTCGAATCCTGTCCATAGTAGTAAGCACACAGTCTCATTTCAACTACTCTCACACCAAATACCTGTGACAGAACATGAATAAAACATTTCAAGCCTTAGAAATTGCTGGTTACTGCACCATGCTGCATAGAAGAACACATTTTAAAAAAATATTTTCCATCTGAATTGCAATACTTAGAGATAAAACAGTCCCTCAAGGTACAGGGTATATCTGCAGAGCACCCTGGAGAGTTTTCATTTTGGGAGAAACCTGTCTGTATACAGCACATGAAGGCAGTAGTTGCTTTGGGCCCTCTGTTGTCTGTGCGGCTCTTTGGGCTCCCTTGCAGAGTAGGGTCCTCAGTCTGAGCCAGGATGATGGGACCTAATGGTCAAGGGAGGAGCAGGAGCCCCCAGTGCATCCAGACACTGCCAACAACACAGACTGCTGAATCCTTGGCTCTGCTCTCTGAAACCATTAGATCCATTTGCTGGAGTCTTCCAGGATTGCTTTCACCAAGGAGAGGTCAAGCCATGGTTTGTTCTCTTTCCTTCCAGTTGCTTCCAGGTTGTGGAGGTAATTTCTGTAGCTGCCTCTGTCCATTTCGTATTATGCTCTGAACACACCAACTGCAGCATCCTCTCTGCCTGTGTCTCAGGAAAACAAGTGATAAATGAGTCCTTGTAAACGAGGCTCTGCATAGGACCAGACAGCCTTTTAGGGGAACTTTGTACCTCAAAAGGCCTGAAAGACTGAGAAACTGGGACATGGAAAAAGAAGGCCTAGAGCATAAAGGTAAAAACCCTAGAGTATATAAAGGCCTGGTTTGCTTTAGTGTTGACTTAAACTGGCTTTGCACCAGGCCCAAATAAGACAAAGTTGTTAGATGAATCAGACACTTAAGGGAAGCCAGCTGAGGACCTAAAGAGGCTACACAGAGGAGACATCACCAAATTCCACACGACAATGTGTAAAGTTAAGAGGCCAAATGTTTCTTTACAAAGAAAACAGTTTATAGAAAATATGTAGACTAAATCTGATCTCTGTTACGTGCTAAGCATGAACATTTTGTTTGAGTAGTGCAGCTATCCAACTGCAGATCTCTGAGCTCATCTACACTGATTAAGAACCAGACAGCGATAAGACAGGGGCCAAAGACTGGTCTTTCAGCTGATACGTGAGAGATTGTGTGCCTTCCTGCTAGGCTTGCATGATCTCTGATGCTGATGTGATGGAGAGAAGCAAGGAGCATCTGTCAGCTCAGAGTGTGTGTCCAGGCACAAAAATAGAACAAGCATTGAACTATGACTGTGACAACAGGGGAGGCTGAGTCCAGTTTTACCTCCCTGCTGTAGGCCCAAAGGAATGTCACATTACCTTTTTCAGGGTTTTTTTTGTTTGGTTGGTTGGTTTTCTTCTAAGGGTTTCACAGCTCCTTCTCAAATCCCCTAAGGAGCATGTCCTGCCACACTGTTCTGAATGTCCCACAAAAGGGTCACACCAGGTCACCCTCAGACATATGTCTGTGTGGGGCTTGCTACTAATACTGAGGTGTGGGGAAAGGAAGGTCTACGCAGCTTTGGGATCATCACTGTCTTGAGACCCCAGCTTGGCCAGCTTGTAGGTGTGCAGCAGTCGCTGTAGGCTTGAACATTTTGCTAATATATCATGTCACCAGAGTTTACTTTGCACTAATTGTGGACATACTGCCATGCACATACTTCAGTAAGCATGTCTATACTTCTAGTAAGTATATGTTTCAATAGTATACATCTACAGCAGTCAATGTTATTATGTTTGTAGTCAATCAGTGAACCAGAGTTTTTACTGCTTCTACTACAAACCTGGAAATGAAACATGTTGTCTTTACAGATATGAGCATAGCAAGCGTTTTGAAGTTGATAATGAACATTTAGTCTTTATTTGATAATGAAGAAATTATAACTTAATAGGGAGGGTCAGTAGCCACTACTTAAAATTAGAAGTTGCATCTCCAAAAGATAGTTTAATTGTGTGAGGAGTACTATTTTAAGTTTTATGCATCACTGTTTAAGACCTGCAGGGAAGATGCTTAGCCCAACACAGCCTTTTTTAAGGCCTGGGAGGATAAAAAGTTTCAAATCGTGAATAGGCTTTAAGAACTTTGGGACATGGGCAAGAATATCATACAGCCTTCAAGTTCTGTTGGTAAAGCTCCCTTTGGAACTTAGCCTCAAATCTCTGGTGTAAAAAGACTGAAAAGGACATACCGATTTTCTGATAGTGTGGAGTTCAAAGAAACACACAGACACACCACTTATACATTGGCTAAATTCCACATGGAGCCTTTGCAGCCCAGCACAGAACCTAGGGTATGACCAAGAAAGAAAAATAATTCAGTAAAGAACCTTGCTACATTGCAGTATAAGTGTGCATCTCAATACAGCTTCCTCTGAAGAAGTAAACTTGTGTTTTTCAGACTAAGTCATCATTTTTTGTTGTAGATTATGGAAACAATTATCAGAATTACAGAAAACACAAAGTCTTTATGAGCAATCATGTTTGTTCTGCAGGAAAGACCTAAAATCTTGAGCAGTAACAGCACTGTTACCCCTGCATATGGCAATACACTAATGTATACAATGAAATTGTAGCTGCTAAGCTGACAGAGCTAAAACCTCACATGGTGTTAGCTGGTTTGACTTAAATCCCAGTTTGGACACATTCCAGTAAAGAACAAAAAAATTATGGCTCAATTATTTCCATTCTTTACATTCTTCCAGGAAAAAAAATTCCTTCTAGTGTTTACCCAAAAATAAAATCAATCATCCAAAGCAAGCATTTCCAATAGAGAGAGAAGAATATGGATGTCAGCATTAAAAAGTGTTGGTGAAATACATCTATCTAAACATTAGTCTCCACTCAAAACCATTGATTTAAACTGAAATAGGTGCTGGGAAGAGCACTAGAATGAAGGCAGGGGAAGTTTAAAATTTCCTGATTGTTCTTTTTCAAAAGATAAAGATGATGTAAAAAGAACAAGTCATTTAAGGAATTTTAAGGGGTTAAAGAACATTTGCAGTACAGATCAGGATGACAACATCTGTGAAAACTTTGTTTTGCCTGAGTTTTAGAACAAGTAGTTAAAATACAACTTGATGAACTGAAGAGTTGTTCTGCCTGTCATTCTTTATGATTGCTCAGTGCTGACAGGGCATTCATGATTGTGCACGACACAAAGACAGCCTCTTTCCTACCAACTAGAGGGGACTTGTAAGATTTACATCTGTAATGTGTAATTGATACTCATACACTGTTATTAACTCTATTCTTATAAGCTTTGCATACAATGGAGAGTTATTAGGAGGGCTTTGAAAGAGAAGTTGTGGGTAATTTGGCAAACTAAATGGGAATTTGGCTTCCTGCATGTTTTCCATGCATATATTATTAGTCCGTGTCTAGTCTTTTTTCCTCATTAATCTAATTTCTCTCTGATTGTTCCTTGCTCCAGAGTGAAAAAAGCCCAAACAACTAAATATATATATTTACAATTAATTCCATCTCATCACACAGAAACCAGAAAAAATGTTCCACACCACCCATAAATTCAAGTCTTTAAAAAAAAAAAGTTTTAAAAAGCTGCTGAAACTTCCTGGCTTCATTTTTTTTTCATAGAGCCACTGTTTAATTTACAGTAAGTCAAGAGGCAGGAGGGATGATAGAGTTAAGCTCATGCTGTTGAGAACAATTATCCTGGTGCAGAGACATATGTAGCCCCAGAAGGTTGAACAGACCACCATAGCTTAAAGGCACTAAGATAAAAGGGCACGTGCTGCGTGGGCCCAGTGGGAGCAAGGACACAGCCTGCAAACAGAGCCCACTCGGCTTCATCTGATTTGTGGCTCTCTCCCTCCCCCCCCCCCCCCGCCTTTTTTTAATTTTGATTTATTTAATAAGACCCTGGTGCATTCATTGGAAAGAAAAAGAGAATGGTAGCTGTGACAGTGTGGCAACATCAATCTAATGTTTGCTAGAGACAAAAATAGCTGGGCCAAGAATCATGGCAGCCTCTCTTTCTAAAAGATTGAAGACACTCCATCAAGATGGAAAGTAAAATAGATGAAGTCAGGGTACATTTAGATTCTGTACCAACTGAATAGCAGCAACTATTCTTTTTTTTTTCCCCCTGATTCATTAATCATGCTGGTTAATTGTTGGGATAATGATTTCACAAGTGCATGTAGTACACAAAAGGATTGTCCTCGCTTGTGTGTAGCGCCTGGCATTTACTTCTGCATATGCCAGTGTTGCTGCATTAAAATGGGAGGAGATTTTTCATTTTCCTTTTTCCTATTGTTCAATTTTCCTAGAAAATGAATTGCATGTTGTTGTCAAGCATGGAAATATATGAAGAGAGGAAACTTAAGACAGCAATTAATAAAAGAGATCTCATTTTAAAGGGAAAACAGTAAAGGACATAAAGATAGAAAAACAAGGAAAACATTTCTGTAGTTTAAGTGGCTATTTCATACCTCTAAAAAGGGATTCAATGTTTAGTTAGGGTCTAAGTACTTTCTTTCTTTAAAGAAAAAATAGTGGAATTTTTAATACTTCCTGGCAGCTGAGTTCAGATTTCTAAATATAAAAATCTATCAAGATCCATTTCTGTGATTTCAATCCTCACTGTCCATAAAATTGTGATACCTGTCTATCACTGAGGGTAAAGGGAAATTGCTTATGGATGACTGTAAGAAACCTATTCTTAAGGACTTAATGTTTACTGATTTGAAAAACTTAAATGTTTTCTACAAGCGGAGAGGTCAATTAAATTCTGTTTATCCATTTCATTGTTTTTTGGATTGATACCATTTTATTACTGTCTTAATCTAGTGCTTTTTCCCATTTGCATGTACAATTTAAAATAGAATTTTTTTCCATTTTTTTTCTGATGAACTCTGCCAAACCCATTCTAAATATTGTTGATTCCCATCTCAAAACTCAGAGGAACATACATCAGTTTACATGCACTATTCAGATCCTTGAAAACTTTGTAGTCTTCCAGCATGGTGACTTGTGAGGCATTATTTTTTTCCAATTTAATCACCCAGAGAAAGACTGATTCCATACTTTGGCAGTGCCAAACCTTCCCTTTTTAATTCTGAAAACTTACAGATTTTTTGAGACAAACTCTACCCACCAAAAGAACAGCAGATAAAATATAATTTGGTTACTCATATTTGTATTTTTTTCTTACAAATTGATGTTAAAAAGATAAACAGCAAGCTGTTGCCGTAGTAGAATTTCACAAAGTCAAATATGTACAGCTTGCTTTTCTCTCTTTCTCATTGGAAAAGCAGCTCTGCAGTAATCCTCACAGCTTACTTCTGCGTGCTTTGAGCTGCAGTATGAGAAACTATTTTGAGGCATTTTCTTAGCTGAATTTTTGTAACTCCTTATGACAAAAAATTGGGTCTAACTGAGGCAAAGCCAACAATCTCTCAGGGTGAGATCATAGCCACATGTTTTACCAGAGCAAGGAATGGAAGACTGACAAAAAACACAGCTTAAAATGACCTGTCTTTATTGGAGGCATCAGGAAATCCTTTACTTTCCTCGTTGACATAAATGTCCATTTCACAACGCAATTTGTTTGGAAGAAGTCTCAGAATTCCCTGTTGCAAAGTGTCCCCTTTAGATGCACCCTGGACCAAGTGTCTAGAATTACTGACTCAGTCAGTAATCAGAAATAGTCTGGTCTCTTTCTCCTAGTAACTCCATGTCAACCTTCCAAAAATTACCAAGATATTAATCTTTTCCAAAGGTGAAATTCAGGTTTTCTCTCAAAATGACAATTTTCACTTTGTCTCCTCACCATCCTCCTGCAACCATCAGATCAGGGAGGACAAGCAATACCTTGGGATCAATAGGGAGTGTCATATTGCATTTGCACATCACAATAACAAATATCTTCAGCTTCCCTTCACCCCTAAAAGTTGCATGATCTCGAATTGCAAATAAATTTGCTGCAACCAGTACATGGGGACTCCATGAGCGGGGATGAAGGTTAAATTCAAAGGCTAAATTATTTATTGCAAACTATTTGCTTAGTTCTGGCACTGAAGAACAGTGGAACAAATGGAATTTTTAGATGCAACATGTATTGAGAACAAAGGCTGAAATCCCATTTCCAGTACTCCATGCTTAAATTTCCCCTGTGCTTTAAAAAGTGCAGTGTTAGCTTTTCTCTCTCATTAAACTGCCTCTCTTCTATATTGAACCTAACTTGTATTATTTTTCCATTTTCAGTTTACCTAAAAATCGCATGTTCTGGAACATTCAATAGGTACAATAACTGAAAACAGAAATGTGTACTGTTGCACACACTGGACTGTATCTCATTGCTACCATGATAATATACTATACAAGCTATAATTCATCCAAAATGTAGAAGGTTCGTTTGTAGGAAAACCACAGTGAGCATGGACACAACACCTGGACAGATGGAGAACAATGATCTGGGACCCCCTGCACACAGGGTCCATCCCACCCTTCTCCATACAAGGTGTTGGTACAGCCTATTTGGTCAGTGAGGGAACTACTGTAGATTTCTGATCATGGCACCTTTCCAGCCGTGCACCACACCTCGAGTTGATCTGGGTAGTCTGGCTAAACAAGACCAGCTGGAGGTGCAGAAACCTTTCTGCAGGCCCCCTGGGAAGGAGGAGACACACTAGGTTGGTGGAGATCTCTCTTTCTGCTTCTTATGAAGTTTTCATGCTCGGTGTTATTTTTATATACTGCCTCGGCATCTCACAGCCAAGGGAGCATAGCATTTTAGTCATTTAGAGCCAAGCTCTGCCCTCACTTACACCCATGCAACTCATGGCCCTGGAAGACAAATATATCTGCCAACAAACCATCGTTCAAAGTTCTTGAAAAAAATAACACCAAAAAAAAATAGAAGGATTTTGCAGCTAACGAAGTGTGGTCAGCTGAGTAATACTGAGCTGAGCTTTGAGTGAGTTATGGGCTAATTTGCTGTGATACAAAGCATTATGAACATGGTAGACTACAAAGGCTTCAACAAGCTGGGTGATTTCTGAAATTACTCCAAATTCATGAAAATAAACCACCTTATTCCACTTTTGCATGTAAATGGATTCTTTCTTCCTCCAATTTTCTCGAACAGTAAGTAGTCATAGTTATGAAGCTAAATTTCTTGTGGAATAACACATGAGTATTAACACGTCTTCTCAGTTAAGGCACCTGAAATCCTGTCCTGAGGATCCTCAGTTACACCAAGGCCCTTAGAGATAAAGCTCTCAGGTGTCCCGTATCACCCATCCTTCTGACTTCCTGCTCAGGAAAATATCCCATTGATCTCAATAAACTATTTGGGTTTTTTAGTACATTTATCAAACAGTAAAGATTCTAAGACTTACAGGACAAAATGAAGCAGTTTGAAGTCCTGCTTGCAAATTTATTTTTGCACCATTTTAAAACAGGCTTTTTTTACCAAAGAAAAGCCTCAAACATTGACATTGCTAGTCTAGGTTGTTACAAACCCATGGTTTGGCTCATATAAAAGCAATCTTTAGAAATACCCTTAGTTCTATTTTCAGGAAATTCTTACTGAGAAGAAGTGTTGCATATCTAAAGGCTTGAATAAAGCTCAAGGTCAATGTTCTTTTAGCTCTTCCCAAGACTAAGATATTCACATCCCTTTTCTAAACAATTGCTGCTGGTTTATGCTGCAGAACAAAGGTGATGAGAAGAGTGGCTGTTCTCTGAGAGCTACCAGGAGCTCATATCAAACTCCATAGGTATGAAGCCAAACACCTTCTACTTCAGATTAGCAGATGTGTGCATGGTAAACTGTATTTTTCAGCTCACTGGTTATTGCTGATCTCTTCAGTACTGGTTGCATACTGATGTGGCCAAAAAGCGGAGCTGTCTGTTTCCTGTTATAACTACTGATGCAAAATCCTAAAAATGCTAAATGGAGTTAATCATAGTGTTGCTCCGTTGCTATCATCCCCCATTTATTCACTTATGATGCAATCTGGCATAGTACTGACATTCATTCTAAATTATGGCAGCATTTACTTTCATTTTTGGTCTAAAATTTCTAGTTTAAAAAAAAAAAGGGTTTGTAAATTTGGTTGTTTTTTCATAGAAAATGTCTTCTGTGAGTCAGACATTTATTTTCAGGGTTTTCAAACACTTCATAGGAATAAATTAACAAGAAATTAAAAACAGTTAGAATTCTCCAGCTGAAATTATTATAATATTTTAACAAGTTTGGGGTGTTTTTTTCCCAGTACTTGGAGTGTTTGTAGCACAAGTCAAACATATTTGTGGAATCATAGAAACTGTGTTTGTAAGGGACCCCTCTGGGTGTCTCAAGGCTGTTTTTCTGCTCTGATCAAATCTCTTACCAGCCCAAGAGCAGGATGGCTGTGTCCTTGCCTAGCTGAATCTTGCAAACCTCCATAGACAGAGTCTCCATAGCTTTCCTGGACAGCTTGCTCTGGTCTCAAACTTCAGAGTTTGTAGCAGAAATCAGACATTTTTATACTATGATAGAAAAGTGATAATAATTTTCCAAATTTAAATGGAGACACTTGGGTGGTTCATGTCTTCAGATGACTGCAACCAGAAGGAATAAAAAACCCAACCAAATCACACGTACACCCAAAAATAGTGGGGTTCACATCTAAGTGCAAAACAAAGGTAACCAACACTCTCCCCATTCTGCTTGTTTTATTTTGATTTACATCCAGCCTAAACCAACCATCAAAATATGCAATACAGAGACAAATTTTACTCTTACAGAATTGTAATCTCAAATGAAACTCAGAAACTGGACTGTGTGAGGCTATTTGTAACTACATTGACATTTCTGCAGTACTTTGACCGTAGCAGTCTATTTTATTTCTGTATAACATTCTGCCTTTTCCTTGACTCAATAGTGAATTCCTCTCTTTCTGTAAATGCTTTTTGTGCAGCTATAACAGAAAATTAATTTCCACATAGAGCTGCCTGTATTTAGTGATGAAAAAATGCAATTCTCATGTGTTTGCACACTCTTAGAATGCACACATTTATATCCATATGTTTGTGTATATAGTATATATAAACATGGATCTGTAGATAAAATT
The DNA here is from genome assembly GCA_035221455.1 of Xenops minutus. Taxonomy (NCBI): domain Eukaryota; kingdom Metazoa; phylum Chordata; class Aves; order Passeriformes; family Furnariidae; genus Xenops; species Xenops minutus. The sequence goes on along the minus strand of JAWWEE010000122.1, from coordinate 59,520,436 downwards.
GATAATATAGATATATATAGAGAGATAATTATAATTACTATGTAATTTCATATTTGCAACAGAAAATACACATTCATTCATACAAAATATCTAAATAATTATTGAAGGATTTACTTACATTGCCATTTTAAATACTCACTTGCACAGTTATTCTTCCTAATTTCTTCCTGCTTTTTTTTTCTAGCTCGTCTTTCCTTCTTCCTTTGTTCCTAGTCTTCTCAGATATAAGAGAGCTGTTCATGCTTCCCAGGTGCATTAAGCCACATTTTGAAATAACCTACAAACTTGTATAAGGTATCCATGGCCATTAGGTGCCTCTGATGGAACTATAATGAGATGGCACTAACTGATGGATTAGACCTTCTACTCAAGATGAAGTGAATGCAGTAATCTTTGAGGTGAAATGTGCCACAAAATAAAACAACACAAATGATATTTCAAGATTAAATGTCTTTGTGCCCCACTGAACAAAATATACCAATTCATTAATAACAAACCAGATTGCTACCAAATGCATGCTACCAGCACAGAGTTTATACTGCTTATTTAGTTTGAGTAGATATGCTTTTGAAGAGATTTTAGGTAGTTTATGTTCATGATGGTATTACTCTTTGTAACTCAAAAAGCTGAAGGACTCTTCCTGGTGAATAGAGTTAACACCTCCCATGAAATTTCCATAGCTCCCAGAAGACCGCATAAGGAGAAAGACAAAAATATTTTGTACAAATACTATTTGCACAAGCAGCAACCCAGAGTTCCATCTTGTCTGGGGCAAGGTGCTCACTTTAGGAGCTCAACAAGAAGCAGTTTACAAGGTGCACCTCTACTCGTAAGTGTGGCTGAGGCCTGACGACCAAGAAGGTTGAGATGCGCTTCTTGTAGCTACCTGCCTCTAGAGAAGTCTGGCCATGCCCTTGTCAAGTAGTACTTGCACTGGGTCTTCTTTGGACCCTTATTGTGTAAAATGAAAATATTGCTAGGGAGAAGAAGGCTTCAACTCAAAGTTCTTTTACAGCCCTCTGTCAAGTTGGTGAAGGGTAGATATGGGTATCCTGGAGTGAGGGAATGTGTGAGGTGCTGGAGTATTTTAAGCTTTTTGCCACAGTCTTGGAGGGCCATATAGGCTATGCAGAACCAAATCACTTGCAGTTTCATCCGTGCTGTCTTTATTAGAAATTCTTGGAGTGAACTATCCCCAAAACTATACTTTGATGTTTTTTTCAGATAAAACTATTTGGTTCACTGCAAAAAGAAGACAAGAGCAAACTAGCATTTATATAAAATAGAACTCCTCTCAAGGAGAGGAGGTGGAGACAGGGATCATCTGGCGTGCTTTTCATGAAAGAATTGAACCACAACAGTTAGGAATTTTTTTGGGGAGAGATGGGCAAATCCTCGAACTACTTGTTAAGGGGTTTTTTATATCCCAAGCAGAACATGTTCAGTGTTGCAGTACTAAATATACTTTTGGCATATGGATTCATAGTGATAAATAATAATCAAAGCAAAAAACTACCTCGGTGAATAGCCACACCCTCAAAATCACACCTCTGTTCAAGGTGAAGGTTACAGAAATGTAGATCTAGAACCTCAGTTTGGTGGCTGGAGAGAAAACTTCCTTTCTGAGAAAGACATACTGAGATTCAGTGTGGCAAGAGCACATCCACACAGTTTTTTTTTAAACAGTTATTTTTAAAACAACTTATTTATGGGCACATGACTTTAAGACTTCTACAGGCACATTTTGCACTAGTGTTAACCTGGGAACCTTGGGATTCCCATCTCCATAACCAGATCCAATAACTGTCTCAAGAGAGAGAGCATCATATATCTTTTTTGTAGGGTTGTATTTGTCCTTTGTATGAAAATCCTGTGATATCACACTCAGAAGGCCATAAGTTTACACAGTGAATGATGGGAGATGTAACAGCTAAGAGGATAACAGTATTAATTTTCTTGTGCTATATTTTAATTTCTTACAAGGTTTTTTAGTGAACAATCTGAAACTTAATGTCACTCATAATCTAAATGAAACTGCATTATCTGTTCAACACATTGTAACACAGAAGTTCTGTTTATTTCTAAAGATATTGCTCATTAAGTCTGTCCTTTCAAGAGATAAATGTTGTTCTGCTACACCTTACCTGATCCCTGAATGGACATTTTGACCTAAGTGCTACAGGCTTCACACTGACGAAGTCCTCTTCTGGCAGAGTTTTTTCAAAGAGCTTTTGGGTCAGGTTTTATGCTTGTGACTCATGAATAAAAGCTCTCAGTTTTCCTGTAACATTTCACTCAAGGTTAAGCATTATACAATATTGAGACACTTGAAAAAAAAGACTCCTCTGCCTGTAGACTGTCTTGAATACTTCAAATTCTAAGATCATTGTAGTTGTCATCAAACTTCCTAATTACTTAATTAAAACTATAGTATTATTCTAATAAGCTACTGCAGAGATTCAGCTTGTAGTAATTAAAACATAGTGAAGCCTTTATAACCTGGTATACCTTAAAATATCTTCTTTTCCATCCCTTTTTTTTAACTCAAAATCTTTACTTCCTCAATGGTACCTGCTGCCTTACCAAATTTACATAATGCTTGCCTCTGTCATCTAAATCCCAGTGCACAGTGCTATTCAGGGCTAATTTTGGGCTGCCAGCATCACCTGGTCAGCAGGACACTGCTAGGCATTTTCAAATCTAGCTAGAAACAGGTAAGAAGATTGTAAGCTGGACATTTGCTCTCTACCCATCTCTCCTCCCAGCCTTACAGTAGAGGTCTTCCTTGAAATCTGAGAGTCCCCTGTTCTTGACAACCAGTTCAGGAGAGCCCTGCCTGGGCTTTACACCTGTGGCAGACATTGACCACCAGGCAAATGAGACCATTTCCAATTCCTTTGTTCCCTGCTGAGATTAGTGTAAACTAGCACCCCAACATATACTGAGGTAATTACCAATCTACAGGAACAAAGAGTTAATTGAAAATCATAGGCTCTTTCAGATGGTATCAAGCCTGCAATTCTCTAAAGAATCCTGAAATGGTAATTACTTAGTGAGCACTTTTCCCTGTGCTCTCACCCCCTGAGGGTGACCTTACTCTACAAGAAATCCATCCGTCTCTTATGTGCTTTATGGACCTTCCCCATGGAGTGTGCATTTTATGTAATGGGATGATTAATTCTTCATCGCCATATCAGGGAAAGAGTTCCTTGAGGAGGCAAAGCAAAAGGATTGGGATGATGCAGTCCTCACTGAAACAGACTTTCACTTTTGTGATTTGAGATGATGTTTTTTAAATGGACTTGTTGCTGGTAAGTAAGAACAGAGCGGGTTTGTGCATGCTGTTTGAAGATAATTGTTTTTCAACTTGTCCCCCTCAGTATTTAGCACCTGCTGGGCATTAGACGGTAGACTATACTCAGTATCTGCTCTTCATACCACTTTTACCTGCTTACAAAGATACAGTGTACCTGGGTCTGATATTAAAAGATAGCCAGCATGACTGATCCATGGGAACTTCAGCCCCGTGTAAGCTTTAGTTGTTGCATTGGAATTGCTGCCACTGAAGAGATCCTATTCTTTTTTGCCTTCAGTTCACCTTCCACTTTTTCTGAACATTTAGCCAAGAGTTTCAATCATGCATATTACTACTTACAGTCAGAGCTCTGTATAACTATGGGGGCACTACTAATAACCTTTTCCCATACAGTTAAAGTAGCATATAAAATTAGGCACCTAAATTTGCATATTTATAAGTACCCTGAATGTCAAGGTCAATGTCCTTTTCTGTCTTTGACAGCAGAGCATTTGTAGGTTCCATCCTACTGTTGGAAGTGCTCATTCTGTACAGAACAACAGGTGAACTAACACAACTGGTTCTTTGCCTGCATGGTCCTCAAAAACTATCCTTTCTTTCATAATGCTTGAAACACAATCAGTTGTTTATTCTGGGGTCACGCCTTGCTGTAATCAACAGACCCTTCCTTTTTTACTCTTCTCCAGCAAACAATACATCTTTTGTGACTGTTAGTATGCTCACAAACCCCAGAATCTTCTTGGTTCAGGACTACAAAAATTCCGATGAATGTTGCTGGTAGGAGGTCCTGCAGATAACCATTCATTGCAAGGATACCAAAGATATTTTTCCTAAATGACTGCTTTTGCAGGTGCTATCATGGCTAGACTGTCTGCAATATCTTTTCAAACTTACTGGAATTTCCAAATGACAGCCATCAATGCAGATATATCTGAAAAATTAAAAAAACTTATTGAAGTAATGGGGGAATCCATGGCAGAGTAAGAACTTAAGTTGAGATCTCCTGATCCTCGTTGCAGCTCATTAACCATTACTCATATTAAAAAAAATAAAATTAAATTAAAAAAAAAAAAGTAAAGCAAGCTATGAACAAGCAGAGAAGTAAATGCACTATGAGTGAACTCTCAGTGTATGGTTCATTCATTGGAAAGATTCTGTGCTAACTCAAGTAACTTAGCTCATTAAACTCCTGAGGCCTGTTCCCTTACTTGTTCTTGACTATATTACCTTTTTTTTTTTTTTTCTGCTTTATTTTGATGCAGTTTATTTTTTTATGTAATTCTGGTAGAGAATTGTTAGCAGGTTGCTAGTGCATTCATATATGCATTACAGGCAACAAAGGTGCCACATCTGTTCTATCTCCTTGTCACCACATCTGGGAAATCTCTGCATTCTTCACCTGGCATGACTTGCCACATGACACAGCTCAGTGCAGATAAACACACAGAAATGGGAGAAAAGTTCTTGCTTTGTCACATCAACTCAGTGTCAGCATTTCACACAGCCAGGACCTACTCTGAATAGATTCTTCCCATTACACTCGGATCAGACATCTCTGAGTAGTACTTATATCAGTAATGGAAGAGACCACTCACTAAAAACCAAGAACACTAAAGCCACTGTTCATAATGTGCCCACCCCAGCCACGCACCAATCGTGCAATGCCAGCAAAGTAAAGTGCAGGTCACATCTCACCATGTAAACCTCATTCTATTTAAACATTGTATTTAAAGCTTGTTTGGAGTACTAAATCTTCTAGACTTTCCATGAAAAATATCAGCTGAATAGATAAATAAGAAATTTTGAAGTCAAATATCAAAATTATTGATGGAAATGTACAGATCCTTTTGGATTTTACTTGAAAACTTATTGAAATAGATTATTTCTACCTTATAATTTTCACTTTCATAAGAGAACATAAAGCAGATAAAACAGTGACTACTAAGAAAATCATACTGGTGACACTGAAATAATTTTTGAAGGAATATAGTTATGAAAAAACCTTGTGAGATTTTGTATTTCATTGAAATTCATAAACTCATGAGCTGTATTGTAATACTGGTACCCTTATGTGATAGGAATTCTGTTTTTTCTGCCAGTTCTTGTATGGATAATAGACTGAAAGCTTACAGTAAGTAAAATATGAAGCCAGATAAAAGTAAGTGACTTTTTAAGAAAGGAATGCTTTGCAAAAAAACCCCATTGTCATGAGTTTATTATGGGGAGAATATCTGGTGCAAGGGTCAATTTGAGGAAGCTCATGGTCATCATTATTGTAGTCTGGCCAAAACACTGCTGCAAAGGCTATGTAACAAGCACACCAAATTGTGTTTTTAAGGTGGCTATTTCTGGAGGTACTCTAGAAGATGAGTGTCCTGAGGAAAAGCATGAGCTGAGTAGCAGTTTGAACCACTTTTATGAGGAACTGTGAGCAGCGAGTTCTTCAAATTGACTTGGGCCCCATTTTCAAAGAGAAGTCAGGAAATGGCCAAAGTGCCCTTGGCAACACTACTTGTCTGGTTAGGGACCCAAAACGGCAGATACCTCAGCACAGGCCTGGTTTTGATAGATCAAGCAATTAAAAGGCAAGAATTCTCTGACAAGCCTGAAGAAAAGTATGTATGCAGACTTTTGCAGACATATATTTAGGATGCCTGTGCTACTGTATTGTGGACCAGACACAAATCTTCTAAGAACAAATGCAGCTTTATAGTGGGAAAGCTCATAAAGAAGACATGTTTATGGGAACATTATCAGCTGAAAGGGTGAGGTATAATTTACCTTATTGTTATGAAACTTCTCTGAGGACGTAGTGACTTAAAAGAGTTTAGCAGTTTTGTTCTTGAAGCTTGAATCTTGTGGCAGCATAATCTTTGTCCTCCAAGTGGGATTCTGCATTACAGAGTGAAAGTAAATTTTCTCACTTAGAAGATTTTAACATGATGTATTCAGAATTACAAAGCTTTATTTTGATTTGTGGGATGCAAACTTGGTCTTAAAACTGTCTTTCTTCCAAAAGAAACAATGGAAGATGTGGCCCTATGAGTTTGTGGGACATCATTAATTTATCTGAACAGGAATCACCAAAGTTCAAACTGAGGTCCTATACATAATAAGTCTCATGGCTGTTAAATAATTCCCAGTAGACAGTCACGAACCTTATTAATGAGGCCCCATTAATAGTTTAGAAAACCCTTAGTTGAACTCTACTTGCAGTTCCAGTCATTAATTGGAGTAATTAACATTAAGAGCTGTAAAAGCTTAATAAATGGCTTTTCCATTATTACATATGATGCTTATAGTGGAGGTACTTACAGAGCCTTGACTGTGGATTGCATTTGAAGCAACAACAGCTTTTACATAGCACACAAAACTTCCTTGTTAGTTCTTTGATATTTGTAGAAAAAGAAATTATGACCATGTGACTAAGGAGGTTTCCTATCACACTGTCAGCATGGCACAATTTATCTTTCCATCTGTTCCAATCTGTGGTGTTACACCATTGGTTTGTTTGGCTAATACAATGTGTAAGATTCTGGGACAACTTGGATGTCCTTCATTTCAGCAAATAATCACAATAATGATGATGATTGCAATGTGAATTGAAGCCAGGGCAGAAAACATCTCAACTTAGGGAAAAAAAAACAAACTGAAAAAACAAAACCAAGCAGCCAACCAACCAACCAAACAATAACAACAACAACAAAACCAACAGCAAAACAAAACAAAACCCCCAAAACACAAACTTGCTGTATTGGTTAGGCAAAAGTCTTCAAATAGATATGGAAAGAATTTAAGGATAGAGAGTATATTATCAACTATCATTACCTTTAGAAAAGTATAACAAAACACTAAAGAAGCCACAAACCACAATGAATGGACATAATCAGCTTAGTCTATTTAATTTCAAGAACATACAAAACTTAAAAATAGTCCATTATGGAAAATAAAGACAACAGACAGTATTGCCACCAGAAAGAATAGGTAGTGTGTCATTTTGGATTGTTCTTGCTTAAGAGAGATGCATAGATGCACATGAGAACCCATAGGATGATATAAGTAAGATATAAGTAAGATATAATCTTTCTTCTTAGTGACAGTTGGTTTATTTAAAGGGAAGCAAAGCCAAAGCCCTTATGCAGCAAGTCTCTGCTAGTTTCTAGTTTCCTCTGTAACATGTAAATCTCCCCATTTTCTTTAGAGAAACAATTATGTTATTTATAATGTCCAACAGGATAATTGTATTTTTCCTACTTAAATAATGACACAGCAGTCATTTTTATTCACCTCTCATTTCAAACTATCATGTGTTTTTACTATTAATTTCTTGCTACATCTCACCACATAAACAACTGCATTCCACAAATGAATTTAAAAGACTCCTGGATATTCTTTGCACACACACACACACACATATATATATATATATATATAAGTACTTTGATCTTTAAATTATATGACTGTAAGATGATTTTAATTAACTCATAATTGTGAAAAAATATTTATCTGACCCTTTGGAAGATGGGATGGCTTAGGAAACGGAATATTTTCCTTTTTTAAAAATCTTAGTAAAGTACCATAAGCAATAGGAATTTATAGACAGATCCCAGCTACTGATAGAAAAATGCAGTATATAGTCTTGCTTTTATTCAGTTTCTGTAAGAAAAATATGGGAACAAAAGTATTTTTATCAAGGTTTAGTTCTCAAACTCATGTTCAATACAAAGATATAGCACATTTTTACTCCCTTAAATGACACTTTTTTTCCTTCAGGCCTAGGGGGTTAAATATTTTCAGATTCATCACCGCAAAAATAAAGCAAGTATATCCTTCATTAAAATTGATTTACACAGTGTCAGAATATAATGTCATAAAATCATCTTTTCACTACTCTCTAGAGAACATTGTGTTCTAGGCCTTCCAGGCGGCATTGTCATCTTTACCTTGATATCCGACAGCTACCTAGAAATCATGTCGCTTAAGTGGAGCACTTTTGTGCTGTTCAGAAATCTTATTGATTGTAAATTAGAGATGAAATGGATATGGAAACCAGCAGTCCAGATTGATACAGCCATTATTTTATACTTCAGCTAAGTATTAATCATCTATATTATTCCCACATAGGGATTGCTATCTATACAGGGAACTTAGTTCCTTCTTGGTTTTCTGTGTTTGTAATAGAATTTTAAAATTGCTGAGGCTAATAGCAACAGAACTCTATTTCCCTGCAATGTACAGAGCAAGATGTGAAGGCCTTTGGGTTGGGAAAATCTTGGCCACGATCTGGTGACAGGGTCACATCTAATTTCAGTACATTCTTTCAGAGGCCAAGATTCAAATGAAAACACATGAAAGGAAAGTTTCTTTCATTACTGCCTCAGGTGATACCATGATACAGTATCAACTGATTTTTTTTCTGATAATCCATGAGAGTTTTGCCTTGGGCCAGCCTACAGACATGATGATTTTTTTGTGTTCTGCACAGTATGGGTATAGCCAGGCACTGGAAGTTCCCCCGTGTACCTTTCACCCACCATGGATTAAAGCACTACTGTCATTTGTCTGTCTTGGCCTGGGAAAAAAAAGCAAGACCTTGCAATCTTTCTACTCTGACTATGTCAGCTATTTCAGTGATTTTGGGATCACATGCTTTGAAGAACTGTGGGAGCCCTAAGCTTAGAGAGCATCTGACTTTCAGTATTTCAGAAGATCTATGGAATCAGTCTGGGTTGCAACATGAATTAAAGTGATTCTTATACCTACACAGATATAGCTCAAACACAGCCTCAGGTGCATGATCTATGATGGCGGGCACTGATTTAAATTTTTTAGGTCACATCAAACAGTGTGTGTGTAAAGGCCCATATCAATACAGTGCTAACTTGGACATATAACTGCTAAAAATACAGCAGTGCCTATATTAGCATGGAGTCTGGTACAATAGAAACAAATCTGCAGAGCAAAAGTTTTGATGATGCAGAGCAGCACCGACAAACACTTTAATTATGGTTTATTTTGGAATAGTTCTATTCTATCCTTGTAGACTGAACATCAATTAGTACTGAGAGCACATGAAGGGCTCTCCCCAGGCCATCTTTGGGTTTTGTGTCACCCACATTGCACCCAGTTCATGTGCTCCAAAACCACTCTACAATGCGATTACAAGTGCAAAAAATGAGGGGCAGTCAGAAGATTTGCTTGCAAATTTGTTTCTTATACCCCAGAATGAAAATGAAATGCTAATGCTGATGTATTCACCATTGATGTCTATGCAGAAGAAGACTATTTCTGTCCATGCATTTAGGCCAAACTTTAAAATTTAGGACTCAGCAAAAGGGTCCTTTTAATGATGCCATTGAAAAGTCACACTTTCAAAGACATCTTTGCATTTTTTTCTCATCCATGAGCCTGAGAAGCAAAATCCTGTTCCCACCAAAATCAACAGAACATTTTGTACTGATATTCATCAGCTGGGATTTTGCCCAGGATTTGTGTGCACTGGGTAACATCTCCTTCAGTGTGCAAAGAACTAGAAAAGACAATATCATGAAACTGCTTGTTCTATATGATGGGTGGCTGGCTGAGGACATCCCAGATACTCCAACAAGAAGATGCTGTAGGTCTAGCAAAGACTGTGCTCTTGGGATTTACCTTAGACGTCAGCTGTAATTCACATCCCAGTTATCACAGCCAGGGACAGCAAACAGCACTGTCCTGAGAGTCCCAGAGCCTCAATTCAGTCCTACTTGTGATGGGTATTGAAGCAAGTCACCTCAATCTCTGCTACATTTGCTGCCCACCTCCTATCTCTGTTATTTCAGCTGTAAGATCAGTTCTGTAAGGTCACTTTCCATGCTTCTGTGCAAGAGCTTTGCACAGCAGGGAGCTCTGAGCATGACTGGTGCTGGCCTGGAACAAACACGAGCATCAAAATAGATTGTTCTTTGAGGGAATTGCTGTTCCTGCCTCTTCTCTGAGCTTTCTCTGAAGTTTCCCATCTCATGAGAAATAAAGGATTAATGTCATGGAGGAAAATAACCTGTCACCCAGGAGAATCATGTTTTGTAAGACTTATCTATTCCTTATCAGTGCTGGCACTTAACTTATGTTAACTGAGCACTGATCAGTGGTAGTGGAACTTCATGGGGACTGTGAGTTACATGGCATTATTTTACTTCAAAAGTTTTCTGGAGCTGTATTTACTTGATATCCTACTTTTCTTTTTCTTTAACAGCTTTTATTCACATGTGAGTTTCTGGCAGTTTCAATATGTTAAAACCCATTTAGACAACATTAAAACAGAAAATTCTCCACTGTATAAATTTAATTCCAATTACTCTTATTCCCTTGTTATCTGCTGGTTATAATGTGAAGTACTTTCAAAATTGGCATATAAAAGAAGCTATAATTTGCTCAACAGCTGTAGAAACTGTGATAATTAAAGGCAAAATTAATTGGTTTTATTTTGATGTTTCTTTTATTATATTGCAAGTATGAGAATTTGCTTTTCAAGGTAAGAAGTCATAAATTCTCATCTGTCCATCTATCTATATATATATATATAAAACACAGTATCACATTTCTCTGAGCACTGTTCCCAAGCGAAAATATGGAAATAATATTTATCTCTTTTTTTCTCCCCTCAGCCTGTAGAAGAAATAGATTGCCTGATTTTAAAGTCAACAAGGACCACTAGGTTATTTAGCAGGAGATCCTTGATCAAGCATTACATCTAGGCATGCCTTTATTGAACACAAGGATGTGATTTCAACTCAGGCAATTCCAGACAGGCAGTCAGTTTTGATATGAAAGCTTCAAGAAATTAAAAACTCAGCACTTCCTTCAGCAGTCTCTTCCAATGCATGCTGAGCAACTGTGTGCCTTTCTTGGATCTGCAAATTCAACTTCTAGCTCTTGGTTCTTACAGTGCCTTTCTCCAGCAGATTAGAAAGCTTGACAGCAGTGAGTATTTTCTCTTCAGAGTGGCATGCATGCTATCAAATCAAAGTGAATGTTGGTCTCCTCTGGACAAATTAATAAGATTCAAATTTCTATGTTTGCCATTGTAAGAGAACTTTTGGACCAGAGGCGAGATGCAACAAATTTCTTAATTCCTTTTTTTTAAATTACAAGATCCAAAACCAAACTCAGCAGCTCAGTTTGGCACATTTAGTACAAAGCGAAGTGGCAAAACCACTTTCCAGCTCCTAATACCTGTTCCTTTTTTATACTTTCAAGGGCACATGGGCTTTGCCCTGGCTTTAGGCAGTGGGTCACAGGGAACTGCTTCGTATGCACAATTCCTAAAGCATTTGCAGTCTATTTGCATAGTCATTTCCTCAGCTTTAGCTGTGAAGGACAGATTTCTACTATTCCAGACACTAATTTCTAGTAAATGTTCTACCAAGTACAGTTCCCATGAAAGATGTCTTATATATAGATTTTTACTATGCGGGGCACTCTAGAGGAAAGCTACAAAGAAAACTCAGTTCAGGCATATGAAGCTCTTGAGATACTTACAGAGATGAGCATAGAGTCAGCCTGTGTGACTAGATTAATGACTGGAACAGATCACCTCATTTTTCAAAAACAAGTAGTGCAAATCCCTCCAAAATAACAATTAAAGGAACATTGACTGGTCTTGCAGATATTGGCCTGAGCCTTTCTCCTCCTTAAACTTTCAATCGATATATTGAGTATACAAATATTTATCTTTATAAGTACTTTTCAGTAAAAGCTGGTTATAGTATACTTCTGCAACTAATAGCTGTTTTAAGTAGATATCTTACAATATTATACTAAATAAAGAGAATCAGTCATTCTTAGCAGAGTGCAGGTTAGGGAATGGCTTTAACAGTTAATTCCAGTTACACAAGATGTACTGTAAACATTCCCTTAAACATTCATTTGACATCCAAGCCTCTGCAGAACTTTTTTCTCTTTTCCTACTTTGCTCTGCATCCATTTTACTTCCCTTCTGGTCATCCATTACAAAGAGGAATTGGGTTGTTTTGCTCAGACACCTCTACTGCAGCACTACGCTGAGCTATCTGTTCCTTTAGTGCGCAGGTTCAATTCTGAGTGTTTACTGACTTGCTCCAGGTTTTTCAGAACACTTCCTTATGGTCAGTTACAGGCTGACTACACTGTTACCTGGAGGTCTGGGTCTGGAAAGGGCAGGAGAAAGCCTATTCCTGGGGTAAGCAGCTCAGCAACATCACAGTTGCATTACATTGCACTGTGAATTCCACAAATAGTTAATAACAGGTTAAATTTTCTTTCCCTAGTTGGACCATGAATATGAACAGAACAGTATACAGAAAAAATGCCACATACAAGGGTGAATTATTATTCGTGTCTTAGTTATCACAGGAGAGGAAAAAAAAATATGAAAGCCGCATGTATCTTCCTCCAATTTGCAAATTTTGTATTGGAAGCTTTATCCCCTAAAAAAGCTCAGCACAAGATATTATTTCCCACCTAGTAGAAATACCAGTACTGAATGAAACCTAATGCAAATGAGGTTAGTATCTCCTTAGCACCCGATAATTCATCCTTAAAGGTTTAGAGAAGATAGTGGTTGCAATGCTTAGGCATGCCTAAATTACGGGAAAGGAGACAGAAGTTCCATTTTTGTGTAACTGCTGATAAGATCCAAAAGAATTAATCTGTGGAGAGACACAAGAATATCTCACCTTTCAAAGGCAATTACTTCTACTGAGAAAAGTTGTTATAACAAAAGTTCTCTACTTTCAAAGTGTGAAATCTTCCTTCTACTGCACATATCCACAAAAGAAAAAAATAAAAATCAATGAATTGCCAGATTTGTGTTGCTGATTTAACAAAATCTACACTTGATTTTAAACAGTTCAGAATAATTTCTGTAATTAATCATGCAAGTCTTACTTCATTTGCTAAATCAATGTACAATTCTTTGCACAGCTTGACCAAAACAAGGTCCATAGTATTTTTTAGGTCTCACATGCAGTTCATTGAAATTGAAGGGCCCTCCCAGGTATTTCACTGAGATTTTAGATATAAACTTATAGGTGTACTTTGAAATGAATCTATGATCCCAAAGCAAAAAGAGAAGTCATAAAGAAACAAAGACATTTTCTTGATGACTGTTCAGCCTTTCCTGGAGACTTGGAAACAAGTCCTGAAGATTTTCTTTTAGCAGTTTGATTCTTTGCTGCAAGGTAATGGTATTAAGGTATTAAGAGCAAAGGAACAAATGGGGAAAAAAAACCACAATAAAAATGATCCATTTTCAGGAGTACACCATACATTCTTTCCATTTTGTTCCTGATTTTTTTTTTTTTTATGGTAGCAAAGTGTTTTACTGTTACAGTATCTGAAGGAGGAGATGCAGTAAGGTAGGCTGCTCAGAGGACTGATGGGGCCTCACCTACCAAGATGTGCTGTGACCATTGGCTTGTACGAAACAAACTGGAAAGAAGTTGTAAAGCTGTTACACTCCCAGTGATAATATTGTACACTGATTTTACATTCCCTTTACACTTTGACTATGCAAAGAGCAGGCAACGGCATCGATCAAGTCCTAGACTTTCTTTCACCACATTGCACATCTTTACTATAGCAGGAGAAACTAAACAAAGCATTTCGTTAAAAAAAAAAAAAAAAAAAAAAAAAAAAAAAGTCAATTGTGGAATTGTGGGGGGTCTTTTCCATGAAGTGCTCTAAAAATATTCAAAAGTGGTCTGCCTGCTATCCTCTGAAAAAAAAAAAAAAAGCATTAAAACACGGATTTGAAGAGTGTAAACCATGTAGGTAGTCCAGAAGCAGCAGTATGAGTGAGTTTTCTTCAATGATTAAATGGACAGTTGAAAGAGAAATACTTAACTATTCCTCACTTTTCAAGTAAGCAAAGAATAGACTCTTTTGTGTTCAAATCATGCAACAAAGTTAAGATTTTCCATTTTTAAAAAAAATATTACTGCATGTGATAAAGCATCATTGACTTTTATATCAATGGATTTGTTTATCAGTAATGAACTATACGTTAAAGTCCCTGAAGTCAGTTGAAAAGCACTAGTGGCCAAAAAGAGTATTTATATGCTCTCTGTCCAACATACCCATGAAGCAAATAAAATTCACATAATAGATTTTGAACACAGAGTGAAAAAGTAGATGGACTTTTCATTAACAAAAAAGAAACCATTTATGACATATAAGAGTGTCATTTTCATGTCTCTTGCTTAAGATGTGTAAACAACAAAGTAATCCTGAATTGTACAGTTTCTGGTAGAAATGAAAGCTTAGTGGCTAATTTGAGTAATTTTATGTCTTTCACTTAAATAGCGTGAGGAACATCCTTTGAGGCAGACAAATGAACTGAGACAGTTCCCAAAAGGTATGATTATATAGAAGCACCTGCTTGCTGTTATGATGATTCAGTCAAGAACAATTGTGAATTCTTTTCAGTTCTGCAAAGCTATTAAGCTCAGCAGAGTGCAAACTCTTAAGTGTCATAGTTCTGAAAACCCTTCAGCAAGCCTTGGATATAATATAATGAGCAAGTCTTTGTATATTGGACCATGTAGTCCAGAAGGACAAAACTTCAGACAGATGGACTAGAAGCACAGGAGTAAGAAGTGAACCCCTACATGGTGGAACAGGTGAAACTGTATGGAAACTGAAATAAGTCTAAATTCAATGACAATCTGACCTGTGAAAGACTTTTTCATGTTGTCTGGGCTATCTGAACAGATCAGACAGTGTAGCGTCATGTTCTGGCACAGGTTCTTTTTAATCACCTCAGGATGCAGATTCAGATGTTTAGTTTTCTGCAGCAAAATAGGAAAGGACTGAGAAGCATCAAGTTCAGCTTTAATTCAGACTTAGTCACAGGGTCACAAAAAGCAGCAAAAGACAGTGAGACTATCATTACACCAAGAGTAATGTCAGGGAAAGGCTTTCACCTTGCATATTGGTGTGAGGCAATAACAATTAGATAAACAGGGACTGTAAAAGGGGTGATCCAGGAGAAAGTAAATGCTATTACTGTCTATATACAAGATGGACTATTAGGAAGGCTTAAGCTGTCAGAATGTAATAGCACAAGCTGTTTGTTTGTGTCTTTTGTAGAAAACAAAAACCAGAAAAAGAGAAAAGACAGTGTGTGTGGGAGCATGAATAATGGACTTAGTGAAGACAGAGATCATGAACATATCACAAGCTTAGAGTTTCTTAACAGAAGACACTTATGGAAATTAATGTGGCTTGACAAAGGTCCACATTGAAATGTCATGTGGCAAATATTATACAGAATAGATAAAATAATTCATATGTGTATATATATAATGGACATAAAAGTATAATTATGCACATTGTTTAATGACACATTTACTTCAAAGCCAGTGAGCAGGCAGAAAATGAGATATCACCATGAGTATCACTAGTCCCTGTGAATGAGAAGAGTTCCCCCCTGATCAGAATTCCCGAGAACACAGTGGTGCTCTAACCCCCTCCTAACTGAAGAGAAACATGATAGTTAAGGCCATGAACTTCTGTTCTGTGATCAGTGATCTTCAGATTCATTATGAAGCTTTACGGAGTGTCAAATGTCAAGCACGTGAACAGGAAGGATTTATACATATATATTCAACTATATTTTCCTCCTTTGCAACAAGTTATGGCTATTAAGGGTACAGACATCTGAGCTCTAAATATTCACCTATGTTACAAAAATTTTCTCATGTTAGGCCTGTGTCATTGGTAGCTATGCTTGCAATTAAAATTTAAAAATAATTTTCCCATAGGCTCCATAAAAAATAGTCCTTCTCTACAGAACAGCATGACCTAAGTTGGGACAGAGTTAAATAGGGAGAGCATTTCTATCCAACTTGCTACAATGTTAGCGTATTGATAAAGCCCAACAGGGTCAGTGAAGAGCAACCAGTTTTCCAGCCCCAGTGAATGAATGAAGAGTGATTAGCAGAAAGACACAACTGATGCCTTCGCATACCATTCCTTTGCCTCTTTGGCTTCACTGCAGTGTCTGAATCTGGAGCCTGCAAAGCCACAGCCTTTTTTCCCCTCCTTCCCTGTTCTTACTGTTCCCTTCAAACTTGGTAGAACAAAGACTGGTGCTAGCATCACCCAGATCAATGACACTTTTCAAAAAGATTGAGTAGAGCACATAAAATTCCTCCTGTCAGTTTTCACTTTATGACTTACATAACCTTGATTGACATGTTAAGTTGTTTGGTGGCTGTGATCAACTAGGGATTAGGCTGATCTTGAGTTTCATGCCCAGATGAAGGATTTGGATAAGGAAAGTAATTTTTTTTTTCTGTTTATTTTTGCTTTTTATGAGTGGAAATATCTGTCTTGTTTGCAAAGAGTGTTGGTAGACAGATGCATATTCACCATTCCTCCCCAGCTGCATAAGAGGCATGGAAGAGAAGCTTCAATTGCCAATGCTTTGCTGCTCTTCCAGTCTGGGGCTCTGCTTGACTGCTATATTAGCCCAGACATTCAACAAATTAGATCCTTCCAGCCAGCAACAGCTCACACACCAAACCCACACAAATAGAGCAATGTCTGTTCTCACTGTAACATGAATAAATATATGAAATCTAGTTTTAATCTTGGTAGTTTGTGTTCTGGTGCAGCAAAGTTGTGTTTACACAAGGATGCATTCAGCTCCCCAAGAGATGAGGTTTTCTGAAAGGCTTGCACAGTATTTCTGAAACTCTTGCCACCATTTGCTCATTTATTGGCCTGTGTAGTTAGATTAAACCCAGCTTGGTGGTGTGCTGGTAAGTTTACTCCTGCAGGGTAGAAACACTTTCAACCCAAGCAATTAGCTCATCTGAGGTTTACATCATAAAATCATAGAATATTAAGGGTTGCAAGAGACCATAAAGATCATCTAGTCCCAGTCACACCTGCCATGGGTAGGGACACCTCCCACTTGACCAGGTTGTTCAAAGCCCCATCCAACACTACCAGGGCTGGGGCATCCACAACCTTCCTCAGCAACCTGTTCAAATGTCTCAACACCCTCACACTAAAGAATTTCTTGCAAATATTTAACCTAAGTTTCCCCTCTTTCAAGTTGTACCTGTTACTCCTTGTCCTATCACTACTGTTCCAGGTGAGGACTCCCCCTCTGGTTTCCTTATAGGACCCCTTTAGATCCTGGAAGGTTGCTATGAGCACTTCGCACAACCTTCTCTTCTGCAGGTTGAATAGCCTAAACTTTCTCAGCCTGCCTTTGTAGGGGAGGTGCTCCAGTTCTCTTACCAACTTTGTTACCCTTCTCTGACTTTGCTCAGACAGTTCCATGTCCTTCTTGTGCTGGGGGCACTAGAACTGCATGCAGTACTCCAGATGGGAGTATTATAACTGACTGCAACTCACAATGAAAAATTAAGCCATCAGAATTACAGAATCACATGATTGAGGTTGGAAGGCACCCCTGGAGATCATCTAGTCCAACTCCCCTGCTAAAGCAGGTTGCACAGGATCACATCCAGGTGGGCTTTGGATATTTCCAGAGGAGATATTCAAGAGGTTGTTCACAACCTTTCTGAGCAGTCTGTGCCAGTGCTCTGTCACCACCACAGTAAAGAAGTTTTTCCTCATGTTCAGACGGAGCCTCTTGTGTGTTAGCTTGTGCCCATTGCCTCTCATTCTATTGCTTGGCACCACTGAAAAGAGCCTGGATCTATTCTCTTTATACCCTCCTTTCAGATACTTACAGACATTGATGAGGTCCCCCCTCAGTCATCTCTTCTCCAGTTAAATAGGCCCAGCTCCCTCAGCCTTTTCTCATTAGTGAGCTGATCTCATCCCATACTCATCTTCATACCCCCTGCTGGGCCCACTACAGTAGTTCCTCATCCTTCTAGAACTGGGAAGCCCAGAACTAGACACAACACTCCAGTTTCAGCCTCACCAGGGTAGAATGGAGTGGGTAATCACCTCCCTTTATCTGCTGGTCCTGCCCTTCCTAATGCAATTCCTAACTCAGCACAACCTAAACCTTTACGCATTTATACTTTCCTAGTGTCACAATTTCTAATGGGGACTCAAAAGAGTAGTGATATTTTTCTCTAAAAAACAGCAAGAATATCACAGAATGTCTCAATATAAAAAGTGCTAAGAATGATTGGACGTGGCTCTCACATGAAGGATACACCCTCACCTTGGGTATAGCTGGGTTGATGAACTCGCTGAAGTTTGCACAAGCTTTGCTGTAGATCTACCTGCGAGCTAATATCAGTTCTTGAGTTTCTGCCTAAAATCAGGCTTTGGTTCCAACATGTGCAGACAGAGGCAGTGACAAATCATTGCAATAAAATATTTTTTTCAGCACCTGTTGGTTCACTACGATGTTTTTAAAAAGTTGCGACGTGCAACAAAAAATTTCTCATGGTATCTGCTTCAAACAAAGTTCCAGACTCAATTCCTTGTCTGTGCCCTAATAAGATAGCTGTTTTGCAGAGGATATTTCTTCAATATCATTTGCCAAATGCGAAATGAGAAATGCAAAATGTCTGAAATAATCATAATTTTCATAGGCTAAGAATGTTGTTGAGTAGGAAACACATGTAGGTGCAAAAGGTTGGAGGGGTTCACAACATTTGATTTTTGCCCTTTTTTGTATATTTGTGAGTACGCAAGCTTTAAATAATCCCAGATTTTATGTTCAGGATTTTTTCAGAGACAGGGACATTTGCAGTTTTTCTGTCAACTTTTATATATACAGGCTTTAACCTTCAGTTCATTTGTTGAATGGGTGGGTCATGACTCACTGACATAATCTCTTCAAAGTCTGCCAGCTTGGGTGCCTTCCCTATTGGTATTGCTTGTTTTGTGCATTGATACAGTGACAGTTGAGAAAAATGCTTATTCTTTGAAAGGTCAGTGTACAGCTTAATGTACATCAGAGCAATCGGTTTCTGTAGGGTCTATTGCTGAAACATAGTTTTTAACCTTTTTACATCTCAGCTTTTCAGTCCTCTTTTCACTCACTGAGCTCTGGACTGACACACCAGCTATTTGACATTAAAGTTTGAATCTTCTCTCCAAAATGCCAAATTTGGTAAGGTCAGGAGTATATCCGCTCTCCTTTATCCTCTAGAGTATTTTAATGAAAGACCAGCATTACACAGCTCAGTGCTAAAAGGATTATAGAAATTGCAGAGCACAGCACTACTAATTCTGTTTTATGCAGAGAATCAAAGCCAAAAGTGGGTGGTTGTTTGTTTTTTTTTTTTTAATTTTCACTACAGATAATGTTTGCAACCCATCATGACTGAACAGAATCCCAAGAGGTCTATCTATCCACCCACCCGCAGTATTGTTTTCCTGCCACTTGCCATCAAGCTGTGGTCAATAAGCGACTCAGGGCAGAACAGAACTTGCTTAGTGCAGAGTACACAATCAGCACTGAAAACAACCACATTAACATCCCTCTGCCTTAAGGCCTTCAAAACAGTGTTGTGCTTTTGAGAACACACACACCAGAGGAACACACACACTGTTGGAAAAACAGTATTTTGCTATTACAAATTTAGTCAAGAAAACTACAGAAATCATTTAGGTGAGCCAGATGTATATGTGCAAACATCTAATGAGACAATCAGTATAAAGGCAGTGAACCACATAGAACCCTATCACATGACTCTACTTGAAATTTATTATGTGAATTAAATAATATAGTTCAAAACCTTTTTACATCACTTTGCTGTTCTCCCTTGGCACAAGAGAATGAATTAGACAGCTGTCACCTTGTCTGTAAATAATGTTCAAAGCTAATTTCTTTGAAGATGTTCCTTTATGCGCATTTCAGTAAGATGAATGTAGATTATTAAATATTAAGATATTTAAATCAAGTTGAATACAGTCAGTAACTGAAGTAAATTACTACCTTGTACTGAATCTTTATCATATGAATCTGCTTGTTTTGTTTTGTTTTGTCTTACTCCATTCAGAAAGCAATACCAATGAATTGCATTTACTACTGGATAAGGTGTTCAGGTGACAGCCTCTTCTTTGTCAAATAGGGAAAATATTTTACACAATTTGTGTCTTACAGGAAATATGGTGAGGAATGTGAGTGTCATATTCTGAAGTGAGATTGTATTCTGTGCTCTGTACTTGGAATAAGTTACTGAGCAAAACTGTGCAGTGAAAGCCCCTCTGAAGTCAGGGGAAACAACCAGTAGCAGCACTCTGTGTACAAAGAGCAGTGCCAAGGAGAAAGATGACCGCAAGGCCAGAGGGAAACATTTGAGAAAGTTCAGTGAGATTTTTAGTGCCCATGGAGAGGCAATTGGGACATTGGTGTTTAATATTCTAATTCCACATCATCAATGTCAAAGGGAGCTTTGTCATTGGGCCTTGCCTGATGCATGAAGACTTGAGACACCATGGCTTTACCTTGGCAGGAGAAGATGCTGATCTAGCTACACCAGAACTGAGCCTCGGCTCCCAGATCTGATATGCCATTAAGCTATGTTTTGTGGATTTATTCTCACGATTGTCAAATATGTTTGTCACATGACAAGCAATATGAAGCATTAACCGATTGGGAAATGATTCAATATGAAGTCAGCAAAGCAGATATGGTTACTTTGTACTCCATGAATTTTATTATGTGCACTTGAACATTCACAAAGGTATTTCAGAGACACAAATCACTTGTAGCCATCATCCATAGCTCATCAGTGCGACCTGAGTCTACAGGAAACCAGACATGTCTCACTAACTAAAATAAAATTTAATTCATACTTACTGATGTTAGCACTAAAATGGATAGAGAAAGATGGGTTTGTGTATAAGCTCTCAATTAGAGCAGTTATATAGAGGTGAGAATGGCAGAGCTGTCTAACAGTGACACTGTTTCTCCCTTACTTCCAAGTTGGTTTGTGTACCATACATTGTTATGTCGAATCATCCCACACAGTCTGGTTTAGTTTGATTTTTTAAGAGTCTCACACTCCATGGGACAGGAGAACACTGCCAAAAAGACACATTTAACAGTCACAGGATAGTGTCTCTTCTCCATTCTCCATTTCCCCTTTCTGCTACCTGCAGCCCATATTCTAATGGAGGAAAGTTAAAGTGGGTAATGTAAGGGTATGGAGAAAAACAAAGGATTCTATGAACACAAGAAATTTTCTGTAGTCCTTAACATCTCATTTCCATGCAACCTAATAATACAGTATTTCTTCAAGCATATATTTTTCTTGTAAGGAAGATGTAGCCTCATTTTAGAAAGGCACTGCTGCTCTGCACAACATTTGTAGCCTTTACATTTGAGTAATTAAATTATTTATTGGAGAACTACTCTATAAATTCACTCTAATCAGGCAGTAAAAATAAACATATACCCACATAGTGCATGACTGATTTATAAGGACTAGTCTCCTTTAAGCCATGCAGCAAAATAATGATTCCTTCAAGTTAGATCGCTACTTTTAGTGACATGTGTACTAAAGAGGTGTATAACACCTCTCTGTAAACAGATACATTCCAAGCTGCCATTGCTCTTTGCAGTATAAAAATTGTAACAAATATACTGAAAGAGGGACCTGTTTTCTCTTTTAGCTGACTGTTCTTCCAAACTTACAAGGGGAATAGTAACCATGTTTGTAATTAAAGATAGCAAAAATAACACACAATTCTGTGTTATCATTTAACCTACAAAACCCAAGGGTAAAGCAGCTTTAATATGAAAAAAAACACATGTAGGGCTGCTGATGGGATATTCTCTGCTTGAAGCACAGCTTAGAGAGAGCAAAAATTTTAAGCATGGATCCTAACAAAAAATAAATAGGATTCCATTTTCTGCTGCTGTCTGCTCAGTGCTCTTGTATAATAGCTATCAGCAAAAATGGCGCAGAAATAAACTGGACAGCCATTATCATCTAGGAGGATGGGATGGCCTGTAATCTCTGCTCACTGTCCAGAGTGGTCAGCAAACCATCCTAGAGCATGGAGACCATCCACAAAGGTCAAGTCAAAGGTGTGATAAAGTCTCCTGAGTACTCTGTGAGTACATGGATGAGAGGGGCCCAATAGGAAGATGTGTGTTTTTTGTAAAACATTAGGCTCACATACAAAACATGAAAATTAGCCTGAGAAGCAGCACAGGTATGTTAATATATCTCATAGAGAAGGAAAAAGGGATACAGGTTATAATGAAATTTTAACTGAAGATAATGTTTTTAGGAAAGATCTGCACTTTCACATAAACTGTTGGAATTCCTTGAGTATTTTTCTGCAAAACTCCCTGCCATGGCCATGCCTTGCTCATCAGGGCACGCAGAAGTGTGAATGGCTTGAGGAGGCTCTTGTGTCTGTCCCACTACATCTCCCATGGGATCGGGCTTTGGTTCAGATATTGTCCAGTCTTCAGGCTGGTTATGTATACAGGCCTGTGAGACCCCATTCTCTTTTGTGGAGCCAAGGCTGCATGACATGTCTCAGGAAGGACTGCTTGGTATCCAAATCAGAAAACAGACTGGTTCTTTTTATTAAAAAGAACCATCTTAACATTGTCACCTCTCAATTTTACCATGTTAAATAATCACAACTGCCCTTTCTGGTTTTAAAATCTACTAATTTATGACCCAGGATTTAAAATTTGTCAAGATTTTGAAATATTTAGATCAAGGATTTTTTTTCTGATCAGTCTTTGTATTTGAATATGATGTGCACACACAGATTTCCAGTTCTGTCAGAAAGGAACACCCATACCTATTGTTTAACTGGAAAAAACAAGCAGCAGTTCATTACACTTCAATTTATTAACAGCCCCTAGTAACTCCCAGTGGGAACCCCCCATGGGTTTTCATAGAAGCACAATAACACTCTGGTATGTAACATCTTTTAGACATTATAATGGAAAAGAGCATGGCAATTTTATGTGGACTTTATGGAAAATAATGACATACAGAAATGTGTAAGTAGAGCACTGTCAATGAAACTCTACAATCAGATTATTTTTCTACCAGGCTCTAGCTCTTGCTTCATGATGCATAGCGTATATCACAACCTACTATTTCCCAGTAGAGCCCATAACAGTGAGAACTATTGATTAAATGTTAACCCCTTGACTCAGAAAGTTGAAATTTCACAAAGTGCATCCCATTACCAGCAATGGAAATGTGTTGAGGAAGATCAACAGTTACGAACAGTTGCTGTAATATGCATTTTTATTTGTAGATTTGAATTTATACTTAAATAGTTCAAATTTACTTTTTACTGCAGTTGTAAAATACATAAATTTTGAAATTGAGTATAATTTATTACAGTAAAATATAGTGTAACTTATGCATGCACACACATGTATTTATACAGTAGTGACAAAATATTGTTTATAAATTAGCAAACAGAAAAATAACTATCAATCTGCAAAAAGATTTCAACATACTGTTACACTAAAATATATATGCATTTTTTAAGTACTCACCACATTAACATTAGCAATTTCTTATAATTGGTTATTTCCATAGATAATTATGGGAATTGCACAAACTCTATAAGTATATAAATGTGCATACAATGGGGTTTTTTTGTTGTTGTTTTTTTTTTTTTTTTTAACTTAAAGTGAGTTAGTTTACTCTGAATTTCTTCACTGGTTTTCTTTCTGAAATTCAGCTTCTCCCTGGTAATTTTTTTTTTTTCCGAAAACCTTGACACCTTATCTGTAAAACAAGTTCACATGTTTTCATTTTTCTAATGAAATATTTATGAGATGTAGGATTTCCTTTATCTGAAGAAAATATATCATTTAAGTCAGAAAAATGTTCAGCTTCTACAAGCATAATTGGTAAATTTAGAATAGGCAATTCTCAAAATATTCATTCAGATGAAAATCTCTGGGGTTCACACAGCAGAGCAAAACCTTAAGGCAAAAAATACTGGGATTCTCTGTAATGCTTTATCTGGATGGATCCTTTTGATTTCATGATGCAACGACGATATTATTCACAGGGCCTTATTCTAATAATGCTATCAGCAGAGATGACTTCAAGCAAAAAATCCTAAATTGTAGAAATTATAGAACTGAGTAACAACTGTGGTTTTGTCCACTTACTTTGTTTAGTTACTTTTTCCTTTTTTGCATAAGAAACTCATATCTGACTATAAGCATTACGATTAGTTTCATTAATGTTCTAGACATCAGTGGTCAAAGATATGTAAATGCCTACTTTCACTAGATGTTACCTCTTAAATATGTCAGGGAATAGATGCATTTACATTTTCCAGTGTCACTGAATCAAGACACAGCATAATAGGTCAGTGTGTGATATACTGTTGTATCCGCCTCAGAAATACTTGTAGGACATCCTAAAAACATCTTCAGCAACACAGTGTTTCAGTCAGATGCTCTATCCATCAAATCCATGTTTATGCAGTGACCTGTAGGGTTACTCCTTTGGAAACTCCTTACCAAGGGGTAGTCAATGGCAACAGTATAACAGCTTTCATTTGTCAGGAGCAGTGTAAAACCCACTGTACTGAATAAGGAGAGAACATATGAGAAGTTCTGCAGAGTTTCACCTTTCATTACAGGGGAGTTCTACTGTAGTGGAGTTTATGGACTGGTGATTTTATGGAGTGTGCCTTTGATTTCTTACTTTTTGTCTCTATCTCTTCAATCAATTTCTTTAATTTACTCACAGGTCAGGCTACGAGTTATTGTCTATAAGTTTTCAGTCCTTGCAAACATTACAGGACAATCTTCATCGTAGAGAACAGCTGTGCCTATAAAGACTTTCTGGGATCTTGTGTGTGTCCATCTGTGTGTCTGTGTGTTTGTGTATGTGTGTGTGTGTGTGTCCCAGCATTTCTTTGGGCTGAGGACTTCTGGCGCAATGCTAAAAGAAGGAGATAATGGTCAGACGTTGTTTTACAATTTTACAAGTCTTGATACATTGTTCATAAGCATGCTGTAATTAATTATTGAACATTACAAAGGTCCAGTTTACTCAGTGGCCAAATTGTAACGAAAAATTCTATAGGCAAAAAACCAATTTGATGTCACTGCACAAATACAATCCAAGATTTTGTGACCGATTGTATCACAACAAAGAGCTAGTGTTTCTTACTGGATTCCTTTAAAACCTAAGGTAACTGGACGGCATTGCACAAACAGGGAAACCAGGTACACAGTGCCTCAATTCGCTTTGTTCCTCTTTTGTTCTCCGTACTGGGAAATCAGCCACAGCTTTTCTCCTCAGTAAGTTCACTGTGCACAGGGAAAGGCCAAAGGCAAGGCATGAAAAGAAGGTTTCTGGGTGCAGTTCCCAGTGTGGACAGACTTTCTTGGTCTGTTTCTGTGTGGATCAGCCTTACTAGACCTCCACTGCCTCATGTGTGTAACAATCAAAACAAAACCAGATGCCGTGTCCCTCCCTCTGCTCCCTTTAGACTGCCCAGAGGATAGCCACTTGCAGCTCTCTCCTTACATCTAACTGGGTTTCTGTGGCCAGGCTTTCAGTAGCAATGGGGCTGCAGGGGTGGATTCTGTGAGAAGCTGCTAGAAGCTTCCCCTGTGTCTGGTGGAGCCAATGTCAGCCAGCTCCAGGACGAGCTTCCTGCCGGTGACCAAGGCCAAGCCAATTAGAAATTATATATATATATAGTAATTCCTCTGTGATAGCACGTTTAAGAATGGAAAGAAAGTTATTGTAAAGTTAAAAAATTGCAGCAAGGGAAGAGTGGAGTGAGAATGAGAACATGTGAACAACAAAGTAGACATCAAGATCGCTGCAGAAAAAGGGGGAGAATGTGCTCCAGGTGCTGGAGCTGAGGTTCCCCTGCAGCCCCTGGTGCAGACCATGGTGCAGAAAGTTGTCCCCCTACAGCCCGTGGAGGAGACCCCACCTGAGCAAGTGGATGCCTGAAGGAGGGTGTGATCCCCTGGGAAACCCATGATGGAACAGGGTCCTGTCAGAGACTTGCAGCCTGTGGAGAGAGGAGCTCATGCTGGAGAAGGATTTTTCCCTGCTAGGACTTGGGGCCCTGTGGAGGACCCACACTGGAGCAGCTTGTTCATGAAGGACTGAACCCCATGGAGAAGTGACCCACGGGACAGCAGTTTTGTGAAGAACTGTTGCCCATGGGATGGACTCCCACCTGAGAGGTTTGTGCAGGACCATCCCCCATGGGAGGGACCCCACTGGGAGCAGGGGAAGGGCTCCTCTTCCTGGCCGCAACAGAAACAACTGACCATAACCCCCATCCCCACTTCCTGCACCATGGGGGAAGGAGGTAGAACTTGGAAGGAAGGAGGGGTGAGGGGAAGGTGTTTTAAAGATTATTTTACCTCTCACTCTTTTGCCCTAATCCTGTTAGTAAAAAATTTAATTAATATCCCCACTTGGAGTTTGTTTTCCCCATGAGGGTGATTGGTAATTGACCTCTCCCAGCTCTTATCTCAACTCATAAATCCATTGGTTTTTAATCTCCCCTGTAAGTTGCAGAGGGGAAGGAGAGAGAAGCTTTAGTGGGTACTTGGTGTCCAGCCAGGGTCAACCCACTATATAAGCAAGAGTTAAATTATGTACAAAAAAAAAGTGAGAAGACTGGGGGTTTAGATCCCTCATAGCCATTGGAAAAACTGCTCTTTCTATTTCCCTGGGAAATATCAAGACATGCCCACAAATGTCCCTGGAAAGTTCCCTGATCATCAGACTGTGATTCAGCTGGGATGTTTGGTTCTCCCACTGAGGTGTGATGTCTGAGGAAGGCATGGAAAATTGATGGAGCTGGAAAGAGAAGGTAAAATTCAGGAAGGAGCCCAACACTATGAACTCTCTGCTGTCAAGCTGCAGGGAGACAAAATACAAATGTGTTCCATAAAGGAATAGCCTAATTCATGAATGATAGGTCCATCACGAGCTATTCAGTACAAAGGCAGAAACGACTTGCTCAGAAAGTCTTCAAATCACTGATTGCTGGGTCAAGATGCACTGATATGTATCTTAGGATAGATGGACAGAAGTATATTTCCATATTTATATTCTTTATTGTGCTTTTCCCTGGACTTTGACTTAGAAAAAGGGTGCTGGATTATGCACACTCCAGGTTTGAGCCAGAAAGGGTATTTAAATGGCCCTTCTTCTGCAAGGGAGGTGGCACCAACTTCCAATCTTCTCTATGTGTTTTATATTAAATAGTTATGGATGGGAGGAAGTGGAAGACATCAAACAGCATAAATAATCCTACAATCGAGGTCAACCTCAAGTAAAAGCAGGAAATATGCACAAGAGAAATAACCATGAACAAGGGAAGTCAGTTCATCCTCAACACTACAGGCGGTCTTAGTTGTCCAGATGTCCTTCAAAGTGTGCCTAGTCATGCCACTTCGGTTGGCTGCAGTTGTATGTTCTACATGTTTCTCACAGGAAAAGAGGACAACATTCATTTCACATAGACCACTAAACAGCTGACAGATGATAATGACTTCATGTCACAGGTGACCCAAAGGTGAAGGTCTCTATATCTCATTACACAACACCTTAGCTGTCCAGTAATCCCAAGTACTTTTGTCAGGCCCACACTTTTATGTGTGAAAATAAAGCATTCAATCATACACACAATTTCTCTCCCTTTGCCAGATCCTTCCTTCAGGATGGGAAGCCCCTCAGGCTTTTAAGGACTGAGATACCATATTTGGAAGGTTATTTTCACCAGCTTGTAAAGCTTGAAGCAAGCATTGCTACTCCCAATCACACAGAGCTCTAATTGAAACCGTTCCCAGTAGCTCTGTATCTACATATACACATCCTGATTATGACAAAGCTCATGAATAATCACTGGTATGAACTTGTTTCTCATTGTCACAAGTTCAGGAAAGCAATGGGGATCCATTTGCATCACCTGATCCCTCTGCATGGCAAAGATGACAAAGTTCCTATTTTCTAAAAATAATTACATAGCCCAGTGTGAATTTGTGCTGCAAAGGACACGAGGATGACTCACAAGCATAGAGATTATGAAAATGTATTCATGCTGCAGCATTAGGATTAAGACAGAGTGAAGCTGTAAATATTCAGCTTCACTTCAGGTTTCACCTCAGCTCTTCAAACTTCTGGCTAACCCCATTTGCAGAATTAAATCGGCATTGTTGTTTCCTTAAGCACCCAAAAATATTCCCTTCTGAAAGCTTTTAAGTGTGATGGAGCAAATTCTTCTGCTTTTAGTGCTGTGCTCGCCTTCCCTTGTTAATATGTGGGGCTTTCAAAGGGGGAAAATATGTCAGGCAATTTCTCTTTTCTGACGATATGTGTGAGATGGTTTCATTGTCCTTCTTTATCCACACTGTAATTGCTATTCCTGATCTATTTCCAGAAGACACCCCTCTAGGGATCCACACACAATCACAGTATATTAGAATATTTCAATGCTTTTGTTTTCTTGATGGCTTTTGTAACGTTTTCTTTAGTATTCCTGATCCTCACTGACATGTACTGGAGTACCTCCACTGAAGTCAAAGAAATGTCATTTACTTACTCCTGCTGAGGATTTGATCTGAGACCTTTAGCTTTATCTGTGTTGTACCACATCTAAACATTTTAATGTACTTTTTTTCTCTTGAAGAGCATATATACATATAGCTCTATATGCAAACTTCCCATCAAACATTCAAGTAAAAATTCTGACAGTTGTTACACAATGTAAAGGGAGTATAAATAATGATAAGAAAATTATTTTCAATATCCTAAATAGATAATGAAGTAATAAAGGCTATAGAGTAAAATCTTGTCTCAAGATAGCATAGAGAGCATGATCAGTAACATTTTTAGTACTTTAGAAGAAAACTGGAGTTCTTTCTATTGGTTACTTCACTCTTCTATATAAACACTATTGAAAGCATCAGCAAGTAGAATTTAGGATCAGATCTGGTCAAACGGGGTATGTGTGTTTTAAGAGAAATTTGAACTTTTTCTGTTACCAGTAGAAAAGACTGCTTTGGAGACATTGCCATAACAGTAAACTTCTTACCTTGAAAATTATATTTAGGAAAAATATTGATTTCAATTTTAAGATGCTGTGGGGTTTTTTCAAAATACATTTTTACCTGCTTATCATACAGTTATGATTTTGCACTATTTTATTTCATTATATTCAGTAGCAGGTCTGTATAACTATCATATCATGTAATGCCTAAAACTGATACGTCATGAAAAACCCCAGCATATTTGCATATATAAATATATAGGTGTATATATATAGATAGATAGATAGATATTCAATATATAACTCTGGTCTCTTTCAATGATCGTAACTCCAAAACAAAATGCTTTCAACTTCAGTTCTCTTCCTTGGTGGCTTTAATTTAAATGGCTACACACTTCCAGATATCCTAGTGCTTCTGTATACTATTTTCCAAGATACTGTTTTGACAATTTTTTAGACCAACTGTGTTCAAGCTGCAGAAGAGGTAGATGATAAATATGACTGGAATAATATCAAAAGACTGTAATTTTTTTCCCCAATGATAACAGCCAAGCAGGGGAGTAGGCTGTCCAGAGAGGTTTTGACATCCCTGGAGGCTGTGGAAACCCTACTAAATAAAGTCCTGAACACCCTGGTCTGATCTCACAGCTGTCCAGCTTTGGGCAAGAGGTTGCACTGGAGACCTCCTGTGGTCCCCTCCAACCTAGACTGTCCTACTGTCCTTCAGTCCTAGGAAATACTAATTATGTTGTAGAGCTTCCAATGCTTTCCAGTGTAACTGAGGAGTTAATGTGGTAAAGATCAAACTTTTGTTTCTATTTTTGTTTCCTCACGGAATGTTGTTTCTTTACTGGAGTCACCAGTAGGCACTGCATTAACTGCATGGATATATTAATAACACTCTTTTGAGAAAGATATAAGTTCAAATCAATGACTACAAAGTCTTCTGGAAGCAAACTACAACATCCAACCTAGAAATTCTAGCAGACTCATGAAATGTCATGATCTGTAACTGGGATACTGAAGGGTCAGAAAGAAAGCAAGAAGGTAGATATGCCATTGGGGGAGAAA
This sequence comes from Xenops minutus, assembly GCA_035221455.1. Lineage (NCBI taxonomy): Eukaryota > Metazoa > Chordata > Aves > Passeriformes > Furnariidae > Xenops > Xenops minutus. Next base: position 59,490,099 of record JAWWEE010000122.1, on the reverse strand, counting down.
GAATAGACAGGCTCAGGAGCTACTGACCTGTTATGTTCTCACTGAATCATGTGCTTTACAGCTACAGGTCAATCTCTAGTAAAGTATCCTTCCAAAGCCAGGCTCAGTGTTGGGGTTGTAATATTAAATGTAAGTCATCATAAAGAAATACCGCAAATTTTTTATTTTAAACTTCAGAAATGCCCAACTATTTTGCATTCTGTCTTAACTAACATATATAACAACATCATATGAACACCTTGGAATTATTTAATATGATTTTAGTAACTGTCCATGATGCTCCAGTTCAATGGGCTTAGCAACTTTTTAATCTTTACAAAATTTTGTGTGCAAAACAATACAAAACAATAACTACTGATGTTTGTGTAACAGTTTCGTACTATCCCCAACCATACTGATGATCCTGTTATGCTCAGTACTTTGAACAGAGACACACACACATAAATTCTTCATACCTCAAGATCTTGCAGTCTAGTGACTACAGGGCAGATCACCATAGTGATTTTGGTACCTACAAAGGCGTGGGGGCACCCAGTGCAAATTTCAAAAGGAAAGAGAGGTGGTAAACACAGCTTTTGACTTCATCCCTTTAAAGGGTAACTGACTTGCCAAAACTAATTTTCTAGACTACTCTTCTTCCACTGCTGGAAGGAGATATATGGGCATGTCTCCAGGCAAACTCACTGCATCCCTAAGCAAGTAGCATGAATCACTTCCTGCAACACCTACTATATGTACAGATATTTAAATGCTGAAGCCAGATGTAGAGATATTTCTAATGATTTTAAGGGAAAGAATCTAAAATTAAAGTGATTTTTTTCATCAAAATCGCCCATCTGAATGCTTTTAATAATAAAACTAAATATTTATATTAAATTCTGAAATAAAAGTAGAAATAAACACCCTTTCATACCTTCCCCCCTTCTTTATTATTTTGTAAAGTTTTTAGTAAAAGAAGTGAAATCTCTGGGGGTTTTTTAGATTGAAATTTACTTCATTTTTTCTGACTTTTAGAACTACCTACTGTTTTAAATTTTCCAAAAGTATAACATTTTAAAATGTAGTATTTGACTTTATAACAAGTATACCTGGAGCATAACAATTTCCAGAAAGAAGAGAGTCAGGGAAGATAGAGGAAGAAGTGGAAGAGAAAGGCACAGATTATTCCCACAGACAAAAGTGATGGAATGTTACTCATTCCATTTTAATACATTAGGAAAAAAGAATAGGATGAAAGTTTAAAGATATGAAATGTTTAACTTCAGACCTTTTTCTTTCAGTCTGAAACCCTGAATGAACAAATTTAAGGAACCTTTTTTTTTTTTTTTTTTTTTTTAATTTACCTTTTATCGCTAATATGAGATATTTGTAAGAATTTCCAAAGATGGTAAAGAATTGTCCCATCCAAATCTCAGGCTATTCAGAGATGTGCGGCACCTTAGCAAGCTGCCCAACCACACATCACTTACAGACTGCCAGCAGGCCTTTGGTGCAAAAACTAATCACCCAAAAAAGACCAGGATAGTAGATGAGGCTCATGCTGCTATTGATCTACAGTCAACAACTCTTCTGTTTGACAAGGTTTTCTGCAACAAAATAAGCCACAATCAGAGTACATAAGTAGATATTTAGATTAAGGCATTGGTCCCAGCATTAACAAGGTTGTGTTCAGGTTATATTCAGGTTGTCACCACCACTTGCTGTTTTAGCAAGTCCCTTGTAATTTCCTTAATAATCAGGCACCTAGCAGGTAAGGTGGTGTTCAAAACCATAATTGATAGTTAGAAATTGAAAATATAAATCTCAGAGAAAAGACCTGAGCATAATTGTAGATAATTTATAATGGGCTTTCAGCAATGAACATAAGGAATTTTGAACACTGGATAAGCCAGGAAAATGACAGTGTGGGCAACAATATGTCATGTCAAGCACTACAAGGTCCTCTGTGATTTGAAATGATTGTGAATGAGGCATCCCTGATACATTTTATCTGTTTTAGTTTTAGATCTGTGCTCCCTCCCACTGTTAAGCAAAAGCAAATGCTGATATAGCCCAAGCAGTGCAGGGTGTCCTCACAGAATGTAAAGGGCAACTGAGGTAAATCAGTATCGGGGCACACACTATTTGTTGAAAATTTCTTGGCTACAGCATTCACAGCATTCATTTTAAATGTCTTACTCTTTTCACCTTAGTGCAGACTGAATGTTCATCAATGTACTGCTTTTTGACCTTGTGCTCGTATATTGAACTGAAGCACTGTATTATCAGAGATCTTTTTCTTGACTTTACTGTGATTATAACACACTTTGCAAAGTCCATCACTTGTAAGAGGCTGTAATACATTGTAAGGAGCAGGGAAATCATATAAACAAAGCACTCAAGAGTTGTGGAATTGAGAACATTCATAAATAACTAAGTTTAAAAAAACATTTTGGACATTACAAAAAAGCCCCTCTTTACATCATGTTGTTTCTTTCTCTGAATAAAGGAAATAAAAAAAAATCAGAGCCATTTAAGTAAAACACATTTCCAATACCATAGTCCACCGAGGTCCGTAATCCCTTCTTGATCTGATTTCTCATGTTCCACATTTAGTAATCATCCTGTTTGTTCTGGTGGGTAATAGGAATAGTATTTATGAGTGAGAAAGATTCCAAACAGCTCCTGTCCTTGAGAAGCCATTCACTGTACTTCACAGTGTATTCCTCATACACTGTGCTCTGTCGTATTTAAGAAGCTGCTCACAGGTACAATACTATAGTTTGAATTCCAGGGGTAAAAAGCTTTTCTTTTTCAAACAGAAAATGTGCTAGACTTATGCATTACTGAATAACTTTCTGAAAACATTTTGCTGAGAACTTCTGGGTTGTGAGCGTGCAGACACATCTTCAGTATTGGACAAAAATGTAAGAAATGCTTAAAGAATTGGGAAAATCTGTTATAGGAACAGTTGCCTGTAGGATTTAAGTATAACAGTGGTTGGTACAGTGAAACAAATCAGATAATGGTTCCACAAGAGATTGTGTTTCTATGTGTGGCACCACTGCAAAGAGGCATTTGAAAATATTTGGCCTAGCATGGAAGAAAATTATTCAGTCAAGATCTCGCATCTATGAGAACCTTGGCTGTTTTACCTTTATCGTTTTTTTCCTCAACCCAGATACTCCGTTGGCATGCTGCTAAACCTCTTTATTTTCCTTGAGTTTGGGTGAAAGGAAATCAAACCGAGAAGGAGTAGGATATTGCTCAAGAATATTAGGATAGGGTGTGGTAGAAGGCAGAGAGCTAAATAATAGCAAATTGGTTAGATAAATTGGTAGTCAAACATAGATGATGAATCATGGTGAATTTCCAAAAATATTTGGAACTTGATATCTATGAGAAAGAGAGGTATTGCTCATTATCTCACCTCTCTAACATAGTGTTACGGTGCTGTCTTTGCAGTAGACTGAATATTTTTAAAGGATTTTTGAGCAGGATCTTATATTCTTTATGAATAATGCCAGGACATAATTAGTGTACACATTCTTTTGAAAATGTGCTTTTCTTTCTGTAGTATGGTCTCTGCTCCTCCATCCCAACCATGCAAAGCTGTTCTGTGACTGGTTAATAGGGGACGGAGGTGTGAAGAAGTTGTGTCCTCTGCACATTGTCACACCAGAGAGAGGGTAAATGCCCAGAAAGTGCTTTGACTTTGCTTTTCCAGGAAAACCTGCTATTCCATTTAGTTGTTTTGAGAAACCCCAAGGACTGCAGATACTTCTACAACAAAATGGGAAATATCCCCAAAATACAACTTTTATTTTTACTGTATAAAGTGAGATATCTGTACAGAAAATCAAATGATGAGACTTGGTTTCAAAAAGCAAACATACCCTGACAGGGGCACAACGACTATCCCCATCCAGTAGATCCATGGGTCTATCCAGAATCCAGAACACAGATGCATTGTGTATGGGGAAAAAAAAATAAAATCAGAACTAAGTATTTTGCACTTCTAATATTACTGAAAACTCCTTGCAGAAAGCTATGTATAAAACAGGCAAGGTCAGATAAGCCAGCAGCAAGGAGCTGAATACCCTAGCTGTAGAAATCCTGAGGCCATCCCTTACAGTGCAAGTTCCATTAAAATACAGATTATATCAGAGAAGAGATGTAGCTTTGTACTTTAAAACCTGCCTATTGTGCAAAAGGCATTAGGCTTATATCAATCTAGCTGAGGTTTTTATGGCAATTTAGATGATGGCAAATTATTAATGTAGAAGTATCTGTTTTATCGAGAATATCACTTTGCTTTTTTGTCTGATTTTCATCATGTGCCATATGTACAGCAGTTGATCAAAGGCTGTGAAGGCATTATCTCTTGCCTCACTTATCATTTCTGAGAAAAGATGAGAAGGAGGAGAAAGGAGGAACAGAATATGATGAACAGAAATAGAAAAGTTTCAAAGTAGATCAAATAAGGCTGTCCGTAATAGTTTCCTTTAATGAAAGTCATCATTAATCAGCTGTAATGGTGGCTAAGAGTGTTGGTGAAACAGTAAATAAGCTGAAAAAAGCAGTCTCCAAGAAAAAATGTACACTGCATTGCAGCAGACATGCTTCTCATTAGTTTAACTCAAATGTCACTAGTTAATGGGGAAAGCGATTTAGCAACCGTTCTACATGGTAACACTATGGTTTCTTTATCAGCCTCCCTCTAGGCACCTGACTAGTGTACATGTGCAACATGACAACAGCAGATATGCATTTATGAATACTTTCCAGACCTTATTTTACTTTCCCTCCCAAAAAAAAACCCAAACCAAACAGACAAAACCAAACTAAAAACCCCAAACCCACAAAACAACCCCAAAACAACAACAACAACAACAAACAAAACCCGAGACCCCCAAAAATAATCACACAAATTAAAACCAAAACAACAACAACAACAACAAAAAGAACAAGGAGGGGCTTACATAGAGCTCTACTACTGCCTGTGAATAAAAAAATTTCCTTGCTTGAAGCCCCGCCAGAAGGATTTACACTGCAGCAAAGCTCGGGAACAGCTGGGAGACAAGCAGATCGATAGCATCAATGGTATTGGTGCAGTGCCTGTGTGAGTCAGAGCACCTATGCCTGGCACTCAATGGAAGCAACACACATCGCAGTCACTCCCTTGCCTTCAGCAACCTGTCCCACCCCACCACCCAGACCCTGTGCACCTGGCTGGCTTGTGTCCTCTCACCAAGGGAAGACTGCCAGGGCTCTTAAACACAGAAACTGACTTAGCTTTTCAATAGTCACTTTTGAAAGTTTAATAGCCTCCTCTTGAGAGTGTCATATACATATAATAATAGTAAAAGTGTTATATCATCCTCTTCTGCTGGTTTGCAGAGACAGACTACAGAGCTGTTAATAACCTGTCTTGTGGCTCCTGTGTGGGCCATGGGGTGGGCTGGAGCTGAAACAGAGACATGCCGAGAGTGTGAACTCAACATCTGGAAAAGTCCCTAAAGCTAGACCAGGAATTAGAAAGATTTTACAGCTGTCCTAAGTTTGTTGCTGCCAAAGTCCAACAACTGGATCAAGGAGAGTCATCCCACAGGTCTGTTTTACATCTGTCTCCCATATCTGCAACATCAAAAAAACTCATATTAATTGTTAAGAAAATTTTCTTTTAAACATTAATGATGAGAATAAATGCAGATATCTTGCAATTATTTGAATATTAAAAATAAGAGACATTCTATCCGGTGGTCCCAGCATTCTGAAAACTTATGTTTGTGCAACAATAGGAAACCCTCAATATTAAATATTCAGCCATAAAACAAGGACTTTAATTCATTCAGCCAGCTGCATTACATTTTCATATACAGATAAAGCTGAAAGGCAAATGATATGAATGGAATTACTTCAAAAAAGTAAACTTAAAATTGTGTAGACAGGGGTAATAGAGTGGTAGGTGTTTATAAGACAAAACATGCTTTTTCAAAGGCACAGCTAAGTTTTAGGAAGCACAAGAGGAAAATTAAAAGAAAAAAAAAACCAACAAACAAACTCAAAGAGAAAAAAAAGAAAACAGATGAGTGCTGATAAAGTAAACTTTGACTTAATTATGATATGAATGACTTTGCTCCCGTATTAAACATTTTTAGAGTTTTTTCACACAGATGAGAAGGGCCATTTACTGAGGAGATTTGGGCAATTCTTGCTTTGGCTGTTACTACTGTAACTTCAGTGAACTGACACCATCTCCTCTGAAATCACTACTCTGTGGATGTAAGGGAAGCAAGAAAATACTTCAACACACTAATGGACAGGCCTCATCTAGAACCTTTTCCTTCCTTCCTTCAACAACAGAAGTTGCTTTTAGCAATACTGAAACTGAAAAACAAGAAGTGTATTCAGAACAAAATTTGGTATGAATGTATAAGGAAAGAATATAGTAAAAGCACAAGCACACCTGGATACTCACCTACTCACCCTGATATATCCTCTCACCTGTCAGAAATCTTAGTATCCTAAGTCAATTATTGTATCTTCCTCTGTGTTTAACAGCCCCCATGGATCCTTTTTTTTTTTTTCCCCATTAATGCCATGAACTTCCTTTTGCAGCCACTTATACTTTAAACATATACAATATCCTGTGGTAAAAATGTAAATACTTCCTCAGATAGGCTGAAGTCATGCAAGCATTAAAAGACAGCTAGTGCAACTGTGAGAAATTATAAATATTTTTTTTCATGTTTGTTTTATTTCTGCTCTTTTCACAGTTTTGTAGTTTTCTTAATTTACTATTTTTTCAAGTTATGACATGCTAATCCAACCTATCCTCACAAGAAGGCAGGGTTGACCTGCCTTATAAGTTACTAGAAGCGTTTGCTGCTCTTATATAATATTTGTCATTTTTCTATTTGCCTAGAGTATTCTAGGGAAAATGGTATTATTTAGTATCATTTTTGCTCTATGACTTAGTTCCCCTTAATATTGCCTTCATATTTTTTTTTTTTAATTTGTTTGTTTGGTTTGGTTGGTGGTACTTTTTGTTTTGGTTTAAGGTTTTGTGTTTATTTGTTTGTTTGTTTGCTTGCTTGGTTTTTGTTGTAAAGAAGAAGAAAGTACAGGCTGAGAGAGTTGGAACAGTTCAGCCTCAAGAAGAGAATGGTCTGGGGAAACCTTAAAGTACACTCCAGTTCCTAAAGTGAGCTTATAAGAGAGCTGGAGAGAGACTTTTTACAACAGCATGCTGTGATAGTACAAGGGGAAGTGGTTCTAAACTGAAAGAGAGAAGGTTCAGATCAGATACACAGAAGAAATTCTTTACTATGAGAATAATGAGGCACTGGAACAGGTTTCCCAGAGAAGTTGTGGATGCCACACTCCTGAAAGTGTTCAAGGCCAAGATGGATGAAGCTTTGAGCAACTTGTTCTAGTGGAAGGTGTCCCTGCCCATGACAGAGGGTCAGAACTAGATGAGCTTTAAGGTATTTTATAATCCAAACCATTCTAGGCTTCTATGATTCTATGAAAGTGAGAAGAGTAATTTGTTATCCTAGACCTCTGCATCTGCCTGCCATGGCACTGGGTGCCTGTGCTTCAGTAGGGAGCTTGTTGATACTGTAACAAGATGTAACCATCGCACAGCCCACAAAGTCCCGAGCTTTATATCAATATTATTCAACAGCTCATTATCAAATTACTCAGCTACTTTTTTTTTAAAAAAAAAAATCCACTTTTAGATAAGGGCAAAAGAAGATGTAGATCTAGATGCCTTTACATGTATTTCTAATTACCCAACAAATTTTCCCTACGAGAACAAGCTCCGCTAGAACAGTGAAGTGGCTGAAATTCAGCCATTCCATGAACCAAAGGAAAAATGTACCCTTTCACCTCCAGCACTAGGGAACAGTTGCTTTTCACAGAGAACATGCAAAAAGTCATGTCCTGCTGATTTGGTTTACTAACCATGGAACTAAAAATATTCTTTTTGGCCTGTCTGAATAGCTGATCTTGTAATTCACATCAAGATCCAAGCGACTTGGAAAAAAAAAAGTCTGCTTTTTTTTTTTTTTTTTTTTTTTTTTACCTAACCAATCTCAGTAAGCCAGTACATTGAATACGTGAAGAAAATATCTGACTGAGCTGTGGCTGGAGACTATGACTTGCTCCCATTCTCTTTTCCTGCATATTTGAAAGAGAAGCTTGCTGATATTTACAATTGGAACAATATTTTTGCAATGTGCTAATGCTAAATGCATGTAACAAATGAGAGTTTCTGCCTGAGCACAGAACAGTTGTTAGCCTGTCAGTATCTGCACTTAGAAACTAAGAAAAACTGCTTGCACCCAAAATATCCCTTTATCTGGCTGCATACTTTCACTTGTGTATTCTGGGTTAAAACCCTGAAGAAACCTTTAATATGTCAGATAGGAGGAGTTATTACTATACTTTGAGAAGACTTCTTGAATTTTTTTGATCCTTTTGTATCTTTGCCACTGGGAACTGGTAGTGAGCCTGATCAATAATCTCAGCTGTAAAACTTTACTAAGTAGCACAGGGCTGAAGCCTGACAATTTGAGTTGGTAAGCACTCCAGCGAGGTCAGGAGCAAGGCAATTGCTAGAAGCATCATCTAAAGCATCAGAAATGGTACTTTGGCATGTCTGCAGATCAGTCATGAGATCCTTCTCTTTTTGTTCATTTTTGGGCTGTTCCAGTGCATTCAGCAGGAAATTTGTCAGGAAAGATAAACCTGAACTGCAAAGCACCCAGCTCTATAGCATTTATCTTGACTGAGTTCTTCTAATAAAGGAGCCTTGTTTTTTGTTTAATTTGGTAGAATTAAAATCATTGTCATTTGAGAGTGAGAGAACCCAGAGTATAACATTTCCATTTAAACAGTTTAAATGTCATGTACAGGCTTATCTAGATGCTTGTCTGCATTTTTTTTCTTTTTTTTTTCCTTTCTCTTTTTTTTTTTTTTTTTTTTTTTTCCTGCTTGGAAGGAGAGAGATGCTTAGCTATATCAGTTTACGGTAGCAGAGAGGGAAAGGCATAGTGCCAAAATATTTCAAATCAGATCACCATCATGAGCTCTGCAATCTCGGAGGGGGAAAAAATACTAACATTGCCTGCAGGTGGGCAAAATTCAATGCTGCCAACAAAAGTGCAAGCAAAACTGCCTTTACCTCTAAGAAAAGTGTCTCCAGCTGTTGCATTATGGTATCAAACAAGCTCCACATGTCAAATGAGGAATGGAGTGTGGTGCTGAAAAAAAAATGGCAGGCACCATCTGTATTCTTATAAATTCAGCAGTTGCCTAGAGAGTTGTTGCCATTGAAAGAAGCAAGATTGCTTCTCTTCTATTAATAAGGAAACTTGACAAGACTGAAAAGGACTTGAAGGAGCTGTCATTAGAGAAGTTTACATTCCACAGCATCTCCCAGCAAAGAAAATGCAGCACTGAAACATGTAGGAACTCACCATCCTGTGACTGTCTGCCAAAAATTTTCAGTTAATAGGCCTAGTTCTTGAAGAGAAAAGGGTTGGGGCAGTAGCAAATCTACATGTTTTTAAAGTGCTATTAGGTACTGTTTGATTTCAGTAATTATGAAGATTTCAGAGCAGCTGTTTCGGTGAATAGGGTGATCAAATCTATACTGGACAACCCTGTATGCAGCAGCCTTGAAATCTGTTTCATGAAATCAAGAAAGACTTGTTTCACATATTTTCTGTCAGCACATGTGAGATCTTTTCTGGCAAGGACCACCTGTCTGTGTCCACACTCCTCCAGCTGATAACAAGTGGCATGAAATAAAAGAAGGATTAAAAGGATTGGTAAGGAAATCTGCAACAACCACAAGACCGTGCATTTTGCATTGGTAGATAATATTTGCTTTTGGATGTGAGGGAAGACAAGGGGGCTGATGTCATGGTCATTGAACTCTGGGGCTTTCATCTGGCTGGGCTGCCTACTTGCCTTTTCTATGCACAATGTACCAGTAAAACAATTGAACTTCTGCAGAATGGCACGGAGGTGAATATGGCATGCAGCTCATTAGCAAAATGCTGGTGCATTGCTCATTGTTAAGATGCCAACTCCCATTTTGAGCCTGGAGGGTATGCAGAGGGCAGGTAAACAGTTAATGAGCACAGTGCTTTGAACTGAGCAGCTGAATCTGTGCTGAACTTTTAAATCTTTTATAGCTGTGATATTTCAGAGTCCTAAAAATGAATCAGAACATCTGACAGGTATGCCATGAAGTTCCATATACACAGTGTGCCAAGATTTAGCACTGAGCATTTACCTTCTGATATGCTGACAAAGGGAAAATATTTTATGCAGAGGTTTGTAGACTGTTCTGTACCTAAAATAAAATGGTAAAATTGAGCTTTTTACTGTTTCTTTTCTCACAGAGAAAAATTTCATTGAAATACCAGTAGTGGTTTCCCAGTGTTACGACAAGCAAAAGGTTACTTCATTAATAAAATAACGTTGGTGCTCTAAGGCTTAATATATACATTACTGAGGAGGTGGCGCTCAAGGTCAATATTGAAATACAGTCAGCAGTGTCCCAAATGTTAAACTAATCCTCTATACTTACATTACCCAGTTCAACTCAAAGCTTCTTCCTCTCTGAACAAACAGGGAACAGTTAACTAGACTGAGTAATAGCTACCATCGCAATGCAGCCCCTTTGCCGCATCTATTTACCATCCTGCAGTAAAACTGCAGGCTTTTGTTGATCAGAAAATCAGAAAAGGAAGTAGCAAGTTTTCCAAGGAAATTCTTGTGTTTTCCAGAGCCGAAATAAAAAGAGAATCATAGAATATGCTGATCTGGAAGAGACCCATCAGGATCATCAAGTCCAACTCCTGGCCTTGTGCAGGACATCCCAAGACTCATACGATGGGCCTGAAAGCATGGTCCAAACACTTCTTGAACTCAGGCTTAGTGCTGCGACCACTTCCCTAGGGAGCCTGTCCCAGTGCTCTACAAGGCTCCAGGTGAAAAACCTCTTCCCAATATCCAATCCAACCCCCGCACCGACTCAGCTTCATGCCATTTTCTTGAGTTCCATCACTGATCACAACAGTGAAGAAACCCCTCCTTGCCCCTCCACTTCCCTTCAGGAGGAAGTTGTAGACTGCAATGAGGTCTCCCCTCAGTCTTCTCTTCTCAAGGCTGACCAAACCAAGTGACACCAGCTGCTCCTCATAAGGCTTCCCCTTCAGACCCTTTACCATCCTTGTGGCCATCCCCTGAACACTCTCCAACGGCTTAATACGTAAGGTTTCATTTTGACATAAAGCAGCACTTGTGCTTAGTTTTCTGCCTTTCAAAATAGAGATTCCCAAGGCTGTGTCTGAATATGTTGCTGACAGCACATGTTCTCAGAACTTCCCCTCTCTGCCTGCTTTGCCATACACACATATAGATGCACTAAGCTTTGCTGTTCCTGTACTGAACTTTGCACAGCCAGCTCCTGGCATTGCCATGTTACCAAACTGATGTGCAGTTCAGAGGTTTACAAGATCCAGATGGATGATGTCATGAGCAACCTGGTCTAACCTCATGGCTGACCCTGCTTTGAGAGGAGGCTGGATTAGAGACCTCCTGAGGTCCCTTCCAGCCTTAGTTACCCTGTGATCCTGCCTACATATATGCTGGAGTGCAAATACTGTGAAGCATAAGCAAGGATATAAGGAAAGGTGTATGAAAAGTAACTGCAACAGGATAGATGTACTTTCAGAAGGCTTTTGAGGTACAGGAAGAAAAAACTTCCAGAATTTGCTACTCCAGTGTTTAGCCTTTAAAATGCTCTTGGGATAGTAGATTTTTTTTTTCCTTAATTCTTCTCTGGAATATTATCACATACAGAACAGGAAGTGTTGGCAGAGATGCAGGTGCATTGTGCCGAGGTAGGGTGTGATCTTTTTTCCATACATATACCAAGATTTTCGTTTTATGATGTGGTACTAAGAACTCCTGAATCTCTGTACCCCAAGCCCTGTTGCTGCAGTATGAGACCCTCTTTCCTTCAGTGTACAGAGATATTCATACTCTGAGGCACATACTTCTGTTCAAATCCATATTCATGAAAAGTATCCAAAAGAGAAAGGCGGGGCGGGGGGGGGGGGGAGGGGGGGACGGGGAGGGGAAAGGTAGGCATTCACAACAAAAATCTGGCAAAGAGAAAACAAATATTTCTGCCCCTTCCTTCATTTGAGTAAATATACACAGAGAAGCAATTAAAAAAGGCTTAACTTAAATTGGTTTTCCAGATGAACAACGGTTTGGATAGCAGTGATTGCGTGTATAACATTTATCCCTCGGGTTAATGATATTCTCTTCCAATTTTCCTTAATCCCATTACAAAGTCAATAAATAATTCTTTTTTCCTAACACTCTTGTCCAGCATTCTTTAGAAAAATGGAGAGGAGAGGAGAGGAGAGGAGAGGAGAGGAGAGGAGAGGAGAGGAGAGGACAGGACAGGACAGGACAGGACAGGACAGGACAGGACAGGACAGGACAGGACAGGAATTTAGAATTTGAGTTTGAGGAAGCTGCTTCTGGAAAATCTTTGCATTAAAATTTCTCATCTTTTCAGTCTCAAACTTGCTCTCTCAATGGCATTTCAGCAGTTCACTCCAAGCGTCAGAGCCTACATGAAGTGTTGCACCTCACTGAGGGACTCTTGGCATAAAGGATTTAACAACATACAGAAAAACTTCCAGTAGTGTTGTCTGTATCCTACCATGCCATAAATGATACTCATGCACAGAACCACTACAGCTCTTAAATTTTGGTCACCCATCAGTGTATTGGATTAAAAACCATTTTGCAGTCTCCTCCTAAAGATTTCCAGCTTCTCATTTCTCAGCTGCTGGTCTTTGAAACATGACAGGAGGAAATTCCTGTGGCCATTAGGTGCCTTTCCTTGATTATATTTATTATTAGCATATATGTGTATGCATGGTCTTTTTGACTATGTATATATATATACACATATAAATACAAATATATGTAACAGTTCTTTTCAAAGTTACTTAGTGATACACTAATTATGTAAATTTTTAGTTGGGTGCAGTTATAGCCATAACTACGGCATATAATCTATCCCTGAGACAGCTGAATAGATTGGACTGAAAAAAAATATCTCAGATGTCTTTTATCTTAAAGATTTTCATGTCTTTTGTTGTTCCCACTGTATTTTGTACATTTAGAAAATGTCTATCGAGAAGAGCACAGTCAAATTTTTGCACATTTTTAAAAGAATATCTCTGTTAAAATACCATCAGAACACAATCTGCGTTTGTTATGCTCGTTGACAATCAACAATGCTTTTTTTATTCCTTGAACTGTGCTTATCAGCTAAACCACAAGTGGGAAACACAACAAATGCTTCAGAACAATGCCATCAGATACAGAAACTTTATGATTGCTCCTGTCCATCCAGCTCTTTATGAGAACTGCAGGTCACAAAAGATTAAAATTCTGCCTTGACTGGGTTCATTTTTTAATAAAAAGGGGAAAGGGGGCAGGGAGCCTTGGGAGGATCAGAAGAACAGATTAGCTGTCTACAGAAACACTAGTTAAGTATCATTAACTCCACTAAAGCTATTCATAGTTAGAGCCGAAAAATGCCCAAGCTGACATTCTTTCCTCCCATGCTGTCAGGAGGGAGGCCAGAGACAAGATTTTCCACTTCATCTCCCAGTCTCCTTTTATGTACAGGCTCTCAGCAAACTGCTTGTGTTGCCACAACAGAGACCTTGAACCTTCAAAGCTATCTACAGAGACAGACCCTTATCCCTGATCAATATGGATCAGCAAAGAGGCACAGACTACCCACACATATCTCTTTGCAGAACTGGGACTTATAATTTCAGTGACTGAATTTACTTTTCTAAAAGGGCAAAATGTCACTGCCAATTGGTGTCTGAGAAGTGAGCTAAAAATGTCTCATTTTCATAGAACAGTAAGAATGGGGCAATGACTGGAGAGCCAGTCATCACTGTGACAGAGAAAAGTCAGCTGTACATCCATTCCTGAATCCTTTTCCGCACCAGGAAGTAAGATACAGCTAATTGCAGAGGAGGTGATTTTTCTCCAGGAGAGAGCGTTCTGCATTAGGTCTAGTCTGAATATCAACATAAATGACCTAAAGGAGGAAAAGCTAAGTTAGTTTATATTTCAAATAATGCTATGCAGTGATGAAAGACAAGAATATTGTGCAAATCAGCACATGTGTACAGAGCAAAAAAAATTGGTTTAAAAATACGCTATCCGTGAGAAAAATCACTTATTTTGTAGACATTGATGATGAGGAGTGGAAAATCTGGAAGGCATGATGTAAAATAACATTGAAAGGTGGAAGTTAGGCACAACTAAGAAGTTCAAAATAATGCTTAAGACCAAAGAAGCTTAATTGGAATGCTCTCATCAACTTTTTCCTCAAATACGTTTTTTAAGGGAGAATTTTAGAGTATGTGTATCTCCATTGTCCAGAGAAGTTACCTCCAACAGATGGCTGCAGAAACAAAAGCAAGATTGTGTTTTCAAATAAGCATGGCCTCTAAGCTTCACCATCTAGGCCAGAATTTTAGTTGCCAGATATCATTGTTTAGGGATACCGCTTAGTTCTTCTTATTGCACATATGCTTTTGCCATGTGACATCCCACCCCTCTAAGAGAAGTCTCTGCCCAACACATACTGATGCAAAATGTCTTCTTTAGAAGATCAAAGTGTCACTTTTAGAAATGATGAAGTGAGGAGTTCATGATGTTCCCATGATGTTTTTTTCTAAAATAATTTGGTTTCCAAAGATTCTCCTCCACTTTGCATTCAAGGAAGATGTAAATTTGTTCTGGTGAGGGTGCTGACAGGAGGACTGTCTCCCTCAGAGGACTTGCCTGTATTAAATATGTACAGGTTGCCTAAACAAGATCTACAGGGAATATTAAAATGTTTTAATAACTAGAGTATAAGAACAAAGAAGAGGAAGGGATGTAGGTGCATGTTAGCAGCAAAACCAACATGAAATACCATGATAGAATATCTTTGACACTCATACACTTGTGACATGATGTTAATACCATACCTGAAGACAGCCAGCAGGGAAAAATTCTGCATAATCTAAGAACCGCTCCCTATGAAACTCCCTATCCATGGAATTGTAACATACTCCACTCATCTTCTTTCTCTATATTTGTATTTACAAAACTAGTATAAGATTCAGATACCTCTACCAAAACTCAGTTGTTCAGATGTGATTTATAAAACATCAACAACTGTGAACATAGCCTAACATGAAGCAAGCCAGAGCATGCTTCTGCTGTACCATTTATACTGAAAGCCTTAGGGCCGTGGGGGGAAAAATGGGGTCAGTATCCACATGGTTAAGAATGAAATACAAATCGAATGCATTCATGTTGCCTACTCAGCAAGCCCACTCTTTGTGTTTTGCTTCATGAAAAATCACTCAGTGTTGATTATAAACACAGTAGCATTGATTATCCATACTACAGGCAAGAGATAAGCTGTTTAAAGCTGAAAGGATGAGAACAGAACTTCTAAAAAGAGACAAAGACGAGAAACAATTATCTCTGCCCAGCTCTTGGGGACACACGTTGTGACACACCATCACATGTGAGAGGGACATGGGGCTCAGTGAGATAATTTTTCTGTTCTCATTACCTAGGAAGTAAATGCCGATTTTTTCCAACTACCAGGTCAGATTGAGTTTGTTCAATCTAAAGAAGGTGGAGGAAGGTCTGCTCCCTTTAGTGCCTTTAGGAAGAGCATAAAGTTCTGGAACATACTCCTTGTGAAGTCCCCTTCACATTTCCTTCATGAGGATGGAAAATTCAGCCCTCTGCATACATAGACACAGTATCAGACATGTAGAAACCAGTGACCATTTACCAGGCAACTTGGGTGCTGGGATTCCTTCCAGACAGATAGACCATACATCTCTCATACCCAGTGCTGGACCCTTGAGCCTAGGGTCAAGCCATCCTTCATTTTTAGAACTGCGTAAGTTGGGACATCTTAACTTTCAAAGCCAGACAGCACTGAGAATCCCAATTCATTGTGGACAGAGAAACTTTCTCACACACTAATTCTTGCATGGTGGAGAGACACACATCTCTTCAATAACTTCGCATTACTGGGCATACATGTATGGGTATAAAAAGACATCTTCAGCTCCCAAGCAGAAGCAATAACAGTGTGAGCCAGCTAAACCTTCCAGGAAGGCCAGACCAAGCAGGAATATTGTTAATTTTAACTTCATTTTAAGCATCACAGACTGGAGATTTTCTTAACTATTTTTTCTATCTTCATTATAATCAACCACAAACAACCTCCAGTAAACCCAATTCCACGTTGCTGTGAAGTTGTCTTTATCCTGTTTCATGGTGGCTATTCCCGGTACAGTGTATGTTAATCTTCAAAACAGACCTTGAGCTCACTCTACAGCATACGAAGGTTTGTTTTTCTACTTAAGGGAGAAATGCAGAATATCTCCTTACAAGTAGCGATCAATCATCTTTAAAGAAATTCTGTATTGGATTGTTCCCTCTTTTTGCTTAGTTTTCATTTGAAATAAGCAAGGAATATATCAATTTGAATGTTATTTCAGTGATTGTCTCACATTAGCACCACAACTCAATAACTATGGCAGACAGCAGTCAGGAAGAGGCTTACAAACAGACAAACAAAGAAAAACAACAAAAAACCCCAGTGTTTGTTGTGTTCTCACTAACAAAGAGAAAGAGAAGAAATTTCTGGAGAAAAAAGGCAAAACAAACTCTTCTCCCTTTTAGGAAATCATTAAAATTCTCTAACAGTTGGGATTCCAAAATCCCAATCCAGTTCTTCAGAACATCACTAGTAGTCTGTGCCTCACTCCTATCCCCAGGAGTGTCCCTCAGCTGGTGCTGCCAGTTTCAGACCTCTTCTGACTGAAGTCCTTGGAGAGTTCATCTGAACATCATCAGAGGAGGCAATGGAAGCCAAAGGTTCCTACAAACAAAAATCCACTATAGAACAACATGTTAGACCTCTCAAGTGCCTCAGGCACTACTGAGCGCCCATTCATCAGGCATTAGTGGGGTTTCCTAAACATCCCGTACTATCATTATGCCTACAGTCCTCATACTAAGGGACAAGAGGGCTGGAGAACTTTACCAATACTGTAAAGATCTATCTGTCATTCAGATCCATCTGAATGGTCAAGCAAATTCTTGGTTTCTTAGAATCATAGAATAGTTTATGTTGGAACAGACCTTTAAGGGTAATCTAATCCAATTCCCTGTGCAATGATCAGGGCCAGCTTCAAGCAGTGCCCCATATAACCTGAGCCTGAATGTTTCCAAGGCTGGGCCATCTGCCACCTCTCTGGACAACCTGTTCCGTTTTTTTGTGACCCTCATAGTAAAAAACTTTTCTTAGATCTAGTCTAAATATACTCTATTTCAGTTTAAAACCATCACCTCTCGTCCTGTTGCAACAGGCCCTACTAAAAAGTCTGTCACCATCTTTCTTATAAGCCCCCTTGGAAGTATTGAAAGGCCACAATAAGGTCTCCCTGGAGACTTTCCTTACCCTGAACAACCTGGCTGAAGAACCCCAGCTCTCTCAGCCTTATACAGGTGGTGCTTCATCCCTCTGATAATTTTTGTGGCCCTACTATTTGACCTGTTCCAACAGGTCCATGTTTCTGTGCTGAGAGCCCCAGAGCTGGACTCAATACTCCAGGTGGTCTCACAGGAGCAGAGCAGAGGGGCAGATCCATCTTCCTTAACCTGCTGCCCACACTTCTTTTGATGCAGCCCAGGATGTGGTTGTCTTTCTGAACTGCAAGTGCATATTGTCACCTCATGTCCATCTTTTCATCCACCACAACACCCAAGTCCTTCTCAGTAGGGCTGCTCTTGATCCCCTCATCCCCAAACCTGTGTTGATACTGAGGGTTGTCCTGACCCAGATGCAACACTTTGCACTTGGCCTTGTTGAACCTCATGAGGTTCACATAAGCCCACTTCTCAAGCTTGTCCAGGTTCCTCTGGATGGCATCCCATCCTTCAGGTTTCTGATGCATTCATCTTGTTTGTTTAAATATTGGCATTATAGCTGCCATTTCTCAGTGTCCTTACCCAATCGGCTATCGGCATGCAGAGGTGAAAAGCCTGAAGCCCACAGCTCTCTCACAGCCCAGGAGACAGGCTGATAAGAACTAGTCAGACAAGCTGGCAAGAAACATGGAGATTTTTTTTCCTGAGATTTTTTTTCCTAAGATTTTTTCCATCTTTAACTACATATTAAAGTGCTCAGAATCAAGATATAAACATACACTAGGGGTCCAAAATTAATCTCCTGTGTATGCCATATGGAAGACTAGTAAAATTTATAGAAATAGGTCTTCTTGTGTTAAACTGAACCAGGTGGGTGTTGAAATGACTAGGTTCTGCATATGATTCAGTCTCGTAGAATTAAAAAACATTCCCAGCAAGCTACCATTGCTCTGTGTCAGGGTAGATCTTCCCTGAATGCCAGACTGAGGCTTTGTGCTGAATCTGACTACAGAACAAGCATGACCACCCTAGAGCAATTCCTGCAGGCATACAGCTTCTGCCTCTCCTGACAGCAGTGCAGCACAGCAAGCGAGGGGCTGCCGGGGACACATCTGTGCCGTGCCCCTGGACTCAGCCCCATTTGCAGTCATTGCTCTTCTCCATTAGAGCAGCCCCAGAGCTGCAGGCGTTGCCTTTAGGTACAACAGCTTTCCAAAAAAGGGTGACTTGTGCCCATCCATCCACACACCTCTGCACCTCATCTCTGATTTGCCTGGCTAGATCTTCCCTTATTGCAGTCCCTGCAGTTTCCAGCAGCTCTATGCTCCCCCCCCAACCTCTTTGTCCTGATGATCTTGAAGCCAATGTTATTATACAACTTTCAAAAGCTCTTGGGCAATCTGCTTTCATTCTTCCACTTTCCTTTCCTTATCAGTATTTATACTCTTAACTCCAGTACCTCATTCTTTACACATGGCATGTCCCTCTTTCTAATGCTTGATTACTTTTTGCACTCACTTATTCAGAGTGACCTTTTTCACTCCTAGTGTATTTATCGCTAGATGGCTCTCATAACCCTTGGGCATATTGTCATTTATCTTTCAACCCATTCAATTCCCTCCCCATCCAGTTCAGCTCTGCTTAGTATCCCTTTTGCTCCTCCAAATATTGTGCTGCTGAAAGCAAAATGTTTTACATACAAAAAAGAAAAAATTAATTGTTGCCTAGCTGCTTGCCTGCTATTGTTTCTAGTGGTTTTATTTCCATAGAGAAATAACAGTCAGATACTTTCAATATGAATTACTTAAATGTTAGACTGAGGAAACCAGCAGCAAGGCAGGAATTAGAGGATGACACAGCAGAGGGTCTGGGAGGACAGCATGGCTGTCATCCAGCTGCCAGTGCAGTACATGGCACAGAAACGTCAAACAGCGTCAGACCACACATAATTCACCTGTCGTATCTTCGTAAGGCAAGAAGTGACTCACTCTAGAGAGTCTGAACACAACTTTTGGATCTTAATAACCTATGATGTTTCTGAAGCAAAGCTTCACAAAATGGTGCAATCCTTAAATCCGCTCCTCGCTTCTCCTCTCATGAATTATGAAGGAAATTAGTGACACCCTAAATAGGAAACCATATGTTCAGTTTGTTATTACAACTTGTTCTATTTACATCTAGCTAAATCTGCTGCTAACACACTGTTTTCAAAGTTACTTCATGAAAAATGGACTAGATTTTTAATGATGACGGACACGCATTTTTCCACCATAAACAGGGCCCCTCAACCAAACTTGTTGGTATTCTTAGTGCCTTCAGTATTTTTCTGGCAATGACAGACAATGCTATTTGAACTTCATGTGCAAAGAATGACTCCAGGATAGATTCCAAGATCTGGCAGTCTTCTCCCTTGTATGATAAGTCAGTCAAATTGGTTTCCTTGCTTTGTACAGAAAGGTGAAATGAAAACTCCTTTTCTTCCCGCTATAAGATATAACCCTTACAGTCAGTTACTAAGGATTTTCCTGTTCAACCAAGACAACAAATGCAAAAAGGAAGCTATGAGTGGAAATAAAGCATCAGCCAGCTGTGTTGACTCAACTGTGGTGCAATAACCAATCCATTGCACAGAAAATGTATTTTCAGCACTGGTAAATGGCACAGTCTCGAAATATCCATCAGTCTGAATGTGCTGTTACATATTTACTTTAGATAGTTTAACTCCTGAAAGCAAGCTTTAAAATTTAGACACACAGTAAAACAGGTATACTTGCACAGGGACTGACATCCATCACCAGGATTTTAGCCTATTAGGATAAAAATGTAACGATCAGTAGAGAACTTACCCAGTTTTCATCATTTGGTCAGGACATTAAATAATTCTTCAATTCCCTACGAAGAAAATTAGCTGTACTTAGTATATGTGGTGGTTTATTGCTACCAAACACTGTTTCTACTGAGCAACCAAGGCAATCCACAAGTTCTACCA
The DNA here is from genome assembly GCA_035221455.1 of Xenops minutus. Lineage (NCBI taxonomy): Eukaryota > Metazoa > Chordata > Aves > Passeriformes > Furnariidae > Xenops > Xenops minutus. The sequence goes on along the minus strand of JAWWEE010000122.1, from coordinate 59,469,545 downwards.
TGCTGCAGGTCTCCTTTCATTTGAAGAGGTGAACAATGTGCTTTACCTGCTCCCAGCCCTGAGAGCAGAGCTTGCCACTTTATCCTTCCTGCAGACAGTATTTGGGAGGCTTCCTATGCTTAAATAGGCAACATAGGCTTAAATTAGGGAAAATAGGTTAGTGTAAGCCTCCTGTGTTCTTCTCATTCTGTTTCTGCTCGGCTGGTGCTAGCCGAGCTGCATGAAACATTGAGTCCTGAATTAGCACTCCAGCACTGTGTGCACCTCTCAGGGCTGCTGTTTCAGGCTGCCTGCAGACTCTGGCATGCCCTTGCTTGCAATTACATCCATCTTGCCAAATTTTGACTTGCAACTGTAGCTGATAGAAACTCATATTTTATCATGAATAGAAGTTCAAATAATGATCTAATCTGAGCCCAGTCTTTAAGCAAGGGCATGTAGTACCTGTGGTTTAGCCAGCAGAGACAGCTGTGCAACACGCAGGCAACAGCAAGTCCCATGGCTGCTAGTTCTGTTTTCCTGCTCTCAGCCTAACAGAGCAGTTTCACCATAATTGGAGAGGAGCAAAGATAAATTCACAGGACATTTTCTCTAAAGCACAGTGAACAATATCAAGCTACAGGCTTCATTGGACTGCAACTTGGAATGAAGTATTTCAGCAGTTATATAAAACAATTTATTTGTCAATTTTTTGCCCTTCTTATTGAGTATTTTACTCATTTCATATACTTGGGTTGGATCAGAAGTGTAAAAGTCTTGTATTGTGTTTCAGTGTTTAAAATAATACAGTGCAAACAGCACCAGTGTAAAATAATGAAATATTAATATCCTGTTTGGGAACTGTGTGATTCAATCAGCACTGCACTCATCCACTGAGTTACATGCAAAGAATCTGGCATCCTCAGATGAACTTGTTTAGTTCTCTGGGTATGTCCTGACTTTTTTTTTCTTTTTTTTTTTTTTTTCTTTTTTGAAAGAAACTATACTCCATCAGTATCCATTGCTTTTGATCATGGTGTGATGAGGTAGGTTAAACTAAAAGAAAATATCATGCTTCTCTTCCTTCTGTTTAGTTCTTCCTTTGCTCTGTGATTTTCATAAACCTGGTCACTTCACTCTATCCAACGAGGATCTTTCCTGTATTCAGCTATTGTTTCTTTCTGGGGGGGGGGGGGGGGGGGGGGGGCGGA